>CM061068.1:58733505-59933505 GCA_030762895.1 Sophora flavescens | reverse complement strand
CCTCCTCAAGTGACCACTTCTGCACCTTCTGGATCTTCACTGGAGGACATGTTCAAGCAAATGACTTCACAATTGACTTCACAAATGAATGCACAAATGACTACACTTTTCCAGCAGCAAATTGGACAGTTCCAGGCCTCACAGGCACAGTATCAGCAGCGAACAGATGCTAGCATTCAAGATTTGAGGACACAAGTTGGATAGCTTGCCGCATCCATAAACAACATACAGCAAGGTCAAGGGACAACCCAGCTACCTGCACAAACAGTGATGAATCCCAATGCCTCCAATCCTAATGTGAGTGCCATTTCTCTGAGATCTGGAATAGTTGTTGAGGCATCCTCTGGAAAAGATGAAGACACTGTTGAGGTAACTCCTGAGCCTACTGTTGATGTTGAAGTTGAGAAGGTATACATACCACCAATCCCTTTTCCACAGAGTTCAGAAAAATAAGAAGATTGGTGGTGAAGACAAGGAGAGGGAAATTTTAGATGTGTTCAGAAAGGTAGCTGTGAATATTCCCCTTCTAGATGTGATCAAGCAGGTGCCCAAGTATGCAAAATTTCTCAAGGATCTATGCACCAACAAGAGGAAGTTGAAGAATAATGAGAGAGTTGATTTGGGAAGAAATGTTTCAGCTCTTATCCAGTCTAAGTCTGCATCAGAAAGAGTTGCTGTTTTAGCCCCTACTCAGGCATTACCATAAAAGTGCAAGGATCCGGGCACATTTACTATTCCATGCACTATTGGGGATAGAAGATTTGAAAATTGCATGTTGGATTTGGGAGCCTCTATAAATTTCATGCCTACATCTATCTTTAATAACCTTGATCTTGGGCCCTTGCAGTATACAGGTCTCACCATCCAGTTGGCTAACAGGACCAGTGCTTGCCCCATGGGAATGGTAGAAGATGTGCTGGTGCAAGTTGATGAGCTGATTTTCCCTGCTGACTTCTACATCCTAGACATGGCAGGAGAGACAAATTCCAGTAGATCACCAATAATCTTGGGCAGACCATTCATGAAGACAGCCAAGACTAAGATTGATGTTAATGATGGGACTATGTCTATGGAGTTTGGTGATATTGTGGCAAAGTTCAACATCTTTGATGCTATGAAACTTCCATTGGAGGAACACTCTGTTTTCCAGTTAGAGTTACTTTCTGAGATTATTGAGGATACCCATGAGGACCTAGTTTCTGATTTTCCTTTTATTTCTGGTTTTGATGATTTATATTCATGTACTAACTGTACTGGCACTAACCCGTGTCTTTGTTTGTCTGAGTTTCTTGATTCAACTTGCGGGGGTGATAGTGATAGTGAGAGTGAAGGCATGCCTTTCTGCAAGAGTCCTTGACATCATGGCTACTCCTAATGTACCATCCATTGAGCAGCCACCCTCCCTAGAGCTCAAGCCACTTCCTGGGTACCTGTAGTATGCCTACCTGTAGACGAATGATAAACTTCCGGTCATCATTTCCTCCGGCCTTGACTCGACCGGGAAGCTAAGGTTTTGGAGGTTACGAAGAAGCACAAGAAGGCTATTGGGTGGACCTTAGGCGACATTCCAGGAATTAGCCCCTCCGGATGTATGCACAGAATTCTATTGGAGGATGGGGCTAAACCAGAAAGCGAGCCCAAAGGCGGCTAAACCCATTGATTCCGGATGTGGTGAAGAAAGAGGTGACTAAACTTCTGCAGGCGGGTATTATATACCCCATCTCACGATAGTACTTGGGTAAGTCCGGTGCAAGTTGTACCAAAAAAGTCCGGTCTCACAAAGTAGTTAGAAATGATAATAATGAGCTTGTACCTACTAGAGTCCAGAATAGTTTGGCAGAGTCAGTATAGATTATAGGAAGTTGAACCAGGCCACGAGAAAGGATCACTTTCCTTTGCCGTTCATAGATCGAGATCTTTGGATCGGCTGGCCGGTAAATCTCATTACTGTTTTCTTGATGGCTTTTCCGGGTATTTCCAGATCCATATTGCCCCTGAGGATCAGGAAAAGACCACTTTTACATGCCCCTTCGGTACGTTTGCCTATAGGAGGATGCCATTTGGCCTTTGTAATGCTCCTGGCACCTTCCAAAGATGCATGCTTAGTATTTTTACTGAATTCATTGAAAATTGCATGGAGGTGTTCATGGATGACTTCACTGTATATGGCTCCTCATTTGATGCATGTTTGCATAGTCTGAGTTTAGTTCTACAAAGATGCATTGAGACTGATCTGATTTTGGACTATGAAAAATGTCACTTTATGGTAGAACAGGGGATAGTTTTGGGTCATGTTATTTCTAAATAGGGTATTTCAGTAGATCCTGCAAAAATTGATGTGATTTCTTCATTGCCTTACCCATCTTGCGTACGCGAGATCCGTTCTTTTCTTGGACATGCAGGTTTCTACAGGCGCTTTATAAAGGACTTGACAAGAAGATAGCTCTGCCATTGTCAAACCTCTTTGAAGAATGATGCCATGTTCCATTTTGATGAAAATTGCAAGAAGGCATTTGACTACCTGAAAAGAGCATTGACCTCTACCCCCATCATCCAGCCCCAGACTGGACACTCCCTTTTGAACTCATGTGTGATGCTTCCAATTTTGCTGTGGGAGCGGTTCTGGCACAAAGGGTGGGCAAGGCTGCCCATGTAATTCATTATGCTTCTAGGACATTAGATGTTGCACAATCAAATTACACCACCACTGAGAAAGAACTGCTAGCTGTTGTGTTTACACTTGATAAATTTAGGTCTTATTTGCTAGGTTCAAAAGTTATTGTTTTCACTAACCATGCAGCTCTGAAGTACCTGTTAAAGAAACCAGAAGCTAAGCCAAGACTGATCCGGTGGGTGCTTTTTCTCCAAGAGTTCAATGTGGAGATAAAAGACAAGAGTGGAGCTGAAAATTTGGTAGCCGATCACTTGAGCCGAATAGCAAAGGATGAGGATCCTTCTCCCATTCAAGATGATTTTCCTGATGAGAGACTTCTACATCTGTATGGGGTAACCCCCTGGTTTGCTGACATAGTTAACTTTCTTGTTGCTGGTGTTGTTCCTGTAGGTACAAGTAGATCTAAATTCCACAAGCTCAACAGCGATGCAAAGTACTATGCGTGGGATGATCCGTACCTTTGGAAGTTTTGCAGTGATCAGGTAATTCGGAGGTGTGTCCCCGATCATGAGACAGAGTCCATCTTACACTTTTCACATGCCTCTCAAGTTGGAGGACATTTTGGACCACAGAGGACAGCAAGAAAAGTCCTGGATTCTGGGTTCTACTGGCCCACAATTTTTAGAGATGCCTATGAGGTTTACAGAAATTGCAAGGAATGTCAAACAACATGCCCTGCCATCACTCGTAGGAGTGAGATGCCTCAGCAGCCCATGCTCTTTTGTGAGGTTTTTGATGTGTGGGGGATTGATTTTATGGGTCCTTTCCCTGCTTCTTTTGGTTTTGTATATATTCTTTTGGCTGTAGACTATGTTTCAAAGTGGGTGGAAGCAATCCCCACTAGGACTAACGATGCTAAAGTTGTTTCCAAATTTGTTAGGTCCAACATTTTTTGCAGGTTTGGCATACCTAAGGCTATCATCAGTGACCAGGGCACTGATGTCGTGCGACGCGCATGTGTTGCGTGCCGTGCTCTGCGATTCCGGCAAGTGTACCGGATTGCCGCCAAGTAATAAAAGATATCGAACCCACAGAGACTGTGTTCCCGAATCGCAACTGATTTTCGAATTGGTTAAATCTGGACTTTTTAAAAGGTCTTTTATATTTTGAAAAGGTTTGAATTCGAAATTAAAAGATAGATGAACAGAAGATAATTAAAACAGAAAACAAATGTTTTTGGGGTTTTGATCTAAATGGATTCCTAGGGATTTGGGTTACCTTTGAGACTGTTTATGTTACTAATCTGATTTACCTTTGTTTATTAACGAAATTGCCTTGAAGGCGAGTTTATCCTCTAATAGCTTAAGCTCCCTCTCGGGTTACAAAAGCCGTGCCCAATTGACCCGACCCCTACTATCATGGTAGTCGATCCCAGATTGGACCGTTTCCGCTTCGTGATAACTCGTTGCTCCTCGAGGGACGGCTTCTAACTCTCGTGATTTCAGTCACAAGTCTGACTTCTATTGGTCCGACACCTAAGTTCACCGCTAGGTTCCTCCTTAGAATATCCAAGTCTCGCTGATAAGCGGCCGCCGAACTTTACGAGTGAAACACACTAGAAATCCTAAGTTCACCGCTAGGTTCCTCCTTAGAACGTCTACGTCACCCCAATAAGCGGTCGCCGATTTTACGATTGATTAAAACGCTAGAAATCAGATCTAAAGCAAAATCATAATTACAAAGATATTACATCAAAATCAGCATCGTAAACAAAACTCGGGCAGAGCCCCTATCGCTAGAAACAAACTACTACTCAAGTCTTGCCATGGAGATGACAAGCTTGGTTGACAACATCATAAAAATCAGAAAAGAGAGGAGGAAAGGAGAACAGAGGTCTATGCCTAGAGTCCTAGTTGTTATGGATGACCCCGATCTTTTTGCCCCTACTGCCTTGATCCTTATTTATAGAAATTGGGAAGTTAGAGTCCCAATCCAACTCAAAATCTGATCTATTTCGGTTGCTTCTGATCCAAGTAATGCGCGTCACGGTCGTGATGGCCATCACGGCCAGACTGTGACGGTCTCTGTTTCTGGCAATTCTGGAAAATTCAGGACTTTCGCATGGCGAGTCCTCTTTCGCGTCGCGAGCTCCCTTTTCATGGCCCGTGATCTTCATCACGGCTAGGCCGTGATGTGCTCTGACTTGTGGTGGTTTTGGATCACGGCCGTGATGGCTATCACGGCCAGGCCGTGACAGACTCTGACTTCAGCCTTTCTTCCTTTTCAGTTTTGCTCGATCATGGCCGTGATGGGCATCACGGCTAGGCCGTGATGGGCTCTGTTTGGCTCATTTTCTTCACTTTTCAAGCCCTATCTTCATCCAAACTCCATCATGGTTGATCCTGAGCATTTTACCCTTGATTTCTGCAAAACAACACACGAAAACCGCCTTACCCGTTCCAAAGGAAAATTACCCTAAAATCTAACTAAAAATGCCTAAACTACATGAAAAATGCATGCAAAATGATAGACAAAGATGATGTGAAATCACACTCATCAAATCACCCCAAGCTTAAAACTTTGCTTGTCCTCAAGCAATTACTCAGGCCATAAGATATAAATCAATCAAAGCATGGATAGTGAACCAAGAACCCTAGCAACTAAATCCAAGTGACAGGCATATTCAATAAATCCCCAAGAGATAATCAATTTCAAGTCTAATTAGAAGCTTAGGTTCTTCAAGTTCCTATTCTCACTGATTTGGGCACTCATCTCACCTCACTCAAGTATTTTAGGGTATATGACAATTCGCTCAATTTCCTCAAGGAAAGTATTTTATCATAGGCTTGACTATTAACCAAATCTCTACTTTATTAATGAAAACACATAAGAATCAAGAGGTCTTTTACTTTGGTTGTAATGTGGCCATGGGATTGATTGTTAGGTGGGGAAATCAAGAAAAGGGAAATACAAGAAGGCTAAACAAATTATCAAACATTGCAAAGCATGACACCTTCTAAAATACCCCTTTTTTGGGCTTTGATTTACTTTTCCACCTTTCTTCCTTCTATTTTTTCTTTTTCTCTTTCTTTTCTTTTCATTTCTCACTTTCTTTGTCATCCCCTTCTCCATTTTTTTTCTTTTGTTTATTTCATTTCATTCATTTGGAGAAGGGGAGACTTATAGCTCAAGAGGAATTATTTTCTAGCTTTTTCATCCCATACTTTTTCAAACTACCATTTACCCTTCTTGTAATACTTTAAACGGTGCCATTCCAAGCATTATTTATCAAAGTAATTCAAGGTACCAAGAAAAGTATTTTTTTTCTTTTAGGCTCAAAATTGGGCAACTAAGGGTAGCATTTATCAATCAAAGCTCGGGAGGCCGTAAAAATACCTAGTGCCTCAATCATTTTCAAAAAAATGTTTTAAAAAATTTTTAAGTTTCGAAATGGTTTCAAGTCAAGTTCTAGAAAATCCAGTCCAAGAGGAATTAAAACATTCTATCACAAGAAATGGGGTAGATTTAGTGAATACCCCTTTTGGCTCAAAATCTTACATTTAGTAGTTCAAAAATCAGTGAGAAACACAAATCTAAGGAACCACATGCTAATCATCAACTATCAAAAGATTATCTCAAGAAATTTTATTTTTAGCCATATCACAAGAATAATGAAAAATTGGGTTCAAAATTCACTATCTCAATTCATTTGGCACCAAGTTCTTACATTTGGATGCATATTCTAAGTGAGGGGCAATCTAGAGAATGTGATCATACCAAACTATGCCTATGAGAATGCAATATGAATGCAATAATGCAAATGCAAAAATAAATACCCCTACCCCAAGCTTGATTACTTACATTGTCTCTAATGTAAATAATCAAGTCGGAGAGAGGAGAAAAATGGAACAACTTACCGAATCGGTAGCGGGTGTTGGCTCACATTCCAGTCAAAACTTGGGTGGAAATAGTATCACGGCCGTGAGGCTCGTCACGGCTAGGCCGTGATTAATTCTGTCTTCAGTAGTTGCCCTTTCACGGCCGTGATCTACATCACGGCTAGGCCATGATGCTCTCTGTCCTTGGCATCCTACTCACCACGCCCGTGATGGTTGTCACAGCTAGGCCGTGATCCTTTTTGTGCTCTTGTTTAGTTCATCACGGCCGTGACCACTGTCACGGCCAGGGCGTGATGGCTTCTGACTTTATTTTTTTCTCTGTTCTTCTTCCCTTCTCAACCTGAAAACACTAGATAAACCTATTAATGATATTTTTTCCTCTTGATCTTCTCAAATTATTCAAGAGGTTAATTCAAAAACAAAAGGAAAAGGGAAAGAAAACTTGGGTTGCCTCCCAAGAAGCGCTTATTTACGGTCTTAAGCTTGACCATACTTCCTTCAATCAACCGGGGTCGGCTGGGAGTAGAAGTGCAGGAACACTTCTCTTCCAAGGAACTCCTTCAAAAAGCCGTTTCTGCTCATACGACCAATAATGCTTCCGCTTCACTCTTTTCTCTCGGAGCTTCCTAGCCTTCCTTCCTCTCGGCGGAAGTTTTGTTTCCACATGGTAAGCAATTCCAACTTCACCACTGCTGGGTGCATCATCAACCATGCATATCTTTGGGGTTGCTTCCATGCTAAGTTCTTTCTCTACCGCTGGAGATGTTACATCAATTTTGCACACATGGCTCTCAAAAGGAGGGTTGTTAAAAGAGTTTGTCAATTGAAAATTTACCCTACCTTCCTCTACGTTTAGAGAGAGTTTGCCATTCCTTACGTCTATTACTGCCCCAGCGGTGGCCAAGAATGGCCTTCCTAAAATGATGGGGAATTCAGAATTCCCTTTCATGTCCAATACCAGGAAGTCGGTAGGGATGAAGAATTTCCTTACCTTTACAGGAACATTCTCTAGTATGCCTAGAGGAGTCCTAGTTGAGCCATCCGCAAATTGTAAGGAGAATTTGAATGGTCTCAACTCTTTACTTTCCAACCTTTTCATGATAGTGAGGGGCATCAAGCTCGCACTAGCCCCTAGGTCACATAAGGCTTGGTCGATTTGCACCTGTTCGATCGAGCAAGAGATGGAGAAACTACTTGGGTCTTTCAGTTTAGTAGGCATTTTAGTCTCTACATCTACTTGCTTTTTCCTGACCAACCTTTGTGGGAAAGGTATCGGGGGTTGGTATGGTGGTGGAGGGACATACTTCGGTTCTGGCTCTTCCTTTTCGCTCGTGTCCTCCTCCAGTTCCACCTCCATTTCAGTTACCCCCACCCCAAGCTTATCATCCCTTAAGTGTATGGCATTGCAATGCTCATTGGGATTTGCTTCGGGTTGCCCCGGGAATGTACCCTTAGGTCTCGAGTACGTGCTGGCTTGTTAGGCAATTTGGGTTTCTAGCAGCTTGTTATGAGTTGCTAAGTTGTCTACCTTAGACGCTAGTTCCTTTATTGCCTCACTCACTGCCCTTCCTTGTTCTCTAAACTCCTCATTCTGTTTTGTCTGAGTTTCAACAAAACTTTCAAATAAAGTCTTGAGTTTAGATCTTTGTACCTGAAGATACCCTGGTGCTGCTCTCTTATTACCCTGGCCCTCTTGGAACTCATGGTTGAGCGTGTTGCTGTAGTTGTCGTAAGAGAGGTAAGGGTTGTTCTTCCTTTGGTTGTAGGGATTTGGTGGAGCATAGTTGGGCAACTTCGGGTTCGTGTCGTAGAAGTTGTGACAAGAGTTCACTTGTTCACCCGAAGCGTCGGATCCATGAGCAATACCACGTGGGCATTCCATCATGTCATGTCCCTGCATTCCACAAATCTCACAAACAAGGTTAGTAGCACCTAATGCACTCACATTAGCTCTTTCAAGCCGATCAAAACGTTTATTAAGCGAGTCTATTTTTGACATTATAAAATCAGTGCTATTTACTTCAAACTTACCCCCCGAAATCTTGTTCGGGTTATTACCTCTTTCGGATCCCCATTGGTGGTAGTTGGTGGCGACATTCTCAATGATGTTGAATGCCTCAGTCAGAGGCCTATTCATAAATGCTCCACCCGCTGCAGAATCTAGTGACACCTTCGAAGAGTAGTCCAATCCGTTATAGAAGGTGTACACTAATAACCACCTCTCGAGTCCATGGTGTGGGCAAGACTCCAGCAGTCCCTTGTATCGATCCCAAGCTTCCGATAATGATTCTCTGTCTTTTTGGAAGAAGCCGGTGATCTGGGTTCTTATGTAGGCCGTCTTGGATGGAGGGAAAAATTTCTCGAAGAACGCCTGCTCCAGTTGGTCCCAAGTGGACAAAGTGTTAGCGGGGATTTGCTTAAGCCAGGCCTTTGCCTTTCCAGTGAGAGATGAGGGGAACAGTCTCAAACGTACAACATCGACTGAGGCTCCGTTAATCCTGATTGCATCGGTGAACTCTAAGAATGTCTCTATGTGATCGGTCGGGTCCTCCGAAGGCAATCCTCCGAATTGATGTTGCCTAATCATGTTGATTAGCATGGGCGGTATAGTGTAGTTCTCCGCCTCAATCTCTGGCCTTGCAATCCCAGTTCGCAAGCCTCTCGCATTTGGGACTGCGTAGTCCTTCAAAGGCTTTGTATCCGGGAGATTCGCCATGAGTGGAATGGGAATCAACCTTTCTCCCTCTCTTTGTAGTCGCCTACGTCTGTGGAAGGTCCTCTCGATCTCCGGATCAACTTCACCAAGGCTCCCAAGACTTAGGGATCTTTGCATAAAACACACATAGAGATGGATACAACAGAAGGAAATCCTAAGTTCACCGCTAGGTTCCTCCTTAGAATGTCTCAGTCATGCAAATAACCTAAGTTCACCGCTAGGTTCCTCCTTAGAATATCCACGTCTCGCTGATAAGCGGCCGCCGAACTTTACGAGTGAAACACACTAGAAATCCTAAGTTCACCGCTAGGTTCCTCCTTAGAACGTCTACGTCACGCAAATAAGCGGTCGCCGATTATACGATTGATTAAAACGCTAGAAATCAGATCTAATGCAAAATCATAACTACAAAGATATTACACCAAAATCAGCATCGTAAACAAAACTCGGGCATAGCCCCTATCCCTAGAAACAAACTACTACTCAAGTCTTGCCATGGAGATGACAAGCTTGGTTGACAACATCATAAAAATCAGAAAAGAGAGGAGGAGAGGAGAAGAGAGATCTATGCCTAGAGTCCTAGTTGTTATGGATGATCCCGATCTTTTTGCCCCTACTGCCTTGATCCTTATTTATAGAAATTGGGAAGTTAGAGTCCCAATCCAACTCAAAATCTGATCTATTTCGGTTGCTTCTGATCCAAGTAATGGGCGTCACGACCGTGATGGCCATCACGGCCAGGCCGTGACGGTCTCTGTTTCTAGCAATTCAAAAAAATTCAGGACTTTCGCGTGGCGAGTCCTCTTTCGCGTCGCGAGCTCCCTTTTCATGGCCTGTGATCTTCATCACGGCTAGGCCGTGATGTGCTCTGACTTGTGGTGGTTTTGGATCACGGCCGTGATGGCTATCACGGCCAGGCCGTGACAGACTCTGACTTCAGCCTTTCTTCCTTTTCAGTTTTGCTTGATCATGGCCGTGATGGGCATCACGGCTAGGCCGTGATGGGCATCACGGCTAGGCCGTGATGGGCTCTGTTTGGCTCATTTTCTTCACTTTTCAAGCACTATCTTCATCCAAACTCCATCATGGTTGATCCTGAGCATTTTACCCTTGATTTTTGCAAAACAACACACGAAAACCGCCTTACCCGTTCCAAAGGAAAATTACCCTAAAATCTAATTAAAAATGCCTAAACTACATGAAAAATGCATGCAAAATGATAGACAAAGATGATGTGAAATCACACTCATCAGGCACTCACTTCTGCAACCAAACCATGGAAGCCTTACTCAGGAAATATGGAGTTGTGCATAGAGTTTCCACTGCTTACCATCCCCAGACCAATGGCCAGGCTGAGATATCAAATAGGGAGATCAAGCAGATTCTAGAGAAGATGGTGCAGCCGAATAGAAAGGAATGGAGCCGCCGTCTGGAAGACACACTGTGGGCTCAGAGGACCGCTTTCAAGACGCCTATAGGAATGTCCCCCTTTCGGCTTGTATTTGGTAAGGCATGTCATCTCCCGGTGGAAGTTGAGCACCGTGCATATTGGGCAGTCAAGTGTTGTAACTTGGACATGAAGAAAGCTGGTGTTGAAAGAAAACTGCAGTTGCAACAACTTGAGGAGCTTAGGCTAGAAGCCTATGAAAGCTCCAGGATTTATAAAGAGAAAACAAAACTTTTTCATGATAGGATGATTGCTAGAAAAGAATTTTTTGTGGGCCAGAAAGTCTTACTGTTTAATTCCCGCCTGAAATTGATGGCTGGGAAACTTAGGTCCAAGTGGATTGGACCATTTGTTGTTACTAATGTGTTTCCTTATGGTGCAGTAGAGATTAAAGATGCAGGTAGCAACAAGTCCTTCAAGGTTAACGGGCAAAGGCTGAAGCCATTCCATGGTGTGGATGCTGGTGTTCCTGCGGATGCTAATGTTGAGGAGCTCTCCTTGGAAGCTCCCACCTACACTGACACTTAATCAGGGAGTACCTTTTCCTTCCCCTCACTCTGATTTTATTGTTATGTTGTTTCATTGGGGACAATGCATGTTTTAAGTGTGGGGGAGGGAACTAGTTGTAGTTTTGTTTTTGTTTTGTCTTTCTTTTAGCTCTTGAATAAATTGATGTGATGAGTCTTATGTTGGCAAGTTTGCTGGATTTTGATTGATTTTGCATAGATTGATTGCATGATTGATGAGATGATTCCCCCTAGGCTGAAATTTTTTTTTGTTTTTGAAAAGTGATATCCATGTGATTGAAAACTGAACTTTGAGATATTTTGTTATGATGGCATGATTTATGATAAGTTTGGGGCGATGGGGAGCACACACTAGGGATAGAATCTCTGTCAAACAATTTGCATGAATGTCCAGGTGAGGATTTGAGCCTCCAACATGTTTTTGACTGTGTGAATCGCTTTCAAGTTGCACTTTCCTGAATTTGTTTGAATCTCTTTATGGTTTGCATGATTATGTGTTTACTTCAAATGATTTAGGCATTTTCTTTGTAAATAGCTACTTAGCCTAAAATAACCATCCCTAATGCATGTTCCCTAGTTAGCCCCATTGAGCCTGATTAGCCTGTTAATTCTTGATAACCTAATGTTATGAGCTCAAAATCTGGAAAACCATGTTAACCCGATCTTAGGATTAGGAGAGCATGGAATCTTAGAAAGAGAATGGGTGCAAGAAACTAAGTTTGGGGTGGCTGCAAGGTGTAATATGTTGTTTGGGATTGAGAAAAATATATATATAATAAAAAGGTTGGAGCCAAAGGCTTGTAGAAAAAAAGAAAGAAAACAGAAAAAAAGTGTAAAAATGTTAAAAAAATAAAAGTATTAGAAAAAAAAAGAGGCTGTAGTCACCCAAGGCAATTGAAAAGATGAATGAGAAAAGGAACTTGTGTGGAATTTCAGTGTTTTGAAGTGTTTCATGCTCTCTTAGTTCCTAGGGTCTTCAGCCTAGTACCTTTGTATATCCTACCCTTAGCCAGGCCCCATTACAACCCATGAAAGACCTTTTGATGTTGCTTGCATGTTTTCTGTGGGAATCATTTTGAGATGAAAATCAAATTTATGGGAAGTGTTCTTGAAAAGTGAATTGAGTGCAATGTTGATAACCTAGACAAAAATTGAGCGATTGAGTGAAACACTAAACTCCCTTGTGAGGAAGGCAGTTGTTTGAATTTGGTGATCTCCCTCTTGTGTGTAACTTGGATCCCCTGCTTAGATTAATGATTGTTTGAATGATGAAATTCTCAATTGTTTATAATGAATGATTGCGGGGATTGCTTTGTTTGAAAGGGGGGACATTGAAGAAAACTGTTTTGATGAAACTGCTTGAATTTGTGCAAGGTTGATTGAATCTTTTAAGCTTGCCAGGTCTTGAGTCTTTTTGATTTTTGAGTATTAGTTTGCTTGGGGACAAGCAAAGTTTAAGTTTGGGGTATTTTGATAAGCCTCTGGCTCATCTAGTTTTATGGCTAGTATGACCAGGGTTTTGTGCAAATTATATCCTATTGTCACCCAAATTAGATTAGATTGTCCTCAAGCAAGGTTCTGAGTCTCTAAAGTAGTTTTAGGTTAATTTAGCTAGTTTTGAGTCAAATAAAGCACTTATGTCTATTTCTTTGTTTTCAGGTTAAGTAGAAGTTGAGAGAATAAAGAAACAGGGGATTCGCCTCGCGAGAGTTTTCTCGCCTCGCGAACCTGGAAGCCAGCAGAACAGTGAAAATGACATCCTCTCTGGTTCGCCCCGCGAACAGCACCTCGCCTCGCGACCCTGATAGCTAACTGTTCCAGAGAAAAGCAACCCGTTCTGGTTCGCCTCGCGGATACATGTCTCGCCTCGCGAGACTTGAGGCCAGAAGCCATGACTGTTCCATTCCTCGCCATGCGAGCAGTTCTTCGTCGCGCGAGAAGACCAAACGTTGCTGACTCTTCATGATATTCGCCTCGCGAATGATGGCTCGCCTCGCGAGTGGGCTAAATTTTTGAAGAATTATAAAAGGTTGTTCTGGGCAGATTGAAAAGACTTTTGCTTCTCCACTGTTTTGTTTTACATATTTTTGTGTGTATTTCGTTTTCATGGGGAACTAAATTTCATAGATTAATCTGCTGTAATTGATTTCCACCGTACTTGAGGTTTTGTAATCCCTGTTTTGTATGATTTTCCCTTTTCAATGTCATGTTATACATTTCTTTTTGTTTAATTCAGGAGTGCATAGTGTTGTGTTGATTCATTTCAGTGATGCTATGTTCCTATACCTAATCGCGTTTGTTTAATTCGCGTGTGTTCATTCATGTTCGTTTAGTTCATGAGGGCTTAACCCCGTTTGTTTAATTCGGGAATAGGAACATGTATCCGTAGTAGCGATTTCGTTTGTTAATTGTTGCTACAACTGAAAGGGGATTAGAATCTGCTTAGGGCTTGGGATTACATGAACCGATGATAGTTGTGAAATCAAGAACAGTAGATTAATCGTTTTTAGCTATTTGATAACCTCTTTGAACTGCCTTGTTTTATTGCTCTGTTATTACTTTATTTTCTTATTTGCATCCCAATCCAACCCCCCCCCCCCCCCCCCCCAAAACTGATTTTTCTGAAAAATAACACTTTAAAAGTTCTCGTGAGACGACATCTGAGTTGTCGCCCTAAACTACAGTTTTAAAACCCGCTCGTTCTTTTTGGCGCGTGCGCGACAGCGCGACCAGTGGTTCAGACAAACATGGTATTTTAAAAGAAAAAGAAAAACTAATAAATCTTTCTAAAAGAGAAGGTAAAAGATGAGTTGGTTGAAAAAGAGAAATCAGATTAGGTGAGAAGTGATAAAAATAAAATATCTTTGTGATGAACAGGGAGGGGCAGATGATAAAAAACAAAAGGGTTGATACAAAAGAGAAAATAAAGAATGGCAGCATCAACTTAAGTCTTTTCTTCTTCATTTTGTGGAAAGCTTCATCATTTTCACCATAAAAAACCAGAGAACACCTAGAGAGAGGTCAAAGCTTTTTAGAGAGAGAAAGTGTACCCAGAGATAATCAGTTCGTCCGATCACGATTTCAACTACAGCATTGTGATTCAGGGCAAAGAATACCATGGATATTGACATTCGATTCCTCTATATGACCGAGGCAATGCCCGAATCCATAATAGGTCGACATTATGGATTTCGAGCAAGATTAGGGTTTATGACTATGTTTGGATAATGTCTCTATGTTAGGACAAATTTCGGAGCATCGAGGAGCTTCGGGGAGCAGGTGACCAAAGCTAAGAGAAAGGGGAACATGTACTTCGAAGTCTGAGCAAGTGTACCACACTATCCAAGGTGGGTAGAAAGTAACCGACATCAACGGGGAGGCAAGCATGGTGTAGTTGTTATACATGCATCTGTGTAGGCTGTCCCGGACCCAACTAGTTTGGTGAGTAATCGACAATGGCTAAACCCCAATATAATAATATTTTATCATGTGTCCTAGGGTTTAGTTGTTGTAGGTTTACCGATGTAGGAATGAAACCCTAGGCTAGATGAATTATGCTGGTTGAGGTTGATTGAATTATTCTTTTCGTAAATTATTAATAACACCATAAATTTATTTATAACCTTTTAAAAGAGTCCTATAAATTTTTTTGGTATTTCAAGAATGTATTTTTAGTATTTTAACCAATAATTCATTACTTTGAATAATAAATTTTAGATAACATTGTATCTTGTAACCTCATTATCTGAAAAGCAACTAATAATTGTTATATAGGTATTTAATTATATATATATATATATATATATATATATATATATATATATATAACATATACTTTTATATATTTAAAACATATATATATATATATATAATAAAATAGTTTTTGAATTTTGTTATATACAAATTGCATAACACAATTATTAGATACATAACAATGGTTGACTATAATAACATTTATCAAATTTAACTTATGAAATATTAATATTTTTATTTAATTTAAATTCTGTATTGTATGTAGTCATTTCATCTTCTATATACAATTTTTAAAATTTACCGCAGTATGTATGGTATCCCATATTTATATTCGTGTTGTCAACTCTATTATTTGTACAATTAAAAATTCTCAAAAATGATCATGCATATATTTCATACTCTACTTCAAAATATACAAAGAGTTTTATTGCTATACACTGACAGTGTAAAGTTTTTTACACTGTCAACCAATCACTAATCAATATATGGATGACTTTTTAGGTAATTAAGATAGTGTCGCGACCGAAAGGAATAACTTGGTTTTCCTTTTAGAGAAAAAAAACCTGGAGTCGCCACCAACTTTATTTAATTTCGGGAAAGTTGGAAAACTCTTTAAGAAAAAGCTTTGGGTTCGGGAGTCGATTACGTCTAGGGAAGGCATGGAGACTTTACCCCACGGCACCCTAGAACATCCATAAAAATGGTTACCCAAAATTAGTTGTGTAAATTATTAATAACTTTGAAAATATTTGTTTTACCCCGAAAATCCTATATTTTTTAAAAAAACATCTTCAGTTGTGAAATTTTTTATTAAATCTAAATGAGGTTGAACATGGCACGTAAGTCCACAGGTCAACCTCAATATCTAAAGGGTTGAACGTGACACTTGTCATAGGGCAACCCAAGAAATAAGATTGTTTTAATTAAGTGATCATCTTCTATTTTTATGTAAAATAAATAATTTTACCTCTTGGACATAGAACAGAAATGAAACGTAGAAATGAAACGTTTACTAACTTATTCAGTAAACAGAGACACAAAAATAAGAATGTCATGAGAAACTTATGAATAATATCAACAAAGAGAACAAGGATTACCAAATAAGAGCAGAATAACAATGATTTGGTTTTCTCCTAGTGGTAACATTTCAAGATCAAAACCCTTACATTTCAATTTCACTGACTCTTTTAACTCTTCCTTCTTCTGAAAATTTGGAACCACTCTAATGATAGAGAAGAGAAAAAAAGAACTCAAATCCCTAATCTCTTTTCTTCACAAAGAAAATATCAGATAAAAATTCTCCCTCTCCCCCTGTCTTCGTCCCCTCTTCTCTGATTTTTTTCCTTCCCTTTTTTTATTCGTATCTCTCCTCCCTCTTTATAGATGGAGGAGAGGGCTTCATGCTTTTTCTTACCCATAAGCTTCAAGGTTGGTCTTCACGAAATCCGAGGCTTGGGTGGTTCTGAGTAGAAATAGCGTGTGTCCAGACGGGGGCGGCACGAGCAGCGGAAAGGAGGTGATTTAATGTGATGGTTACGTGTTTGAAGAGAGAAGGAGGTGGAGGTTTTGTCAGATGTGTAAGATGGGTTTTTAGGATTAGGAGTGGGGCTGCTCGGTTAAAATGAGGGAGGAGATGAGGAAGAAGAATGACCAAAGGGTAGAGGAGGCACAAGGGCGGTTGGAGAGTGGGAGGAGGAAAAGAGGTCTTGTCTGATATGTAAAATAGGTTTTTTAGGGTTAGGAGAAGTAACTCAATCTCCTTTCTTCTTTTCGCTGATTGTCCTTTTCTCCTTCTTTTCTTCGTCCTTTCTTCATTATCTTCTTCTTCTTCTTTCTTTATTCTTTAGCCTCCATCCTGAAAATAAAATTGCAGTGGACGGAACCTCTTCATCCAACAGAAACTTAGATATGCAAAAGTAGATATACACTGGACGGACCTCCTCGCCCAACAGAATTTTAAACATGCAATGGACGAATCCTCCTCGTCCAACATAAAATTATATATGCAATGGACGGCCCACTTGTCCAACAGAAACTTAAACATGCAACGGAAGACCTACTCGTCCAACAGAAAATGCAATGTAATGGACTGGACAGGACCTCGTCGTCCAACAGCAAGTGTAATGTAATGTAAGGGACCTCCCTGCCCAACAGCAAATGCAATAGACTGCACCAGACCTCGTCGTCCAATAGCAAGTACAATGGACGGGACCTCCCCGTCCAACAGCAAATGCAATAGAATGGACGGGACCTCATCGTCCAACAACAAGTGCAATGGAATGGACAGGACCTCTCCGTCCAATAGCAAACGCAATGGACTGGACTGGACCTCGTCATCCAACAGCAAGGGTAATGGACGGGACCTCCCCGTCCAACGGCAAATACAATGGACTGGACTGGACCTCATCGTCCAACAGCAAGGGCAATGGGCGGGACCTCCCCATCCAATGGCAAATGCAATGGACTGGACCTCGTCGTCCAACAGCAAGTGCAATGTAATGGACGAGACTAGACCTCGTCATCCAACAACAAGTGCAATGTAATGGACGGGACCTCTCCCTCCAACAGCAAATGCGATGGACTGGACTGGACCTTGTTGTCCAACAGCAAAGGCAATGTAATGGACGGGACCCCCTGTCCAATGGCAAATTAGTTATGAGCCTCCTCCTTTCTTCATTATTTTCTTTTTCTTATTTCTCTCTTCACTATTATTATTAGTCTCCCTGAAACATAATATCATAAAAATTGGAATAAAATGAAGACGGATAAAAATGGGTGTTCACAGTTGCCCCTTTTTACTTGTTGCATACTAGAAGACATGATTAGTCGTGACTTTTCATGTATTGTAGGAATGAACAAGTAAAGAAAATGAACACATATTTTGTCCGAAAGAAAACGTGAGGATCTCAGAAGAAAACCTTATAGTTTGAAAATAAAATTGCAGTGGACGGAACCTCCTCGTCCAATAGGAAAGTAAATATGCAGCGAGCCTCGGAGCTCAAAAATAAACTTGCAATGAGCCTCAGAGCTCGAAAATAAAATTACAATGAGCCTCAGATCTCGAAAATAAAATTGCAGTGAGCCTCAGTGCTCGAAAACAAAATTACAGTGAGCCTCAGGGCCTGAAAACAAAATTACAGTGAGCCTCAGAGCTCGAAAATAAAATTGCAGTGAGCCTCAGAGCTTGAAAATAAAATTACAGTGAGCCTCAGAGCTCGAAAACAAAATTACAGTGAGCCTTAGATCTCGAAAACAAAATTGTAGTGAGCCTCAGAGCTCGAAAATAAAATGCAGTGGACGGAACCTCCTCGTCCAACAAGAAAGTAAATATGCAATGGACGGAACCTCCTCGTCCAACAGAAAATTAAATATGAGGTGGACATAACCTCCTCATCCACCAGAGAATTAAATATGCAGCGAGCCTCAGCTCGAAAATGAACTTGCAGTGAGTCTTAGAACTCGAAAATTAAATTGCATCGAAAATAAAATTGCAGTGAGCCTCAGAGCTCGACAAAACTCAATCCATAATTTGAAACTAATGAGAATCTCTTCCTATTGAGGACAGCAGAACCAAATGCTCCATGGAAAAACTTCCACCAACGAAACCTTTGTTCACCGACCACTCTGAGCCGAGGCATCATTTCATTCTTTTAATAACATTGGTCACCTAAGAATTTGAATCATATGAGGTGGATGTTATGTTTATTCTCCCAAGCCTATTTGCATCAATCTTTGGTCGTCCAGTACATGCTATCTCTTCCATTGTATTTGAAATATTGAGTCCTTTTGGCTCAAACCATTCATTGGTGCTACCATTAGAATTATCAAATCATACCATTAAACTTATATTTACTTTTATTGAGACATGACCATCATGAAAGTGAACACGACAGGGGAGTGTGAAGGAAAAGCCTCTTGCCTTAATACAAGAATTTAGTTTGTTAAGAGAAAATAACAATATGAGAAAAAAATTACAAATGGATCATGAAGATTAAAAGCAAAGATAGGCAAAGAAAATTATGAAAAATTTTCCCCAGTGTTGGTCCTTTGATTTTCATTTATTTGATTCCCCACAGCCTTTTGATGACACAGATCTTGGCTTCTGTTTCTGATTCCTCAAACACACCTTCTTCAATCTCCCTTAACAATTTTGACCCAGTATACTCAGTCGGATAAAATTTCCCCAGTGTGGTGAGTGCTTGCAGAAATGTTGGACCATATCCTCCTCCTAGGTTGCCTTTGCAGGTTTTCAGCCTAAGGTTTCTTTACCCTAACTTTTGCCTAGGTTGCCCTTTCGGGTTTTCAACCTAGCGGGCCTTTCCTTTTCTTTTGTTTTCATTGTTCTTTGCCCTAACTTTTGCCTAATTCGCCCTTTCGGGTTTTCAACCTAGCGGGCTCTTTTTCTCTTTTATTTTCATTGTTCTTTGCCCTAACTTTTTCCTAGGTTGCCCTTTCGGGTTTTCAACCAAGCGGGCCCTCAAGCGTAGAACTTTTTCACAGCATCAGAGTTTATCGGCCTTGGCAACTCTTCCCCATCCATGTTTTGAAGAATCAAAACTCCTTCTAAAAATGCTTGTTTGACAATATAAGAGCCTTCATAATTCGATGCCCATTTTCCTCGAGCATCTTCCTGATTAAAGAGGATTTTCTTTAAAACCAAGTCTCCTGGAAAAATTCTCTAAAGCGAACCTTCTTATTGAAAGCTCTTGCCATCCTGCTTTGATACAATTTCCCGTGACAGATAGCTGCCAGTCTTTTCTCTTCTATCATGTTCAACTTTTCTTATCGAGTTTTCACCCACTCGGATTCTTCTAAATCTGCTTCCATGAAGACTCTTAGCGAAGGGAGTTCTACTTCGATAGGTGAGACAGCCTCCATCCCGTACACCAAAGAGAAAGGGGTTGCCCCAATGCTTGATCGTATATTAGTACGATAAGCATGTAGAGCATATGGCAGCATTTCGTGCCAGTCTTTATAATTTACAACCATTTTGGAAACGATCTTCTTGATATTTTTGTTTGCTGCCTCAACTGCCCCATTCATTTGAGGTCTATAAAGAGCCGAATTGTAGTGTTTGATTTTGAAACCATCGCAAAAATTTTGAATCTCAGCACCATTAAGATTAGCAGCATTATCTGTGATTATCCTCTCGGGGATCCCATATCTACAGACGATGTCCTTCTTGAGGAACTTGAGAAACACCTTTTGAGTTATGCTGGCATATGAAGCAGCTTCTACCCATTTAGTGAAATAGTCTATTGCCAGCAAAATGAAATGATGACCATTGGAAGCCTTGGGATTAATGGGACCGATGACATCTATTCCCCACATCGAAAAAGGCCATGGGGATGCTAAGTTGGGCAGTGGAAATGGAGGTGCATTAACTCGGTCTGCATACATCTGACATTTTTGGCATTTACGAACATGCTCTATACAATCTGACTCCATAGTAGACCAATAATAACCGCTTCTCAAGATTTTCCTAGCCATCATGTGACCATTGGCATGAGTCCCACAGATTCCTTCATGAACTTCGATCATGATCAATTTAGCTTCGCGAGCATCCACACATCTGAGTAGGGTACCATCATATCCTCTTTTATACAGGACTTCCTTGCTTAAGAAAAAGGCCATAGCCAGTCTTCGGATGGTCTTTCTATTTGCTTCGCTCGCTTCTTCCGGGTATTCCTTGTTTTGAATATATTGCTTGATATCATGAAACCAAGGCTTACCATTAGGTTCTCCTTCCACATGGGCACAGTATGCCTGTTCATCTTGCACTGTAACTTGGATGGGTTGGACATTGGTATGGATATCCAGCTTGGTCATGGCAGCTAATGTGTCTAAAGCATCAGCAAACTGATTCTTATCTCGAGTTAAATGCGAGAAAGTAATCTCGTCGAACTTTGCAATCAACTGAGTCAAGTATTTCTGATACGAAATCAACTTGGAGTCTTTAGTTTTCTATTCACCATTGACTTGGTAAATGATTAGAGCTGAATCCCCGAAGACTTTCAACTGCTTTATACCAAGTTTAAGTGCCATTTGAAATCCTCCAGCACATGCCTCGTATTCTGCAATATTATTCATACATTCAAATTTCAGTTTTACAGCCACCGGGTACTGCTTGCCGTTTGGCGAGATAACCATTGCTCCTATACCACTGCCATGCATATTGACTGCTCCATTAAAATACGTTTTCCACACATCTTGCTGTTCTTCATCTTCCTCTAGGGACAGTATCTCTCCATCAGGGAACTCGGAATTGACAGGCCATTCATCCTCAAGAGGATTCTCTACTAAATGGTCAACAATCGCACTTTCTTTGATGGACTTTTGAGTCATATATTTGATGTCAAATTCTGACAATATCACTTGCCACTTCGAAACTCTTAAGGAGATATGAGGACTTTCGAAGATATACTTCAAAGGATCCATTTGAGAAATTAACCAAGTGGTGTGATATAACATGTATTGTCCGAGTCTTCTGGAGGTCCACACTAGCACACAACAAGTCTTATCAATCGCAATATAACGAGCCTCATAGGCATTAAACTTATTACTCAGATAGTAAATTGCCTGCTCCTTCCTTCCAGATTCATCATGTTGTCCCATCATTGCACCCATTGAGGTTGGCAATATAGTGAGATAGAGTAACAATGGACGACCTTGGGTAGGTGGTACCAACACTGGGGGATTTAGTAGATATGCCTTTATCTTGTCAAAGGCTTCTTGACAGTTATCATCCCATCTTCCTGGATTATTCTTCCCGAGGAGTTTGAAGATTGGCTCGCATGTGCTGGTCAGATTTGCAATGAAGCGCATGATATAGTTCAACCTTCCCAGAAAACCCCTTACTTCCTGTTCGTTCTTAGGTGCTGGCATGTCACATATTGCTTTTACCTTGTTCGGGTCCACCTTTATTCCTTCTCTACTGACAACAAAGCCAATTAAATTCCCTTCAGATGCACCAAAAGTACATTTCGCAGGGTTGAGCTGCAGCTTGTACTTCCTTAGCTGCTAGAACAACTTTCGCAAAACTGCTACATGGCTTTCTTCTTCCTTGGACTTAGCCATTATATCATTAACATATAATTATACCTCCTTATGCATCATATCATGGAACAATGCTACCATAGCACGTTGGTAAGTGGCCTCAGCATTCTTCAATCCAAAAGGCATCACTTTGTAACAAAAAGTCCCCCAATGAGTGATAAAAGTTTTCTTTTCTTTGTCATCCTCATCCATGAGGATCTAATTGTACCCAGAATAGCCATCCATGAAATAAAACCTATTACTTCTGACTGTACTGTCTACAAGGACATCAATATGAGGTAGGGGAAATCATCCTTTGGATTGGCTTTATTCAGATCTCGGTAGTCCACGTACATTTTGACCCTTCCATCCTTCTTTGGTACTGGAACAATATTAGCTACCCATTCTGGGTGTCTAGCTACTTCCAGAAAGCCAACCTCTAACTACTTGGTCACTTCTTCCTTGATCTTCATTGACATCTCAGGATGCATCCTCCATAATTTTTGCTTCTTTGGAACCGCATCTGGGTATAAGGGAATTTTATGCAATGCTATCTCGGGATCTAGTGTTGGGAATTTGCATATAAACCAATAAGAAAGGCAGTGGAAAAATTCCCATCGAAGGATCCTTGCGAATGGTCATGATTCATGATTAGAAGGTTTACCTCTTGAAGCGATGGCTGTTGATCAGAATTCGTCTATCACGAACACCGCACGAACGATGTCTCTAAGGTATCCACACGAGCAGATTCTGTGAACGTCCAACGTCACGAACCCGAAGCGTCTCCGTCTCACAGTGCTAGCTTCAAAACCGAGACTTGCTGTTCACACTTACTCTCTATGTGCGGCTAGGTTGAAAAACGTGTGGGCACAACAACTTAAGTGGCCTACTTATAGTAGCGCCTCCTTAAGTGAGTTAGTGAGCAGTATTTGACCTAAGCCCATGTACTATGCGCTAGGCCCAATAGGAAAGTCCAACTCTCCTTTTAATGCTTCTTTTAATCCGCTCTTATGTGTGTGACCCTATAGGTTCCCAAAACGTTAGTAGTAATATTAAATCCCATTTAATATTACAAACGATGTGAGGGTATCTAGCAATACATCACTGCTACCTAAGTAGTGAGAAAGTCGATGATTTGACGAAACCTTTCTGTGACAAATATTCATGTGCACTATTATCCCTTTGTCCATATATCTATATTGAACACAAGACATAGAATGTGTCACCCTTGTATGGTTCAATATCATGTTCCCTGATACCCGAGTAGACTTAACAACAAATGAGGTCAATATCTCATATTGACTCATTTCAGAACGGCCATGCATTTTACAGTCTCACTCTATTAGGGGCCCCACAGATATTACTCCTGTTATGTAGGAGGGACAAATTCCATCTAGGTCACTCACATCCCTCTGCATGGCTCGTGGTATGCCCAATGACCGTCTTTATAATCATCCTATTACAGATGACGTTTGACGATATTAAAGCACACGACTCCTCATGTAGGGAGTGATTTCAGGTCGAAGGACTGCATACACCATTGTCACTATGAGAACTACTTATGACACTCACATAACGCTCCATGTAGTGTTCTCATGGTGGGTCAATCCAGTACATCATTACGCTAATGTGTACCTATGTGGCGACTCGATATCCCATATCCATGACCCGTGAGATATGGCCATCAGCCTGCACACATAATAGTCTCAATGTATTATTATTGTCCTTATTAATAAAATACTTGACTACGGATATTTAAGAATAGGATTTCATTGTTCAATAGTGTCTCACAATCAAGTCATATACTTGATATTCTATTAAACTGAAATTTCTATTCTAAGGACTTTATTATGTTTAAACAAGTAACACAATAAACTGGAATGCCTCATATCATATATATATATATAATAGCAAGATACAAATGTAAGTCTAAAGAAATACACTGGCCTCTAGGGCTTAAACCAACAATCTCCCACTAGCACTAGAGCCAATCAGGCATAAATCTAATGCCCGTCGATCTAGTGTGACCTTCATGCTTCTGTTGAGTAAGAGGTTTCGTAAGTGGGTCAGCAACGTTATCAAGCGTTGGTACTCTGCATATTTTCACATCTCCTCTATCGATAATCTCTCGAATGAGATGGAAGCGCCTAAGTATATGTTTGGATCGCTGATGAGATCTAGGTTCCTTAGCTTGTGCAATGGCCCCATTGTTATCACAATAGAGATCAATGGGGTCCACAATACTAGGAACTGTACCAAGCTCAGTAATGAACTTCCTGATCCAAACAGCCTCCTTTGCTGCATTGGAGGCGGCAATATACTCGACCTCTAGTAGAATCGGCAATCTGTCTCCTGCTTTGAACTCTTCCGACTCACAACCCCGCCATTGAGCAGAACACATAACTAGATTGCGATCTGGAATCATCCTTATCGGCCTGGAAGCTAGCATCGGTGTAACCTATTACAGCAAGCTCTTCCTCGCCTCCATATACCAAGAACGAATCCTTAGTTCTTCTCAAGTACTTAAGGATGTTCTTGACTGAGACAGATGACTTTCACGGGATCGATCGGTACTGCTCGTTATGCTTAAAGCATACGATACATCTGGTCGAGTACATAACATGGCATACATGATAGATCCAATTGCGGATGCATATGGAATCTTACTCATGCGATCCCTTTCTTCTTGAGTGGAAGGGGATTGTGCCTTTGATAGGCATATACCATGTGACATAGGCAAGAGTCCTTTCTTGGATTCATGCATGTTAAAGCGTCTCAACACTTTGTCTATGTATGTACTCTGACTTAGGCCAAGCAATTTCAATGATCTATCCCTATAGATCCTGATTCCCAATACATAGGTAGCTTCACCCAAATCTTTCATAGAGAAGCAATTCCCTAACCATGTCTTTACATTTTGTAGTGTAGGGATGTCATTTCCAATGAATAATATGTCATCTACATATAACACCAGAAAAACAACAATGCTCCCACTAACCTTCTTGTAGACACAAGGTTCAACTTCATTTTTGATGAATCCGTACTGTCTTACAACATCATCAAAACGAAGGTTCCAACTTCTGGAAGCTTGCTTCAATCCATAGATTGATCGCTGCAATTTACATACCTTTCCGGCATCCTCTGAAATGTCAAAGCCTTCAGGTTGTGTCATTTACACATCCTCAAGAAGCTTTCCATTAAGGAAGGCAGTTTTGACATCCATCTGCCATATCTCATAATCATGGTATGCAGCAATAACAAGTAAGATCAGGACAGATTTAAGCATCGCAACAGGTGAAAATGTCTCATCATAGTCGACACCATGAATTTGCTTGAAACCCTTGGCCACCAATCGTGCCTTAAAGGTATGTACTTTACCATCCATGTCAGTTTTCTTTTTGAAAACCCACTTGCACCCTATAGGTTTTACCCCTTAGGTGGCTCTACCAAGGTCCATACCTGGTTGGTGTACATGGAATCCATCTCAGATTTCATGGCCTCAAGCCACTTCTCAGATTCTGGGCCAGTGATGGCCTCCTGGTAAGTCACAGGCTCATCTTGATCCATGAGCAATACATCACCTTGTGGAGTCAAGAGAAATCCATATCTCTCAGGCTGGTGACGTATCCTGTTAGACCTACGCTGGTCTTATGCTACTGGAGCAGGTTGTTCCTCCACAACATTTTGTGAATGTTGCTCCTTTTCCACCAATGGTAGGTCACTACTCTGTGATTCTTGAATTTCTTCAAGTTCTATCTTCCTCCCACTGGTTCCTATGGAGATAAACTCCTTTTCTAGGAATACACCAGTCCGTGCGACAAACACTTTGCCTCCGGAAGGATTATAGAAATAATATCCCTTATTTTCTTTGGGATACCCCACAAAGAAGCATTTATCAGATTTGGGATCGAGCTTATTAGAAACTTGACGTTTGACATATGCTTCACAACCCCAAATCTTCATAAAAGACATGCTGGGTCGTCTACCAGTCCATATCTCATATGGTGTCTTTTCTACCGTTTTGGATGGAGCACGATTAAGTGTAAAAGCTGCTATTAATAGAGCATGTCCTCAGAAAGAGTTTGGAAGGTTTGCATGACTCATCATAGACCGAACCATGTCCAACAAGGTTTGATTTCTCCTCTCAGAAACACCATTCCATTGTGGTGTTCCAGGTGGAGTGATTTGAGATAAAATTCCACACTCTCTCAGATGATCATCAAACTCTAGGCTCAAATATTCACCACCTCGATCTGATCGAAGAGTTTTAATATTCTTACCAAGTTGGTTTTGTACCTCATTTTTGAATTCCTTGAACTTTTCAAAGGATTCCGATTTATGTTTCATAAGATACACAAATCCATATCTACTGAAATCATCAGTAAATGTGATGAAGTACTGAAAACCACCTCTAGCTAATGTGTTTAGGGCTCCGCATACATTGCTATGTATAAGACCCAAAAGATCGTTGGCTCTTTCACCTTTGCCGGTGAATGGAGCTTTAGTCATCTTTCCCAATAAACAAGACTCACATATCTCATATGATTCATAATCAAATGAGTCCAAGAGTCCATCTTTATGGAGCTTCGAAATGCGCTTCTCATTTATATGGCCTAAACGACAATGCCAAAGATAAGACGGGTTCAACTCATTTGGTTTGAACCTCTTAGTATTTATGTTATAGATGGGCATTTCAAGATCAAGGACATAAAGTTCATTACTCATGTGTGCACTAGTGTTTATGATATTCCTTCTAATTGCAGGCACAAAATAACAGTTCTCTAACTGAATAGTAAGCCCAGTGGGCAAAGTCAATACATAAGTCCCTACAGCTAAAGCAGCAACCTTTGCTCCATTTCCGACTCGTAGATCGACTTCGCCCTTTGTCAATGGTCTACTCCTGTTTAGATCCTGCACATTTGTACAAATGTGAGAACCACATCCAGTATCTAATACCCATGATGCAGAAGTAGATAAATTGACTTCTATAACAAACATACCTGAAGCGGAAGTCTCACTTCCCTTCTTCTTCTTGATTTCTTCCAGGTATTTTGGGCAGTTCCTCTTCCAATGTCCGGTCCGACCACAGTGGAAGCAATTGCCTTCCTTAGCCACACCACCCACAGGCCTCAAGCCAGAAGTGCTGGGCTTGATCTTGTTGATGGCCTTGCCCTTGCCCTTGCCCTTTTGTTTGTTCTTGGGCTTCTTGGGCTGCTTCTTGCTATTTCCAGCCTGGACCATCAAAATGGCCTTTCTCTTTCCTTTGTTAATATTTTGTTCAGCAGTTCTCAACATGCTCAACAATTATGGCAAAGGTTTGTCAAGATCATTCATATTAAAGTTCATGACAAACTGATTATAGCTCTCAGGCAACGATTGCAGAACTAAGTCGGTGGCCAACTCTTGGCCTAAAGGAAAACCCAGTCTTTTGAGATTCTCAATGTAACCGATCATATGGAGTACATGAGGACTCACAGGGCTTCCTTCTGCCAATTTACACTGGAAAAGGGCTCTGGAAATTTCGAACTGCTCATGCCTTGCTTGCTCTTGGTAGAACAGCTTGAGGTGCACGATCATATCGTACGCCTCCATGGTCTCATGTTGCTTTTGCAGCTTAGAGGTCATGGTAGCAAGCATAAGACAGCCGACGTCTAAGGCATCATCCTGATGCTTCTTATAAGCATCCCTGTCAGCCCTAGGAGCACTTGAAGCCGGTGGCTCCTCAGGAATAGGCTCCTCAAGAACATACAACTTTTTCTCATGTTTGAGGACAATCCTCAAGTTTCTGTACCAGTCCAGAAAATTTGTTTCGGATAATTTATCCTTCTCAAGAACGGATCGCAATGACAGGTTACTTGATGTGTTTGATGCCATGGTAATCTACAAAGATAAATAGGTAAAATATAAGTATCATGCCATGAAGTTATTTAATAAGGTCTTTAATTAAATACGCCTCCCACTATTCTACTCAAAACAATGACCCTCATCATTGATTCGGAAAATCCCGTTGGAAGATTTTCTAGTGGGCCAAGATCCATATTTCACCTAGCTTTAAGTCAGCTTTGGCTGATCACCCAAAATTCGGTTATATAGGTAGGAAACACTTTCTGATTGCATCTCATGCAACTCTTGGACAGTTGGGTGAATAACTCTTATTCAAATCCATCACATGGACTAAAGCCCAACTTATAAGCCTCTAAGCCTTTCATTCCTATTGAAGTTGGCTTAGTTAAGTCAGACCCAATGGATAGCAGTTGAACATTACATTTGTCCCATCGCGTCTTACTAGTATAGATAAAGGTACCCCGCTTTGGCAGACCCACACTTAATCGATCCTAGTCTTGACGAGTGCCATGCATTGGAAGGCCTTTAAATGTGACTTAATATTTCCTTTTGAGGGATTTGATTAAAGTTTGATCTCATCATTTGTTAAACTCTTTAACTTATTATTTACATACATGCATCTCATACATATATTAGTTAAACTCTTTTAACATACTATATACATACATGCATCTCATACATATATAAGGAAAATAAATGTGATATGGTTATGGCCCCTAATGCATTGATTCTCCCAAGCCAATGAGAGAATCTAAACTGAAACCTAGGAGCGTCCAAGCTTCTCCAAGCATGATCTCCCAGATGATAGCGTCTTCTTGTCTCCATCATTACATTACATAAACAGAAACCTCATTTTACATATGAGGGGAGTGAGATGAGAAAAGAATATACATATGGAATATAAGAGAAAGGCACGGCACGCAGGCCGTATTTCAAAATATAAACCAAAAGATAAAAGGACTAAGGCCATAACCATTCACCATACATCACCAAATAAATAGTAACAACCAATAATAACACATAATCATTATTATTATTATTAATTAGAGATTTCAAAATCTGAATTTTGAAAACATAACATATATATAATAAATCACATTTATTATAATTGATGTTACTATAAATCATATTTATTGCAATTGTTGTTACCACAAATCACATTTATTGTAATTGATATAAATCACATTTATTGCAATTGATGTTATTATTAAATGGTGACATAAAAATTTCAAAATTTGAATTTCGAAATAACACACTACGCAGAGGTAGCACGGGGGTCAAGGGGAGGCCGCCCCTTGCGAGGTACGGGGCAGCGCCTCGAAGAAAAAAAAATTCCTCTCCGAAGTGTGCCTCGCTTACAGCGGCTACGGTTTCAACCCTTGGAACCTCAACCGCAACCACATGAACTCTTCATGTCTGAAACCCCTTAACGCCGCCAACAGAGAACTGAAACCAATCATGTTTAACATCAACATTTGACGCCATCACAGAACATAATAAGGATTCAGAACCAATGTACATATCGCATACATACACAAACATGCAATAGACGCATATATCATATACATACGAAAATTACAGAAACAAGGTTTCGCAAAATGGATGCAAACGATTTTTAGAAAACAATTTTCAGAAAAATGATTCACATTATTAACATGTTATCATACATAACAGGTAAACCACGTAACAGAATCATGGTTTCGCAAGCGGCTCTGATACCACTGTTGGGAATTTGCGTATAAAACAAAAAGAAACGTAGCGAAAAAATTCCCATCGAAGGATCCTTGCGAATGGTCATGATTCATGATTAGAAGGTTTACCTCTTGAAGCGATGGCTGTTGATCAGAATTCGTCTATCACGAACACCACACGAACGATGTCTCTAAGGTATCCACACGAGCAGATTTCGTGAACATCCAACGCCACGAACCCGAAGCATCTCCGTCTCACAGTGCTAGCTTCAAAACCGAGACTTGCTGTTCACACTTACTCTCTATGTGCGGCTAGGTTGAAAAACGTGTGGGCACAACAACTTAAGTGGTCTACTTATAGTAGCGCCTCCTTAAGTGAGTTAGTGAGCAGCATTTGACCTAAGCCCATGTACTATGCGCTAGCCCCAATAGGAAAGTCCAACTCTCCTTTTAATGCTTCTTTTAATCCGCTCTTATGTGTGTGACCCTATAGGTTCCCAAAATGTTAGTAGTAATATTAAATCCCATTTAATATTACAAACAGTGAGCGGTATCTAGCAATACATCACTGCTACCTAAGTAGTGAGAAAGTCAGTGATTTGACGAAACCTTTCTGTGACAAATATTCATGTGCACTATTATCCCTTTGTCCATATATCTATATTGAACACAAGACATAGAATGTGTCACCCTTGTAAGGTTCAATATCATGTTCCCTGATACCCGAGTAGACTTAACAACAAATGAGGTCAATATCTCATATTGACTCATTTCAGCACGGTCATGCATTTTACAGTCTCACTCTATCAGGGGGCCCACAGATATTACTCCTGTTATGTAGGAGGGACAAATTCCATCTAGGTCACTCACATCCCTCTGCATGGCTCGTGGTATGCCCAATGACCGTCTTTATAATCATCCTATTACAGATCACGTTTGACGATATTAAAGCACACGACTCCTCATGTAGGGATCGTAGTGATTTCAGGTCGAAGGACTGCATACACCATTGTCACTATGAGAACTACTTATGACACTCACATAACGCTCCATGTAGTGTTCTCATGGTGGGTCAATCCAGTACATCATTACTCTAATGTGTACCTATATGGCGACTCGATATCTCATATCCATGACCCGTGAGATATGGCCATCAGCCTACACACATAATAGTCTCAATGTATTATTATTGTCCTTATTAATAAAATACTTGACTACAGATATTTAAGAATAGGATTTCATTGTTCAATAGTGTCTTATAATCAAGTCATATACTTGATATTCTATTAAACTGAAATTTCTATTCTAAGGACTTTATTATGTTTAAACATGTAACACAATAAACTGGAATGCCTCATATCATATATATATAATAGCAAGATACCAATGTAAGTCTAAAGAAATACACCGGCCTCTAGGGCTTACACCAACATCTAGAGCTGGCATATCTCTGTAGGACTATGCAAAAACATCCAGATACTCTTTGAATAGTGCAACCATTTCTTCACGCTCTGGGTTATCCACTATTTTCAACTCCTTTTTGTCTTCCTCGGTTCCCATATTGATCACTTCTGCAGCCTCATCATTCGAGCTAATCCCTTTTTCCGACCGTTTCACCATCTTTAAGAATTCTTCAATGTCTTCTTCTTCCTCATCGGATTCAAGGTTGTATTCATCAACGGCCGTGAGGGAATCAATAAATGAGTTTTCAAAGTTCCTCTCTGAGGTAAATCTTTAGGGGAAGAAGTATTCCTGGAAGAAAAAAAAAGTCGGGAATAGGAGAAGTGTAGGCAAGAGTCTTATTCATGAAAGAAAAGCTTAAACAAGGTAAACAAATGAAAGAGAGTGAAAAGAAGCGATGGAACCAAAAGGAAAACACCAGAAAAAGTGCTACATTCTCATTCATATCTCAAACAAAGTAAACATCAAATCAAATTTAATACAATAAGATAATTACTTCATGGAAATAACATCAACAAACATTTCAGATCGCCAATTATTGAGAAATTCATTGCTAGCACGGAGATAGATGACATGGTTCTCATCCAGCTCCTCTTCAAGTGTGCTGATAGTGAAGTGAGGGGAAAATGACTTTTCAGGACTGATAACTTCAGCAGTTACTGGGGAAGTCTCTGTCAGAAAGGGAAGATACTTTCTCTAATCATCTTCTTCTTTCTTGTCCTCGAGGGTCATGAATTTCATCTTTTCTGCTAAATAGGGTTGATACCCCAATCCATGCCTTCCTTCTCTCATAGCTGCCTCAATTGGTTGAGTGATCCCTTGAAGCTTAGGCCCCAGGCCTTTTCCTCTTTGATACCCATTCTTTTCCATGATGCGGATTGCAACTTCATTCACATTCTTCATTGGCGGCTCCCTTTTCTTGTTCTCTGGCTTCAATACCTCAAAACTACACAGTGAATCATCTTCCATTTGCTATGTACTTTCTACATAAGGTATTGCGGTGGGCATTGTCAGCATAATTTCCTCTTCACCATGGATGGTAATCACGGACCCCTTTTGAATATACTTCAAACACTGATGCAAAGTCGATGGAACAACTCCTGCTTCATGAATCCAAGGCCTTCCCAGAAGCATGGTATAAGCTGGTTGGATCTCCATGACTTGAAAGAGGACAGAAAAACAATTAGGACCTATTTCAAGGGGCAGAGTTATCTCCCCTAAGATTCCTCTTGCCGTCCCATCAAAGGCTGGTACAATCATTTCTTGTGGTGTCAAATCCATGATGCTTATGTTTAGTTGCTCGAGAGTGGACATTGGAACCACATTCAATGCCAAACCACCATCTACAAGCACCTTTACAAACACAAGCCCTTTACACTATAGGGTAATGTGTAAGGATTAGGTGCTATTGTGGGATTTCGAAGCCACTTCATCTTCCAAGAAAGTAATCATGTTGACATGACTTATTGGGTCCACCATATTTACCACATTCTCCGGAGTGACGTCGGGCTTGACATATGCTTCATTCAACACCTTCAATAATGCCTTACGATGCGACTCTGATGCTAAGACAAGCGATAAAAGAGATATCCTTGCCGGAGTTTTCTTTCACTGTTCTACCACATCATATTCACTTTGCTTCATGATCTTCAGGAACTCTTCTTCTTCTTTCCCTTTTCCTTCATCCATAATTTCTTCTTCTATGGATTCCTTCATCATTTTTTCTTCAACAGGGTTGTAGCATCGCCCACTCCTAGTAATGCCTCCAATTCTCACAATATTAGTAACTTGGACCTTCGAGGTCTCTCCCACAGCTCCATCTAGTTCAACCTTTTGTTCATAATTCCATGGTATAGCATGTGTATCATCATAAGCAAAAGGGGTTGGCTTCTTCACCCTTACGATGACTCTTTCTGGGGCTGAAACTTTGTTCACGGGTGGTACTCGGAGTACAACTTTTTCAATCACGTTGACTTCCTCGGGAGCACCCCGTCTAGCTTGAATTACTCCCAAGGTGAGTAACCCCTGAACCCGGACTTTGAAATCCCAACAAGTTTCAATGTCGTGCCTCACTTGCCCATGATGATAGTCACACCATAGATCTTCGGCATACCCCCTTTCTTCTCTTGGAATTCTTGTTGGTGCAACAACGTGGTATCCCACCTTCTTTAGTTCTTCGAAGATATTCTGCATTGGTAATCGTAGTTCCAGTATCTTCCTGATTGGGGACCCTCTTACCTCAAAATTGTTCACCCGATTTCCATCATTATGATTCGGGATTGGATTCTTAACGATATTAGGCTCGACCACTTCTTCGAACCCTAGCTTCCCACAAGCAATCAACTTTCTCACTGCCGTCTTAAAAGCTTCGCAATCCTCAATAGAATGTCCTGTGACATCCATGTGATACTTGCAAGTCTGATTTGGATTGTACCAAGCAAGAAATGGTGGTTCTAGGGGACGTACAGGGTTTCCCGCAATCAAGTGGCGGTCAAACAATTGTTGGAATAAATCTGCATTAGAGATGGACAATTTCGGGAAGGGTGGCAGGTTTGGATTTTGGAAACGTCCTTGGTTTTGGAAATTTGGGAGAGGCGGAGGATAGTTTGGGCAGTTTTGTGGGGGTGCAGACGGGTAACAGGTGTATGATGGGCAGGGAAGGTTATATGGTTGAGGGGTAGGAATATTGCTGATTTGGTTTTATGGGTAAGTGTTGGTTTGTGAGGATGATTGTAACGGGTAAAGTGGGGTTTGTGTCTGGTATGGAATATGTGGATTAGGGTTATATGGTGCTTGGTATTGACGATTAAAGTTATGTTGGCGTTGTACATGATTTACCTCAACTTCCTTCTTCTTTGGTTGAAATCCTTTCCGGAATGCATTTCCTTCACCATCATTCATGGGGAGCTCTCCAACTCTTGCAAAAACTTCAATCCTTTCACCGGCGGAGATCAAATCGTAGAAATCTTTATAGGCTACCCCAGCCATGGCTCCTGTAAAAGGTGCTCCAAGGGTTCCTAAAAAGTATAAGCACATTTCAGATAAAGTCAACGGGGGCTGGACTTGTGCAGCCAAACTCCTCCACCTTTGGGCATATTGCTTAAAGGTCTACTCTGTTCTTTTCTGCATTGTAGTCAACTGTTCACGACTCAGAGCTGCATCCATGTTGAATTTGTACTGGTACATTAATAAGTTAGCCAATTCCATCCATCAAGAGATCTTGGAATGGTCCAATTGGAGGTACCATTCTAAGGCGAGGCTAGTCAAACTTTCATGGAAAAAGCGGATAAGGAACTTGTCATCCTTGGACCAAATTGCCATCTTCGTGGCATAACTAATGTGGTAAAATTGTGGGTTCCCACTTCCATCATATTTGGAAAAATTAGGAATCTTGAAGTCCTTGGGGATCACGACATCTGCGGCAGGACAGAGTTCTTCTATCTGGAGAAGGCCGTAGGTACTCGGACCTTTTATTGCTTTTATATGTTCTTCCATCTTCTCCATCCATTCATCTCTCATCTTATCCTTACCATCTTGAACTCCCGCTGACCGAATGTGAGTAGACACATGTGGTTGCTCCCATGTTGGTGCAGTATAGCCGGGACTTCATGATAGGCATTTTCAAAAGGGGGATATCCTTCTCCAATGGGAAGTGTTATTGGTGCCGTGTGATGTGTCTGGTCGGGGCCTGATATTCCCTGAATGAGAGTCGTGCTAGTGTTTGAAAACATCGGTGTTGTTACCATATAAGAAATCCGTTGCCTACCAGGTTCAATTGTATCTCTGTTTGTGCTAAGCATGCTGAGAGATTCCCTCATATCTTACAGTATGGCTTCTAATCTTGCTTGGGTTTCAGTCATTTCACTTATTCTTCCCCTCACTTCATCTATCTTAGAGCTCAAGTTTCTTCCTTCCTCGGATGCATTGGCAGCCATCCTAGTCCGAGATCTAGTATTGTGAACTCGTATTTGATTGGTGTTACCTTTCCTAGGTCGCGCAATGGTTCCCTGCTTCTTGAAAGTATGTGACTCTTTAAAGCATCCAAGAATATCATTAGTAAACCCAAAATTTTATGTGTGTTGTATGCATGTGCAAGTTATCGCCCTTTGTTTGATCGCGATAGTGCTCTTAGGAAGACTGTCGCATACACCTATAGCAAGAAAACTCATCTTGCAATCAAATCTAGTGTTATGGTTCCCTCTAGTTTGAATGCAGCTGGTGTCAAGTCCATGGAAGAATCCACTCCTCGATAGACCACACCCGTACTAGCAACGTCCTTATTTTTACACAAAAAACACATCGTTTTTAGGGTAAAATATAGTTGATGACGTATCTAAGGGAGAATGCACTCCTCGATATATATCATCTAAAAAATGTTTGACAGACATTGATGAAAACTTCCATTCCTTTATAAATATTTTGGTACAAATCATGAGTCTTTGATCAAAATAAAAGAAGTACATTGGTAGTTTCCATCTTTCTCCGAGTTCTACAAAGGACTATGTTAAGAGTCTCATATTCTTTTTTCTGAACCTTTTGGCAAGTTTCCCAAAATGATTGAAGAACTCGGTCACCTTTGGTGGTAGCTGAAGGAAATGGTTCATACGAATGTCGATGGATGCCTCTTCAAATCGCTCCACCAGTTGGGAAGTGTGATATTGGAGCTTATCCATCATGTCCTCGTATCTTCTTTTCCATGCTTCCTTTTCATTCATTACATCCTTCACTACCAATTTCCATCCCTTTACCCATTCTGCGTGACGTTGAGCTTCAACTCTTTCAAAGTCTTTTATTTTGGTCCCGAGCCAATTTTCTCTCATGTTGGTTTCTGCTAGTAGCTCGCGATACTTGGCTGCTTCGTTCCATCCTCGATCAGAGTACAGTTCTGTTTGGGCCAAGGATTCTTGCAGGGATTCAACTCTCTCTTCTAGTATATGTATTGTTTCAACATGAACCCCTACATTTGTCTCGAGCTCTTTTTTCTTCCTTTGAAGTTTGACAAGCATCTTCTCTTGATTTTCTATCTTTGCCAACAACTCTTGAATTTTTTCTTCTTTGTCTTTTCTTGCCCTATTGGCGCGACTCGGGGCTTCGTGGGTATCGGCGCATTCATCTTTCAAATGCTCAATCTGTAAACTTAGCTTCTGCACTTGGCTTCGGAGCGTGATAACAGTTACTTCGGCAGCTTGGTTCTTCCCATCCAAAACCCTCATCCGAGCTTTTAAAATTTCATTTTCTTTCAACATTGTGTCTTTGGTAAGAGGATTATTTTCCTTATGGAGAGGGGATGCAGGTCTTGGAGGGGAACCTTTTCTTGCTTCTCTCCATACTTCATATCTTTTTGTGTAAGCTATGATTCGCCTTACTAATTCCTCCGGTCCTTTTATACGAACATCATTCCATGCTGACCTTACTGCTATTGTTTGACTCTTGATGCTTTCATTTTATTGGTATAGGAATAACATCCCACCGAGTAGCTCTTCGGGGGGGTCATCCTGTGTCCACTTGAGCTGACGCATCACCAAATCTGGTGAATATGATACACAACCTCTGGGACCCAACAATGGAACATTTGAAAATCTTCCACAGCTAAATACAACTGAATCTCCATTGTACCATGGACACATCTAGCTAAATGACCGCGGGACGATCTGATCAAACTCTTGTTTCCATTCATATAGCTTGCGTGGTTTCAATTGCATGCGAGCGAATCCTTTCAGCGGGTCATTTGTTCTATCAATTTTTGTCACGAGCATACAAGTGAGTCGTGATCCAAACATACAATATTGGTGCACAACATCGCAGTTTCCCTTGTTGATTCTGATGACAAACCTGTAGGGAGAGGAAAGTTTCAGCTAAGATAGCAGGGATCGGGTTCACACCATATTCTTCAACCCTATAGAAAACATCCATGGTTGACTGATCAATCAGATCTGGTACAAAAGGAAAGAGCACCAACCCATATATCATGAGGGCTAGTACTTTGTTGAAAGTGACCCATCGTTGCTGCTAGGCCAGCTTGTTGAGATACACTTCCAAAAATTGCCTCTTGAATCCTTTGGTGGTTCCTTTTTCTGCTTTCTCTAGCTGTTCGGGTTGGAGCTCCAATAGACTTGCTATCTTCCAATCTGCTCAATATTGGCCATAATACATGTAGACGCGGGTCCTCTTTTGAATTGGCAGTCTTAGCATATAAGCATACTCTTCCATGGCCGGAGTGATGTCTAAGTTAGGCAATTCAAAACACCTCAAAGTTGAATACCAATATTAGGCCAATGCACTAAGAGCGGGAGCTTCCACTGGAACATGCAATAGGTCCAATATTCTACCATACTGATTTGCTAGATTCCGGCAAGTGTACCAGATTTTTCACCAAGTAATAAAAAGATATCGATCCCACAGGGACCGTGATCTCAAATCGCAACTAATTATCAAATCGATAAATCTGGACCGTAAAACAAAAGGATTTTTTTAAAAAGGTTTTTTTGATATTTGAAATAAGAGATAACTCAAAATCAGAATCAAGTAAACAGAAAGTAAATCAATTTATGGTTTTTCAGATCTAAGGTGATTCCTAGGAATTGGGGTACCAACAAGATTGTTTATGTTACTAAACTGACTAACCCTTGTTAATTATCGAAATTGCCTTGAAGGTGAATTTATCCTCAAATACTTAATGCTCCCTCTCGGGTTACAAAAATCGTGGCCAATTAAACCAAACCCTACTCTCGTGCTAGTCGAATCTAGATTGGACCCTTTACGTTTCGTGACAATTCGTTAATCCTCGAAGGACGACTTCTAACTCTCGTGATTTCAGTCCTAAGTCTGATTCTATAGATCTGATACCTAAGCTCAGCTCTAGGTTCCTCCTTAGAATATCTACGACAAACAAATAAGCGGCATCCGAATTTACGAGTAATTAAAACACTAGAAATCAGATCTAAAGCAAACTCGCAATTAACAAAGATAAAACATCAATTCATTACCATAAACAAACCTTGGGCATAGCCCCAATCCCTAGAAATTAAACTACTACTCAAGCCTTGTCATGGTGATGACAAGCTTGGTTTGCAACAACATGAAAATAAAAATAAGAGAAGAGAGGAGGAAGAAGAAGAGAGATCCTAAATTATAGACTAAGAGTAGCATCCAAAAGTCCCCTTCATCTCTGCCCAGATGCTTTATTTATAGATTAGGGAAGTTAGAATCCCAATCTAACACAAATTCAGATCCAAATCAGTTGCTTCAGACCCAAGTAATGCGCGTCACGGTCGTGATGGCCATCACGGCCAGGCCGTGACAGCTTCTGCCTTGAACGTTTCTTCAGTAAATGGTCAGTCACGGCCGTGATGGACATCATGGCCTGGCCGTGACAGATTCTGCCTAGAAGGGGTCTGGTTCAGCTGACATGTCACCGCCGTGATGGTCATCACGGCTAGGCCGTGATGGGCTCTTACTTTTGCCTTCTTTCTTTTCAGTTATTGCTTGATCATGGCCGTGATGGTCATCACGGCTAGGCCGTGATGGGCTCTGTTTAGTTCAATTTTTTCACTTTTCAATCTCTATCTTCATCCAAGATCCATCATGGCTAATCCTAAGCATTTAATCCTTAATTCCTGTAAAAAAAACACCACAAAACCACCTTACCCGTTCCAAGGTAAAAACTAACAAAAATCAAATAAAATATGCCTAAGCTGTATGGAAATGCATGTAAAATGACAAACAAATATGAGGTAAAATCACACTCATCAAATCACCCCAAGCTTAAGATTTTACTTGTCATCAAGCAATCACTAAGGCCAGTCAAGCTAAACAATCAAAGCGTGGATACTGAACTAAGAACCCGAGTAACTAATCCAAGTAACAGGCATATTCAAATAAGAAACCAAGAGACAATCAATTTCAAGTCCAATTAGAAGCTTAGGTTTTCTAGATTCATATCTCTCACTGATTCGGTCACTCCTCTCACCTCACTCAAGTGTTTTAAGGGTATATGACAATTCGCTCAATTTCCTCAAAGAAGGTATTCTACCATAAGCTTGACTATTAACCAAATCTCTAATTTATTTATGAAAACACATAAGAATCAAGAGGTCTTTTACTTTGGTTGTAGTGGGGCCATGGAATTAATTGTTTGGTGGGGAAATCAAGAAAAGGAAATTTCAAGAAGGCTAAGCAAAATATCAAAAATGCAAAGCATGACACCTTCTAAAATACCTTTTTGGGCTTTGATTCATTTTTCCACCTTTATCTCTTTATTTCTCACTTTCTTTTTATCATCCCCTTCTCCAATTTTTTTAATTTATTTATTTGGAGAAGGGGAGACTTTCATCTCAAGAGAAATATTTTTCTATCTTTCTCATCCCACAATTTCTTTTTCAAACTACCTTTTTACCCTTTTTGCAATACTTTAAAAGGTGCCATACCAAGCATCATTCATCAAGATAATTCAAGGTACCAAGAAAAGTATTTTATTCTTTTAGGCTCAAAGTTGGGCAACCAAGGGGTAGAATTTAATCAATCAAGCTCAGAAGGCTGGAAAATTACCTAGTGCCTCAATCATTTTCAAAGATGTTTTCAAAAAATTTTAAGTTTCAAAACGGTTTCAAGTCAAGTTCTAGAGAATACAATCCAAGAGGAATAAAATACTCAATCACAAGAAATGGGGTAGATTTAGTGAGTACCCCTTTTAAGCTCAAGATCTCACATTTAGTATTTTAAAAATCAATCACTAGTGCAATAAGTGCTTTATACGTCAGTTAAAATTGATTTTTTACGTCAGAATACTGACTGACGTAAATACAGCTGACGTTAAAAGTTAAAATTTTAACGTCAGTTGAGAACTGACGTTAAATATAAAACTATTAACGTCGGTTCTTTAACACAACTGACGTTAATTTTGTAAAAATTAACGTCAGTTCTTTAAGAACGGGCGTTAATTTTGTTAAAACTAATGTCAATTGTTATAAAGAACTGACGTTAAAGGTCTTAATTTTAACGTCAGTTGTAATAAACAACTGATGTTAATAGTGTACTGTATATTTTATAAAATACTATTAACGTCAGTTGTATCATACAACTGACGTTAATAGTATTTTTTTTTAAAATTCAGTTTTAAAATATCACTCCCCTCAGTTATCCCTGCATTCAGTAAATATCCCAGTAACACAGAATATCACACACATTACAGAATTGCAAAGGAAAAATGGAACAATGATCCATATGTATGCCTGTTCAGAAACAATATATATTTATTAACATAGGTTATAACTCAAAATAAATACAGAAATATAAATAAAAATAAATGTATACTAAGTTTAAACTACGTATATCAATATCCCTTCGTGATGATCATCACGAGTGGCATGTACATCGTCCACCTGTGTCTCCTTGATTATAGTAGGCATGTTTGTTGAAAAAGAAGGAGTCTCAGAAATATCAAGATTTGAATCTTCATTTTCATCACTACCATTATACATGCTTTTTCCTTGGAGAACCACGGACAACCTTTTGTTATAAGGATCAGTGATGTAGAACACTTGTTTTGCTTGGGAAGCCATTATGAAAGGCTCATTTATATGACCTAACTTGTTGAGGTCTACCAATGTGAACCCCAATTCGTCGGTTTGTACACCACCGTTACTATCAACCCACTTACATTTAAATACCGGCACCGTAAGCTTAGTGTAATCGTGCACCCAAATATCTTCAATATATCCAAAGTAAGGTCTCGGTGCTTTAACGGGTTTTGTGTCCTTTGCACTAGAGAAGTGCATTGCTTCGGCCACGATCATAACCCCACTATTTTGCATGGTACTCTTGTTATCTTGTTCCTTTGTATAAAAGGAAAAGTTATTTATGTCGTATCTGCTCCAACATATGACGTTGAAGCTAGGCCCACGTGCTAGCCATCTTACGTCATCAGAAGCAGTATTACCATCCTTAAGCATTTCTTCCTTGAACCATGGTAAGAAAGTCTTGTTATGCTTGTTCAACAACCACCTTTCGCTCATTCGAGGGTTTTCTTGATTGACTTTTCTTTTATGTTCAAATAAGAAAGGATGAACACATTCAATGTTGTTCAATACATACAAATGTGCTTGAAGCACTTCCTCCCTATCCTTCCTATTAATTCTTAAGCCATGTGTACCCTTACCTTGACATCTGATCTCATCATGCCGAGGCTTAGGAACCCCTATAGGATCCGTGTTATGAAGGTAGTCCGAACAAAACTCAATAGCTTCTTCTGCAACATACCTTTTAACAATAGATGCTTCCGGACGATGAGGATTCTTCACGTACCCTTTCAAGATCTTCATGTAGCGTTCAACTGGGTACATCCATCTCAGAAAAACCGGCCCACATAATCTAATCTCCCTCACCAAATGAACAATTAAGTGAACCATTATGTCGAAAAAGGAAGGAGGAAAATACATCTCCAATTGGCACAAGATTGTAGAAGCCTCAACTTCCAAGTCATCCAACATACGGGGGTCAACGACTTTGCTACATATAGAATTGAAGAATGAACACAACCGAGTAATGGCATGTCTCACATTTTTTGGAGCAATACCACGAATAGCAACGGGCAGAAGTTGTTGCATCAAGATGTGACAATCATGAGACTTTAAGCCAACCAATTTAAGATCACTAGAGACAAGCCTCTTCATATTTGAGGAGTAACCATGTGGAACTTTGATGCCCTGAAGACACCCGCAAAAACTTTGTCTCTCTTTTTTTGACAAAGTATGACATCTTTGGCGGCAAATAAGTCCGCTTTACCATCCTCAACAACTGGAGCTAACTGCTCTCGTATACCCATAGCAACGAGGTCGAGACGAGCATTCACACCATCCTTTGTCTTGCCCTGAATGTTGAGAAGCGTCCCGATCACACTATCACACACATTTTTCTCCACATGCATCACATCAATGCAGTGTCTGATATCAAGCTTGCGCCAGTATGGAAGATCAAAGAATATCGACCTCTTCTTCCATATGTTTTTCTCAGCAGCTTTACCTTTCTTTTTGGACTTGCCGAATATAACATCGATGCCCTTTACCCTATGATAAACCTGCTCTCCAATTAAGGCCGCCGACGCTTCTTCTGTCTCTTGGCATCCATTAAAAGCTTTTTTCATCTTACGATATGGGTGACCACGTCTAAGAAATCTCTGATGCCCAAGGTAAACCGTCTTCTTTCCATGATGCAACTGAGTGTAGCATGTGCCTTCTTCACATATAGGGCATGCTTTATACCCATCAACTACATCAACACCTTCCACCCACAACGTTTTCAAGTCTTCAATCAAGGGACCTAGATAAACATCTAAGTCATTTCCCGGTTGCTTTGGTCCCGAAATCATCATAGACAACATCATGTATTTGCGCTTCATGCACAACCAAGGGGGCATGTTGTAAATTACCAACAGAACAAGCCATGAACTATGAATACTACTCATGTTACCATAAGGATTCATTCCATCCGTAGCAAGTCCAAGCCTTAGGTTTCTTGGCTCATCGGCGAAATCTGGAAACATAGTATCGATATTCTTCCATTGAATAGAATCAGCAGGATGACGAACCTTTCCATCACGTTTCCTCTCATCATTATGCCATCTAAGATTCTTCGCATCTTTCGCATTGGCAAACAATCGCTTAAACCTTGGAATTATTGGAAGATACCACAACACCTTCGCAGGAGGACCCATTTTTCTCACATCATCAAGATCATCATCATCATCACCACCCTTAACTTTGTAGTGTGATAACCCACATTTGGGGCAATCGTGATTGTCTTCATGAACACCGGTGTACAATATGCAATCATTGGGGCATGCGTGTATCTTCTTATACTCCATACCCATAGGACACAATACCTTCTTGACCTCATAGTTACGGTCAGGCAATGTGTTGTCCTCCGGAAGCAAGTCTTTCAACACTTCAAGCAATTCCGTGAAGCTTTTATCGGTCCAACCATTTCTCGCCTTCACACAAACCAATTTTAACACCACCGACAACCGTGTATGAGTAGTACACCCTGGATATAAAGGCTTATCCGCATCACCGCATAACCTATCATACACATGAGCTCGATGAAAAGATTCTTGTCCAATATCACGGATCATGTCCTCTACTCGATCATCCTCCATATCTACGTCAACGTCCTCACTTTGGGAGACACTTGCCGTACTACTCAACAACACATCACCATGCCATATCCATCTTGTATAACTCAAGAAAATCCCTTCACAAATCAAATGAGTACGTATATCCTTCACCGTACATTTCCTCGTATTCAAACACTTGACACAAGGACAACAGAACATTCCATTACTATTAGGAACATTCCTTTGAGAAAATTCTATAAATTCTCCCACCCCCTTCAAATACTCATCACTAGTACGCTTACAAACCATCCAACTACGATCAATAACTAGATAGGTCCTATAGATATACAAAACATATATCCAATATAAGGACAATACGGGAGATTGAAAACTATAGTTTTTGAAGATTGCCAAGCACTGGTCACGGACTAGCAGTGATGTCCATCACGGCCGTAACGTACCAACTGAACCAGACCATCACAGGCAGAACTGATCACGGCCTACCCGTGATGAGCATCACGACCGTGACAGATCAACCAGCAGAGCAACATGCACTCAAAACCAAAAATAGAGACGTACATTCCAAACAACTCAAACTCACGGTTTCAAGTTTCAACTACTGAGACTAAAATTTCAACATACACTCAAAACCAAAAATAAAAAAATGTGCCCTAAAGACTCACCAGAAATAGGTGCTCGCGTGGTGGTGGGGAGGGGAACTCGAGTGGTGGCCAACGTTCGATGTGGTTACTGAGAGCAGAGGGACAAGGAGAGTTAGTGCGCGGGAAGGGGAAAGAGAGATGTAAAGTTATTGCAAAGAATGAATGGAAAGACATAGTTAGGGTTAGTAGTGTACCTCACGGTGGTGGCGAAGAAGCCGTCGCGGTGGTTGGGTGGAGATGAGCTCGCGATTAGGGCAGAGTGAGAGTGAGAGTGAGAGTGAGAGTGAGGGTTGAGAGTGAGGGTTGAGCGTGATGAAAAGAGAAAAGAGACGTACAGAGCGAAGTGCAGAAGGCACGCGGGTGTAAACCAAAATAAAACAACATTTGACGTCAGTTTTTTTGTAAAGACTGACGTTAAAGGTCGTATATTTAACGTCAGTTATCTTAAGAAACTGACGTTAAAAGTGTATACCTTTATCCAAAAACATTAATTCCTTTAACTATTTATTTAATTGAAGTAAAAATAAAACTTTTAACGTTAGTTGTATAAAAAACTGACGTTAAAAATAAATATTTTTTATTTTAAAAGCACTTTTAACGTCAGTTTTTGAAGACAACTGACGTTAAAAGTGTATATCTGCAAAAAAATTCATTCCTTTGACTATTGTGCTAACCCATGCACCTTGAAACTTAATCCTCTTAATGAGCATTAAGTTTATAGATAAGTTTTCAAGAAAATCATAGAGAGGCTATTCTCTATATAAAGTGTCATTCTTCTGTATCAGTATGTAAATACACCCTCTTCTTTTCCTCTATATTTCGTGCGTTTTCTATTCCTTCACAATATGGTTCTATCACATTTGAGACTTTTGTTATTTCTTCCTATACCTATACTTAAAGGTCTCTGTCTTAATGGTTAAAAAACTTCTGAGGTTGAGTAAATCACATAATATGACTCCCTCACTTTATTCCATCTCCTCCCCAAGAGACTGTGGATAAAGCACAGATGGAGCATCAAGGACTTCAAATGAGCAGGGAGGGGATCGATGCATCCATTGGAGTTTCTGAGGATAGAACCGAGAAGAAATTGATGTTGAAGCAGAAACTTTTTAATATTTTAGTGCTATGTTGCAGAATTTTTTTATCTTTTAATCATGTAATTGTAACTTATGAATCGCTTCAATGAGATACGATTTGATTATACATATAACACTTTTATGTTAAGTGTTTATTTATTTTAATTTTCACAAGAATATGTTTACTAACTCAAGCTAATTAATGTAGATTAAAAATAAACTTGTTTAATATTTACACAAGTTCTTTACAGAACTGACGCAAATAGTGATTTAATATTTACAAATTGCCACCACCTCATTTTTAACGTCAACATAATTTATGACTGCCAAGCTCCCGTATATTACATTATTTCCAATATTCATTCTGCACGTTTATAATTTATAGGATTATTTACGTCAGCTATTTATTATACTGAAGTAAAAAAACCACACTTTTAACGTCAGTTGTATAAAAAACTAACGTTAAAAATAAATATGACTGCCAAATTGCCACCACCTCATTTTTAACGTCAACTTAATTTATGACTGCCAAGTTCACGTATATTACATTATTTCCAATATTCATTCTGCACGTTTATAATTTATAGGATTATTTACGCCAACTATTTATTATACTGAAGTAAAAACCACACTTTTAACGTCAGTTGTATAAAAACCTGGCGTTAAAAATAAATATTTTTTATAATAAAAACACTTTTAACGTCAGTTGTATTAAACAACTGACGTTAAAGGTGTATAAGTTTCTGCAAGAATTCATTCCTTTGACTACTGTGCTACTTACCCATGCACCTTGTAACTTAATCCTCTTAATGAGCATTAAGTTTATAGGTAAGTTTTCAAGAAAATCAGAATAGCTTAGTAACTTCATCCCCTGCTCCTATAAATAGCTTCCTTCCATCCTTTTAATTTTATGCTTCACAATATGGCTCTGCCGTGGAGATTAGCTTCATCACTCTTTCTTCCTATTCCAAGACTCAAAGGTCTTTGTCTTAATGGTGAAACAACTTCTGAGGTTGTGTAAATCACATAACATGAGTGATAAGGTTGTGTAAATCACATAGTGTGAGTTGCTCACCTTATCATCTTTCTGGAGAATCGGCAGCTACAACACCAGAACGTCAGCTTTGGAAGCAAATGACTGTTCCAAGACCATTCTTTGAAACAGATCGGGTGCACCCTTGCTCAGACCGCCTGGGAAAACTCGGTCGCTCGACTCTCCTCTCTTGCTCACCCGTGAAGGGAACGAAGCCTCAACAAATGTTTAGGATTTTAAACCCTTTCAATGTAACTTTTTATAGGATTTTAAACCCTATCAATGTAACTTTTTATAGGATTTTAAAGGATTTTAAACCCTTTCAATGAATGAGATCCGGTTTGGGTTATTGATTCAACTTATACTTCGCACATATATTTTAGTTTTCAAAACAGAAACACAAAGTATCAAAATAACCTTTAACGTCTCTTGATGAAAAAACAGAAGTTAAAAGTGAAGTGACGCACTTTTAACGTCAGTTCAATGAAGAACTGACGTTAAAAGGTTCACTTTTAACGTTAGTTGTTTATTGAACTGACGTTAAAAGTGAGTCACTTCACTTTTAACGTCAGTCCTTAAAACAACTGACGTTAAAATTGAATTAATGAAGTCTGATATTTACAAAACTGCCACCGCCTCCTTTTTAACGTCTAGCTTTTGGTTAACTGACGTAAACCTTTACCGTCTAATGTGTATTTTCCACTAGTGAATGAGAAACACAAGTATAAGGAACCACATGCTAATTATCAACTATCAAAAGACTATCTCAAGCATTTTTATTTTTAGCCTTATCACAAGAATAAAAAAATTGGGTTCAAAAATTCACTATCTCAATTTATTTGGCACCAAGTTCTCAAAATTGGATGCATAATCTAAGCAAGGGACAATCTAATCATGTGATCATGCAAAACTATGTCTATATGAATGAAAAATGTAAAAATGCAAAGAATTGCAAAATTACCCCTACCCCAAGCTTAGAAGCTTACATTGTCCCCAATGTAAATAATCAAGTCGAAGAGAGGAGAAAAATGGAACAACTCATCGAGGTGGTAGCGGGTGCTGGCTCATATGCCTAGTCAAGGAGATGCTGGAGAATGTGCCACGGCCGTGACCTCCATCACGGCTAGACCGTGATCAATTCTGGTTCATAGGAGATGGCCTCTCACGGCCGTGATGTTCATCACGGCTAGGCCGTGACCAATTCTGGTCCATAGGGTCCTTCTCATCACGCCTGTGATGGATATCATGACTGGGTCGTGATCCTTTCTTACTTCTCTGGTTAGCTTATCACGGCCGTGACCTCTGTCACGGCTTGGGCGTGATGATTTCTGACTTTATTTTTTTCTGGTCTTTTTGCTCTTCCTTCCTTCTTAACCTGAAAACACATAGCAAATCTATTAACTTATGACCTTTTTCCTCTTGATCTTCTCAAATTATTCAAGAGTTAAATTCAAAAACAAATGGAAAAGGGAAAGAAAACTTGGGTTGCCTCCCAAGAAGTGCTTATTTATGGTCTTAAGCTTGATCATACTTCTTTCAGTCAACCGGGGTCGGCTGGGCGTAGAAGTGCAAGAACACTTCTCTTCCATTGAACTCCTTCAAAGAGCTGATTTTGCTCACAAGGCCAATTGCACTTCCGCTTTGCCCTTTTTACTCTGAGCTTCATGGCCTTACTCCCTCCCGGCGGAAGTTTTGTTTCCACATGATGAGCAACTCCAACTTCAACACCATTTGGTGCATCATTTGTCTTGAAAAGCTTCGGAGTTGCTTCCATGTCGAGCTCTTCCTTTACCTTTGGAGACGTTATATCGATCATGCACACATGACTCTCAAAAGGACGGTTGTTATATGAGTTTGTCAAATCAAAATCTACCCCACCTTCCTCTACATTCAGATAGAGTTTACCATTCTTTACGTCTATTATTGATTCAGCGGTGGCCAAGAATGGCCTTCCTAAAATGATGGGGAATTTAGAATTCCCGTTCATATCCAATACCAGGAAATCGATAGGGATGAAAATTTTCCCTAGCTTTACGGGAACATTCTATAGTATGCCTAGAGGAGTTTTAGTTGAGCCATCCGCAAATTGTAAGGAGAATTTGAATGGACTCAACTCCTTGGTTCCCAACCTCTCCAAGATAGTCAGTGGCATCAAGCTCGCACTAGCCCTAAGTCACATAAGGCTTGGCCAATTTTCACTTCTCCAATTGAGCAAGCAATAGGGAAACTACCTTGATCTTTTAGTTTAGGAGGCATATTAGTTTTTATCATGACATTACGCTCCTCAATTAAGCTCTTAGTTTCTACTTCTACTTGCTTTCTCTTGACCAACCTTTGTGGGAAAGGTATTGGGGGTTGGTAAGGTGGTGGAGGGACATACTTTGGTTCTGGCTCTTCATCTTCGCTCATGTCCTCCTCACATTCCACATCCTTTTCAACTACCCCAAGCTTATCATCCCTCAAGTATATGGCATTACAGTTCTCATTGGGATTAACTTCGGGTTGTCCCGGAAACGTACCCTTAGGTCTAGAGTATGTGCTGGCTTGTCGGGCAATTTCAGTTTCCAGCATCTTGTTATGGATGGCTAGGTTGTCTACCTTAGATGCTAGCTCTTTTATTGCCTCGTTGACCGCCCTACCTTGTTGTCTAAACTCTTCATTTTGTTTTGTTTGAGTTTCAACAAAACTTTCCAAAAGGGACTTAAGTTTAGACTTTTGTACCTGAGGATACCCTGATGCGGGTTTCCTATTACCTTGGCCTTCTTGGAACTCATGGTTCAGAGTGTTGCTGTAGTTCCCGTACGAGAGGCAAGGGTTGTTCTTTCTTCCTTGGTTGTAAGCATTTGGAGGAGCATAATTTGGCAACTTTGGGTTCGTGTCGTAGAAGTTGTGACAAGAGTTCACTTGTTCCCCCGAAGCACCGAATCCATGAGCAATACCACGTGGGCACTCCATTATATCATGTCCCTGCATTCCACAAATCTCACAAACAATGTTAGTAGCACCTATTGAACTCACATTAGCCCTTTCGAGCTGATCAAAATGTTTATTCAGTGAGTCAATTTTAGACATTATAAGATCAGTGCTATTCATTTCAAACATACCCCCCGAAATCTTTTTCGGGTTATTACCTCTTTATGAACCCCATTGGTGGTAATTGATGACCACGTTTTCAATGATGTTGAATGCCTCAGTCAGAGGCTTATTCATAAAGGCTCCACCAACTGCGGAATCGAGTGACACCTTCGAAGAGTAGTCCAATCCATTGTAGAAGGTATGCACTAGCAACCACCTCTCGAGTCCATGATGCGGGCTGGACTCCAAGAATCCCTTGTAGTGATCCCATGCTTCGAACAAGCTCTCGCCATCTTTTTGGAAGAAGCCAGTGATCTGGGTTCGTAGGTAGGTCGTCTTGGATGGAGGGAAGAATTTATCCAAGAATGCTTGCTCCAATTGGTCCCAAGTCGACAATGTGTTTGCAGGTAATTTCTTTAGCCAAGCTTTTGCCTTTCCATAAAGAGAGGAGGGGAACAACCTCAAACGAATAGCATCAACCGGGGCGCCATGAATTCTAACTGCATCGGTGAACTCCAAGAATGTCTCTATGTGGTCAGTCGGTTCCTCCGAGGGCAATCCTCCGAATTGATGCTATCTAATCATGTTAATCAGCATAGGTGGTATCGTGTAGTTTTCCGCTTCAATCTCTGGCCTAGCAATCCCAGTTCGCAAACCCCTCGCATTTGGGGCTGCATAGTCCTTCAGTGGTCTCGTATCTGGTAGATTCGCCATTAGTGGAAAGGGAATCAACCTCTCTCTCTCTCTCTTTGTAGTCTCCTACATCTACGAAAGGTCCTCTCGACTTCGGGGTCGACCTCATTAAGGTTTCCAAGACTTAGGGATCTTTGCATAAACAAAACACAGAGAGATAGATACTAAAGAAGGGAAAGAGTTTGATGAAAATTTATTTATTTATTTTTTATTTTAAATTTTTATTTTTTTTTATAAAAATTAAAAAAAAAAAGAACAAGTCCCGAAAAAAATCAATTTAAATATTAAATTGAGATTCAAGAAAGCACAGTCCCCGGCAACGACGCCAAAAACTTGATGTGCTAGATTCTGGCAAGTGTACCGGATTCGTCGCCAAGTAATAAAAAGATATCGATCCCACAGGGACCGTGATCTCAAATCGCAACTAATTATCAAATCGATAAATCTGGACTGTAAAACAAAAGTATTTTTTTAAAAAGGATTTTTTGATATTTGAAATAAGAGATAACTCAAAATCAAAATCAAGTAAACAGAAAGTAAATCAATTTATGGTTTTTCTGATCGAAGGTGATTCCTAGGAATTGGGGTACCAACAAGATTGTTTATGTTACTAAACTGACTAACCCTTGTTAATTATCGAAATTTCCTTGAAGGCGAATTTATCCTCAAATAGTTAATGCTCCCTCTCGGGTTACAAAAATCGTGCCCAATTAAACCAACCCCTGCTCTCGTGGTCGTCGAATCTAGATTGGACCCTTTGCGTTTCGTGACAATTCGTTAATCCTCGAAGGATGGCTTCTAACTCTCGTGATTTTAGTACTAAGTCTGATTCTATAGATCTGATACCTAAGTTCTCGGCTAGGTTCCTCCTTAGAATATCTACGTCACGCAAATAAGCGGCCGCCGAATTTACGAGTAATTAAAACACTAGAAATCAGATCTAAAGCAAACTCGCAATTAACAAAGATAAAACATCAATTCATTACCATAAACAAACCTTGGGTATAGCCCCAATCCCTAGAAATTAAACTACTACTCAAGCCTTGTCATTGTGATGACAAGCTTGGTTAACAACATGAAAATAAAAATAAGAGAAGAGAGAAGGAAGAAGAAGAGAGATCCTAAATTATAGCCTAAGAGTAGCAGCCAAAGTCCCCTTCATCTCTGCCCAGATGCTTTATTTATAGATTAGGGAAGTTAGAATCCCAATCTAACACAAATTCAGATCCAAATTAGTTGCTTCATATCCAAGTAATGCGCATCACGACCGTGATGGCCATCACGGCCAGGCCGTGACAGCTTCTGCCTTGAACGTTTCTTCAGTAAATGGTTAGTCACGGTCGTGATGGACATCACGGCCTGGCCGTGATGGACATCACTGCCTGGCCGTGATAGATTCTACCTAGAAGGGGTCTGGTTCAGCTGACATGTCACGGTCGTGATGGGTTCTGACTTTTGCCTTCTTTCTTTTCAGTTATTGCTTGATCATGGCCGTGATGGGGGCTCTGTTTGGTTCATTTTTTTCACTTTTCAAGCTCTATCTTCATCCAAGCTCCATCATGGCTAATCCTGAGCATTTAATCCTTAATTCCTGCATAACAACACCACAAAACCGCCTTACCCGTTCCAAGGTAAAAACTGACAAAAATCAAATAAAATATGCCTAAGCTGTATGGAAATGCATGCAAAATGACAAACAAATATGAGGTGAAATCACACTCATCACATACTTGCTGACAAATTCTGAGGGTACTTTTTCTGGCATTTGCTGGCTGAGTTCACATAAACTCTTCAAGTCATTGAGTGTCACGTCGATCTTGATACTTTCTTGGAACAACTCGCATTGCTAGCACTCTTCTTGGAACCAAACTTTTCCATTTTCTTGCTATAAGATGAAGACCAAAGTCTTCCAACAAAGAGACACAAGCGAAAAAACAAAAAAAAATGAGTATAGGGAAGTAAATATATCTCACATGATTCATGTTGTATGATACCCAATGGGGTTGAAAACCCTGATGGGTATGCTACCAATGCATCACCTTCATTATGACATAGCGCCTATTAGATGTGAATATGTCATTCAAGTTTGAGGCGGCAATGTGACGCCCCTAGTTTTGTGAATATTCACAATGAACATGCATGACAATTTATGCTTATGATGATATACAGAGGAAAGAAAAGTACGCCCCCTTTTGTCCTAAGCTAGGTGGAACCTAAAGATGGACACACCCTATGAGACACCCCGCTGTGTCTCTTTGTGTCATTAGATTAAAACCTCATTATTTAATTACTTAATCGCACGCTTAACGTGAAAATACGTAATTTTTGTCATCCCCTTCTCCATATATTTTTCTTTTTCTTTTGTTTTTCTTTTTGCTTGGAGAATGGGAGATTTTTCAACTCAAGAGAAATATTTTTCTGATTCTTTCATCCCAAACTTTCAACTACCTTTTCACCTTTTTGTAATACTTTAGAAGGTCTCTCATAAGCATCATTCATCAAAAATTTTCAAGGGACCAAGAAAAGCATTTTTTTCAAGTAGGCTCAAAATTGGGCAACTAAGGGGTAGCATTTAGTCATTCAAAGCTCAGAAGGTCGGAAAAATACCTAGTGCCTCAATCATTTTCCAAAAATGTTTTAAAAAATTTTTAAGCTTCAAAATGGTTTCAAGTCAAGTTCTAAAGAAAACAATCCAAGAGGAATAACACTCTAACACAAAGAATGGGGTATATTTGGTGAGTACCCCTTTATGGCTCAAAATCTCACATTTTGTAGTTCAAAAATCAATGAGACTCACAAATCTATAGAACCATATGCTAATTATCAACTATCCAAGATTATGTCAAAATTTTTTATTTGTATCCATATCACAAGAATGAAAAAATTGGGTTCAAAAATTCACTATCTCAATTTAATTGGCACTTAGTTCTCACAATTGGATGCGACATCTAAACAAGGGCAATCTAATTGTGTGATCATGCAAACCTATAATGCAAAACTATATGAATGCAACATGCAAAATGCAAATGCAAAATACCCCTATCACCCCAAGCTTAAGAATTTACATTGTCCCCAATGTAAACAATCAAGTTGGAGAGAGGAGAAAAATGGAACGGCTTACCGAGGCGGTAGTGGGTGTTGGCTCTCATTCCATTCAGAAACTTGCTGGGAAATGTGTCACGGCCGTGAGCGTGATGGGTGCTGACTTTTCTTTTTATTGTCTTCTTTCTCTTCCTTCCTTCCTTCTTACCCTGAAATCACTTGGCCATTCTCAATTCATTATTTTTCCTCTTGATCTTCTCAAATTATTCAAGAGGTTAAAATCAAAAACGAAACTACTAAGAAAATTAAAACAACTAAAGAGAAGAGTTAAGAAACTTGGGTTGACTCCCAATAAGCGCTTCTTTAATGTCACTAGCTTGACGTTCTAGGATCCTCCTCTCGGGTTCCACCTAGCCAGTATGTGAAAACTCCATTGACCTCTACAATTATGAACTCACTTCCTCTCGGGTCAAATGGAATTTTCAAGAGGAAGTTTGCCAGACAAGTGGAAGGGGTTAGATTTGCAATGTCCACACATGCATGCAAGCCAACATATTTGTCCAATGCAGAAAATTCAGATTCCTTAGCAAGCATGGTGGAATCCACTACCACTTCGTCTTCTTGTTGCTCTTCTACCACCACCACTTCATCTTCATTCATGTCCATGCTAGCCAATAGATTCTCTTCAATTTGAATTCCATGTGGCTTTTCTGCTAGTAATTTAAAAAATTCACTGGCTTGTTCTTCCAACTTCTAAAAGATGTCGCTTAGTGACGTCATTATCTTACAAGAATTTTTCCCTGCTCGCATCTCAGCCCTCTGAATCATGGAACCAATTTACTCCAGACTACGCTCTATGCTCAAGCTCAGAGGATAAGCATCTATATCCCAAAGAATCTCTAGCAAATCAGGATCCAGCTCGAAGTGTGGTGGTGGTTGCAAGGATGACAAATAGGAATGCCATTCCTCCTTGGAGTATATCTTTACGTGCTTTTTGGTGATACCATCAAACACGATCCAATCAAGTTGATCTTCCCAAGTTGGACAGTAATGATAGTCCATGTGTTTCATCAACCTTGCACAAACAAACACTCAAAAGGAAAAAATCAAATCTGTGCAGATAAAATGTCAAATATATATACAGAAAAATAAAAGATAAAAATGTCTAAATTAGTTGCCTCCTTTGTTACTAATGATATTGGCAAAACCAGTCCCCGGCAACGGCGCCAAAAACTTGTTGGACGAATCTGGGCAAGTATACCCAGTCGTGCAAGTAATACGGTGGTGAGACCGGTTATCGTATCCATGGGGATTGGATGTCAATTACTAATTCACAAACTCAGCAACTATCTAGACTATGAAGAGAAATCAAAACAAACAAAAGAAAAGGAAAAGTTCTTTGAGGATTTCTATCGAACACTTGGAGTGAGAAAGGGATATGTTGGGACTAGACTTCACCAAACCTCTGTTTCACGTACTACCAGGACTAGATACCTCCCATTCATGCTTCAAATATTAAAATCAATCCACTAAATTACTCAAACCCCGATTCCTCGGATGGCAAGAGCCTAAATCCACTAATAGACCCTAATTCCTTAGGTGGCCTAGATTAATGAATTTGCATTAGGATTAGGGATTAGGCGATTACTAGTAAACCAAACTCCATTCCTAGACGCAAGGGTTACTAGGTGATTAAATTCAGTTCCGGTTCTAATACGAATTTCCTAATTGCATATCAAAACACAAATCGAGTCATGGGGGTGCTAGCCACAACAAGCATTAAGCATGGAAAATTAATCACTAATACGAAGGCATGAACACAGAATAATCAGTCAAGATAAATACATAATAATCAGTTTGATTACATCTAATCCCAACAAACAGGGATTAGCTACTCATAAAAGAGAAAGCCAAACCAGAAAAGCAGTAGAGAAAGGAAGAAAGGGAGAACTCCATTGAAGCTTCCCACTGTCGTCACAACAACCCCCTAACTCAGCTCCCTTCTAGGGTTGGAACCCTAGTCCAGTCGCAGCCTCCAAGTGCCCCCCTCCAAGAACTCTAAAAACTCAAAACTCCCCCAATTCTGCCCTAAAACAGCAACTTATACCAATCAGACTCTACGCGCAATCGCGAGGCGAATGGCTTCTCGCGAGGCGAATGTTAAAAATCTGGCCTTGAGAGATTGGATCTCTCGCGAGGTGAGAGTTGCTCGTGAGGAGAAACCGAAAGGTTCTTCTCAAATACGCCCGTGATGAGTATCAGGGCCTGGGCGTGATGGCTTATGGTCCTCAGGCTCGCGAGGCGAGACATGGTTCGTGTGGCGAGACAGAAATGGTTGCATTTTCTGGCACAGTCAGTCTTCAGTCTCGCGAGGCGAGTAGTCTCTCGCGGGGCGAGACAAAAAGGACGACATTCTGCCGTTTCTGGCTGTCTTCAGTCTCGCGTGGCGAGTAGCCTCTCGCGGGGAGAGCCTTTCCTGTGACAGCTTCTGACTTTTGCCTTCTTCTCTTCTCAATTTTCTTGATCATGGCTGTGATGGTAATCACGGCTAGGCCATGATGGTCTCTGCTTGGCTCATTTTCTTCACTTTTCAAGATCTATTCCATCCAAGCTCCATCAAGGCTAATTCTGAGCATTTTTCCTTAAATTCCTGCAAAACAACACCAAGAAACCGCTTCACCCGTTCCAAAGGAAAAACTAACTAAAATCAAATAAAGAATGCCTAATCTATATGAAAAATGCATGCAAAAGTGCATATGAAACATCATGTAAAATCACACTATCAGAATGGTGTCTACTGCTTGTTGAGCCTTGCTAACCCTATCATGAACATTACCAAACTTATCTCTATTCCAATCCTTCAACTTATGTTTCAGCTGCTTTAATTTTTCAGAAAGAACATACATTGGACAGCCATTCACTTGCAATTTCCATGAGTCAGCAACAATACCACGACAGTCCTGATGTTGAGACCCCATTCTGAGAAATTTGAAAGAGGAACTGTGAGAATTGGACTCTTTTTCTAGGGATAAAAGAATAGGATAATGATCAGATTTTCTTCTATTTAATGTGCAACTAGACACACTGGACCAAATATCCAACCAATTGTCATTACAAACCACTCTATCCAAACGCTTTTCAGTAAGGTTGTTTCCCCTTCTACCATTGGACCAGGTGTACAAGGAGCCTCCTGTAGGAAGATGGGACAGAGTATGAGCATCAGACCAAGCTTTGAAGTCATTACAGGAGAGTAGAGGCGGAGGGCATCTACCTCTATGCTCATGATTCCCAAATGAAATCACCTATGAAGCACCAAGGGCCAGGGTATGTGTCCTGCAACAGATTTAACTCCTTCCACAAATTTCTTCTAGAGATATAGTTGGTGGCATCATATATAGCAGAACAGTAAATCAGATGATTTTCCTAATTGATTGAGAAAGAGACATGTTGAGTAGAACTACTAATTACATTCGGAGAAACATTTTCATGGCAGATGCACCAAAGATTTGGGGACAAAGTATCCCTATTATTTACAGAGAAAACTTTAAGCTGCAGGCTACTAAAAACCCTTCTAGGGAATTGATCTAACTTGATCCAGGGTTCAGCCACTGGTGCAGAAAAGGGATTCCACATCGGTTATTTTTGGCTTTTCACATCGGTTTTCAAACTGATGTTGAAAAGACCGATGTTGTTTATTATTACTTTTCACATCGGTTTTAAAACCTGTAACATCCCTGGCTGCTTTATGGATTGATGACTGTCCCCACAAACCAACACGGGTCTTTTCAACGTGCTTTGTCCTCACTCACACGCTTCCTGGGAAAACTTCCCAGGAGGTCGCCCATCCCAGAATTGCTCCAAGTCAAGCTCGATTAACTGTGGAGTTCTTAAGTGATGGGCTACCGAAAAGAAGATGCATCTTATTAGTATAGGTAGTACCAATCAATTCATATAAGCCTTCCTCAACTGTATAGTCCCATACCTACACAGTCTCAGGATCCCTCTCATTCGGGTGTGTAATTGGTTCATTCATGAGCCCCTCCGCCTAGAAGCCTGCCAGGAGCCGCTCCTTGTCCGTGCCTTCTTGCACCGGCGACCACTCCCCGCCCTCGTCGGCACCCGGGTGTTACAAAACCAATGTTTAAAGTACATTTTTAACAACGGTTTTAAAAATAACCAATGTGGAAAGTTCATTTGTCACATGGGTTATCCCATAACCTATGTGGAAATATCACTTTCCACATCGGTTTAAACCAAAACCGATGTGGAAATATCACTTTCCACATCGGTTTTAACCAAAACCGATGTGGAAATTTCACTTTCCACATTGGTTTTTTTTAACCCATGTGAAAAGTGAACTTTCCACATCGGTTTTTGAGTAACCGATGTGTAAAGTCTCATTTTTTTAAAAAACCCTTTTTACATTTCTATCATTCCTTTCCCCTGTTTCAGTAATCCAGATCAATACCAGTATAACATATTCTAAATATTCTCAACACAATCACTTTTGTACAACAAAAACACACTAAATTAATATATACTGAATTTATTACAAACAATACATATGTACGTTCAATTACATTCAGACAACAAAGATAATTAGAAACCAAAAAGCTACATGCTATATTATAGATTTAATATCAAAATATATATGATTAGTCAAAAGTACACTATAGCTAGTACATGATAAGTTTTTAAACTAACTACATACAAACTATGGTGGGTACACTTCAAGAAAGAAAGTTGCCCAACGCCCTCCTTATGTTATTGATGTCGGAATCAGATAATGGAGTTGGATTGTTGAATATCTACAAGTTTAATTGGACAAAAGATTATATCTTTTAAGTAATAAACTAACATAAAACATATAACGAATCTATAACTGTTACTTGTAATTGTTACCAATTAACATTTACCTCGTGCCATCTTTCAGTGATCCTGGAGGAGATAATTTCAAACATCCACTTCATCACTTAGTATCCACATTCCCATGATCCACGTTGTATATGGTACTACGTACAAATGAAACCCAATTAGAATATGAGGAATTAAATAGAAATCAATAATTATACCAACTGCATTTGAAGCGTGTCAACTAATAAATATCTTACGTTAGGAATAATCCATCTAATAGCCTGACGCCCTTCACCATGCAACATGTGGTTTTCATTAATAGAACTATCATGACAAAATAAACATTAATTAAAGTATATATAATAGATTTCAGATAATTAAAACAACTGCATTGCTGATTATAAAGTATTTTAATGCTTATGTTTCGATGATCATCTTCAGTTCATTCACCGGCTTATTTCCAATTGAGCAGAAGAAGACCACAACATTCATCCTAGGGTACAAGATCAACAGTTGCCAATGCTTGCTGTATTTGCGGAACAATTAGTGACTAAGTCATATATAGTTATAATTAAATAACCGGTACTTACTTATTGAGATAAGACGCAAGGTAGAATTGATGATCGTATCGGGCAAATATATCACGTATGGTGGTGATCGGGTCTTCTGATGCTAGGAGAACATCACCTTGAATGAACATGGGGTCAATGAACCCATAAAGGGTGAGGTTACCCTGATCAACTAACATACGATGCAGATACCTAATATATTGAAAAAACATGTTAATTATCATAGTATTTAAAATTTAATTACTTAACTTATAAATAAAATGTACTTACGTGCACCATAATGATAGGTTTGCAGAACTAGCCATTTCTTTATCGAGTACAATCTCCATAAGTTCCTTCTTTGGGATATACAATTCGTCACCTGGATTGGCATCATGTTCCAACCTTACCAAAGCTGTGTCATTCTCCATGGTAACAACCTGTATAGCCAGAAGTTTAAAAACATCACCAGGTGCCCCTTCCATGTTGCAGTTGATGGTAACATGTGCCTTCTTCACATATTGGACATGCTTTATGCCCCTTAACACTATACCCACACAGGTTCCCATATGCTGGAAAGTCATTGATGGTACAAAATAACATGGCACGCAATCTAAATGTCTCACGGCAATACCCGTCGATCACATCAACGCCTTCATCCCACAACATTTTCAAGTCTTCAATCAAGGGACTCAGATAAACATCAATATCATTTCCTGGTTGTTTAGGACCCGAAATCATCATACTTAACATAATGTATTTGCGCTTCATGTACAACCAAGGAGACAAGTTGTAAATTACCAGGAGAATAGGCCATGAACTATGAATACTACTTAAGTTTCCATATGGATTCATTCCATCGGTAGCAAGTCCAAGCCTGAGGTTTCTGGGCTCATTGCCGAAATCCGGAAACAAACTATCAATTCTCTTCCATTGCAAGGAATCGACCGGATGGCGAAGCTTTCCATCATACTTCCTCTCATCTGCATTCCATCTAATGTTCGTTGCGTCATTTACATTAGCAAACAATCGCTTGAACCATGGAATCATAGGAAGATACTATAACACCTTCGCAGGAGGACCTTTGGTGACCACATCACAACTAGAATCACCATCCTTCACTTTGTAGCGTGATACCCCACACCTGGGGCACTCATGCATCTCTTCAAACTCTTTCCTGTACAATATGCAATCATTGGGGAAAGCGTGTATTTTCTTATACTCCATACCCATCGGACACAATATCTTCTTCGCCTCATAGTTTCGAGATGGCAATGTGTTGCCTTCTGGAAGCATGTCTTTCAACAACTCAAGCAATTCGGTAAAACTTTTATCGCTCCACCCATTTCTCGCCTTCACATTGAACAATCTTAACAACGCTGACAACCATGTGAAATTAGTGCACCCCGGATACAAATCCACTTCCGCATCACTGCACAAAGTATCATACACATGTGCATGCCGAAAAGACTCTTGCCCAACATCACAGATCATGTCCTCTAGTCCATCGTCCATTTCCACGCCATCAACTTCCTCTCTATCCGACACCCTAGGCCTGTCTAACGATTCACCATGACATATCCATGTTGTAAAACTCTTGCAAATCCCTTCACAAATAAGATGATCACGTATCTCCTCAGCTTCTAGTCGTCTCTCATTCAAACAGTTAACACAAGGACAATAAAACCTTCCATTAGCACTATCAGGAGCATTTGTTTTTGCAAACTGTAGAAAATATTCCACTCCATTCTCATACTCATCACTTGTCCGTCTAGCATTCATCCAACCGCGATCCATGACTAAACCAATAACTTCGTACTTAGTCCAACATATTCATCAACCACTTCTTATGACAAGGTATGGCCCTATCCCATTCGAGAAGAAACTTTTTCAACATTCAGTTAACAGTTAGTCCTTAACTCTCATGCTCATACTCGACGAAATTTTGGCAGCATTTCCCTTCGGTCTCCGACGTACACAACTTGTACACGATGACATCCACCACGATAAAGTATGCACCCAGAGAATGAAAGGAAATGTATCAATCCGAACTTTCATCAAGTATATAACATTAGAATCAATGAATAATTATTTTAACTGAATGAAGAAAAAGTTTTTTCCCAAACTGTCCAACTTTGGACAATTCAAGATCCAATACAATGAGCGGTACATTAAGCACGTACACGTGTGCTCATTAGTATTGCATCTCAAACGGGAAACTAAGGCTTTACTAATTAATTAACATTAAGAAAAATAATAAAACACTCCAATCCCCAAGTACAATGCAAACAAAAACCAAACGAGAAAAATGGAGAGGAGAAAGCTTACCGAGTGTGGGAAGAACACTCAGCCGGAAATTGTAATGAATAATGAATATTCTGCTTAATATTCTGCTCGAAACTTGTACCGTAATAGTTTCAATAACATAAAGTGTACCTATACAAAAAGAGAAGCACTTTGTGAATATTTTCATAACAAGACCAGAATAACAAGTTCACAACAACAACTATGTAGCTTGATCAGTATAGGAGCATAAATACAGAAGAACTTTGACAGAGATAAATCACACACATACATATAAGAAATAACTAAGCTTACAGTAGAAAATCCAAGTTGATGAACACATATAAGGCTGTATACACATATAAATGATTTAGCAGGTACAATGATAAAAGAAATCTGGAGCTCAAAATTTGATGGGGAAGATGATCAAAATGAAGTCTGGAATGGTTGAGTTAGGTGTGTCAGTATTGCTCTCACTCTCACACATCATTAACAAGCTACCAACCCCTCTTATAAACAACCAGTCACCACATGAGAAATTGTATGGTAGCATGCTTGATTTTGATCACCTTAGAGTGTTTGGTTGCCTCTCTTTTGCTAACTTGCCTGCAGGTTCTATCACCAAGCTAGATGCTAGAGCCCGCAAGTGTATTTTCCTTGGCTACAAAGCAGGAACCAAAGGCTTTGTCCATCTCAATCTCTCCACTAGAGAACTGTTTGTTTCCAGAAATGTCATATTTCATGAACTGACTTTTCCATTTCAGCTCTAACATAATGCTAATACAGGTTCTAATCCATCCACTCAACCACTACCTGCTTCCACTATCAATCCTGTCACACTCTATGATGCCTTTGCTCATAACACACCACCTCCACACAATACTGAACATATCACTCCACCAACATCCCCTACACTCTCTGATCACCATGCCCCCTCAACTCCTTCTAACTCTCCTATTGCTACAGAGATTGGTTCTATTTCTCCACCTGAACCACAACCAGTGAGAAAATCTACAAGAGACAGAAGGGCACCCTCATACTTACAGCATTACCACTATTTTGTCAAACCAATATTCCTTAAAGCAGAAAAAAGAAATAAAGAAAAAAGAAAAGAAAATAAAAGAAAGAGCCCCTCCGTCGTACAGCTCCTTCACGCTAACCTACTCCAGCCACGTTCATCCGAGGCCACTATGCCCATCATCACTGCAGCTCCTCCGCCAGGCCACTCAGATCCGCCCACAACAGCCACTGATTCGGATCAGAAGCTCCTTCGCCATTTACGCTAAATGTATTTCAGGGTTGAGAGAGATAAAGAGAGAGTGAGAGAGACAGAGTACGTGTGACTGTTATCGTGGTAATGGGGCGAGGTCGTAGGGCGGTGTCTTCCTCCATTGCTTACTGAGTGGAGGGCGGCGGCAGCGTCTTGTTTTCGTGGCAATGGAGGTGAGGAATGGGGTTTTCTGGGAGGGAGAGTGAGCACAGGCATGCAAGAGGGTTTTTTTGGATCAAAGGTCTCTTAGCAGCAAGAAAATGGAAAGGAGGATGAGGGAATTAAAAATGACAGAGGAACAATACACATAGGTTAACATTAAAACCGATGTTATAATGTTTTCCACATCAGTTATTACTAAAACCGATGTTAAAAGTTATATTATTCATTTCCTTAATTTTTTTATTCGTTTTTCCACATTGGTTTTTCAAAAACGGATGTTAAAACATAAACATTTCCACATCGGTTATAAAAAAACCGATGTGTTAAATTATGCATTTAAAAAAAAAATATTTTTGGTTCAATTTTCAACATCGGGTTTTTAAAAACCGATGTTAAAACCTTTATAACATCGGTTTAATATAGAACCGATGTTAAAAGTTTTCAATTTAATTTCAAAAATATCACCGCCTCCTTTTTCACATCGATTTTCTGTAAACTGATGTTAAAACCCCGATGTTAAAAGTATATTTTGCACTAGTGAGCAAGAAAAATTAAATCTGGTTTATTCACAAGAAGCAACCTTTTAAGAACTAACCTACTGTCTAGGTTAGCAACTCCTCTAGCGTTCCAATAAAGAACCTTCATTATGCAAAGTTTTGAGGGCCAGCCCTATTTCGGGCTTTGATGTTCTCCTGCTTCTGAATCTGATTTGCCTTCTTCCTGAGTTTCTGCTTTTGAGACTTAGTCAGGACAACTGTGAATCCAAGAGATGAATTCTGATTTTCAGCCAGGTATTTAATTGCATGAGTACCTTCTTAATCAGTCACTGATCCGTGGTCGTACACGGGTCAAAATAATAGTAATTAAAAAAAACTGTAGTACAAGGCAAAACAACCTTGGTCGTCTCACGAGGATCTTTAAAATTATTAGCCAATCAAGAATGTTACAGAAATGGGATTTTCAAAATTCGTTGGGAGAAAACAAAATTGCAATTAAAAAAGAAATTCAATTAATTAAAAACATCAATCCAAGACATCATGTTCTTTGGTAGAATTCGTCATTGTTCCAAAGGATATAAACTCGTTTGCTCTCCCTCTCTGTTAATTCGAATCTACTACATAATCATGTAGGGTTTAATCAACAAAATTGAAATCACAATCGCAATCACTAATAATATTGATTCGTGCATAAATTCGATTAACTTAGGTTACCAATCGGTTCCCTAATCTCTATTAGATTTTTAGGTTAATCAACACTAGTCTCTAATTTCAATTCAATTATGAAAACTGAATCTACATCTAATCAAACATAAATCAAGAGTAATCACACTCACGACACAAATCATAATTGAAAGACGAGAAAAGGAGAAGAACCAATTGAAAAACAATTAAAAGTATGGAACTCGGAATTCAAACCAAATTACTTGAATGTCTAGGATTGATAAAAGGTTTAGACTTCCATAGTCATCACCATTGGAGAAGCTTTAACAACAAATAATCCAACAAAGTGAAGAAAACTAAAATGGGGAGAAGAGAGGGGAAGAGAATTCCAAAACATGCAAAAACAAGGATTGCAAAAGTGTCTAATTTTCGTCTCTCTGACTTATGCGGCTGTAAACTTCTATTTATGCTTATTAATCCTGACTTAACCCTAGACCGAATTAAGGGCCTCTGAATAAGCTTTCCAACAAGGTATCATATGCCTTAATTGGGCTTAAGATGAGTAAGTTTGGCCCATTTGAGTGAAGGAACAGCATGGACTGTGCACTGATCCGCGCTAGAGAACTCGGGACCCAATTTAGGCTTGATTTTGGACTAATTTGACAATTCTTGTGACACCTGAAATTGTAGGTCTCTTCCTTATATTTCTAGGGATAACAAGATCACCAAAATCTGATATCTTTAGCTCTAGTTATGCTCTGCACAAGGCAATAAGGTCAGGATGAGTGAAAAATCTGAAAATTAACGTTTATCAATTAAGTCCAATTAAGCCCAATAATGTAAATCTCAGCCAAATCACCAATATTAAACACATATAACAATTAATTAGGCCAAGTATACACACTAAAAGGTAACTCAAAAATGAGTTATCAGTCACTATATTTAACGAGTTATCAACAATTTCCTCATCCTCCACTTGATCGCTCCACAATCTGCCAACAATCCTCATGTCCTTAACAACATTAGGATTTGAGATATGATTAGGAGTTTCAATAGGGGTATATAAGTCATTAACCTGTATAGTTGTAGAAAAAAAATTTCTAACCAAAGAATTGGTTCTTGTATCTGAGGATTGAAGAGAATCTTCTACAATAGTATCATCACCAGAAACGGATACAGTATTACCTTGAGGTTGTTGAACTGAGATGTATTCCACAATAGCAGCTGGTTGCTGTACCAAATTCTGATCAGGGGAGGAAACAAAACCAATGAGAGGGTTCACAACAGTATCATTTAAGGGAACCGCCTCCTTATCAGTCACAATAATTTCTGGTTGAAGGGCCAGATTTTGAATAGATGCAGGAACAACATTATTAACCTGAGCAGACTCAACTCTAATCTGAAAATCAGAATGGGAATTACCTTCTTGATCCAAGGGAATAATCACTCCATTATTTCCATCTGCATGATTCTGATTATCATTATCAGCTTTATTATCTTCCTTTTGTTTTGCCACACAAATCTTGCGAGTATTTCTCACTACTGAGCGACCAGGATTCTTCACATCATTACTACCATTCTTTCTTTTACAGTTGGTAAAAGAATGTCAATTGTTTTGGCAATAAGTGCAGAATATAGGCAATCTTTCGTACTCTATATCAACATAGAAATCGTGTTCTTCCCTCTCGACAATAATTTGATTATGCAAGTTAGCCTTTAGATCAATATCAACGAGGACCCTCACAAAGTGCCCAAATGATTTCTTGCTAGTTGCTTTATCAAGACTGATAGGAATTCCCAAACCACCAGCAATAGCAAATATTATCTTTGTTCTCCAATATTCTTGAGGTAAACCGAAGATCCGAACCCAACATTGTGCAGAGGATTGTTTTTGATTGTTAGGGTTGAAATCTGGGTCATAACTCGAGAAATAGTTATAACCAATTTAGGAGTCCTGATAGATTTCAAATCAAACTCCGGAAAGTTTTATCTAACACACGCAAACTTGATTCACTATGATTGTTTAATACAACCATAAGGACTCGAAGAACAAATGTCAACTGACACCTTCATAAAGAATCAAATAGTACAGTAAGGAGTTTTCTTAAATATGGGACACTCATTCTAAGAGTGAGGATTCAGATTGGTTTGACTCGACTTTAGACAAGCATGAAGGTCTTTCTAAACTTGCATTAATCCGGTTTGTTGCCACCTTCCGCATTATCATCTAAACTGAGTACGATAACCGATGAATTAGCCCATCTCTCAATCAGACGAAGAGTTGGTCTTTCCTTGTAAGATTAGTCAACGGCTCCAAAGTCTTAGACAGTTCCTTGATGCACCTTTGAAAATAACCCATTAGCCTAACAACTACAGATTTTTGTCACCGTCTGTGATCACTTTCACAAAAGTGATGCTTCATATTTATGAGCAACACTGATACTCCCCATGGGACACACTTGGTCCCACAAACTGTTCTGACATCAGACCTCCCTTTTAAGTCAAGTCATTTGACTAGACTAACTTTGGGGCCAATATTCTATACGAAGCGATGGAGATCCGATTGCATCTAGGGACTAGATCAATCGAATATTCAATATCCTTTGCAGGGACAAACCTGGAACATTCTCAGGGAATACTCCCAGATAATCTTCCACAACTGGTACTTCATTCATATGTTTGACACCATCCCGAAAGGATGAACAAACGTGTCAACATGAATCAACGTACCATTTACTAATCATGAGTTCTCATAAGGTCTCGACCAAAACAGAACCCATCAAAACACACCTACTGGTGCGTTAGCACACATTGTTTTGACAAGGAAACAATTCAAACAATAACCAAACAGAGATCACATAACAAAAACATAATGGACCTATTCCCCAAGTTCCGGAAAGACTCGACCAGCTCTGATACCACCAAATGTAACACCCCCTTGGGCATTACGTCCTAATCACATGTAGAAATAAATTAAAAGGAAAGCTTACCGGTTGTTTTCGGAAAAGCTTCTATAATTTTCAAAAGTTTGAAAATATGAGGGTAAAAGTTTTGCGGAGTACTTAAAATAGTGCACGCAACACAAACAGTATAATCATACCAAGTTTAATAATCCACAACAACTAGATTTATTTATAAATCCAAAACACTTCAACATATGAACTTTCATGGAATAATCTTTCGTACTAAAATTTATAAAATCATTACAAGGCTCTTCAAGACCACCTATAATAACTTCTTTAAAACATCCATCCCAAAGGAAACATCCTAAGTTGGTCGTACTAAAAGACAACTACTGGGAAGAATTCCATAGTTCTCACCATAGAAATTTCACCAACCTCTTCAAGGATCAAGAGTAATATCCTTAAGTGAGGTTAGGAACTTCTCAGCACCATTTGCCCTCGTATCACAGCAAAAGACTATGGAAAACCTGATATATTGTAAGGGTGAGATACCAATATATAGATGAATTATGACGACTGCATGTCCAAACACAGAGCAACAGATATAGATAAATATTCATAATCAACATATAAATGCTCACAAATAATCATATAAGTCAACAATCGTAGTCGTTTTTGAAAACATGGCACTTCTATATTTCAACATTCTGTCCTAGTCTCCAGAGACCCCAACTCCATGCAGTTTTTGAAAAATAGTGAGCAGATCAGGCTCAATTGCCACACAGGATCAAAATTGCCAATCAGGCTCAAACTGCCAAAAAGGCACACCGTCTCGAATACCTTGTGCACCAAGATATCCGGAATAACACCGTCTCGAATACCTCGTTTACCAAGATATCCGGAATAATCGGCACGTCTGGGGGGAAAAAACAATGCATGCAAAACCTTTTATTTTCGCGGCTTTTCGTTGTGCTTCATTTTTTCCTTGTCAAGGCCCAAGGCTCACGACCTCCTGTGAATTTTAAATGTCTTAAAGCTTTTATTATCAACATAGGACATTAAAGTCCGAGTGTTCAATCACACGGTCCTAGACCCATGCACTAGTCTAGAACTTTGTGGTCGTAGAAAAACAATTTTTTACCCTTTTTACTCCGTTTTCCACGTTTATCACAACATTTGTAGGACATACAGTCCACAACAATGTATATAGGACACGCAGTTCACAACAATATATATAGGACACACAGTCCACAGCAACTTGTATAGGACACACAATCCACAGCGTTGTGATACGGATCATGGATCCACGTGCTATAACTCTAGTATCCTGAAATCTCGGTTACTAGGTTCCCTTTTCGTCTTATTTTTCGTTCAGTGAAAAACAAATACAAAACCAAAAGTTTTCGTAACTTATCCAAGTTATCGGACATTTTCCTTTGAACAAAATCTTTTAAATGCAAACTTTTCTTTTGAAATCCTTTTGTTTAAAACTTTAAGTTTATGGAAAATCCATTTCTATTTCCATAAGACCATTTTATTTTCAAATCTTCTTTTTCCTAAAACACTTGAAAATTTACAAATAAATTCCTTTCAAGTTCCAAAATAAACTTTTATTTTCTTCAAACATTTTCAAAGAAATTAATTTCTTTTTGCATAAAATCACTTAAATTTCCAATTGAATTTTTCTTTATTAAAATTGTTTTTATTTTCTAAAATTTTCACCAATCATTAGAATTACAACTTCCACTTATTATCAAAACCTTGTTAAAAGAAATTCTTACTTGTGATTTCCTTTGTAAATATTTTCTTAAAGCTTTTATCTTCATTATTGGAGCTCTAACCAGTGGTTAGGCTTCCATGCAACAATCACATAACTTCAACATATACAAGCAGCATGCATATATTCATTAGTCATCAATTAACTCATATAAAGCATCAAGTACATTATCAACACCTCATAAACTCAAAAATCCAACCAAATCAGTCACAGCGATAACCACATCAATCAAACACATCACAAACACGCATGGCATATAGTCATCATAACATAATTATCTCTCAGGCTTTCTCCCCTTACCTGAATCGATGGGGAGACAAAGTCTTTGTTTACATGTTTCCAAGAGTGAACTTCCTTTTCCCACCACGTGCCGTGAGTCCTTGAGTGATGAAGGAGGAAGAGAAGTGATCCAAAGCAAGCTTAGTTAGAAACCTGACAGCTTTGAGGATGTGGTGGTAATATTAGTGTATCTCAAGATATGATCACCCAAATTTACAAACTTGGTATTGTTAGAAAGGTAAGCAAGTGAGTCACAACTTTGATGTTGAAGGTTTTGCTTGATTCGGAACAGAAAAGGGGCATAAAGAGCCTTCTTTCTGCTATTTTCGTATGATGCTGAGGGTTTTGAGCTGCTTTGGTGATTTGGGCGTATCTCCTAGTATTCCGATCCATTTTTGATTATCTTTAGCTCGTTGCAAAGAGGAGAGGAAGTGGAACAACTTTTATGAATAAAGTTTTCCTATATTTAGAACAGAAGAGGGTCAAAGTTTCAATATGATCTCGAGGAGTCAAGGGAGTTCTCAAGTTTTGTGAAGAGAAATGATGAAGAAGATGAGGAAAGGCCTTCATGCATTCATTCACTTGCTTTTATATTAATTAGTGAGGATTATATTATTATCATATTTATTTTCTTTGTAGAGTACAAGTGTCATGCATGCATTTTAGGTGTTATGCATTGCATATTAGTTGTCATGCATGCACTTTAGGTATCTTGCATGCATTTTAGGTGTCATTTAGTTAGGTGTGATGGAAATCCAAGTGTCCCTTGGTGGCAGTCCCTAACTACGAAACCTTCCATCTTCGGACACGTGTCCAATTGTGACATGTGTCATCCACATATTTTGCCGCGTGTTGCTCTCTCGGCACGCCCGAGTGTTTTAATTCGCCTCATCCAGTGTAACCTACTGTTGGAATATTTTTCTAAATTATTTTAGGATACTCTCAAAATCCTATTATACTCAAGCCCAACCTAATTTAACATCCCAACTCTCAATTAAATAATTGACCAATTAATCTCTTGGTTTCATATTTGTTTGTGTTTCAAACTCGTTTCAATTCTGATCCTCCTCAAACTTGAGACACAAATTAACTAACACCTAAGGAACATGAGTAAGCCTTCAAATATGCTTAATCTTTTCCTCATACACTAATCTAGAAAACGGGATGTTACAGAGTCCAAGCTGAAAAACTTGATGTGTGGGAAGAGGCTGGAATCTTTGAGTTTATTCAGCTTTCCCGCCATTTCAAACTATTAGATTTTTCTTTGATAGGGGCGTCCGTCTTTTTCTGGAACAAAACCACTAACAATTTCCATTTCCCATAAGGAATGATGGGTCCAACCCTATTCGACATGTCAGCTATTACGGGCCTTTTTCCAGATGGCCCTGCTATGCATTCTAGTGTCAAGTCAAAAGACAAATTGATATATATGTCCCAAAACATTCTTTCTCCAAATACATAACAGATTTTAGCGGCGGAGACAAAGAACCTGTGACAGACACTGAGCATTTAGATTTTTTATTTCTTTGGCTATGTGCTTATGTCTTCTGTAGCAAGTCTGATACTTTAATTGCTTCTTATGTTCCTCTTGCCAATCTTCTTGCTACTGGCAAGAGGGTAGCATTAGGCCAATGCGTTATGGACAATATCTATGATAGTATGAGCATGTTAGTTAACACTTTCAGATCGAAGAAAAAGAAAACTAACATAGGAGGTCCTCTTTGGCTTCTCCAATTATGGCTGCATGCTGTTTTAGAGTGTCGATTCTCTTATAAAGCTCCCGTGGACCTGTTGGTTGACACTTATGGCTCTTATCTTTGTTATGTTTCTACTGAGTCTTTGTCAAGAGATGAGATTGCCAATTTCACATTCTACTTCAAAATTTTCCATTATCTTTCGTCTACCTCTTCAAAGGTCAATTTTACCCCTTTTGTTGACCGAAAGTATGGTCCAGAGTGGTTTACCAAGCTGAGTACCACTATATCCAAATCCAATGAATCAATTTGATCCAATTTTCTTTGTCAAAGAGTTATTTTTGTCGATAGTCCTGGTTTTAAAACCCATCAAATCTACCTCCATTTACCCAATACCACTGCTTGTCAGCTTGGTTTCTGTCAATCCATTCCTGCTCCTTACTCATCAAATCCGGATGAGCATTTTATCAATGCTAAGGCCCCAACATATGAAGATATTATGGCCATCAGTGACGAAGATAAAGCTCGCAGGACCTTTTTACAGATTGTCTCATTTTCTATCTTTCATGGAACAACTCAAAGCTTTCTTAACTGGTGGAATGATTATTATTCCAATTATCATGCAAGTCTAAAAGCTTGCTTGAGTCAAATTGAAGACGCTGCTGGTAATGGTGATGATTCTTCTATGCAGGAACAGGACCCGGCATCAAAAACTCAAGGTGAACTTCGGAAAGAAATTCGAGCTTTCAAGAAATTTTACTAAATCAAGTGGAATCCTATGAGACCATATGATATGGTTCATCATGTCAATGGTGTTTTAGCTAAAGCCAAAAGGAAGCATGATAACAGGGAAGCTGAAAGGCTTGCCAAATATCGGGAAATCCCAAATATGACTAAAGAATATTTTGATAGCTTAAAGGCTCATTTTCCTGACCCTATGCCTATTCCTTGTACCCCATTTGGTTTAGCTGATTCACATCCAGGGAAGCCGACGAAGGGAGGTAACTTTATCTTTCCAGAGAGCGTAAGTGCTTATGTCGACCCCTTTGAAAAGCCAAATCCAGTTACCTTCGCTTGTCGGTTTCTCCAATCTGATGACGACTTTATATTCCTTTCACGAATACTAACTTATAACCCAGGTACTTATTAGTCAAACAAGTATCTATTTTCTTTTCTTCTTCGATGACAGTTGACTTATTATTGTTTTCATTAACTATTGTTCCTCTTGACAAACCTCTTCCTGGGAAATCCAAGGCTAACGTGTCAGCAGAATAAGTATCTGAAGATAACAATGATGAGGATGATGACTTGATCCTTGTGAAGACCAAGACTGCCAAGAAAGGATCACGATCAGCCAAAGTTCCTGTCCCTAAGACTAAAACGACTAGAGGGACCAAGAAAAGAAAAGGAAAAGCTCCAGTCTCTGATTCTCCCTCCAAGAGATCAAAATTTGTCAAGAGTTCTTCTATCTCAGCAGATTCTGATGCTATCAAGACTTCAACCAAACCCAAAGACACCCTTGCTGGTTCATCCAACAATTCTCCTTCTGATCAATCCAAGGTAAAGCTTTAATCCTTATGACTGGTTTGTCGGATTAAACAAATTTATCCATAATCTCTAAATTTCTTTTCCACTTTGACAGAAAATGAAAGTTGTCCAACCTACTGAAGAAGCACAGGAAGTAGGCGTGGATATTGATTTGGTGTCTCCGGTCTCCAATATGGTATACTTTTAATCATCCTATCACTTTTTCATATATATTACATTTATGTCTCACTCTGTTTCTTTTATTAGGAAAAAACTTCCCAAGGTGAGGACTTAATGACCATCCGAGAAATTGTTAACAAAATTGTCGAACCAACAAATCTTCCTGATCCAGAGGTATAAGAAAATTTGTTTGCAATCTCCCTTGATTTAATTATTTTAATTATGACTCATTGATTTTCTTACCTTTACAGGTTGAAGAAACTTTATAGCACTTGGCTCCTGAGGGCGAAGTTCTGACAAAAGATCCTCTAGGCTCTAAATCCATTCAGGAAATGTCCCCCCAGTTCTCGACAACCTAAGCTGACTGCTCAGACTTCAACTTCTGTAGCTGACCAACCAGTCGAAATGACTTCCATCATCGAGATTCTTGATGAGGATATTGATATGGAAGCTTTATTGGCAGAATCAGTGCCCATTGCTCTTCCTCCACCACCAGTCAGACTTCTAACTACTAAATCTCCTGAGTCTAAGCCTGCTCTTCATTTCAATACTGTGATCAACATGTTGATAGAGGTTAGCCGAAAAGAATCTACCTTTTCTGCCAACTTTTGTCAACCCAATACTACTCTAGTGACTCCTGAGTCATCAATCTTATGCATGATTTGACAGCTCTTCTTGAAAACTCTTTCAACACTCTTTACTCTGATTTTAAAGAGATTACTCCTCTTCATTCCAATCTTCCTATGTCGGGCCGCACTCAGTTCCTTTCAATCTACAAATTCTGGGAACATTTCTCTCAAAAGTTAGAGAGAATGTCCTCTGTCATTCCTTCTTATGAAGAGGAGGAAAAGATTAAGGATAATCTTATGGCCAAGTTCCAAGATTTGGAGGTTTCTAAAGAAAAAGATCTTGGCCTCATCTTGACAGGCACTCAAACCAAAGAATCCCTTCTGGAATATCAGAAAAGATTGCTAGCAGAGATTGAATTGACAGATCAAAAATGCGTCAAGTTTGACAAGGATCTGTAAAAGAGCAGAGACAAAGTCAAGGCTATTGATGACGAATCTGTCCAACTTTACCAAAGAGCTGAAACTGTGGTTGGCAAACTTTGTGCTTTACAGCCTGACTATGATGCTGCAATTGCCGACAAAGCTAATCTTACTTTTTCATGGGACCAATTGTCTCTCGAAGTCAACTTGGACAAGAATAAATCGTTGTAATTTTCTTTTGTCAGCCAAATTCTATAATTCTGACACTTTTTTTTATTGTCTATTCAATAAGAATGACTCTTGGTTTACATGCATGTTTATTCATCGTTTAATGTAACTTCTTTTTTCCAATAAGTTTCCTAACTCATATCTGTTCAAATTATAATTAATGTTGTGATGAGTTTCAAAACATCGGAAAATTTCTTGCATTTAATTTCTTGTCTCCCCCAATCGGTTATAAATAGTGAGGTTTGTAACTCTTAACATTTCTAAACTTGAAACTCATTACTTCAAGTAAGCCATATTCTTATCAGAAACAAACTTCCCTTTATTCTTCTTGCTTCCTCCATGGGAGCCTGGGTTTATAACCTTTGAACCTCAGCTGTCTTGATGGTCGTTTTCTAACTAAAGACCAATAACCAACGTAATGGGCACGGTAGAGATCAGCAACCAACGTAACCACTAGAGCTGACCACCGTTGCCCACCTCTGGTTAGAGTAGACTTGAAACAGAACGGGTGCATCTGTTTCCAATTCCATCATCTTCTTCTCAGGGGTGCTTATCTCCCCTGGTGTTGTTCTTACTTCACCATAAGCAACAACCACCTTCTAGGTTGAATGATGGTGAGATCTGCTCGTGCCAGATTTTTTGTTTTTTGTTTTTTTTTACACTCTGCGCACCCTCGACATATGAAGCAGATGAAATCTCATCAAATGGGGAATGAAGCCTCAACAAATTAGATTACACTACTGCATTGTCGAAGAGTGGGGAGACAAATCTGCTAATTTCATCAGAGTTTTGGGCTCTTAGTCAACTGTTAGGAATAAGTTAACATCGTTTGACAATTTGTACTTTGGCCAAATACTGACTAATTTAGATTGACAACTTGTACTTTTGACAATGTGTGGTTATATTACCAAGTTAGCGAATAAAATATTCTAATTTCTTTTCACTTTTTGTCAATCTTTACTTCCAGCATTACCAGTTTATATTTCTTCAAATACTTGCCATTAATTGAATTAATTCTTAGGCTTGGATTGACATCGACAAGTGCATAAGCATTTCCAGAAAATACTTTTGAAATCTTAAATGGTCCTTCCCATTTTGGTGACCACTTACCATATTCCTGGCAATGTTTATCCATGGGCAAAATAACTTTCCATACTAAATAATCCACTTTAAACGATTTAAATTTAACTCGACTATCATAGAATTTTGCAATTCTTTCTTTCTTTCTATCGAATCAAATTTTCCAATGCAACCGACCTTTAATCACTTAATTCGTCCAACTCATCCAACATTGCATTCCAATATTGGTCGACAGGCAAGTCATCTTGCCTTTGAATATGAGTTGATTAAAGATTAATTTCTACAGGTAACACAGGATCATGCCCGTATACTAACCTAAATGGTGATGTCCCCATCGACTGTCGAGGTGAACTCCTATATGCCCAAAGTATTTGATCAATGGTGTTATGCCAATTTTTAGGCTGTCGACCCACATTCTTTTTAATGAGGTCAATGATAATTTTATTTACGGCCTCGACTTGACCATTGACCTGTGCATAGTATGGGGTAGATGTTAGCATCTTTATATGCCTAGAACTTGCATATTCTACAATCTTCTTACTAGTTAAAACTGACCCTTGGTCAGTTGTCAAGGTTTGTGGTATTCCAAACCGACAAACAATATGATTTTCAATAAAGTTAATTACATCTTGTTGAGTCACTTCTTTAAAGCAAACTGCTTCCACCCACTTGGTAAAATAATCGACTCCAACTAAAATGAACTGATGTCCTTTCTTCGAAGAAGGATGTATTTGGCCAATTAAATTCAAGGCCCATCCTCTGAATGGCCAAGGCTTAATAATAGAATGTAATTCGCTGGCCGGGACATTTTGTATGTGGCCATGTTTCTGGCACTGCTCACAAGACTTGGCAAACAGAATGCAATATTTCACCATAGTTGGCCAATAATACAAACTTCGTCGAAGTACCCATTTCATTTTTTCACATGCTTGGTGGGCTCTGCATATACCTTCGTGAACCTCTGACATAGCTAAATAAGCATCTTGCTCACTTAAGCATTTGTGTAAAGTTCCATCAACATATCTTCTATGTAGTAGTCCACCTTGCATAGTATAATTCAATGCTGTTGAATATAATTAATATATGGACGGTGGATTTATGTGGATGGTGTGGACGGTGGAGTCCCATCCATTGTATTTGTTGAATATAATTAATATATGGACGGTGGATTTATGTGGACGGTGGAGTCCCATCCATTGTATTCTTATGATTCATTGTATATTTCTCCTAGGACTTAGTATAGACTTTTATTGTTCTAGGAATCAAGTCTAGAGTCAAGTATATATATATATATATATGTATATATATATATATATATATATATATATATATATATATATATATCTTGTACTCCTAGTCAATAATATACAAGTAAAAAGTATTCAGTTTTCATATTCAAGTTGGTATCTAGATCCTTGTTGGTTCCTGTTTGGTATGTTCATTGGGTTTCAGCTGTTGTGAACACTGGCCCACGTTTTTGAAGTTGTCTGGTGTCCGGAGTGACACTTTCACCTCAGACGTCGCCGACCGGACGTCCGCCCAAGATCCGCCGCCAAATTTGCTGTCACGCGCCCTCAGGCGCCGTCGACAAAATTCTCACTCTCCGGCACGTGTAATCTACGCGCCGCCTTCCCGGCTTCCGTTTGTGCCGTCGATTCCGCCGCCATGATCGCCGTCCTCTCCCGGTTCTGTTCTGCCCCTGTTTGGTTTGTGGGTCTGCCGTTGTGCTACCCTTCATTTAATCTTGTTGCTGTTTGTATTTTGTTGCTCTTCTTCCATGGCATAAAAGAAGAGCTTGAGCCCCTGTTTGATTTCTGGTTCCCCCACTATTACTACCAAGTCAGATGAAGATCATCTACTTTCGGTCAGTGAGTATATGGAGTACCTTCAATTTAAAGCCACTCAACAGGCTTTTCCTTCGACTTTTCCTTCGGTCAACATTGCTCACACTGGTAACTCTAAAGTTTGTCTCTCTCAATCTACATCTGTTGGATCTTGGGTTTTAGACTCTGGTGCTTCTGATCACCTAGCTGGTAATCCTTCTCTTTTCTCTAAATTGTCATTCCCTAAAACATCTCACGGTATTACTCTTGCCGATGGGTTTAAAGCACAAGCCACTGGTATTGGTCAAGCTTCACCTCTTCCATCCTTACCGTTAAATTCAGTCTTGTTTGTACCGGATTGTCCCTTTAATTTAATTTCAATTATCCAAATTACTCGCACTCTAAATTGTTCCATAACCTTTAATTCTGATTCCTTTGTTATACAGGACCGAAGTACGGGACAAACGGTTGGATCTGGATCTGAATCACAGGGCCTCTACTACCTTCGATCTTCCTCATCCACCGTATGTGCTGTTTTAGAGTCTGTCGATCTCTTACATCGTCGTCTGGGTCATCCAAGTCTAGAAAAATTAAAGCAGATGGTCCCTCATCTTTCACATTTGAAGACCTTGAACTGTGATTCATATCAACTTGGAAAACATATTAGAGTATCTTTTCCTAGTAGTGCCAGTAGTCGAACTATGTCTCCTTTTGATACTATCCACTCTGATGTTTGGGGTCTTAGTCGTATTCCTTGTGTTCGAGGATATAGGTATTATGTTACTTTCATTGATGATTTCTCAAGATGCACTTGGTTATTTTTAATGAAAAATCGTTCTGAGTTATTTGATGTCTTTCAAACCTTTTGTTCACAAATAAAGAATCAGTTTGGAAAAACAATTCATACTTTGCGCAGTGATAATGCAAAAGAATATTTTTCCGCATCTTTTAAATCCTTTTTGAGTTCTCATGGCATCATACATCAGTCCAGTTGTCCTCACACACCACAGCAAAATGGTGTTGCTGAACGCAAACATCGTCATCTTGTTGATACAGCTCGGACTCTTTTAATAAATGCCAATGCACCCTTGAAGTTTTGGGGTGACGTTGTTCTTATGGCCTGTTATTTGATAAACCGAATGCCATCCTCTGTTTTGGGTAATAAAATCCCTCACTCTATTTTATTTCCTAACGATTCTCTTTATACTGTTCCCCCTCATGTGTTTGGTTCTACCTGTTTTGTCCATGATCTTTCTCCTGGTCCTGATAAGTTGTCTGCACGGGCTGTTAAATGTGTCTTTCTTGGGTATTCTCGAGTGCAAAAGGGATATTGATGTTATTGTCCCTCTACACATCGCTTTTATGTATCTGCAGATGTTACATTTTTTGAAGATATCCCTTACTTTGTCACATCAGCTGCCTCTGACTCTACTCCGTCTCAGGTACTGCCCATTCCTCAATTTGCACAGCCACAGGATGACCGCCCGTTTCATCGATATGGTATTTTTTATGAGCGCCAGGCTCTTAAAGTTCCTGAGATCACACCCAGTATTGATCCTCCTGATTCAGCTCCCGCTCCAATCGCTTCTCCCACTGCGGTCCAACCAACCGCTTCCGCTGACTTACCAATAGCCCTTCGTAAAGGTAATCGTTCTACTCGTAATCCCCATCCCATTTACAATTTCCTTAGTTACCATCGATTATCTCCTTCCCATTATGCCTTTGTATCTGCCTTGTCATCTGTTACCATTCCCAAGAATGTTCAGGAAGCACTATCTCATCCAGGATGGTGACAGGCAATGGTTGATGAGATGACGGTTTTGGAATCTAATCATACATGGACCCTTGTTTCCCCTCCTGCTGGGAAATCAGTAGTTGGTTGTCAATGGGTATTTACAGTTAAAGTTGGTCCTAATGGGCAGGTGGATCGCTTGAAAGCCCGACTGGTCGCAAAGGGGTACACTCAGATCTATGGTCTGGATTACGGTGATACTTTTTCTCCCGTTGCTAAGATGGCATCTGTTCGTTTGTTCTTGTCGATGGCCGCCATGAGACACTGGCCATTATACCAGCTGGATATTAAAAATGCATTCTTACATTGTGATCTGGAGGAGGAAATCTATATGGAGCAACCACCTGGGTTTGTTTCTCAGGGGGAGTCAGATCTTGTTTGCAGGTTACAAAAGTCCTTGTATGGCTTAAAACAATCACCTCGTGCTTGGTTTGGGAAGTTCAGTAACGTCATCCAGCAGTTTGGCATGATTCGTTGCGAGGCAGACCATTCTGTATTCTTTAAATGCTCATCCTTGAATAAACGTATTTATCTCGTGGTGTATGTGGATGATATTGTTATTACAGGTGACGATCAAGAAGGCATTAAGGAATTGAAGCAACACTTGTTTAAACATTTTCAAACCAAAGATCTTGGACAATTGCGGTATTTTCTTGGGATTGAAGTAGCCCAACAAAGATCAGGTGTTGCCATTTCTCAGAGGAAATATGCCCTTGACATTCTTGAAGAAACAGGGATGATAGATTGTAAACGTGTTGATACTCCTAAGGACCCAAATGTAAATCTTCTACCTAATGAGGGGGAGCCCCATCCCGACCCAGGCAGATATAGAAGATTAGTTGGGAAGTTAAATTATCTCACTATGACTCAACCAGACCTTACTTTTCCGGTTAGTGTTGTAAGTTAGTTTCTCAACTCACCATGTGACAGTCATTGGAATGTTGTTGTTCGGATCCTAAGATATATCAAGGGATCACCTGGTAAAGGGATTGTTTATATGGACAGGGGTCATACTAATATCATGGGGTATATAGATGCAGATTGGGCAGGCGATGCTAGTGATAGGAGGTCTACTTCAGGCTACTGTGTGCTTATTGGAGGTAATCTGATTTCGTGGAAAAGTAAGAAGCAGAATGTTGTTGCAAGATCAAGCACAGAAGCAAAGTATCGTGCAATGGCTAATACTACTTGTGAACTCCTATGGCTAAAATATTTGCTCCAAGAGTTGAATTTTTGTGATATAGGTCCTATGAAACTTGCTTGTGATAACCAATCAGCATTGTATCTTTCTTCAAATCCTATCTTCCATGAAAGAACCAAGCATATAGAAGTTGATTGTGACTTCATCCGGGAAAAGATCATCTCGGGCATCATTAAGACTTCCTTTGTGGGTACTAGAGATCAACTTGCAGATATGATGACCAAGTCTTTACAGGGTCCTAGAATAGCATACATATGTGACAAGCTGATTGCATCAGACATATATGCTCCAGCTTGAGGGGGAGTGTTGAATATAATTAATATAAGGATGGTGGATTTATGTGGATGGTGTGGACGGTGGAGTCCCATCCATTGTATTTGTTGAATATAATTAATATATGGACGGTGGATTTATGTGGACGGCGTGGACGGTGGAGTCCCATCCATTGTATTCTTATGATTCATTGTATATTTCTCCTAGGACTTAGTATAGACTTTTATTGTTCTATGAATCAAGTCAAGAGTCAAGTATGTATATATATATATATATATATATATATATATATATATATATATATATATATATATATATATATATATATCTTGTACTCCTATTCAATAATATACAAGTAAAAAGTATTCAGTTTTCATATTCAAGTAATGCCATATATTTTATCCTTCTATCTACATTTTGACTTGGATTTTCCAAATAATCAATTATTGGCAACCTCCGGTCATTCGGCAGGTATACACCATTGACTAAGACATCTCTTTCTTCCAGTGGATATAATAATTCTCTAATCTCCATTAATCTTGACAAGGTCTTTTGAGATATCTTGTATCCTGATGCCATTTGGGCTAACTCATTAGCTTCTTGATTCAATTCCCTGGCTATATGCTTAACATCTACGTCATCGAATTTTCTCATTAACTTACTTGCTATAATGCAATATTTGGTCAAGTTATAACTGACAAACTTGTATTCTTGGGTAAGTTGTTTAATAATCAACTGAGTGTGGGACCTACGAGTTATGCGGTAATCTCATCAAGAATAGGTATGAACTATCTGCCAAGTATGAATTCGAGAAGTTAGTCAAATCTAGTAATATACTCGCAAGGACTTGATGCTATGACAAGTATATGAGTTTGAAAATGGTGTTTAAAATTATCATAAATAATGAAAGGTAACTTTGAAATTTAAAAGACGAAGGTAGTTTCTATTGTAGAAAATAACTTCCTAATCGAACTAAGTTTATAACGAACAAAAGACAAAAGTCTTGAAAAGAAAGGTTAAGTAAAATAAAATCTAAGAATAGAAATTACTTTCGAAAAGTAAAAGAAATTGGAAGAATAATTTGAGAGGAATATTCGAAATAATGGAGAACAAGTGAGGAACTTGAAAGACATAACCAGTATTGTACTGGGTTTTCATATTGAATTGAAATAAGAAGGGTGGAGGGAATACTTGAATGTTATCCGTCAATATGCTGTGTGATCGAGATGTGTAGGATGTGTATCAAGTAACCGACCCCTTTTTACATTGTGTTTACAAGTATTTATAGGTAAATAATAACTACTTATTACTAACTTCTATCTTAATGACTGCCATGTATCTTGGCAGTTTCTAAACGTTAAATTTGAACTGCTTGTCAAACAACTTTGGTAACTGCTCAGTTCCTTGAACTGCTCCGTGTCAACTTGATTGTCTTTTACGGTTTGACTGCTTGACAACTTGTATTGATAAACTTTTGTTGGATCATGGAATTAGCCAATTTCTTCACTTTCTTTCTCTTTTGGTAATTCTTCCTTTTGGCTAGTTATATTTCCTCTTTTGCTTCATCATGAATCCGTCTGTCGAATTCTCCCCTTTTACCAGACTATGTTCTTTTCTTGTCAACTAAACAATTTCAATGCTTAAAAAAATCTTAGTCATCACTCCGATTCTCTCTTCAGCCTGTCGAGAAAACATCTGTCAGAAATCCAAAATTTCATCCTTAATAGTAGGTGGCAAGATTTATCACAATGGGGGCTATTAAGGTCAGTGTCTGACCATTGCCCAATTATTTTGAAATCAACACTAAAAAATTGGGGACCAAAACCTTTTAGAGTGTTGAATTGCTGGGCACAAGGATTTTGAGAGGTTGGTAAGAGGAAAGTGGGGGGAAAAAATACTACAACAGGCTGGGGATCTTATGTGCTCAAAGAAAAACTGAAAAAGTTGAAGCTTGTTTTGAAGGATTGGGATAAAGGTGCATTCGAGAATGTGGAGGACAGAATTCAGGTTGTGGTGGCGGGAATAAAGGTCTTGGATGATGAAAGGGAGTCTGCTGGTTTGTTGGATGGTGAGGTGTTGGAAAGATGAAAATTATTTGAAGACTTTTGGAATTTGTCCAGAATGAGAGACTCCTTATTGCTTCAGAAATCTAGGCTGAATTGGCTTAAATTGGGGACTCAAATTCAGTGTTTTTCCATGCTTGTGTCCACAAAAGAAGGAAACAAAATGAAATCCACAGGTTTTGGTACCAAGGAAGATGGATTGATGAGCCAGTGGAGCTGAATCAGGTTATTTCAAATCACTTTGAGAGTCTTTTCAAGCAAAACAGCCCATCAAGGCCGAATTTGAATGGCATTGAATTCAAAAAAAGCTCTCAAAATCAAGGCATGATGTTGACATAAAAGTTCACAAGGGTGGAGATTAAAAATGCAGTTTGGGAATGTGATGGTAACAAGTGCTCGGATCCTGATGGTTACAATTTTTCTTTTATCAAAAAACTTTGGAATGTGATTGGTGATGATATATGCAACATGATTGCGGATTTCCATTCAAATGAGAGACTGGCTAGAGGATGTAATGCTTCATTTATAGCTCTAATCCCTAAAAAGGATAATCTAGTGAGCTTGAATGAATATAGGCCAATTTCACTTGTTGGGTGCATCTACAATATTGTGGCTAAGCTACTTGCTGGAAGATTAGTAAGGGTCATGGATACAATTATCTCAAGCAATCAGACTGCTTTTTGAAAGGGAGAAACATTTTAGATGTGGTGGTAGCCATAAACGAGATAATAGAGTGCGCGAAGAAAAAGAAGAAACCATGCATGCTCTTTAAAGTGGATTTCGAGAAAGCCTACGACTTGGTTAGTTGGGAGTTTCTGGATTACATGCTATCTAGAATGGGGTTCCCGGATAAGTGGAGATCATGGATACAAGTGTGCCTACATTCGGCATCGGTTTCGGTTTTGGTAAATGGAAGCCCAACAAATGAATTCCTCATGTCAAAAGGGATTCGCCAGGGAGATCCAATGGCTCCGTTTTTGTTTTTCATTGTTGCAGAAGGCCTTGCAGGGTTTATTCGAAGCGAGGTGGAGAAGAACATCCTATCCGAATTTGTTGTTGAGGGAAATGAGCATTGTTTTGGGGTCTCGTACATCCAATACGCGGATGACACGTTCTTGGTGGGAGATATGACCATTGCCAATGTGCGGGCTGTTAAAGGAATCCTAAGATCATTTGAACTAGCAGCTGGGTTGAAGGTAAATTTCCACAAGAGCGGCTTGTTGGGGATAAAGTCTATTGGTGGGATTATTGAACGGGCGTCACATATCCTCAATCGCAAAGTAAGTACCCTTCCTTTCAAATTCCTCGGAATCTTGGTGGGGGCTTGATAAGCCTTTGGCTTATCTAGTTTTATAACTAGATGGACTGTGGTTTTTGTGCAAATTATTCGAGTTCAATCTCGTTTTTGCCCAAATTTGGCCTTGTTTTGTTCCTAAGTAGACTTTGACTCGTTCTAGGCAATTTTAGTAGTTTTTAGTCTATTTTGAATAGAATTACGCTTTTTGTTTCTTTTTATTGTTTCAGGTTAGAAGTGAAGCTCCAAGAGTCAAGGAAACACTTCGAGTCAAGAAAACAGTGGGAATTTCCATTCTGGAGATACTCGCCCCGCGAGTAGATGCTCGCCTCGCGAGCCTGAAGATTAGCAAAACAGCAACAGTCATCAATTCTGGATCGCAACGCGAGAGGCTTCTCACCCCGCGACAGTTTGAAGACCCTGGAAGACAGAGACCATCACGGCCTAGCCGTGATGAAGATCACGGCTGTGATAGATTGAAGTTGGAAGACTCGCCCCGCGAACACACACTCGCCTAGCGAGAATCCAAATTGAAAGCGCGCCAAAACTAATGTTCGCTTTGCGAAATCTTGTTCGCCCCACGAGCGGCCGAGAACCAGAATCCCTATTTATAGGCTGTTTCAGATCAGAATGGAGAGCTTCTGGGCAGATCCGAATCCTAGTAGTTTTTCCACTGTAGAGTAGCGTTTAGGAAGATTTCTTTTCTCTTTGGAGCTGCGTCTCCTCTTTTTCTTTTCTTATTTCACTATGGAGGTTATGTCCAATTGTTAGTCTATGAGCATGAGGAACTAATCCCCTCGTCTGAGGGAACAATGAAGCCACCCATGGCGGTGTAGATTCGATGTGATGTATGTCTTTCTCCTTTGTCTCAATTTATGTTTTCCAATTCTGATTTGATTGCGTTGATCATATGCTAGCGTGATTGACTAGTTAAACGTGTTGAGGCTGAGAGGCGATTCGCGTTTTAGAACTTGAAATGGGATCATCGATCGAATATTGCACGAAAGTGAGTAGGAGATCGGTGCAACCTTATAGGGAACAAGAATTAACAGAGTTTAATGATTAGGATTATGAGACCTAGTAAGTAATTAATCCAATCTTCGAATATGTCCTAATGAGCACGACAGTGGATTTAGGAGAATTTGGGGGTCCCGGTTGACATTGTAATTGAACTTAGGGAGGAATTCATCATCACTTGGGAATGCATATTGGGTAGGTGGATTTGTGACCTTGGACATTTTAATTTCAGATTTTTAGTTAATTATTTTATTAGATTTGTTAATTGAATTTTTGATCCTAATCTCTCTCTCTCAACCACCTTCTGTTACTTGACCAAACGCATCGGATTTCCCACGGATTAGTCTAATTGGTAGCCCAATCCCTGAGTTCGACCTCGGTAAATTCTTACCGTGTTTATTTTATTACTTGCGACGACCCGGTACACTTGCCGGTGACCCAACAAGTTTTTGGCGCCGTTGCCGGGGATTGGCACAACCAATTTTCCTAATTTTTAGGGAAGTTTGATTATTTGGTTAAGTTATTTTTATTTTCATTTTTATTTTTTATTTTTATTTTTATTCACTATTATCTCTCTACTTCTTTGATTCCACTTGGTCTTGCCTTGTTTTGTATGCGAGGTACACGAGGGAATGCTTCCGAGTTGCGAATATTGTAATGGAGACCATGACACTTGGAGCTGTCCGTTCTACTTCTCTCAAGAATATGTGGACTCATGCCATAATTTCTATGACAGCGTGCCCCAGAACAACTATCAGAGTCAGAATCAGTATTGGGGTGATATGAGGGGAGACCATCCGGGTTTCGCTTGGAGTAATGATGGCGGTGGTCTAGCCTGGCAACCACAACCTCAACAGAATTGGCAACCACAACCTTGGGAGTTGGCTATTGAGAAGATGAACGCAGCATGTGAGAGGGCGAATGCGGCAGTAGAGAAGTTGGGTCAGCTCGTAGAGCAACTAAATGAGCGTCTCCCAGGCACTTTCCCAGGTGATACCAAGAACAACCCTAAGGACCACTACGAAGCCATAACAACTAGAAGCGGTAGGGTGTTGGGATCTGACTGGGATGCAACTAGTTCTCAGGAAGTTGAGGAAGAACTACCACATGTTGAGGAAGAGCAACATAAGAAAGAGGAATTGACAAGTGACAAGGCCCCGGAACAACCACAAGATGAGGAAGAGCAACCTAAGGAAGAGCAATTGGCAAGGGACAAGGCACCGGTGCAAAGGGATAGAGATCAAAATGCAGATAAAGTGGTAGAGGATTTCACCATGCTTGCCAAGCAACCTGAAATTACTGCATTAGATAACTATGTTGGCTTGCATGCATGTGTGGACATTGGTAAGTTAGACCCTCCTACTCGTCTGGCACACTTCCTCGAGAAAACACCATTTGACCCGAGAGGAAGTGAGTTCATAATTACAGAGGTCAATGGAGTTTCCACACACGGGCCAGATGGAATCAATGATAGAGTCGTATTGCTCCTGCAAGGGCCACTTCACAAACCATGGGATCCGGGTGGAGGATTTAATATGATGAGCGTCTCTTGGCCCTTGTGCCACAGGCTATGGGATCCAGGTGGATGCTTATTAATAAGTCAAGCTAGTGACGTTAAAGAAGCGCTTATTGGGAGGCAACCCAATCTAGGTATCCTTTATTTTTAGTTTTTGTCATTTTCATTTATATTATTAAAAAAAAGGAGCTTGATTCGCCACGCGAATCCACAATGGCCCCGCGAGACAGAAGCCCTGAATCTCAGAGGCTTACTCACGTTTCTGTCTCGCGCCGCGAGGTCTACTTTTGCCTCACGATTTTGGGCATCAGCATCTGTTGGAATTCCATATTCGCCTCGCGAGATACTACTCGCCTCGCTATTCTGGAAAGTGTGAATAACAATTTTTCAGATTCGCCTCGCGAGTAGTCTCTCGCCTCGCGAATCTGCACTTAAGGTTTTAATTTGCAGGAGTTCTTCCAGGATGCTATGCAACAGAAGGGAGCCCGTGATACCAATTGGATGAGTAGGCAACCATGGAAACTTGATCAGGGAGCACCCTCTCCTCTCCTCACTTTTGTTTTGTTTTTGTTGTTGTTTTTGTTTTTGTTTTGTTTGTCACTCTTGAATAATTTGAGAAGATCAAGAGTTTGTGTATGAATAGTGTGTCGGCAAGCTTGTTGGAATTTAATTAAATTGAGCATAGATTGATTGCATGAATTATATTGACCATCGATGATTTCCCCCTAGGTTCTGAATTTAGAAAAATTGATCCCCATGTGAAAAATTGAAAATTGAACTTTGAGAATTTTATTGTGATTACTTGATTTATGATAAGTTTGGGGTGAGGGGGTGAACACAATGGGAATTGTATCTCGGTCAAACAATTTGCAAAATGTCCAGGTGAGGATTTGAGCCTCCAACTTTGTTTTTGATTGTGTGAATCACTATTAAGTTGCACTTTCCCGGATTTGCTTAAATCTCTTCATGGTTTGCATGTTTATATGTTGCATCAAATGATTTAGGAAATTTTCTTTGAATAACTACTTGGCCCAAAAAAGAACCAACCCGAATGCATGTTCCCTAGTTAACCACATTGAGCCTAATTAGCCTATTGTTTCTTGATGACCCTATATTACAAGCCAAAATCTGAAAAACCATGTTAACCCAATCTTAGGATTAGGAGAGCATGGACACTTAGCAAGAGAAGGGTTGTGGGAAACTAAGTTTGGGGTGGCTACAAGGTGATATGTCATTTTGGGTTGAGAAAAAGAAAAATAAAGGTTGAAACCCAAAAAAAACTGTCAAAAGAAATGGGGCAAAACAAAAAGATTAGCAAGGAAAAGGCTGTGGTCACCCGAGGCAAAAAGAAAAATTGAAAAAGGAATTTGAGTTGAATATGTGTCAAATGCTCATGCTCTCTTAGTTCCTAGGGACTTAAGCCTAGTATCCTTGAATATCCTACCCTCAGCCAGGCCCCATTACAACCTTTATACGACCTTCTGATGTTGCATGCATGTTTTCGTGGGAACCATTTTTGAGATGAAAATCAAATTCATGGGGAGTGCTCTTGATATGTGAAATTGAGTGAAAAGTTGATAGCCTAGACGAATTTGAGCGAATGAGTAAATTTTACATACCCTTGTGAGGAAGGCAATTGTTTGAAATTGGTGATCTTCCTTTTGTGTGTAACTCTGATCCTCAACTTAGATTAATTCTTGCATGAATGATAAGTTCTCAATTGTTTAAAGTAAATGAATGTGGGGATTACGTTGATGTAAGGGGGAAATCATTGGGGAAAAACTGTTTTGATTGCATGAAATTTGTGCGAAATCGATTGATTCCCTTAAGCTTGCCAAGTCTTGAGTCGTTTTTGAGTTTTAGCTTGATTGGGGACAAGCAAGGTTTAAGTTTGGGGTGTTTTGATAAGCCTTTGGCTTATCTAGTTTTATAACTAGATGGACTGTGGTTTTTGTGCAAATTATTCGAGTTCAATCTCGTTTTCGCCCAAATTTGGCATTGTTTTGTTCCTAAGTAGACTTTGACTTGTTCTAGGCAATTTTAGTAGTTTTTAGTCTATTTTGAATAGAATTACGCTTTTTGTTTCTTTTTATTGTTTCAGGTTAGAAGTGAATCTCCAAGAGTCATGGAAACACTTAGAGTCAAGAAAACAGTGGGAATTTCCATTCTGGAGATACTCGCCCCGCGAGTAGATGCTCGCCTCGCGAGCCTGAAGATCAGCAAAACAGCAACAGTCATCAATTCTGGATCGCCACGCGAGAGGCTTCTCGCCCCGCGAGAGTGTGAAGACCCTGGAAGACAGAGACCATCGCGGCCTAGCCGTGATGAAGATCACGGCTGTGACAGATTGAAGTTGGAAGACTCGCCCCGCGAACACACTCTCGCCTCGCGAGAATCCAAATTGAAAGCGTGCCAAAACTAAAGTTCGCCTCGTGAAATCTTGTTCGCCCCACGAGCGGCCGAGAACCAGAATCCCTATTTATAGGCTGTTTCAGATCAGAATGGAGAGCTTCTGGGCAGATCCGAATCCTAGTAGTTTTTCCACTGTAGAGTAGCGTTTAGGAAGATTTCTTTTCTCTTTGGAGCTGCATCTCCTCTTTTTATTTTCTTATTTCACTATGGAGGTTATGTCCGATTGTTAGTATATGAGCATGAGGAACTAATCCCCTCGTCTGAGGGAACAATGAAGCCACCCATGGCGGTGTAGATTCGATGTGATGTATGTCTTTCTCCTTTGTCTCAATTTATGTTTTCCAATTCTGATTTGATTGCGTTGATCATATGCTAGCGTGATTGACAGGTTAAACGTGTTGAGGCTGAGAGGCGATTCGCGTTTTAGAACTTGAATTGGGATCATCGATCGAATATCACACTGAGATGTTCGTCATGTTTTTCTTTACTTGGAGAATAGATTAGAATATCGTCGATAAAAACAACGACAAACTGATCTAAGTAAGGACGAAAAATCCTATTCATGTAATCCATGAATATCGCTGGAGCATTCGTAACTCCGAATGGCATCACAAGATATTCGTAATGACCATAACGTGTCCTAAACGCAGTTTTACAAACATCCTCCGCCTTCACACGAATTTGATGATAACCCGAACGTAAATCTATCTTTGAGAAAATAGCTGCTCCGCGTAACTGATCCATTAAGTCGTCTATCCTTGGAAGTGGATACTTATTCTTAATCGTCACATTATTCAGCTGCCGAAAATCTACGCATAAACGAGAAGTTCCATCTTTCTTCTTCACTAATAACACTGGAGCTCCCCAAGGCGATACACTAGGTCTAATAAATTCCTTCCGCATCAGTTCCACCAATTGTCCTTTTAATTCCTCTAGTTCTGATGTCGACATTCGATATGGTGCTATAGATATTGGTCCAGTGCCCGGAACCAGATCAATCGCAAACTCAATCTCTCGAACAGGTGGTAATCCAGGTACATCTTCAGGAAAAACTTCCAGAAAATCATTGACAACTGGTATACACTGCAAGTCTAACTCACTCTTAATGTCTAAGGAAAATAATAGCATGTATCCTTGTGCTCCCTCCTTTAAAGAAGCTTTTACTTGATTAGCAGTTAATAATCCAGAAATCTCATCCGTAGGAAAAACTAGGGTTTTACGAGCACAGTCTATCAAGATATGATTAGAAGACAACCAATCCATGCCTAAAATTACATCTAACTGTATTAGAGGCAAACAGATCAGGTTAACAAGAAAACATTTATCCTGAATAATGATAGGACAATTTAAACAAACAGAAGTAACCATAACTGGCTTAGCAGTAGGAGTTGAAACAACAAGATCACACAACAAGGAAGAAACAGGCAATTTCAACAGTTTCACACAATCCATCGAGATAAAAGAATGCGTTGCACCTGAATCAAATAGTACAGTTAAAAGATTACCGTTTATATCACACTTACCTTGTATGAGATCATCAGAATTCGAAGCCTCAGCTCCACTCATCGTATAAACTCTCCCCTTGGCTGTCGGTTTATTTGTTCCAGCGTGATTGACAGTCGACTCCCGCTTTGGTATCTTGCAATACCTTGCCATATGTCCCATTTGATCACATTTATAACATTTCACTTCATTTCTAGGACAAACATTTGACATGTGACTGGGATCTCCACAGTTATAACATATCCTAATTTGACCTTGATTCTGATTTCTTTGACCTCCACTTCCTGATGCAACAAAATTCGAACGGTTCTGTTGTCGATTCTGATTATTTACTTGCGGACGAAAATAAGGCTTCCTCTGATTTTGTTTTCCTCTCCAACTCTGATTCTGATTCTTGAATTTAGAAGGTCCACCAACACTTCCTCTAGTATCCTTTCCTTTCTTCATCTGCTCGATCTTTCGACTCATTTCCACTAATGCTTGGAAATTACGAAGTTGTAAAGGTAAAACGGACTCCTTAATCTCAAATCGCAGTCCCGCTTCGAATCGTTCACACTTCCAGCTTTCATTCGGTTGAGCTTGAAAGAAACGGAAGTATTTGGCAAGTGATTCAAACTTCGCCGCATACTCCTCCACCGATAAATCTCTCCGGAAATATCTCGGATATAACCCCAGAAATTGTTGTTCCCTCTCGATCCTTATACTCTCCGGAAAATATTTGTCCATAAACGCAATTCGAAAAACATCCCAAGTAATGTCTTGATGCTCAGCCTCCAACAGTAGCCTAGCACCTTTCCACCAATACTCTGCATCTCCCACCAGTAGGAAAACAGCATAAGTGACCCGAACATCTGCCGGCGTAGCAACTAACTCGAAGATCTTCTCCAACTCCTGGATCCAAAGATCAGCCTTCTCAGGATTTGCATCCAGACCAAACTGTGAAGGATTTTGACTTCGAAACGCAATCAAAGCCTTGCCTTCCGCAGCTTGCAGATTCTGAACATTCATCGCTGCAGTCTGATTTGCAATTGCCGCTGCCATGTTCTCCATTGCTTGAGCCGTATAGTCTACTCCTTCTTCATACTCCTCATTCATATTACCACGACCTCCTACACGACCCCCTCTACGGCCTCGTCCACGACCACGTCCACGTCCACGTCCACGTCCAGCTTCTGGTTCTACCACTGGTTCCATAACTGACCTACAAATCACAATCAGTTAGACCAAAACCAGAAACTGAAACACAAACTCACTCGTTATCACACATTACTTCTAATAAGTAATTCAAACAAATCTAAGTCAGAGATCACACAACATAGACATAACAGACCTATTTCCCGACATTCCCGAAAGACTCGACCAGCTCTGATACCACAAAATGTGACACCCTACTCTAGGGTCATCCCATTAATACCCAAATATAAATATATAATTATATAACGCTGGTTACTTTCGGAAAATATTATTTAGGGTGACTAACCTTATATAAAAATAGTGCTTAAAATTTTTTTTTTAAAACATACAACATGAAACCATTATAAACATAAACAACATATATGTACATCCATATATATACATATACTTCATCGTTTACATATACAACTCCTATATTAGGAGATATCAAAAAGCCTTTAGAAACATAGGCTATTCTCCATCAAACTAAGCAAAGAAGATAAAGATATATACATATCAACAACAACTGGTTCAAAACCATCTCAAAAACTAATGGCTCTAAGAAGCCAAAATAAAACTATCAAGACTCACTACCCCCGGAAACTATACCTAAAGCTGGTCAAGCTAGTGAAACCCATTGGGAAGACCATAAGGATCAATCCCACCTACAGCTGATGAGTCTGATGATGCCTCCGCTTCCACTGCTTCATCTGAAGAATCTTCATCATCCACTGCAGGAGGTTGAAACTCCGGATCGTCCTCTAGGTATTCCTCTAGATCTTCCTCACCTTCAACTAGCTCTCCTTCAACTGGAGGTTCCCCATTTCCTAATATCTGAAGAGGTTGAGGTTGAGGTAAAGGATCCATCATTCCATGCTCCTCCAGATATTGAAGATACAGCCAAACCGGTGGTAACGATACCTCGATTGTTTCTACTACATGAGTCCTCTGATTGGGTCCTTCTTCTAACGTTCCAATAACTTCAGTACTAGGGCCATGGTAGGTGGCGCTAAGTGCCCCAATATTTATCTCCCAGGCACCACCATACTGTGCCCGATCAAAAGTGAGTGTACGAATCCTCGACTGCACCAGTGGTACGTCCGGATTCATCTGAATATGTTGTAAGAGTGAGAAACCAATACTTGGATCTTACTCAATAACCACACTCTAGCCATCAAATACCACATCAACATTTATCACGTACAATTAGTTATAAACTAACAGTTTATCAGTGGGTTCAACACCCCAAACATCATCCATAAAATTATGCATGACACTTCTATTCATCATCTAATTTTTCGTCCTAATCTCATGAGATATCCCAACATCATATGAGTTGATCAGACTCCATAGCCACACTGGCTAACTTGGCTAACTGCCAACAGGTGCGCAACCTCTTCCCATCTTAAAAAAAACAAGGCATACACAGCCAGGCACATACAAGCCAAACACATTGCTAATGTCCACAACCAGTGGCACTATACCATTAGCAAGTAAGATGGGGTCTCAATGTCCTCCCTAGGCACATGAGATAAATGCATATCGTAATTACCTCAGCCGCCGGTAATTAATGCATTGAACCACAAATCGCAGGCACATCTGCCACATGCATGCAAAACACTTTTGTTTTGTTCTTTTCTTTGTGTTTGACGCGCTGTCGCGCACGCGTCAAAAGATGAGCGGTTAGTAAAAATGCAGTTTAGTGTGCGACAACTCAGGTATCGTATCACAAGGACTCTTGTAGTGCTATTATCGCAGAAAATCAGTTTTCTTGGGATGGTGTTTGGTTTGAAATTGATTGGAAAACAGAATGAAAACAGAGCATAAAAACAGAGCAAATTACGTGATTATCAAATAAGACTAAGACGATCAATCTGCTGTTTCGTTTCCCACTATCATCGGTTCATGTAATTCCATGCCCTAAGCGGAGTCTAATCCCTTTTCGATTGTAGCATCGATTAACAAGCGAAACCGACGCTACGGGACATATATTCCTAATTCCGAATTAAGCAAACGGATGAAGCCCTTCGTGAATTAAGCAAACACGAATTGAACGCACGCGAATTAAGCAAACGCGATTAAGTTTAGGAATATAAAATCATCGAAAATAAATCAACACTAATTCGATACAAACTGAATTAAGCAAACAGAGAATAACGAATAGCATTGAAAGAGAGAAGAGAATTAAATCAGAAATTACAAGACCTCAAGTGTTGGCGGAAGCCGATTACAGCAGATCAACCTAGGGAGATTAGTTCTCCATCAAAAACGCAATACAACCAGAGAAATTCGAAAACAAGGATTAGCCAAAGATCCTTCTGTTCTGCCCTAAACAGCTATTTATAACTTTCAGAAACTGCGCATTCTCGCGAGGCGAGTGGCCTCTCGCGAGGCGAATATTAAAATGGCACCTTCTTGGATTTGTATTCTCGCGAGGCGAGTGTAATTCTCGCGAGGCGAGTCTTCAAAACCTGGGTTGTCACAGCCGTGATGCCTATCACGGCCAGACCGTGATGGTCTCTGTCTTCGGGTGCTTATCTGTCATGGCTGTGACCTTCATCACGGCCAGGCCGTGATGGTCTCTGTCTTCAGGGGTTTCTCTTCACGCCCGTGATGGGTGTCACGGGATGACCGTAATGCTTGCTGACTTCAGGCTCGCGAGGCGAGCAATAGCTCGCGGGGCGAGGTAGAGAACATGACTTTTCTGGCACTGGCTGGTCCTCACTCTCGCGGGGCGAGTATCTGCTCGCGTGGCGAGTGTTTCCATATTGCAATTTCCATTGTTTCCTTCATTCCTTGGACTCTAAGTCAACCTGAAAACATGAAATAGCCATAAGTGCTTTATTTGACTCAAAAACTGACTAAATAACCCTAAAACTACTTAAGGGACTCAAAACCTTGCTTGAGGACAATCAAGCCTAATTTGGGTGAAAACGAGATATAATTGGCACAAAACCTCGGTCATACTAGTCATAAAACTAGATGAGCCAGAGGCTTATCAAAATACCCCAAACTTGAACTTTGCTTGTCCCCAAGCAAACTAAAACTCAAAACGACTCAAGACTTGGCAAGCTAGAAGGATTTCAACCAATTCCGCACAAATTTCAAGCAATTCATCAAAACAATTTTCCTTCAATGTTCCCCCCTTTTCAACAATGTAATCCCCACAATCATTTATTCTGAACATCTGAGAATTTCATCAATCAAACAATCATTAATCTAAGTAGGGGATCTAAGTTACACACAAGAGGGAGATCACCAAATTCAAACAATCGCCTTCCTCACAAAGGGGTTTAGTGTTCACTCAATCTCTCAGTTTGTCTAGGCTGACAACATTTCACTCAGTTTCACTTTAAAGAGCACTTCCCATGAATTTGATTTTCATCTCAAAATGGTTCCCACGGAAAACATGCATGCAACATCAAAAGGTCTTTTAAGGTTGTAATGGGGCCTGGCTAAGGGAAGGATATACAAAGGTACTGGGCTGAAGTCCCTAGGAACTAAGAGAGCATGAAGCTGTTTACACATTGAATTTCCTACTCAAGTTCCTATTCTTATTCTTCTTTTTGCCTTGGGTGGCTACAGCCCTTTTCTTCTAATACCCTTCTTGACATTTTGCATTTTTTTTTTGAAAGATTTATTTTTTTTGCCCTTTGGCTCCAACCTTTATTTTTATTTTTTTTTCTTTTTCTCAATCCCCAACAACACATCATATCCCTGTAGCCACCCCAAACTTAGTTTCTTGCAACCATTCTCTTGCTAAGCTTCCATGCTCTCCTAATCCTAAGATCGGGTTAACATGGTTTTTCCAGATTCAGGCTCATAACATAAGGTCATCATGAAACAATAGGCTAATTAGGCTCAAAGGGGCTAACTAGGGAACATGCATTAGGGACTGGTTCAATTTAGGCCAAGTAGTTAATTCAAAGAAAATTGCCTAAATCATTTGATGCAAACAAATAGACATGCAAACCATGAAGAGATTCAAGCAAATTCGGGAAAGTGCAACTTGAAAGTGATTCACACAATCAAAAACATGTTGGAGGCTCAAATCCTCACCCGGACATTCATGCAAATTGTTTGACCGAGATTCAATCCCTAGTGTGTGCACCCCTTCACCCCAAACTTATCATAAATCATGCAATCATGACAAAATATCTCAAAGTTCAGTTTTCAATTTTTCACATGGGGATCACAATTTCCAAATCTCAAAAACCTAGGGGGAATCATCAACATAAATCATGCCATCAATCTGTGCTAAATCAACCAAAACCTACCAAGCTTGCCGACACAAGACACACATGCTCTTGAGCTTCTCAAATTATTCAAGAGCGAAAAGAAAACACAACAAAACACAAAACACAACAAAACAAACGGTTCCCTCCCCCACACTTAAAACATACATTGTCCTCAATGAACAACACAAATATCAAAACAGAGTGAGGGAAAGGAAAGGGTGCTCCCTGATCAGGTTGCAGTGTAGGTGGGCTCCCCCAAAGAGAGCTCCTCAACAGTAGCATCCACAGGTCCCGAGCTCTCATGAAATAGCTTCAGCCGCTGCCCGTTAACTTTGAATGCCTTGTTGCTACCTGCACTTTTAATCTCTACTGCACCATGAGGAAAAACATTAGTAACAACAAATGGTCCAATCCACCGGGACCGAAGTTTCCCAGCCATCAATTTCAGGCGGGAGTTAAACAGTAAAACCCGCTGACCCACAGAGAATTCCTTCCTAGCAATCAACCTATCATGAAAGTGCTTGGTTTTCTCCTTATAAATCCGAGAGCTCTCATAGGCTTCTAGCCTAAGCTCTTCAAGCTGCTGTAACTGGAGTTTTCTTTCAATACCAGATTTTTGCATTTCCAGATTACAGCACTTGACCGCCCAATAAGCACGGTGCTCAACTTCCACAGGGAGATGGCATGCCTTGCCGAATACAAGCCTAAAGGGGGACATCCCTATCGGCGTCTTGAAAGCGGTCCACTGAGCCCAAAGTGCGTCTTCTAGACGGCGGCTCCAGTCCTTCCTATTCGGCTGCACAACTTTCTCTAGGATTTGTTTTATCTCCCTGTTGGAGATCTCAGCCTGGCCATTGGTCTGAGGATGGTAAGCAGTGGAGACTCTGTGCACAACCCCATACTTCCGGAGTAGAGCCTCCATGGTGCGGTTGCAGAAATGAGTGCCCTGGTCACTGATGATGGCACGAGGTATGCCGAACTCCGCAAAAAATATTGGACCTAACAAAATTTGCAACAACTTTAGAATCGTTAGTCCTAGTGGGGATAGCTTCCACCCACTTTGAAACATAGTCAACAGCCAAGAGAATGTAAAGAAAGCCAAAAGATGCAGGGAAAGGACCCATAAAGTCGATCCCCACACGTCAAACACCTCACGTAAGAGCATGGGTTCTTTGTGGCATTTCACTCTTGCGAGTGATGGCTGTACTTGTTTGCCCCGACACTCCTTACAAGTCCGATACACCTCATAAGCATCTCTAAAGATGGTGGGCCAATAAAAACCAGAATCTAGGACCATTCTCTCAGTCCTCTCAGGCCCAAAGTGTCCCCCTACTTGAGAGGCATGAGAAAAGTGCAAAATAGACTCAATCTCATAGTCGGGGACACATCGCCTAATCACCTGATCACTACAAAACTTCCAAAGAAATGGATCGTCCCAAACATAATACTTGGCGTCGCTCTTTAGTTTGTGGATTTGTGACCTAGTTGCTCCTGTCGGAAAGACACCAGCAACTAGGTAATTCACAAGGTCGGCAAACCAAGGGGTAACGCCATGCAACTGTAAAAGCTGCTCATCAGGAAAGTCATCCTGAATGGGGGAAGGATCCTCATCCCTCTCTATCCTACTCAAGTGATCAGTCACTAAATTTTCAGCTCCACTCTTGTCCTTTATCTCTACATTAAACTCTTGGAGCAACGACATCCACCGAATCAACCTCGGCTTTGCTTCAGGCTTCTTCAACAAGTATTTCAGAGCTGCATGGTCAGTGAAAACAATAACCTTGGAACCTAGCAAATATGATCTAAACTTATCGAGAGCAAAAACAACAGCTAGGAGTTCCTTTTCAGTGGTGGTGTAATTACATTGTGCAGCATCTAGAGTCCTAGAAGCATAGTAAATGACATGTGCAGACTTGCCTACCCTTTGTGCTGGGACCGCCCCCCACGGCATAGTTAGAAGCATCACCCAGGAGCTCAACAGGGAGGGTCCAGTCAGGGGGCTGGATGCGGGGGGTAGCGGTCAATGCCTTTTTCAAGAAGTCGAACGCCGTCTTGCAGTTATCATCAAAGCTGAATATGGCATCATTCTTCCGCAAGTTCGAAGAGAGGGAGAGCTGTCTTGCAGAAATCCTTAATAACGCGCTGGTAGAAACCTGCATGACCAAGAACAGAACGCATCTCGCGAACGCAAGATGGGTAAGGCAATGTGGAAATCACATCAATTTTAGCAGGATCTACTGAGATACCCTCTCTAGAAATAACATGCCCCAAAACAATCCCCTGTTCAACCATAAAATGACACTTTTCATAGTTCAACACAAGATCAGTTTCAATACATCTTTCTAAAACCAAATTCAGACTATGCAAGCATGCATCAAATGAGGAGCCATATACTGTGAAATCATCCATGAACACTTCCATGCAATTTTCAATAAATTCAGTAAAAATGCTAATCATGCATCTCTGGAAAGTGCCAGGAGCGTTGCAAAGGCCAAATGGCATCCTCCTATAGGTAAACGTGCCGAAGGGGCACTTGAAAGTGGTCTTCTCCTGATCCTCAGGTGCAATGTGGATCTAGAAGTATCCGGAGAAGCCATCAAGAAAACAGTAGTGGGATTTACCGGCCAGCCGTTCGAGCATCTGATCGATGAACGACAAAGGAAAGTGATCCTTTCGAGTGGCCTGGTTCAACCTCCTATAGTCAATACAGACTCTCCAGCTATTCTGGACTCTAGTGGGGACAAGCTCATTGTTCTCATTTCTTACCACTGTGAGGCCAGATTTCTTGGGCACAACTTGCACTGGGCTCACCCAAGTACTATCAGAGATGGGGTATATGATACCCGCATGCAGGAGTTTTGTTACCTCCTTCTTTACCACATCCGAATCAATGGATTTAGCCGCCTCTGCGGTCGCCTAACTGGTTTAGCCCCATCCTCCAATAGAATCCTATGCATACATCTAGAGGGGCTAATTCCTGGAATGTCAGCCAAGGTCCATCCAATTGCTCTCTTGTGCTTCTTCAAAACCTCCAAGAGTTTAGCTTCCTGGTCAGAGTCAAGGTTGGAGGAAATGATAACTGGGAGTTTTTCATTTCTCTCCAAGTAAGCATACTTCAGATTGCCAGGAAGTGGCTTAAGCTCCAAGGAGGGTGGCTGCTCCACAGATGGTATGTTTGGAGCAGCCGGGCTGTCAAGAATTCCACCAATGCAGACAGCTTCACTTACACTATCACCCTGCAAAGTAGAATCAATCTCGGCACAAACAACACAAGGGTTAGTGTTAGTACAGTCATCACATGAATAAACATCATTAAAATCAGAAATGGATGGAAAATCAGCAACCAAGTCATCATAGGTGTCATCAACAATTTCGGAGAGCAACTCTATTTGGAAAACAGAGTGCTCTTCCAATGGATGCTTCATAGCATCAAAAATGTTGAACCTTGCAATAATGTCACCGAACTCCATGGACATGGTTCCATCATCAACATCTATCTTCGTCTTTGCCGTCTTCATGAACGGCCTGCCCGGGATGATTGGTGATCTACTTGAATTGGTTTCCCCGCCATGTCCAGGATGTAAAAGTCGGCAGGGAAAATCAAATCATCAACTCGTACCAACACATCTTCTACCACTCCCATGGGGCGAGCATTGGTCCTGTTGGCCAACTGTATGGTAAGTCCTGTATGTTGCAAAGGGCCCAGATCAAGGTTGTTGAAAATGGAGGTGGGCATGACATTTATGGAGGCTCCCAAATCCAACATGCAATTGTCGAATTTGCTGTCCCCAATGGTGCATGGAATAGTGAAAGTGCCCGGATCCTTGCACTTCGTGGCAAGGTGCTCGAGTGAGGGCTGAAACTGTAACCTTCTCAGGGGCAAGTTTGGGCTGAATGAGGGCTAAAACATTTCGCCCTAAGTTAACTCTCTCATTACCCTTCATCCTCCTCTTGTGGGTACACAAATCCTTCAGAAACTTTGCATACCTTGGGACTTGCTTAATCACATCTAGGAGTGGAATGTTTACCGCCACCTTTTTGAACACATCTAAGATCTCCCTCTCCTTGTCTTCCCCATCAACCTTCTTATTTTTCTGCACTCTTTGTGGGAAGGGAATCGGGGGACACATACACTCTCTCAGCTTCAACAACAACAGAGGGCTCAGGAATGGCCTCAACAGTTTCTTCATCTTTCTCAGGGGCTCCCTCTACTACTTTCCCGGATCTCAAAGAAATGGCACTCACATTGGGATTGGGGGCATTGGGATTCACCACTGTCTGTGCAGGTAGTTGGCTCGATCCCTGAGCTTGCTGTAAGTTGTTTATGGATGTGGCAAGCTGTCCAATCTGTGTCCTCAAATCCTGAATGCTAGCATCTGTTCGCTGCTGAGACTGTCCAACTTGATGCTGAAACTGGAGATTTTGTGCAGCCATTTGTTTGACCAAGTCTTCTAATGAAGGTCCGGAAGGTGCAGAAGCGGTCACTTGAGGAGGGTTCGGTGGTGGTGCCACCGGTTGTTGTTGGGATGAGTTCCCATACCGCAGATTAGGGTGATTCCTCCAGTTGGGATGGTACCTATTTGTGGAGAGGTCAGGAGTGCCGTACCGGTTCTGATTATTGCCTTGATTGTATAGATTAGCTGCATAAGCTTGAGGCATATCAGTGATTGACCCATCCTTCAGAATAGGGCACGTGTCGGTCAGATGCTCAGGAGAACTACACATGCCACACAACCTTGCCGGCTGCACCTTATCCATTGCCAGTTGCTTCACCAAACAAGTGAGCTCATCAATTCTGGTTTCGAGTGCCTTGTTGGAAGATGAACCTTGAATCTCATTTACACCCCTTGTCTCGACAGAGTTGCTCCTGGTTGTGAACTGCTGGGAGTTTAATGACATATTCTCGATCAATTGCTTGGCAGCAGCTGGAGTTTTATCGACGAGTGCTCCTCCACTAGCGGCATCCAAAATATTTCTGTCCATTGGGGGCAATCCCTCATAAAAATACTGAATAAGGAGCTGCTCAGAAATCTGGTGTTGAGGGCAGCTAGATACCAACTTCTTGAACCTCTCCGAAGACTCACCAATGACTCATTGCTTTGCCTGATGCCACATATCTCCTTTCTGATAGAAGCAGCTCTGGAGGCAGGGAAGTATCTTTCCAGGAAAACCTTCTTCAGATCATTCCAAGTTGTAACAGAATTTGGCTCCAAATAATATAGCCAATCTTTTGCAGCACCTTCAAGGGAGAATGGGAAGGCTCGCAATTTGATATGGTCTTCAGTAATGCCTTCCGGCCTCAAGGGTGTAGAGCAGACCACCTGGAATTCCTTCAAATGCTTATGTGGATCCTCACCTGCAAGACCACTAAATCTTGGCAACAAGTGTATTAAACCAGATTTAAGTTCAAAAGGAGTAACCACACCAGCATACTCAATACACAACCCATTGTAGTTAACATCAGGGGCAGCAAGCTGCCTCAATGTCCTTTGGTCACCCATGTTATAAAAAATAGGTTCGAAATCAGAATTACCACTAGTGCTTGCCCGAATTGCCCTACGGCGTGTGTGCAGTGTTCTTTCAATTTCGGGATCAAAATCACACAAGTCAGGACAAGTAGACCTAGTGGCCAGTCTAATTCAAAACAAAAACGAAAAAAAAGAAAGCGAGAACAACAAACAAGAGTCCCCGGCAACGGCGCCAATTTGATTTTGTTGCGCCAAGACGCGTCAAAAGATGAGCGGTTAATAAAAATGCAGTTTAGTGTGCGACAACTCGGGTATCGTATCACAAGGACTCTTGTAGTGCTATTATCGCAGAAAATCAGTTTTCTTGGGGGGGTGTTTGGTTTGAAATTGATTGGAAAATAGAATGAAAACAGAGCATAAAAACAGAGCAAATTACGTGATTATCAAATAAGACTAAGACGATCAATCTGCTGTTTCGTTTCCCACTATCATCGGTTCATGTAATTCCATGCCCTAAGCGGAGTCTAATCCCTTTTCGATTGTAGCATCGATTAACAAGCGAAACCGACGCTATGGGACATATATTCCTAATTCCGAATTAAGCAAACGGATGAAGCCCTTCGTGAATTAAGCAAACATGAATTGAACGCACGCGAATTAAGCAAACGCGATTAAGTTTAGGAATATAAAATCATCGAAAATAAATCAACACTAATTCGATACAAACTGAATTAAGCAAACAGAGAATAACGAATAGCATTGAAAGAGAGAAGAGAATTAAATCAGAAATTACAAGACCTCAAGTGTTGGCGGAAGCCGATTACAGCAGATCAACCTAGGGAGATTAGTTCTCCATCAAAAACGCAATACAACCAGAGAAATTCGAAAACAAGGATTAGCCAAAGATCCTTCTGTTCTGCCCTAAACAGCTATTTATAACTTTCAGAAATTGCGCATTCTCGCGAGGCGAATATTAAAATGGCGACTTCTTGGATTTGTATTCTCGCGAGGCGAGTGTAATTCTCGCGGGGCGAGTCTTCAAAACCTGGGTTGTCACAGCCGTGATGCCTATCACGGCCAGATCGTGATGGTCTCTGTCTTCGGGTGCTTATCTGTCATGGCCGTGACCTTCATCACGGCCGGGCCGTGATGGTCTCTGTCTTCAGGGGTTTCTCTTCACGCCCGTGATGGGTGTCACAGGATGACCGTAATGCTTGCTGACTTCAGGCTCGCGAGGCGAGCAATAGCTCGCGGGGCGAGGCAGAAAACATGACTTTTCTGGCACTGGCTGGTCCTCACTCTCGCGGGGCGAGTATCTGCTTGCGTGGCGAGTGTTTCCAGATTGCAATTTCCATTGTTTCCTTCATTCCTTAGACTCTAAGTCAACCTAAAAACATGAAATAGCCATAAGTGCTTTATTTGACTCAAAAACTGACTAAATAACCCTAAAACTACTTAAGGGACTCAAAACCTTGCTTGAGGACAATCAAGCCTAATTTGGGTGAAAACGAGATATAATTGGCACAAAACCACGGTCATACTAGTCATAAAACTAGATGAGCCAGAGGCTTATCAGTGTTCAATCTTTCTCTTGCTGAAGCTCAAAATGGCTTACGACTCACATAGTTTTAAAACACTTTTTAAAACTTTTATTACAACACAGGACCTTACTGTCCGAGTGCTCAATCACGACACCTCTCGACCGGTGCACCAGTCCTAGGTTCGTGCTTCTAGAAAACATCTTCAATGTTTTATCACAGTATACCTCATGTATACAATATAGGCACTCCAAGTCCAAATGACTGAGTCCATCACAACACAGAACATTAGTACCCCGACGTCTCGGTTACTAAGTCCAACTGTATTTTCAACATTGTTAAATCAACTTTCGATTTTTAGAAATTCTTTTCTAATGGTAGAAATTCATTATAAAAATTCTTAACAAATAAAACTTAGTTTTCACAAACCAATGAGTCACTTGAGGTTTAACTTTCTCAAAATAGGCACTGCCGTTTCAAAAATACTTGCCGTTTAGATTTTCCAGATTTGCCGTCAAATTTTATTTTTTTAGACTTTTAAGCCAAAAACTTAACTTTTTCCACTTAAATAATTTTCTAAAATCACACTTAACTTGTTTTCACCAATTAATTTAATAAAAGAATATTCTGTAATATTCTGGGTTTTCTTACGTAAAATTTAACAGTACTAAAATATTTTCATAGGGTCGTACTCATTGTGACTCATAATTCACTTTTCCAAAAATAACTTATTAAAATAATAATATTTTTCAACACTCTTTATTCTTCTCAAAAGAAATTCTCTTTGATATCATATACTAATAATTTGCCACTAAAACCTTGAATATAGTTCGACGAAGTTTCTTAAAGCTTTTATCCGACTTTCTTAATTGTGCACTGACCACTGTCAGGCTTTTCACACATCAAACAACAATTATATCACAGATATTTCCCAGGCAGATCATGCATCACAGTTCATAATATAATTGCAAATAAACAATTAATGCAAAATAAACCACACAGATACAAATAACACAACAATAAACAACATAAATAAATACTAACAAACAATTAATTACAAACAACCATTGGATAGCATATAGCCATTGAATAGAATCCTTCTCGGTGTTCCCCCCTTACCTCTTGAAGACTCCTTGTTCAACTTACAAACTCCTTCAGAATTTCCGTTACCTTGTAAACTTGTACTCAACTAACCTTCAATTATTATAACCAAAGAGTTACAAATCAAGAAACTAAAACATTCTAAACCCTAATACATAGTCACGGCCTCTAGGGTTTTTGAATAACTAAAACTTCTAATCATGATTAAGTTATGGATTAATGATCCTTAATTAACCTAAATCATAGATTATCAACTAAACAACTAAGTTTCAAACTCAAAACTTCCTAACTCTTCTATACATAGATTCGGCCTCAATAGGTTCATAAAGCTAGGGTTCTTAGTTTAACAAATCATCTTGGATTTATAAAGCATACTTACTAAAAACTTGATTTCTAAGATCATCTATGAAAATCATGAACAAAACTCAACAAAACTCACCCATTTAGGGTTCGGCCAAGATGAATATTTTTGAGTAAAATAGTCATTTTAAGAGACTAACATGGATTAGAGTGTGTAGTCATACATGCCATATAGAATACATGATCATACATGAAAACACATGAACAAAACTCTACCATTTAGATAGTAGACATGATATCTAGAAGATAGAAAGTAGTTTCATCATCAATAGATTTTCCTAGGATTTATTATGATTTTTCAAAGTTCTAGGGTTAGAAACTTGAAAATGATGAACAACCATGATATAAGTCTTGAATCAAGAAACTTACTAAAGAACATAGGCATGATTAAGAATAAAGATTAGGATTTACCTCTTGAAAATCAATGATAAAGGAAATCCAAGAACTTGCTTTGCAACTTAGAACTAAGAAACTTGGAAACTTTAAAGTTTTTAGAAAGCAAATGACCAAAGAACTAAATGAAAAGTGAGAGGAGGGTATTTATAGTGTGAGTGGCGACATCTCAAGAAAATTCTAGATGAAGATGAGTTGTCATGTTAAAGGATCAAAGTGCAATTAAGTTCTAAGGACCAAATTGCAAAGATTCCAATAGTTGAAGGACTAGTTTGCAAATAGACAATAAAATGTCATGATGATGATTTTAATCACATTAAATGCCATATTATCTTTGACTTGCTTGGCTGATTTTTATGAGTGAAAGACAAGTAAGATAATTCAATGTATTTAGGAAGAATAAAGAAGCTTGTAGAAAAATCTAGGATAAGTAGAAACTTATGGAAAATTCTAGAATCAACTTGACAAATCCAACAACAATGGGCAGCCACAATTCACATGGGCTTACGCATGGGCTTGCAACATTTGGGCTTGATTTCATTTTCTTGTTGGTTGTGGGATCCACTTGAAGATTTAAGCCTTTAAACTTAAGATAAGAAACTTAAATGGGCTTTATAGACTCGACTATGAATTAGAAAAGTTTGGGCTTATAAGCCACGACTATTTAAGGTTAGAAACAAGGATTCTAGCCCAATCCACTTGAAAAAACGAAAAAAACTAATTTAGGGACAAAAGGGTAATTTACAGAAAGTTCAGGGACTTAACCGTAAATTTCGAAATTTTCTATTTAATCCTGAAAAACCTTCTAGACTTAAAAATATGATTCATCCCCTTGAATCATCTCAAAATCCTAAGATAAACCCTCTTACTACTCTTAGAAACTCTAATTTCCCTTCCGTCGTCTACCCGATTACGCTTTCCGCCCATAATACGTAAATTATTTTATTTTTTTCTGAAAAAATTCTAAAAATACAAAGTTGTAGAAAATAAAATACTAAACTTAAGTCTTTCGTTCACGAATTAAAATTAGGTCTTTTGAGCAGTATTATTATACTGTCAATGGAATTCGCAGGCCGGGTTTCGCCTGAATTTCCAACCTAAATTTTAATCGTAGTTTCCTACGGTCAAGTAGGATTGAATACTATCCTCTGTTCACTTAGAATAACTTTATAAAACTCTAATAAATTTATAAACATATTTATATGTATTACTGTTATTTAAAACAGTGAAATACAGGGTGTTACATTACTACCCCACTAAAAAAAAATTTCGTCCTCGAAATTACGTACCTGCAAATAATTCAGGATACTGTAACTTCATTTTGTCTTCTACTTCCCATGTCGCTTCTCCAGTCACATCATCCCAAATAACTTTAACCAATGAGATTTGTTTACCTCTGAGCTGCTTAATCATCTTATCCGCAATTCTCACAGGTAAAGTCTCATAAGACATGTTTTCTTTTAATTGTACTAGATCAGGTTCAATTACGTGAGATGGATCAGGAATGTACTTCCTTAATTGTGAAACATGAAAGACATCATGAAGATTGGATAAAAACGATGGTAAAGAAATTTTATAAGCTACAGGACCTATCCGATGAAGAATTTGATATGGTCCAATGAATTTAGGAGTGAGTTTCCTGGATTTAATTACCCTACCAACCCCAGTCGTTGGCGTGACTCTCAAAAACACATGCTCACCTTCCTCAAACTCAAGAGGTCGTCGTCTCTTGTCAGCATAACTTTTCTGTCGACTCTGAGTTGTTCGCATTTTCTCTTGGATCATTTTCACCTTTTCCGTCGTTTGTTGCACTATATCTGGTCCAACCATAAAACTCACACCATCCTGGTACCAACATAAAGGCGTTCTGCACCGTCGACCATACAACGCTTCATAGGGTGCCATACCTATGCTAGAATGAAAACTATTATTATAAGTGAATTCTATCAATGATAGATATTCATCCCAGCTTCCAGCATTTTCCAATACACAAGCTCTCAATAAATCTTCAAGAGACTGTATAGTCCTCTCTGATTGTCCATCCGTTTGAGGATGATACGCAGAACTCAACCTAAGTTTCATTCCCAACGACTCTTATAGACTTTTGCAAAATCTTGATGTAAATCTTGGATCACGATCTGAAACAATACTCAAAGGCACTCCATGTAACCTAACAATTTCATCGATGTACAACTGAGTTAATCTTTCCAATGAGTATTTCACATTAACTGGTAAAAAGTGAGCTACCTTTGTCAACCTATCAACTATTACCCATACAGAGTCATACCCTTTCCGAGTTTTTGGTAAACCTGACACAAAATCCATTGCAATACCATCCCATTTCCATTCTGGGATATCCAAAGATTGTAGCATTCCCGCTGGTCTTTGATGTTCTACTTTAACCTTCTGACAAGTTAAAGACGCAGCTACAAATTCCATTACATCTTTCTTCATACCATGCCACCAATACAATTTCTTTAGATCCTGATACATCTTAGTAGCTCCGGGATGCAAACTCAACTTACTCCTATGAGCTTCTTCGAGAATCAACTTCCTCATTTCAACATTATTTGGTACACAAATCCTTTCACCAAACCTTAAGATTCCATCATTTCCTTCTTTAAATTCTGACACAGCTCCTTGCCGCACTAATTCTCTTTCTCCTTGTAGGTACTGATCACTTTCTTGTTTCTCTTTAATTTGTTTCATCAGTTCATTTGAAACAGTAATCATACCCAAACATAATTTTTCCGGAAACGTCTCAATTGTCAATCGCATATCTCGGAATTGTTCCAACAACTGTTGTTCTTTAACCATCATTGCCGATATAAGCATTGATTTCCTACTCAAAGCATCTGCCACAACATTCGCTTTTCTAGGGTGATACTGCAGTTGAAAATCATAATCCTTTAAAAATTCCAACCAACGCCTCTGCCTCATATTTAATTCTTTCTGATCAAACAGGTATTTCAAACTTTTATGGTCACTGAAAACATTAAAACTTGCTCCATACAAATAATGTCTCCAGATTTTTAAAGCAAATACCACTGCTGCTAACTCCAAATCATGAGTAGGATAATTCCTTTCATGAATCTTCAATTGTCTTGAAGCATATGCCACAACTTTCCGATTTTGCATCAATACACATCCTAACCCTTGATATGAAGCATCACAATACACCTCAAAAAGTTCATAAGGATCAGGTAGTATCAATACTGGGTGAAGTAGTCAACCTTCGCTTTAACTCTTGAAAACTTTCTTCACATGCTTCAGTCCATACAAATGCTTGATCCTTTCGAGTCAATTGGGTAAGAGGTCCTACTATTTTAGAAAATCCCTCAATGAATCTTCTATAGTATCCCGCTAAACCCACAAAACTACGAATTTACATTACTGTCTTAGGCCTTTCCCATTGCAAAACAGTCTCAACTTTTGACGGATCTACAGCAATTCCCTCACTCGAGACTATATGTCCTAAGAATTGAACTTGGTCTAACCAAAATTCACACTTCTCAGGTTTCGCGTAAAGTTGTTTCTCCTTTAAAATTTGGAGAACCACACTGAGATGTTCGGCATGTTTTTCTTTACTTGGAGAATATATTAGAATATCGTCGATAAAAACAACGATAAACTGATCTAAGTAAGGACGAAAAATCCTATTCATGTAATCCATGAATATCGCTGGAGCATTCGTAACTCCGAATGGCATCACAAGATATTCGTAATGACCATAACATGTCCTAAACGCAGTTTTACAAACGTCCTCCGCCTTCACACGAATTTGATGATAACCCGAACGTAAATCTATCTTTGAGAAAACAGCTGCTCCGCGTAACTGATCCATTAAGTCGTCTATCCTTGGAAGTGGATACTTATTCTTAATCGTCACCTTATTCAGCTGCCGAAAATCTACGCATAAACGAGAAGTTCCATCTTTCTTCTTCACTAATAACACTGGAGCTCCCCAAGGCGATACACTAGGTCTAATAAATTCCTTCCGCATCAGTTCCACCAATTGTCCTTTTAATTCCTCTAGTTCTGATGTCGACATTCGATATGGTGCTATAGATATTGGTCCAAGTGCAGGAACCAGATCAATCGCAAACTCAATCTCTCGAACAGGTGGTAATCCAGGTACATCTTCAGGAAAAACTTCCAGAAAATCATTGACAACTGGTATACACTGCAAGTCTAACTCACTCTTAATGTCTAAGGAAAATAATAGCATGTATCCTTGTGCTCCCTCCTTTAAAGAAGCTTTTACTTGATTAGCAGTTAATAATCCAGAAATCTCATCCGTAGGAAAAACTAGGGTTTTACGAGCACGAGTCTATCAAGATATGATTAGAAGACAACCAATCCATGCCTAAAATTACATCTAAGCGTATTAGAGGCAAATAGATCAGAGTTAACAAGAAAAGCGTTTATCCCGAATAATGATAGGACAATTTAAACAAACGAAGTAACCATAACTGGTTTAGCAAAGAGGAGTTGAAACAACAAGATCACACAACAAGGAAAAAACAGGCAATTTCAACAGTTTCACACAATCCATCGAGATAAAATAATGCGTTGCACCTGAATCAAATAGTACAGTTAAAAGATTACCGTTTATATCACACTTACCTTGTATGAGATCATCGAATTCAAGCCTCGGCTCCACTCATCGTATAAACTCTCCCCTTGGCTGTCGGTTTATTTGTTCCAGCGTGATTGACAGTCGACTCCAGCTTTGGTATCTTGCAATACCTTGCCATATGTCCCATTTGATCACATTTATAACATTTCACTTCATTTCTAGGACAAACATTTGACATGTGACTGGGATCTCCACAGTTATAACATATCCTAATTTGACCTTGATTCTGATTTCTTTGACCTCCACTTCCTGATGTAACAAAATTCGAACGGTTCTGTTGTCGATTCTGATTATTTACTTATGGGACGAAAATAAGGCTTCCTCTGATTTTGTTTTCCTCTCCAACTCTGATTCTGATTCTTGAATTTAGAAGGTCCACCAACACTTCCTCTAGTATCCTTTCCTTTCTTCATCTGCTCGATCTTTCGACTCATTTCCACTAATGCTTGGAAATTACGAAGTTGTAAAGGTAAAATGGACTCCTTAATCTCAAATCGCAGTCCCGCTTCGAATCGTTCACACTTCCAGCTTTCATTCGGTTGAGCTTGAAAGAAACGGAAGTATTTGGCAAGTGATTCAAACTTCGCCGCATACTCCTCCACCGATAAATCTCTCTGATATAACCCCAGAAATTGTCGTTCCCTCTCGATCCTTATACTCTCCGGAAAATATTTGTCCATAAACGCAATTCGAAAAACATCCCAAGTAATGTCTTGATGCTCAGCCTCCAACAGTAGCCTAGCACCTTTCCACCAATACTCTGCATCTCCCACCAGTAGGAAAACAGCATAAGTGACCCGAACATCTGCCGGCGTAGCAACTAACTCGAAGATCTTCTCCAACTCCTGGATCCAAAGATCAGCCTTCTCAGGATTTGCATCCAGACCAAACTGTGAAGGATTTTGACTTCGAAACGCAATCAAAGCCTTGCCTTCCGCAGCTTGCAGATTCTGAACATTCATCGCTGCAGTCTGATTTGCAATTGCCGCTGCCATGTTCTCCATTGCTTGAGCCGCATAGTCTACTCCTTCTTCATACTCCTCATTCATATTACCACGACCTCCTACACGACCCCCTCTACGGCCTCGTCCACGACCACGTCCACATCCACGTCCACGCCCAGCTTCTGGTTCTACCACTGGTTCCATAACTGACCTACAAATCACAATCAGTTAGACCAAAACCAGAAACTGAAACGCAAACTCACTCGTTATCACACATTACTTCTAATAAGTAATTCAAACAAATCTAAGTCAGAGATCACACAACATAGACATAACAGACCTATTTCCCGACATTCCCGAAAGACTCGACCAGCTCTGATACCACAAAATGTGACACCCTACTCTAGGGTCATCCCATTAATACCCAAATATAAATATATAATTATATAACGCTGGTTACTTTCGGAAAATATAATTTAGGGTGACTAACCTTATATAAAAATAGTGCTTAAAATTTTTTTTTTTTAAAACATACAACATGAAACCATTATAAACATAAATAACATATATGTACATCCATATATATACATATACTTCATCGTTTACATATACAACTCCTATACTAGGAGATATCAAAAAGCCTTTAGAAACATAGGCTATTCTCCATCAAACTAAGCAAAGAAGATAAAGATATATACATATCAACAACAACTGGTTCAAAACCATCTCAAAAACTAATGGCTCTAAGAAGCCAAAATAAAACTATCAAGACTCACTACCCCCGGAAACTATACCTAAAGCTGGTCAAGCTAGTGAAACCCATTGGGAAGACCATAAGGATCAATCCCACCTACAGCTGATGAGTCTGATGATGCCTCCGCTTCCACTGCTTCATCTGAAGAATCTTCATCATCCACTGCAGGAGGTTGAAACTCCGGATCGTCCTCTAGGTATTCCTCTGGATCTTCCTCACCTTCAACTAGCTCTCCTTCAACTGGAGGTTCCCCATTTCATAATATCTGAAGAGGTTGAGGTTGAGGTAAAGGATCCATCATTCCATGCTCCTCCATATATTGAAGATACAGCGAAACCGGTGGTAACGATACCTCGATTGTTTCTACTACATGAGTCCTCTGATTGGGTCCTTCTTCTAACGTTCCAATAACTTCAGTACTAGGGCCATGGTAGGTGGCGCTAAGTGCCCAAATATTTATCTCCCAGGCACCACCATACTGTGCCCGATCAAAAGTGAGTGTACGAATCCTCGACTGTACCAGTGGTACGTCCGGATTCATCTGAATATGTTGTAAGAGTGAGAAACCAATACTTGGATCTTACTCAATAACCACACTCTAGCCATCAAATACCACATCAACATTTATCACGTACAATTAGTTATAAACTAACAGTTTATCAGTGGGTTCAACACCCCAAACATCATCCATAAAATTATGCATGACACTTCTATTCATCATCTAATTTTTCGTCCTAATCTCATGAGATATCCCAACATCATATGAGTTGATCAGACTCCATAGCCACACTGGCTAACTTGGCTAACTGCCAACAGGTGCGCAACCTCTTCCCATCTTAAAAAAAACAAGGCATACACAGCCAGGCACTCACAAGGCCAAACACATTGCTAATGTCCACAACCAGTGGCACTATACCATTAGCAAGTAAGATGGGGTCTCAATGTCCTCCCTAGGCACATGAGATAAATGCATATCGTAATTACCTCAGCCGGTAATTAATGCATTGAACCACAAATCGCAGGCACGTCTGCCACATGCATGCAAACCCCTTTTGTTTTGTTCTTTTCTTTGTGTTCAATCTTTCTCTTGCCGAAGCTCAAAATGGCTTACGACTCACATTGTTTTAAAACACTTTTTAAAACTTTTATTACAACACGAGGACCTTCTTGTCAGAGTGCTCAATCACGACACCTCTCGACCGGTGCACCAGTCCTAGGTTCGTGCTTCTAGAAAACATCTTCAATGTTTTGTCACAGTATACCTCATGTATACAATATAGGCACTCCAAGTCCAAATGACTGAGTCCATCACAACACAGAACATTAGTACCCCGACGTCTCGGTTACTAAGTCCAACTGTATTTTCAACATTGTTAAATCAACTTTCGATTTTTAGAAATTCTTTTCTAATGGTAGAAATTCATTATAAAAATTCTTAACAAATAAAACTTAGTTTTCACAAACCAATGAGTCACTTGAGGTTTAACTTTCTCAAAATAGGCACTGCCGTTTCAAAAATACTTGCCGTTTAGATTTTCCATATTTGCCGTCAAATTTTTTTTTTTAGACTTTTAAGCCAAAAACTTAACTTTTTCCACTTAATTAATTTTCTAAAATCACACTTAACTTGTTTTCACCAATTAATTTAATAAAAGAATATTCTGTAATATTCTGGGTTTTCTTACGTAAAATTTAACAGTACTAAAATATTTTCACAGGGTCGTACTCATTGTGACTCATAATTCACTTTTCCAAAAATAACTTATTAAAATAATAATATTTTTCAACACTCTTTATTCTTCTCAAAAGAAATTCTCTTTGATATCATATACCAATAATTTGCCACTAAAACCATGAATATAGTTCGACGAAGTTTCTTAAAGCTTTTATCCGACTTTCTTAATTGTGCACTGACCACTGTCAGGCTTTTCACACATCAAACAACAATTATATCACAGATATTTCCCAGGCAGATCATGCATCACAGTTCATAATATAATTGCAAATAAACAATTAATGCAAAATAAACCACACAGATACAAATAACACAACAATAAACAACATAAATAAATACTAACAAACAATTAATTACAAACAACCATTGGATAGCATATAGCCATTGAATAGAATCCTTCTCGTTAGTCACCCCATTACCTCTTGAAGACTCCTTGTTCAACTTACAAACTCCTTCAGAATTTCCGTTACCTTGTAAACTTGTACTCAACTAACCTTCAATTATTATAACCAAAGAGTTACAAATCAAGAAACTAAAACATTCTAAACCCTAATACATAGTCACGGCCTCTAGGGTTTTTGAATAACTAAAACTTCTAATCATGATTAAGTTATGGATTAATGATCCTTAATTAACCTAAATCATAGATTATCAACTAAACAACTAAGTTTCAAACTCAAAACTTCCTAACTCTTCTATACATAGATTCGGCCTCAATAGGTTCATAAAGCTAGGGTTCTTAGTTTAACAAATCATCTTGGATTTATAAAGCATACTTACTAAAAACTTGATTTATAAGATCATCTATGAAAATCATGAACAAAACTCAACAAAACTCACCCATTTAGGGTTCGGCCAAGATGAATATTTTTGAGTAAAATAGTCATTTTAAGAGACTAACATGGATTAGAGTGAGTAGTCATACATGCCATATAGAATACATGATCATACATGAAAACACATGAACAAAACTCTACCAACCCTAAGGTGATAGATTCGGCCAAGGCTAGTTTTTCAAGAAAGAGATTTTTGATTACTTCATGCTCTTGGATTTAGATAGTAGACATGATATCTAGAAGATAGAAAGTAGTTTCATCATCATTAGATTTTCCTAGGATTTATTATGATTTTTCAAAGTTCTAGGGTTAGAAACTTGAAAATGATGAACAACCATGATATAAGTCTTGAATCAAGAAACTTACTAAAGAACATAGGCATGATTAAGAATAAAGATTAGGATTTACCTCTTGAAAATCAATGATAAAGGAAATCCAAGAACTTGCTTTGCAACTTAGAACTAAGAAACTTGGAAACTTTAAAGTTTTTAGAAAGCAAATGACCAAAGAACTAAATGAAAAGTGAGAGGAGGATATTTATAGTGTGAGTGGCGACATCTCAAGAAAATTCTAGATGAAGATGAGTTGTCATGTTAAAGGATCAAAGTGCAATTAAGTTCTAAGGACCAAATTGCAAAGATTCCAATAGTTGAAGGACTAGTTTGCAAATAGACAATAAAATGTCATGATGATGATTTTAATCACATTAACTGCCATATTATCTTTGACTTGCTTGGCTGATTTTTATGAGTGAAAGACAAGTAAGATAATTCAATGTATTTAGGAAGAATCAAGAAGCTTGTAGAAAAATCTAGGATAAGTAGAAACTTATGGAAAGTTCTAGAATCAACTTGACAAATCCAACAACAATGGGCAGCCACAATTCACATGGGCTTACGCATGGGCTTGCAACATTTGGGCTTGATTTCATTTTCTTGTTGGCTGTGGGACCCACTTGAAGATTTAAGCCTTTAAACTTAAGATAAGAAACTTAAATGGGCTTTATGGACTCAACTATGAATTAGAAAAGTTTGGGCTTATAAGCCACGACTATTTAAGGTTAGAAACAAGGATTCTAGCCCAATCCACTTGAAAAAACGAAAAAAACTAATTTAGGGACAAAAGGGTAATTTACAGAAAGTTCAGGGACTTAACCGTAAATTTCGAAATTTTCTATTTAATCCTGAAAAACCTTCTAGACTTAAAAATATGATTCATCCCCTTGAATCATCTCAAAATCCTAAGATAAACCCTCTTACTACTCTTAGAAACTCTAATTTCCCTTCCGTCGTCTACCCGATTACGCTTTCCGCCCATAATACGTAAATTATTTTATTTTTTTCTGAAAAAATTCTAAAAATACAAAGTTGTAGAAAATAAAATACTAAACTTAAGTCTTTCGTTCACGAATTAAAATTAGGTCTTTTGAGCAGTATTATTATACTGTCAATAGAATCCGCAGGCCGGGTTTCGCCTGAATTTCCAATCTAAATTTTAATCGTAGTTTCCTATGGTCAAGTAGGATTGAATACTATCCTCTGTTCACTTAGAATAACTTTATAAAACTCTAATAAATTTATAAACATATTTATATGTATTACTGTTATTTAAAACAGTGAAATACAGGGTGTTACACTCTTAGGGTGGAGGAATAAATATATGTCCTTTGGAGATATAGTGATTTTGTTAAATTCAGTCCTTTCCACTCTTCCAGTAATAATCTTTCAATATATAAAGCACCAAAGAAAGTCTTGAATAAAATTATACAGATGCAGAGAAGGTTTTTGTGGGGTGGGAGTGAAGAATGTAGGAAAATATGTTGGGTCAAGTGGGATGTTGTATGTAGATCTAGAGAAGAGGGGGGTTTGGTTATTAGGAACATTAAGACTTTCAACCTTGCACTGTTAGGAAAGTGGAGGTGGAGGTACTACACTAAAAATGAGTCCATTTAGTTGAGCATCCTTAAGGTCCTATGGGAGTCCAGCATGTTGGAGGAGAAGGTGGTGCGAAAAAACAGTTGAGGGTGGTGAGGTTTCTTTATGGTGGAGGGCATTGAATTGGAAGGTTTTAGGTATGGATGGAGTAAAAGAGAGAAATAAACTAAGAAGTAATAAGACTAATATTGATTTGATGTGATGATGATGTGATTACAAAAAACAACCTCAATAGTCCTATTTATACTAAAAGTAGAATCCTAATCTTATTCAAATAGAGACTCAAATCATAAAATATAATTAAGAAATAAATCCTAAGAGATCATTTAGGATACTCTAAATATTCTAAGATATGAAAAGAGATTATCAGATATTTATCTGATTTTCTAACACTCCCCCTCAAGCTAAAGCTTACTAAGCTTTAAGCTTGTTACACGAAAAACAATGCATTCCCCCTCAAATTAAAATTTAAAATATATAAACCATAAACTGAGCTCCATGAAAATAATGGTTGGAAGGCAACTCAAGGATGTTGGAGAGGCCCCAGAGAGTTGCTTGAAAGATAACTTCGCAAGATAGATGGAATGATCATCAGCCTGACAGAAATATCTTGGCAAGCAACCTAACAAAGCTAGGTCCGAACTCCTCAAACTGCATTTGGAAGATTCAACAACAATATCGAAGACCCAAATTATTTAAAATTGAAATTAAGGCGATAACTACTTCCGAGACTGAGACGAGGCCAGTGCATCTGGGACAAGGGGCCAAGGCTAGTGCATCTGGGAGAATGACGGGCCAGTGCATCTAAGGAAAAGAGCCGAGCCAGAGCATATGGGACAAGAGGCCAAGGCTAGTGCATCTGGGAGAATGACGGGCCAGTGCATCTAGGAAAAAGAGCCGAGCCAAAGCATCTGGGACAAGAGGCCAAGTGTCACAACCCGAAACTGGCGTTCGTGACCGGCCAGAGAAGGAGTAAGTACTCCTAATCCGAAGCCTTGCATAGGTACACGATTCCTCTTTAATTTCTCAAAATATTTGTAACTGTGTATTCACAAGAAATAAAGGAGAAATGGCGACACTTAAGGTCTAAAAAAAAAATTATCCAATATAGTTTTAAAGTTAAACCCCTCTTTTTTGGTAAAGTTTCCAAGATTTTACAAAAGCACACTTTTAAATAACTAATTAAATAAATAAAACTTTGGAGGTCGCGGCTTGGCACTATAGTCCCATCACCAGGAGTTGGGTAACTCGGGATTGTCCAACAACTTCTGCATCTGCATCTATGACACAAAGAGAGTTAGTTAATTAAGCTCAGTGAGGGCATCAACCATTTACAAATACATAATGTAAAAAAAAAAAAATACAAATCTACACAAAGAACATTAAAATAATCTCACAGTAGTTCGTTACACCATGATACTCGATTTTCTAATCCATTCCTCAAACAATATCCCATTTCAACGATATATTCATTCAATATATTCATCATTCTTATACAAGTCACAATCATTGTCATCAAAACATAGTAGCGCACTGATACTATTAGCAATAGGCAATTAGTTGAGCTAACAGGAACATGTAAATAGTTTGACAAATACTGCACGGTGAGAGCATGGGAGACACACAAGTTATATTGATGTACCTAAAAGTGTTTACACATTTAAACTAAATGATCAAAGTATGAGGATCTTCAAATACCCAAATAAGCAAAATTTGCAAATAAAATTGCTACATAATATTACGGAAGAGATGGAAATGTTGGAAAGATGTTAGATATGCAAAGTATTGTACAAAACCCTTTATTGTTTCATTTTCATTTGGCTTATTATACTTCTACATTTTTCCTTGGACTTTTCAATGGGTTATACTATACATATTAATCTCTCTCACACACACACACACACACACACACACACACACACACACACATATATATATATATATATATATATATATATATATATATATATAATTTTCCTGGTTTTATTAGCTGTAGTCACATAATGTTTTCCCCCCTTAGTATCATACAATGTGAAATCCAATATGTCCACAAAAAGATATATAAAATGATAAGGTAACCAGGAGGTCCCAGAGAAATAGGACATGACCATCCTCATGAATAAGAGCAGGATATCCACGTAAAACAGCTTGTCCCAATATTTTATTTAAGTCATTGGTAATACTAGATCTAGAATCTTTCAACGAGGACGAGTCAACGAGACAAAATAAAGATACAAATTTATATATATTTTCTTCACAGAACATTATATTAAATGACTCAATAAGGCTCTTACTCAAACAAGGGAGACACTGAACAAACTTTAAATAATGAATAAACTGATTTGAAAGGCACGCCCCTTCAAAGCATTTGGGATCTTTATAAAAAATGAAACAAATGCAGACATGTCATTGTCATGTAATTGAATTGTTCAAACTTACTCCATGGGAAGGGCAACTATCAAATTGAATCTTATAGAAGCAATACATTAGATAACAAAGAATGCAAAAGCATGATGCCACCATTAACCAATATGGATTAATAATTGAAATTAAATTACTAAATGAAACAATAAATTTAAAGAAATATATTGTGCTATGAGGAATATGTATAACCATTCCCTTTCAGACTACTCCCAGCAGCACACATAATAAGTGATAAATGTGGGTCCAGCCAAAAAATGGGGTTCTACCCTGCATACTCCAAAACTCATTCCATTTTCTATCCAAAAAAATAAAGCAAGCATATCGTTTACTCAACTAGCTCTTTATATTCAATTCCTATCATTACTCTTCTGTAGCTCATAATATTATATATGCATGCTTCCATTCGTGTCTATCCCATCTTGCAAAATTTTGGACTTACAATACCTAACTGCATAAGCATTACAAAAATTGAAAAGCTTCCCCTGTTTGCATCTTCCAACCATATAAAAATAATATTATATATGTAACTCACCATTTCAACATACTATAACATCCCTGAATGCTTTATGGATTGACGACTGTCCCAACAAACCAACACGGGTCTTTTCAACGCTTAACTGTGGAGTTCTTAAGTGTTGGGTTACCGAAAAGAAGATGCATCTTGTTAGTATAGGTAGTATCAATCAATTCATATAAGTTATCCTCAACTGTATAGTCCCATATATACCTACACAGTCTCAAGATCCCTCTCATTCCGGTGTGTAATCGGTTCATTCATATGTCCCTCCGCTTAGAAGCCTGCCAGGAGCCGCTCCTTGTCCATACCTTCTTGCACCGGCGACCACTCCCTGCCCTCGTCAGCCCCGGGTGTAACATGCCCACCAGCTTCCGCTTGGTTCGTCCCCGAACCACACCATACTGTGAGAGGTGCCGCTCTGATACCATTTATAACATCCTTGGCTGCTTTATGAATTGACGACTGTCCCCACAAACCAACACGGATCTTTTCAACATGCTTTGTCCTCACTCACGCGCTTCCTGGAAAACTTCCCAGGAGGTCACCCATCCAATAATTGCTCCAGGTCAAGCACGCTTAACTGTGGATTTCTTAAGTGATGGGCTACCGAAAACAAAATGCCATGGATGTTACACATACCATACAACCAAAACAACCTAATCAAAGGAAAACAACCTAGAGACACTGTCCAGCCAAAGGACAACTTCCAAATAAAAACTGATATGCCCCTATTTAAATTGCTCAGCAACAAAAGATAAAAACCCAAACAAACTTAATTCAAACGTACTTGATAATGAAGATTTAAGAGAGGGTTAATTGATTCTCAACACAACAATCTTTATGGTACTTAACATAACATATAAAACTTACTAGACAAGGGTTTAAGACCCTTACCTCAAAGTTGTCATAACCTAGCTATTCTTGAAATATTGGGAGGATTCCTCAAGTTCCTCTTTGAGCTTTTTCTTCTTCTAATCTAGAATGGAGAAGATGAGCATGGTAATTGTGATTTTCTAATAGGAAGAAGAATAATAATGGAGGAGGACACTTACCCTCTTCCATCTCTCCAAACCCTAGCATACACACCTCTTCTCTTCTCACTTTCTCAGTTTCACGTTGGAAACACAAGAGGCTACTCCCATTTAATGAGTGTTTGCTCTTTCCACCCCATGTTTGCTATTTAGTCTTTGGATTAAAATAATATTTATTATTTTTTCCAAAATTCATTTATTCAATAAATTTCCTTCAAATACATTATTTTAATTTTATATTAGCTCATATAAAGAAAATCAAATTCCTATTATCTTGTACAAAGGGTACGGGTTTCACACCAAGGCTAGTGCATCTGAGAGAAAGACGGGCCAGTGCATCTAGGAAAAAGAGCCGAGCCAGAGCATCGGGGACAGTAAGTTGGGCTAGTGTGAGTCATAGCCAACATAAGTCAATCATCAACGGAAATAGAAGTCACCACTAATCTGATTCATATGTGGGAAAAGAGTCACCACCGGAATGATCGTCAGTGGGAACCAAAGTCACCACTGATATGATACATTAGTGAGAAAAGAGGACATGACAAACAAAAAAGAGATTTTTTTTTTTGGTATGACTGAGAAGATAATTTGAGTTCCTTCATACTTGCGCAGCAGAATAGTGACGAGATAGGTCACGGAGGATGGTACCTCTCCGATGCCATTTTAGAATTTAGGTTTGGGCCTAACTCAACCCCAAAAGCTTGCTTGTAAGGTGAGGGTTGTCCCTTACTTATAAGCACTCATCAGGCCATATCACTATCCAATGTGGGACTCCAACACACCCCCCTCACACCCAGGACTGGACATCTGGAGCGTGAAGTTTGCAGGACTGGACATCTACGGGTGGCCCAACGGATCTAGGATAGGCTCTGATACCATGTTGAATTGGAAGGTTTTTGGTAGGGATGGAGTGAAAGAGAGAAATAAACTACGAAGTAATAAAATTGATATTGATTTGATGTGGTGATGATGTGATTACAAAAGACAACCCCAATAGTCCTATTTATACTAAAAGTAGAATCCTAATCTTAATCAAATAGAGAATCAAATCATAAAATATAATTAAGAAATAAATCCTAAGAGATCATTTAGGATGCTCTAATATTCTAAGTTATGAAAAGATATTATCAGATATTTATCTGATTTTCTAATAGAGGGACTTAGGAATGCTAGATGGGGTGGACTCACAAAAACAGGGGTGGTTAACAGAGGGTGTATCGAGAGTGGTTGGGTGTGGGATAAACATTTCTTTTTAGAATGAAAAATGGGTAGGTATGAATGCTTTGTCTAACACTTTTCACAGGTTATACAATATTTCTTTGATGAAGGAGGCAGGAATAGATTAAATGGGCAAATGGGAGAATAATGAGTGTTGCTGGAATTTTCAATGGAGGAGATGGCTTTTTATTTGGGCGGAGGAGATGCTAGGTGATATGTTGGGCATCCTCAACCAAGCAAGTTTACAGGAAAATGAGGAGGATAGCTGGTGCTGGTTGGGAAATCGCAATCAGCCTTATGCTTTAAAATCTGCAGACAAATACATCACTGCAGTTGAGGTAGGAACTGACAAAGATCTATTCAGTTTATTGTGGGAAAAAGGTGTGCCATTAAAAGTTGGTGCGTTTTGTTGGAGGTCAATTAAAGAAAGATTTCCTACTACTAATAACCTTCTTAAAAGAGGTGTTGCCATTGGTCCTAATTCCTCCCTTTGTTGTTTCTGTGGAGCAGAACCTGAAATAGGACCTCATTTGTTTTTGGGTTGTAAATTCTCTTACTCTATTTGGATGGCTATTTATAATTGGATGGGAATAGACACAGTTTTGGCAGGGAATCTAAAGGAGTTATTGCTGCAACACAGTGGTTTGTTCTTTGCAAAGGGAAACATAAAGGTGTGGAGAACGATTTGGTTCGCTACAGTATGGTCACTTTGGTTGCACCGCAACGATATTGTCTTCAAACAGGCTGTTTCGAGCATGGATAAGGTAATTTATCTGTTAAAAGTAAGGGTGTGGAGCTTGTCTAAAGTATCGACAAAGAAGAGCAGCTTCTCTTTCATTGATGGGTGCCTTAACCCGGTACGTTGTATCAAATCTGTGGTCTAATTCTGTTTCTAAGAGGCTTCCTTGCTCCTCTCTAGGCTTAGTTTTCCTACTTGGATATGGTTCCTTTTATCATATCCTATAAAAACTAAGTTGGGGTTGGCTTGTAATTTACCACTACTTCTATGTATATGGGTTTAGAGTACCACTTGTACTCTCTATAATATACTTTTTGGCTTACCATAAAAAAAAAACCTCAACATGTGAGTTTGTGTTTCTCTCAATGTAAATGACACAGACATTGTGGTAGTTAAAAAGACAACTAAGGACATTATAAGAATGCCACACATGGTTACAAGGTAGTCTGCATGAGCAATAAAAAGATGCACATTAGGAAGTTACAAACCAAGAGTAAAAGCTCTTGATATATGCATTAAAAGCCACAAACACATTTATACTTATTCTTGCTGAACGAAAACGAGAGAATAAAATAGAGAATATCTAGACATAAATTTCTTGACTGTACTACTGTTTGGTAAGTGGACATTCTTGTTTTCACTGTTTCCTGTACAAATCTTTGAAAACAGGAAACCTAATGAAAACAATGTGGTAGTTTTGTAATTAATTCTGAAAATAGAAAATGAAAGCAGAAAACTGGAAACAAAGCAAATAGGCCTTAGCTCCTAAGAGATTGAGTCATGTAACAAGGCATGCCAATCTCTCTGCATGCCTAACTGAGATACACCTCTAGAAAGACCATGGCCAGAACACCACAAACAGCTAAAAAGCTAACTCTATCCCAAATATTATCTAAAGACAGAGAATTTTCATTCAAGATTCTAACATTCCTTTCCAGCCAAAAGTACCATAGAATAGTAAAAACAGCGCACTGCCACATAATTTTAGCATCATTAAAGAACCTCAAAATTTAATAAGGAGAAATTTATGCAGATCCTTAGGACAAAGCTAATTCTCTCCAAAGATTACGAAAAGCATATTCCAAAGAAAATTCACAGCAGAACAATGAAAAAAAGAGATGAGTCCTGCTTTCTGAACTAGAACAGTACATTAGGAAATAAAGCAATGAGAGGTCTACCCTTTTGCAACATGCTATTAATGTTAATCCTGTTTAGTTTAGAACAATAGTCCAAAAAAAAGATTTGACCTTTGGAGAAGCTTTGGATTCCCATATAGGTTTCCAAAAGGAATTTTTCTCTACTAGGAGATTTAATCAGGAACCTAAAAATAAGATTTACAAGAAGAAACTCCCGAAGAACCAAGAAACCAAATTCTTTAATCATTGTAAAAAGAAATATGAATAGTAAATCTAAAAGAAACTCGAATTCAGTAATTTCTCTATTATGCAAGTAAGCAAGTTCCTAAAACGTTCTTCATTTGTTAGGGCATCATTCAACAAATTCCCACATCCACTTCAAATACCCTATCTTAGCTACACTGATTATTGGGTAAGTAACATCTTAATGACCCAACATCTTGTATTATAATGTAACACCCTGTTTTTCATATGCTTCTTTATCAGTAAATACATACTTTAATGTATTTATTTTTGATAAAATCCAGAGGATGATTTTATTTAAAATAAAATCATTTTCTCGTGTTGTTTTACCGTATGAAGTCACAGTAAAATTTTCGATCGAAAATTCAGACGAAAACCGGTCTGGGTTCTCACTGCTAGTACAAGTTTACTGAGCTAGAGACAAAAATTTTTATTCGTGAACGAGACGGTTAGTGTTTTTATGATGTTTTGTGTGGGTTTGGAGTTTTCGAAAAATCTTGTTCGGGGCCAAAATCTTAGGGATTTCTCGGGCGAAAACGTCGGGAAATACGATCAAGGAAGTCATCTGATACGCAATGGAGCAGAGTATCAAGAGGATGAAGTGACATGGAGTGACTTGATGTGAAGGCTATGACACACCTAAGAAAAAGTGAATCTTGACTTTATTTCAAAATCTTACTTTTTCATCTTTCTCTCTCCAATCACATCACCTCACCTTAACTCCTTATCCTCTCTAGAAGCAACCCACGTTCTTTCTTCTTCTTTCTTCTCTTCTTTCTTCTTCTTTCCCCTCAAAACCGTGACCCGCTCCCTCATTCTCTATAAATACCCTTCATTTCCACCATTCACCACTTTCCTCCATTTTCTCACATTTTCTCACATTTTCACTTTACTACCTTTCTTCTTATTCTTCTTCTTTCTTACAAAGTTTACATTTTTATCAAGCTTTTTACTTTAAGTTCCTGATCAAAGTTCTTCATATTGTTGAGGGTAATGATCCTATGTTGTTTATTTTTCAAGTTATTGTCTTTATGTTCATAGTTTTGCTTTAAGTTTCCTTTAAGCTTTCAAACTTCTAAAATCTCTTAAAAATGGTAGAAAACTCCTTTTGAGTTGAAACCACTTTCTATATTCTTGTATTTGCTCATACTATCACATAATAAAAGGTTGTGTAAAACAAAGTTTCCTAACCTCTTCTTTCTAAGGAGGCCGAAACCATGTATATGGTTTAGATGGATCTTGTTTCAACTTTTACAAGTATGAGTTTGTATTTGAGTTTCATTTCCAAGATGATCATGGACCAAGGCTCCTTTATGTTAAATGATGATATGTCTAAGTGATTGGAAAGTTTAAAGATTTTTTTTCCAAGATGATCATGGACAAAAGCTCCTTATGTTAAAGGATGCTATGTCAAAGTGATTGGAAAGTTTAAAGATTTGTTTTCCAAAATGATCATGGACCAAGGCTCCTCTATGTTAAATGATTCTATGTCTAAGTGATTGGAAAGTTTAAAGATGTTTACTCTATTTTTATGTAAAAACCAAAACCAATGAGTTTTAAGGCTATGTTGGTTAAGTTTTAATTTCCAAAATGATCATGGATTAAGACTCCTTGATATAGGAGGATGCTAGGTCCAAGAGATTGGAAAGTTTGAATATTTTTAACCCCTATTTCTTGTTAAGGCCGAAACCTTCAATGGTTATGGCAAAGATGTTGAGTTTTGTTTTCCAAAGTGATCATGGACTAAAAAGCTCCTTATGTTAAAGGATGCTATGTCTAAGTGATTGGAAAGTTTAAAATATTTTCTTGCTTTATTTTCCTATGATGGCCGAATGTAACATTTGACCTAGGAGGTGTTATTTTATTTGGTTTTCCAAGATGATTATGGATTAAAGCTCCTTTATGTTAAAGGATGCTATGTCCAAAAGATTGGATGATTTAAAGATCTCTAACCTCACAAACTTGTTAAGGCCGAACCTAAGAGACCATGGTCTAAGACATTTGATTTTTCCATTTTCCAAAATGATCATGGTTTCAAGCTCCTCACTATGTATGGATGCTAACCTAAAGAGATTGGAAAGTTTAGAAATTCCTAGCCTATTTATCTATGCTTGGCTGAAACCCTAAGTCAAGTACTTAGTGGGATTTTTAATTTAACTTTGTTAAAAGATCATTGTTTATGAACTCCTAACACTTAAGGATCATAAATCCATGAGTTGTATAATTTTCGGGAATCTCTAACACTAAGAACTAGTCTTGGCTGAACCTAAACCTTGTGGTTTAGTGTTCTTGTTTGATTTTAACTTGTGATTTTGTGTTCATAACCTTAGACTTTCATCGCGGAGGAAACAAGGACGTTCGTGATTTACCTCTCCAAGCATCTAATCTCCTTACCTTCACGGAAGGTAAGAGAGGATTTCCTAAAGATATTCAATAACTGTATGCATGTGTGTAGGTGCTTAACTGGATATTTATATATTGATTGAGCTTACTTGGTTATCTAATGTACTTGAACTGTTATGCTATTATCTGATGTTGAACTGTACTTGCTATAAATGTTATAATGCATATCTGTGATGAACTGCTTTCAACTGTGATATTAGCATTGAACTAATAATATATACTGCTGTTGATTGAAAGTTTGCTAAGCCAGACTTGTGTCTGTGCCCAACTATCATAAGGATTAAAAACCTTAATAAGCTTTGAAGACGAAGGGATTGGTGTTCTTTTCCAAAAGCTCATTAACTTAAAGTACTTGTTTTAAATGTTTAAATGGTTTTGATGAACTATTGTTATACAAGAGAAAAATCTTTTTCGAACTATGTGTCTTCAAGTGAAAACTTTCAAGATTATTTGGCAATATCCTATTGGGGATTTTCAAAGATAAAAGTATTTCAAAGATTCTTTACAAAAGATTTTCAAAGGAAAGGTTTTCTCCTAAATGTTTTAGAAACTTTCCGATAGCCTGAATAGGTTATCGAGGATTCGGTTTTGAATTTGATTTTCACTAAACGAAAAATAAGTACTTAAGAAAGAGAATCTAGTATGCAAGACGTCGCCCCTAGTATTCGGTTATACGCACGTGATCTTGGATCAGTGTTAATTTGGGGCCATGAGTCCTATTCATGATGTTTCTGGACTAAGGGTCCAATTCTCGAAATTGAGGACAATGCGTTCTGATTTCGTTGTGGTGGACTGTGTGTCCTAATCACGTTGTTGTGGACTGTGTGTCCTAACCACATTGTGATGAACATTGTTAAAGGTGAATGTTGTTTTCTACGACCACATCCCTTGACTGCGGCATCGGTCTTGGGCGTTGTGATTGATCATTCGGACTGTGTGTCCTATGCTTTTAAGCTTTCAAGTGATGGGGAAATGATGATTAAGTCGTTAGCTTTGAGCTGCGACAGCGAAAAAGTATGAACACAAAGAAAACCTTTTACATAAAAAAATTTCTCATGTGCATTTCCCCAGGCAGACGTGCTTTCTTATATATCAGATACAAGGTGGTATCTGGGAGTCTGTCCATGTAAACCGAGTTCAGAGGCACATGTGACGTTGCTCGTCATGAGACCTTAAATGCATGAGGGTATGGAGGCAACTGCCCGGTGGGCTAGAGATTGACCAACTCTAATTATTCTCCAGTGGAAAACGGTGTTGATATCTCATGAGATTAAGTTAGAGCCTGATATTGAAGTGCCATGCATATTTTCAAAGGTTGACTGTGCGGGTTTGAGACCCTTTGATATAACACTGTTATGCTATGTATGTGCATGATTTAACTGCTTATATGATTCTGTGATGGATTTATCATGTATATGGTTGTTGTGGGATATATCTTATGACGGTATCTCACTCTTGCACAATTGTATGTTATGTTCTTTTCTTCTTGTATCGGGAATGTGCGTGCTCTTAGATGGATCCAGACGTTCCCTTGGCACTGACGAGCTCGAGGAGCGAGGTTTTTTATCACGCTGGGTCGGCGGGGAATTGGACTATACACGAGGGAGCGATGACGACGTCCCTATCGACGATGGAGGTGATGTTATTGATCCAAGCAAGCGATATCTCGCCTGAGGGTAGGGTCTGTGGTCACTCTGCATGCAGGAGGCATGGGTAGATCGTTTGTTGGCTTTTGGAGTTGTCCCGATAGTCCCTATGCTTTTAGAGCCATCTTTTGACTCTTGTACCCAATTCCCTATTCCCAGTTTGATGTTATCTTTTTACCTATTTCTTCAGTAGCTGTTTCGGTGTATGTTGGCTAGTTCGACAAGGCCTGTCTTGTAAGCAAACCTAAGATCCCAAGTTCGATAGTTATCATTATCTGTGTGATGTTGATTTTCATGTTCTGAATGTTCATCACCTTTTCTTAACTGCTTTTAAAAAAAATGAGTACCCTTTTTCAGTAACCCTATATAAAAGGTTATTTTTTCGAAGGCAACCAGTGTTTTAAAAAAGTTTCTTTTCCGCAACGGGTAACCATGTGATGCCGGGTTTCAGGGTGTCGCATATAACACATATAAGGTGTATGGCACTCTTATGTGTAACGCGAAGCATCAAAGGTGGATAGCTATCAAGTTAAATTCCAGTAGAAGTTCTCAATTGCATCAGACAAGCTTAGACCTAGTAATTAAGTTATAATAATACCAAAATATACAACTCTTATATTTCTTAACTCATAATATCTATGTCTTCTCCAGCAGTAACACTGGAATGTATATATCATAAAATCACAGAATTCTTTAGAAAACTAATCCTTTCCAGCTGAACCTAAATCTAGCTATCAAGGCACTCTAAAGATTAATTAAGCAGAGTAATCATTGCACCATGCTAATCTAAAATTTGGATTTAAGCATGCATTTTACGCTTAGTTGTTATACAGAATTACGGACCTATAAGAGATTTACAGGCAAACAGGGGAAACCCATAAATTACAGCAGTGACTATCAAATGTAAACTCTGCGAAGAGTGCTATAAGAAGCAGATGGAAGGATATATCAACAAACCTCCAAATCCAGTTGGGCCTTCCGCAAGTGATTGCGCATAACTAAGATTATAGAATTCCTTTGTTTGATAATTATAAATATAACCTACAGTGTTGTCCCAAAACAATTTTAGCGATAATTAAATCCCCAATGTTCAGAATATGCAGATGACAAGCATTTAAAGTGGAATCTAGTTCTAGGGGATGTTTGGAATAGCTTAAAGAGCTTATTTGGGTTTCTGAGAAAATCTTATGGCAATAAAATTATGAAAACAATTTATAAAAGTAGCTTATAATATTCTTATAAGCTCTTTTTAGATTATTATAATAAGCTTATTAGAAAAGCTTATGTAGATGACATGTTAATTGCTTGTAAAGATAAGGAAGCAATCAAATCTCTTAAGTGTTTGCTAAGTTCAGAATTTGAAATGAAAGACCTAGGGTCTGCAAGAAGAATATTAGGCATGGAAATACCTAGAAACAGAACAGATGGACTGCTTTTTCTCTCACAAACCAATTATGTTGAGAAACTCCTTAAAAGGTTCAATATGATGGATGCTAAACCTGTATCTACACCTTTGCTGGACACTTTAAGTTGTCTTCCAGTCTTGCACCTCAAACAGATGATGAGTTGAAACTCATGAGACATATACCCTACTCCAATGCTACTGGGAGTTTAATGTATGCCATGGTCTGCACAAGACCAGATTTGGCATACTCAGCTAGTCTTGTTAGTAGGTTCATGCCTAATCCTGGCAAGGAGCATTGGTCAGCTGTAAAATGGATTTTTCAATATTTGAATGGGTCAAAACCTATTGGCTTAATATATGGTAAAACTGCTGAACATTCTAATGGTCTTTCTGGTTTTGTAGATGCTGATTTTGCAGGTGATTTGGATAAGCGAAGGTCTTTAACAGGGTACCTCTTTACACTTTATGGAAATGCTGTAAGTTGGAAAGCAAACTTGCAATCCATTGTGGCTCTATCTACCATAGAATCAGAATATGTATCACTTACTGAGGCTGTTAAAGAAGCCATCTGATTGAAAGGATTGATCAATGAATTATAAGGAAAGTCAATTCCAACTACAATTTGGTGTGATAGTCAAAGTGCCATTTGTCTTTCAAAGAATCAAGTATTCCATGAAAGGACAAAGCACATTGACATAAGTTGCACTACATTAGGGATATCATTGCTCAAAATATGGTAGAAGTGAAGAAAGTGGGAAACGAGGATAACCCTGCTGATATGCTTACCAAAGTGGTAACAGGAACCAAGTTTTCTCACTGTTTGAACTTGGTTAATGTTGGAATTTACTGCTGCAAATGAATCTCTTAAGGAGATTGTGAGTCTGTCTTGAAATGAAGATCTAAGGTGGAGAATATTATATTTGTGGATCATCATTGGAGCTAAAAACTGACTTGTTAGTTAAGTTAGTTATACAGTAGTTAAGTCTTGTGATATCTAGTTAGTTTCAGTTTGTTAAAGTGGTTGTAACTGACTTAGTTTTAGATATATAAGGCAAGACTTGAAGCCAAGACTTCTGTATGCTGTATGGGCTCAGTATATAAGCATATGAGTAGAGAGGTGTGAGGCAGGATTTCATTCTATACTCAGTAATTTCCTGTTGTACTCCTGAGAGCTTGAAGCAATAAAGATTGACTTAGTGTGGATGTAGGAGCTAGACCTTGGCTCTGAACCACGATAACTCTTTGTTCCTCTTTCCTACTTTCTTTTCTCTATTCTTTAATCTTTCTAAGTTCTGTGTGTGTGTGTTTATTGGCTGCAACACTCAACAATTTCTATGGCCAAGTTCATAATGTAGTTTAAGTACTCGCATTTGCCACTCTTTGTTGATGTTCTTTCAACCACATTGCAGGAGACAATTCAGCTTGCATAAGCCCAACCCAGCTTCAACAGTGGCACCAACTAATTGGCTACTCAGTTGATACATGTGCTATACAACTCAATAGGTTGAGGCTTCATAAAAGCTGAATAACATTGCAATTGCATCGTAAAGTAAATCCTATAATTAAGTTAGAACTTCATGATAGCTAAATAAAGCATTTATTTTGGAAAACAAAGTCTGCTGTTTAAACTTATCCAAAAACCTAGGCTAAAAAACATTAACTGAATATTTAAACAGATATTATCATTCAGGAATTGAGAATACTATTTTGGCCACACTAGTTTTCATAATGTAAGAAAAAACAAAGTGTATTAACATCAGTAGATTACTTTCCTGCATGGCCCAATATGCAGACTTAGGGCGGAAAAAGGCCTAGTCTGTGACAAAATACCTTAGAATAAACTTCAACAAGGGCAATCTTCTCGTGGAATTTTTGCATTGCTAATCTTTTAGCGTTCCTTGCCTCCTCTTGAGCTAATTTCTTTTCTTCTAAAGCCCTCTTCATGCCAAAATAGAGAAGATCATTTCTATGAGTAGAGATGCAGGAAAAAAAATCTTAAATGATATAAGGCTACTCTTGGTTTAGCCTTTATGCAATCCTCCAAAGCAAACAAGTAAACGATGCATCTTCTCCATAAAAACCTTCCTTTTTCTTTTCTTTTCTTACGGCCAATTATTTTAAATAATTTCTTTTGAAACAAAAGGAGAAAAATTTACCATTTCATATGCTGCAGATATATATGTGCTGAAGGAACAAGAGAGTAGCTATAATTTTAAATACGATCTTCAACAACCAATTAAGCACCTAAAACAAAATTATAGTATATAAAAGAATCATCGTTTCTTGCATATAGTAAGAAACCAATATGAATTAAAGGAAAAGGGCAAAAATTTAATACCACCGGTGTTTTCCAGAACAACTATCAGATCATATCGGGGTACTGCTACCAATAAAACAGTAAGGTTGTCCAATAATTGCCAATACACAATTCACTCAATTGGATGGCTTGAGAATGCAAATTAAACCACATATTTGTCGCTAAACTAATTAATTTTTATTATACCAACAGTAGATTAATAAGATAATAAGCAAAATCAATGAATTTGAATTGCAACTGATTCGAATGATTGGAGAGAATTATAGTACCTGTACTTTGTCAAGTGATTGAGCAATTTTTGAATGGAGATTTGCATTTTCTTGAAAATTTTGCACTAGTGTAAATTCATGATTAGAAATCTGGAGTAAGAAAAGGAAATAGGAGTAAGATTAATTAAGAAATAATATAATATAAGCATTGTAACACCATGTTTTTCCTATATTTTCTGTAGCAGTAAATACATATTTAAATGTGTTTATTTTAGATTTAACTCAGATGATGATTTTAATTAAACTATAATCATTTTCTTGTGTTGTTGTAACATATGAAATCACGGTAAAATTTTCGATTGAAAATTCAGACGGACGCCGGTCTGCGTTTTCACTGCCGGTACAAGTTTACTGTGCAGAAAACCTAATTTCGACCCGTGAACGAGACGGTCAGTGTTTTTATTATGTTTCCTTCAACTTTAGTTATTTTGAAAATTTTCATTCAAAAATAAAATATAATATTTTATTCGGGTGAAAACGTCGGAAGAATTACGATCGGAAATGCAACCGGGTACGAAATGGAGCAGAATAGGAGACATAAAAGGCTTGAGGTGAGATGAGGGAGTGAGGTGACTCACTAGAGGTATGGCCTAAGCTACCACCTAAAAAGTGGTCATGATGACACTTTTTGAAATATAACATATTATATTCTAAAAACCAATTTTTCTCTTTATTCTCAAACCAAACAAGGCACAAGGTCAAAACTTGCTCTCCAAGCTCATTCCTCTCTCCTCAATTTCGTGCTACTCTCTCCCCTCTCTATAAATATATCCCTCTGATTTTCACTTCATCATCTTCCTTCTTCAAACTCCATTAAACATTCATCTTCTTCTTCTAAAAGTTCAAGCTCTTAAACCTTTAGTTTTTATTCATCTTTACTACTTAAGTTCTTCATTAAAGTTCTTCCTTATACTAAGGGTAATGCTCTCATATGAATCTTTTTGCAAGTTTCATCTTTTATTTCTTAATTTACTTTACGTGTTCTTTATATGTTTTAAACTTCTAAAATCTCTCAAAAATGGTAGAAAACTCCTTTTGAGTTGAAACCACTTTCTATAGTCTTTTATTAACTTGCATTTTCACATACTAAGAGGTTGTGTAAAACAAAAATCTCTACCTATCTCTTCCAATGAAGGCCGAATGCTTGCATTTGTGACCTAGGAAGTTTTTGTTTCAACTTTTGGAATATGATCATGTGTTTGAGTTTCTAACTATCCCTTGATCTTGAATCTATAAATCTTGGAAGTTTTGATAGCTTGTTCCTGTGATGACTGAAAATATGAATAAGTAAGCCTAGGATACTATGTTTCGACTTTCCAAGTATGATCATGGATTTAGAACTCCTAATACCTTGTGATTCTAAACCTAAGAGTTATTGTTAAACAAAGAATATTTTCCTCATCATCCTATGATGGCCGAAACTTAGGGTTTAGGTGCTAGGATGTTTGAGTTTTTATTTTTCCAAAATGATCATGGACTTGAGCTCCATAAGATATTTGGATGCTAAGTCTAAGAGATTGGAAAGTTTAAGTATTTCTAACTTGTTTATTCTATGTTATTAAAGCTAGGATGTATTACTTTCATTTTCCCAAGATGATCACGGACTTGAGCTCCATAAGATATTTGGATGCTAAGTGTAACACCCTGTTTTGCGTATGCTTCTTTATCAGTAAATACATGCTTTAATGTGTTTATTTTTTATAAAATCCAGAGGATGATTTTATTTAAAATAAAATCATTTTCTTGTGTTGTTTTACCATACGAAGTCACAGTAAAATTTTAGGTCGAAAATTCAGACGAAAACCAGTCTGGATTCTCACTGCTATTACAAGTTTAGTGAGCTAGAGACCAAATTTTAATTCGTGAACGAGACTGTTAGTGTTTTTATGATGTTTTGTGTGAGTTTGGAGTTTATCGAAAAATCTTGTTCGGGGCCAAATCTTAGGGATTTCCCGGGTGAAATCGTCTGGAAATACGATCGGGGAAGTCATCTGATACGTAATGGAGCAGAGCATCAAGAGGATGAAGTGACATGAAGTGACATGAAGTGACTTGATGTGAAGGTTATGACACACCTCAAAAGGTGAATCATGATTTTTTTTCAAAAATCTCACTTTTTCATCTTTCTCTCTCCAATCACATCACATCACCTTAACTCCTTATCCTCTCTACAAGCAACCCACCTTCTTTCTTCTCTTCTTTCTTCCTCTCCCAAAACCGTGACCCTCTCCCTCACTCTCTTTAAACACTCTTCATTTCCACACTTCCTCACGTTCCTCCATTTCTCCCATTTACACTTTACTACATTTCTTCTTCTTCTTCTTCTTCTTCTTCATCTTCTCTCTTACCAAGTTTACATTTTTATCAAGATTTTCTCTTAGAGGTCTTCATCAAAGTTGTTCATCTTGTTAAGGTTAATACTTCTATGTAGTTCTTTTTCAAAGTTTCATCTTTTATTTCAAAGTTTTCTTCATATGTCCTTTATGTGCTTTTAACTTCTAAAACCTCTCAAAAATGGTAGAAAACTCCTTTTGAGTTGAAACCACTTTCTATATTATTGTATTTACTCATACTATCACATACTAAAAGGTTGTGTAAAAAATAGTTTCCTAACCTCTTCTTCCTAAGGAGGCCGAAACCATGTATATGGTTGAGGCGAATCTTGTTTCAACTTTTACATGTATGAGTTTGTATTTGAGTTTCATTTCCAAGATGATCATGGACCAAGGCTCCCTTATGTTAAAGTATGTTATGTCTAAGTGATTGGAAAGTTTAAAGATTTTTACCCTATTTTTATGTAAAGACCAAAACCAATGAGTTTTAAGGCAATGGTGTTTAAGTTTTGTTTTCCAAAATGATCATGGATTAAGACTCCTTGATATAGAAGGATGCTAAGTCCAAGAGATTGGAAAGTTTGAAGATTTCTAACCCCTATTTCTTGAAAAGTCCGAAACCTTAAATGGTTATGGCAAAGATGTTGAGTTTTGTTTTCCAAAGTGATCATGGACTAAAAAGCTCCTTATGTTAAAGGATGCTTTGTCTAAGTGATTGGCAAATTTAAAATATTTTCTTGCTTTATTTTCCTATGATGCCCGAATGTAACATTTGACCTAGGATGTGTTACTTTATTTTTTTTTCCAAGATGATTATGGATTAAAGCTCCTTCATGTTATAAGATGTTATGTCCAAAAGATTGGATGATTTAAAGATCTCTAACCTCACAAACTTGTTAAGGCCAAACCTAAGAGTTCATGGTCTAAGACATTTATTTTTCCATTTTCCGAAATGATCATGGTTTCAAGCTCCTTACTATGTATGGATGCTAACCTAAAGAGATTGGAAAGTTTAGAAATTCCTAGCCTATTTACCTATGCTTGGCCGAAACCCTAAGTCAAGTACTTAGTGGGATTTTTAATTCAACTTTGTTAAAAGATTGTTGTTTATGAACTTCTAGCACTTAAGGATCATAAATCCGAGAGTCGCAAAAATTTCGGAAACCCCTAATCCTAGTTGATTGTATGAACTGAACCTATACCTTATGGTTAGTGTTCTCGAGTTGATTTTTTTTAACTCATGATTTTATGTTTGAAACCTTAGACTTCCATCGTCGGAGAAGCGAGGACGTTTGTGAACCTTCTTTTCAAATCCAAAACTCTTAACTCCGACGTGAGGTAAGTGGGGATTTCCTAAAGATATTCAATAACTGTATGCATGTGTGTATGCGTTTAACTGGATATTTATATGTTGATTGAGCTTACTTGGTTATCTAATGTACTTGAATTGTTATGCTATTATTTGATGTTGAACTGTGCTTGTTCTGAATGTTATAATGCATATTTGTGATGAACTACTTTCAATTGTGATATTAGCATTGAACTGAGAATATATACTACTGTTGATTGAAAGTTTTCTAAGCTAGACTTGTGTCTGTGCTCAACTGTTATAAGGATTAAAAACATCAATAAGCTTTGAAGATGAAGGGATTGGTGTTCTTTTCCAAAAGCACATTAACTTAAAGTACTTGTTTTAAATGTTGAAATGGTTTTGGAGAACTATTGTTACACAAGAGAAAAGAATCATTTTCGAACTATGTGTCTTCAAGTGAAAACTTTCAAGATTATTTGGTAATATCCTATTGGGGATTTTCAAAGATAAAAGTATTTCAAAGATGCTTTATAAAAGATTTTCAAAGAAAAGGTTTTCTCCTAAATGTTTTAAAAACTTTCCGATAGCCAGGATAGGTTATCGAGGATTCGGTTTTGAATTTTATTTTCACTGAACAAAAAATAAGTACTTAAGAAAGATAATCTAGTACGCGAGACGTCACCTCTAGTATTCAGTTATACGCACGTGATCTAGGATCAGTGTTAATTCGGGGCCATTAGTCCTATTCATGATGTTCTGGACTGAGAGTCCAATTCTCGAAATCGAGGACAGTGCGTTCTAATTTCGTTGTTGTGGACTGTGTGTCCTAATCACGTTGTGGTGGACTGTGTGTCCTAATCACGTTGTTGTGGACTGTGTGTCCTAACCATGTTGTGATGAACATTGTTAAAGGTGAATGTTGTTTTCTACGACCACAAGCCTAGGACTGGTGCATCGGTCTCAGGCGTTGTGATTGAGCATTCGGATTGTGTGTCCTATGTTTCTGAGTTTTCAAGTGATGGGGAAATGATGATTAAGTCGTTAGCTTTGAGCTGCGACAGCGAAAAAGTATGAACACAAAGAAAACCTTTTACATAAAAAAATTTCTCATGTGCATTTCCCCAGGCAGACGTGCTTTCTTATATATCAGATACAAGGTGGTATCTGGGAGTCTGTCCATGTAAACCGAGTTCAGAGGCACATGTGACGTTGCTCGTCTTGAGACCTTAAATGCATGAGGGTATGGACGCAACTGCTCGGTGGGCTAGAGATTGACCAACTCTAATTCTTCTCAAGTGGAAAATGGTGTTGATATCTTATGAGAATAAGTTAGAGCCTGATATTGAAGTGCCATGCATATTTTCAAATGTCGACTGTGCGGGTTTGAGACCCTTTGATATAACAATGTTATGTTATGTATATGCATGATTCAACTGCCTATATGATTATGTGATGTATGTATCTTGTGTATGGTTGTTGTGGGATATATCTTATGACGGTATCTCACTCTTGCACATATGTATGTTATGTTCTTTTCTTCTTGTACCGGGTATGCGTGTGCTTTTAGATGGATCCGAACGTTCCCTTGGCATAGTCGAGCTCGAGGAACGAAGTGTTTTATCATAGTGGGACGGTAGTGAACTGGACTATACATGAGGGTGTGACAATTGCGACGTATCGAGGACCGGTCACGACTACCGAGACGAATGCTAACAGAGTGCCCTTACGAAGGATTCATACCGTCGAGACGAGGACTGTGGCGCTGATAGTGTGATTTCACATCATAATTCTTGTACATTTAGGCATGCATTTTCATATAGTTTAGGCATATTTAAATTGATTTTAGTTAGTTTTTCTCTTGGAACGGGTGAAGCGGTTTCTTGGTGTTGTTTTGCAGGAATCTAAGGAAAAATGATCAGAATTAGTCATGATGGAGCTTGGATAAAGACAGAGCCTGAAAAGTGAAGAAATTGATCCAAGAAGAGCCTATCACGGCCTAGCCGTGATGACCATCACGGCCGTGATCGAGCAATAGTTGAGAAGAAAGGAGGCAAAAGTCAGAAGCTGTCACGGCCTAGCCGTGATGCATATCACGGCCGTGACACATACCCTCACCAGGAATAACTGATCACGGCCTAGCCGTGATACCCATCACGCCCGTGACAGACCAGCTGAGACAGGCAGAGCCCATCATGGCCTGGCCGTGATGACCATCACGGCCGTGATGCTCCAAAATTTGAAAGCGCGCCAAGGCAGAACACGTCACGACCTGGCCGTGATGGTTATCACGACCTGGCCGTGATGGTTATCACGGCCTGGCCGTGATGGTTATCACGGCCTGGCCGTGATGGTTATCACGGCTGTGACGCGAATCCTGATCTATACATAGGCACGGGCAGAACAGAAGAAAACAGTTTTTGAACCCTCAAACACTCTCTCTGAACTAGGGGCAGCTGCACAAGGATTCCATGGAGTCTCTTCTCCTTTTCATATATATTTATTTGATTTTGGCTATGATCATGAGTAGATAAACTCCCATTGTTGGGATTAGATGTAGCTATTTCGGGATTCTCCATGCATTTGATTTGACATTGTAATACAGTTTTTGCTTCTTTATGAGTGATTGATTTCCATGCTTGATGCCTGTTGTGGCTAGCACCCCCATGACTTGATTAATGTTTTGGTATGCAATTGGAAAATTCGTATTAGAACCAGAACTTAAATTAATCACCTGGTAAACCTTGTATCTAGGAATGGATTTAGGTTTATTAGCAATCGTGTAATCCCTAATCGTAATACAAATTCATTAATCCAAGCCACCTAAGGAATTAGGGTCTATTAGTGGATTTAGGCTCTTGTCATCTGAGGAATCAGGGCTTGAGTAATCTAGTGGATCGATTGTCATATTTGAAGTAGAAACTGTTTATTAGTCATTTCATTGCATGGGGATGAAGTTTAGTGAAGTCGGATCCCAACGTCTTTTATCATATTTGAAAACCCATTTTTCTCGCATTCCAAATTGTTTGACAAAATTCCTAAACGAACTTTTTCTTTTTATTATGTTTGTTTTAACTTTTGTTAGGCTTGGTAATTAGTATAGAACTCCCTTCAATCCAAAGATTCGCTTGGATAGTAATTGATTCTGTACGTGCTAGTACTTGTCACAGTCCTCGTGGGAACGATAAACGGTCTCACCACCGTATTACTTGTACGACTAGGTATACTTGACTAGATTTCGTCAACAGGCGCTTCCACCTCCATGGTACTACCTTCATACGCTACAAGTCACCGGTCTCCTTCATGAGCATTTTGATCCAGTCGAACCGCTTGCGGAGGATCCAGTGGAGGAGGATCCTGAGGAAGAGCCTCTTGAGCTGATAGAGGTTGAGGACGAGGAGGAGGAGGAGCCAGAGTACCATCCGCAGGATCCCGAAGATGACGACGTCCCTATCGGCGATGGCTGTGACGTTATCGATCCGGTATCTGATATCTCGTCTGGGGGTAGCGTCTGTGGTCACTCTGCATGCAGGAGGCATTGGTAGATCGTTCGTCGGCTTTTGGAGTTGTCCCGATAGTCCCAAGGCTTTTAGAGCCATCTTTTGAGTCTGGTACCCATTTCCCTATCCCCGGTTTGATGTTACTTTTTTTTACCTGTTTCTTCAGTAGCTATTTTAGTGTATGTTGGCCAGTTCGACAATGCCTGTCTTGTAATCAAACCTAAGATCCCAAGTGGGACAGTTATATTTAAATGTCTAATGTTTATTTTCATGTTCTGAGTGTTCATCACATTTTCTTAACTACTTTTAACAAAAAAAAATTGGGTACCCTTTTTCAGTAACCCTATATAAAAGGTTATTTTTCTGAAAACGACCAGTGTTTTAAATAAGTTTCTTTTCCACAATGGGTAACCATGTGTTGCAGGGTTTAAGGGTGTCGCATTAAGTCTAAGAGATTGGAATGTTTAAGTTTCCATTGTTTTCCAAGATGATCATGGACTTGAGCTCCATAAGATATTTGGATGCTAAGTCTAAGAGATTGGAATGTTTAAGTTTGCATTGTTTTCCAAAATGATCATCGACTTGAGCTCCATAAGATATTTGGATGCTAAGTGACCGCGTTGTCGCCACGCGCCAAAAAGAACGAGCGATTATTAAATAATCCAGTATAGTGCGACAACTCGGATCGTCTCTCAAGGACTCTTTAGTTGTTGTTATTATTAACAGAAAAAGTTAGAAAAAGTCAGAATTGGGGGTTTTGGATTGAGAACTAAATTAAGAAACAAAACAGAAAACAAAGCAAGAAAACAGAGCAGTTACCAAATAAGCTAAGAGATTAACCTACTGCTCTCGGTTTCCCAACTATCATCGGTTCATGCAACCCTAAGCAGATTCTAATCCCCTCCCGGTTGTAGCAACAATTTACAAGCGAAACCACTACTACAAATATATGTCCCTATTCCCGAATTAAGCAAACGGGGTTAAGCCCTTCGTGAACTAAGCGAACACGAAACGAACACACGCGAATTAAGCAAACGCGATTAATTATAGGAACATGATATCACCGAGATAAACCAACACAACACAATATACTCCTGAATTAAGCAAACAGAAATATAAAGCATGGCATTGAAAAGAGAAAAGCAAATGAAACAAGATTACAGAAACCTCAAGTCTTAACAGAAACCAATCACAGTAGATTAATCTAGGAGACTAATTCTCCATTACAGACATAAGCAGAAAAGAAAAGGAAAATAAACTATTGAAACTACCACTACTCCTACTGACTAAAAACCAGCCAAAAAACTCTTCCTCCTCTGTCTGATGCGTTCTGTTTTTATAAGCTTCTGCGCGTCACGGCCGTGATGTATATCACGGGCAGGCCGTGATCGTTTCTGCCAAGGGTGACTTTTCACATTCTGGTCCGTTACGGCCGTGATGTATATCACGGGCAGGCCGTGATACATTCTGACTTTTGGTTTCTCTATTGTCACGGCCGTGACCTTCATCACGGCTGGGCCGTGATCCTTTCTGACTTTTCATGATCTTCTCATCACGGCCGTGACCACTGTCACGGCCTGGGCGTGATAGCCTCTGCTTCAGATACACTTCCTTCTTTGCTCTTTTTATTATCCTGCAAACAAGAAAAAATAGTAAATACTTTATTCAACTCTAAAACAACTAAATTAACATAAAAACACTTTACAGACTCAAAATGCTGCTTAAAGACAATCAAGTCTAATTTGGGTGAAAATGATATGAAATTGGCACAAAGCCAAGGTCTTTACTAGTTATAAAACCAGTCAAACAGAGGCTCATCAAAATACCCCAAACTTAAACTTTGCTTGTCCCCAAGCAAACTAAAACTCAAAAACTTAAAAAGACTCAAGACCTGGCAAGCTTAAGAATTCAATCAACTTTCCATAGATTTCAAGCAAATTTTTTTTCAAAAGAATTTTTCTTTCAATGTTCCCCCCTTTCAAGCAAAGCAATCCCCACATTCATTTATTCTAAACAATTGAGAGTTTCATAATTCAAACAATCATTAATCAAAGCAGGGGATCTAAGTTACACACAAAAGGGAGATCACCAAATCAAACAACTGCCTTCCTCACAAGGGAAATTTGTGTTCACTCAATCGCTCAGTTTTTGTTAGGTTATCAACAATTCACTCAATTTCACTTTTCAGAACACTTCCCATAAATTTGATTTTCATCTCAAAATGATTCCCACAGAAAACATGCAAGCAACATCAAAAGGACTTTTATGGGTTGTAATGGGGTCTGGCTAAGGGTAGGATATACAAAGGAACTAGGCTGAGGACCCTAGAAACTAAGAGAGCATGAAACAGTTTTATACTTTGAAACTCCACTCAAGTTCCTTTCTTAAGTTTTTTCTTTATGCTTCTGGGTGGCTACAACCTTTTTATTTCTTTTTGGCATTTTTGCACTTTTATTTTTTTCTGTTTTTCTTTTCTTTTTTTTTTCTTTTTTTTTTCACATAAAATTTTTTTCTCAATCCCAAACAACACATTACACCTTGCAGCCACCCCAAACTTTAGTTTCTTGCACCCATTCTAAGATTACATGCTCTCCTAATCCTAAGATCGGGCTAACATGGTTTTCCAGATTTTTGGGCTTGTAACATAAGGTTAACAAGAATTAACAGGCTAATAGGCTCAATGGGGCTAACTAGGGAACATGCAATAGGAATTAGTTTATTCAGGCCAAGTAGCTATTTACAAAGAAACTGCCTAAATCATTTGCTACACACATATAATCATGCAAACCAAAAAGAGATTCAATCAAATCCAGGGAAGTGCAACTTAAAAAATGATTTTCACACAGTCAAAAACATGTTGGAGGCTCAAAACCTCACCTGGACATTCATGCAAATTGTTTAACTGAGATTCTATCCCTAGTGTGTGCTTCCTATCACCCCAAACTTATCATAAATCATGCCATCATAACAAAATCTCAAAGTTCAGTTTTCAATCATATGGGGATCAATTTTTCAAAAATTTTTCAAGTCCTAGGGGGAAAACAGTCAACACTATCATGCAATTCATCTATGCAATTTCAATCAAATCCATCAAACTTGCCAATACCAGACTCAACACAACTCCTGAGCTTCTCAAATTATTCAGGAGCTTTATTGAAAACAAAGCAGAAATAAAGCAAAGAAAAATAAAATTAAAAAGGATAAGGGTTAAGAAAAACTCATTGAAGGGTGGTTCCACCAGGATCCCACTGTCTGTAACATAAGGCCTACATGGTAGCCAAAGGACTGAAATTCATTCCATGCCTCCCTAACTTGCAGCTTTGATGCGGAGGTGAGCACTTGACAATTATAATAACCTCGCTGAGTGCGGCGGACTTCTCACTCCCCTTCAGGTCACAGTTGACCTCTCTTTCAACTTTGTCCATAAAATCCTCCCAATAGAATCGGGGCTCAACCTCTTGGACTGGCCAGGGTGCCAAATCCAAGGGTGCAAAATCCAGAGCTGGTTCCTCAGGGGGAAGTGGTAAACAGTTAGAGAATGTTCTTGGTGTTGCTTCAACTTTCGCAATGTCTTCATCCACTGCACTAACAAAATTTTCACCTGCTATACACGCAGAAATTTCAGCACACACCACACAAGGGTTAGAGTTAGTACATATATTACAAGAAAATGAATCAGAAAAAGTTAGAATGTCTGGGAATTCTTCGATCAATTCATCCACCCCATTACTCTCAACACATTCAATTGTTTTACTTGAATCATCTACTCCCAAAGGTTCTTCTTTATCTTCAGGCACGGGGGAGCAGACGTCCTCTTGATCCTCCTGATCTAAGTTTCCTGAACAGAACAAACCTGCAAAACGATCCGCATTTTCTATTTTTCCTGAAAAGTATAAACCTGTAAAACATTCAACACACAAAGCAGTTCCATCACAATAACAAGCATTAGGATCAGGGGATTCAACACATAATTCATCAGCAACAGAAACATTATCAAAATCATCATCAGAAATATTTTCAAGAATGACATGTGAATCTTTATGTTCTTCAATGGGCTGTGGAGTGGTAACTTGATCAATTAGAGCCCACAACTTCTGAGATTCAGCTTGGTCCCTCTGGTCTTGAGCCTCCATCTTCTGTTGAAATTCCTCTATCATCCGTTGAGTTTGCTCGGCCATTTGTTGCCTCAGTCCTTCCATATTTGCACTTATCTGTGCAGTCATCTGTTTGCACAGGTCCTCTAGGGAAGGTTCAGAAGGTGCAGAGGTGGTCACTTGGCTAGGATAGTATGGTGGTGGCTCACTAAAATTAGGATAATACATGCAAGGTGGTTCATAATAAACATTAGGCAAATATCCATACATGTAATTATCCATGGCAATCAAACATCCAGACAAAGCGATCGAGAACTAATTCGGGAATGCAAAAGGTTTTTTTTTTTTTAAATGTAACTTTCGCTAATAACAACAAACAAGAGTCCCCAAGAACGGCGCAAATTTTTGACCGCGCTGCCGCCACGCGCAAAAAAGAACGAGCGATTATTAAATAATGCAAGTATAGTGCGACAACTCGGATCGTCTCTCAAGGACTCTTTAGTTGTTGTTATTATTAACGAGAAAAAGTTAGAAAAAGTCAGAATTGGGGGTTTTGGATTGAGAACTAAATTAAGAAGCAAAACAGAAAACAAAGCAAGAAAACAGAGCGAGTTACCAAATAAGCTAAGCGATTAACCCTCTGCTCTCGGTTTCCCCAACTATCATCGGTTCATGCAACCCTAAGCGCAGATTCTAATCCCCTCCGGTTGTAGCAACAATTTACAAGCGAAACCACTACTACAAATATTTGTCCCTATTCCCGAATTAAGCAAAGCGGGGTTAAGCCCTTCGTGAACTAAGCGAACACGAAAGCGAACACACGCGAATTAAGCAAACGCGATTAATTATAGGAACATGATATCACCGAGATAAACCAACACAACACAATATACTCCTGAATTAAGCAAACAGAAATATAAAGCACGGCATTGAAAAGAGAAAAGCAAATGAAACAGGATTACAGAAACCTCAAGTCTTAACAGAAACCAATCACAGTAGATTAATCTAGGAGACTAATTCTCCATTACAGACATAAGCAGAAAAGAAAAGGAAAATAAACTATTGAAACTACCACTACTCCTACTGACTAAAAACCAGCCAAAAAACTCTTCCTCCTCTGTCTGATGCGTTCTGTTTTTATAAGCTTCTGCGCGCGTCACGTAGTGATGTATATCACGGGCAGGCCGTGATCGTTTCTGCCAAGGGTGACTTTTCACATTCTGGTCCGTTACGGCCGTGATGTATATCACGGGCAGGCCATGATACATTCTGACTTTTGGTTTCTCTATTGTCACGGCCGTGACCTTCATCACGGCTGGGCCGTGATCCTTTCTGACTTTTCATGATCTTCTCATCACGGTCGTGACCACTGTCACGACCTGGGCGTGATAGCCTCTGCTTCAGATACACTTCCTTCTTTGCTCTTTTTATTATCCTGCAAACAAGAAAAAATAGTAAATACTTTATTCAACTCTAAAACAACTAAATTAACATAAAAACACTTTACAGACTCAAAATGCTGCTTAAAGACAATCAAGTCTAATTTGGGTGAAAATGATATGAAATTGGCACAAAGCCAAGGTCTTTACTAGTTATAAAACCAGTCAAACAGAGGCTCATCACTAAGTCTAAGAGACTGGAAAGTTTAAAGATTCCTAGCCTATAAGTCCTATGAAGGCCGAACCTAGGAGGTTATGGACCTAGGATACTTTGTTCTTATTTTTCCAAAATGGTCATGGTTTTGAGCGCCTTAATACATATGGATGCTAAACCTAAGAGATTGGAAAGTTTAGTGAATGATAGCCTATTTTACTAGCCTTGGCCGAATACCCTAAGTTTATAACTTAGTGGGATTTTAATTGAACCTAGTTAAATGATCATGGTTTATGAACTCCTAACACTTAAGGATCATAAATCCATGAGTTGTATAATTTTCGGGAATCTCTAACCCTAAGAACTAGTCTGGGCCGAACCTATACCTTGTGGTTTAGTGTTCTTGTTTGATTTTAACTTGTGATTTTGTGTTCATAACCTTATACTTCCATCGCGGAGGAAATAAGGACGTTCGTGGTATACCTCTCCAAGCATCTAATCTCCTTACCTTCACCGAAGGTAAGAGGGGATTGCCTAGGGACATTCGATGACTATATGCATGTGTGTATGTGTTTACTTGAGTGATTTGAATATTATTATGATATGGAGCAAATACTTGAATGACTTGTTTACTTGAACTATTGTGATTATTACTTGTCTTAAAGTATTGTGAGTTTTATATATGTGATGAACTGTCGTTAACTGTGATATTATTGTAGAGAATATATTATTGTTGATTGAAGTTTGAGAAGCCGGACTTGAGTCTGTGCACAATGATTATAATTAAGGATTAAAAGCCTTAATAAGCCTTGAATAGAACTTTGAATGTATTTGTTTCATTTATAAAAGTTCCTCGTTTAAAACACTTACTTCAAGAGAATAAGATTCTTGTTTTGGAAAGAAACGTTGAAGTGTTTTTTTAAGTTAATAGAAACTACTTTTTTATGATCCAAAGTTTATACGAGAGAAAACCTTTTTCGAACTATGTGTTTCATGAAGGAAAAACACCTTTGAAAATATTTCACTTTATTCCAACAAGGATTTCAGAAGCAAACGAATTTCCAAATTGTTTTATAAAAGCATTTGTAAAGAAAAAGATTTCTCCTAAATGATTTAGAAACGTTCTGGTTACTTGGATAAGTGACCGAGGTTTTGTTTTTTGGTTTTTGATTTTCACAGAGCGAAAAGTAAGAACATGTGAAAGAGAATCTAGTTCGCGAGACGTCGCCTCTAGTATTCAGTTATAAGCACGTGATCTGGGATCCGTGTCAAGAATTATGGGCCAAGGGTCCTGATCATGATATTATGGGCTAGGAGTCCTAATCTTGGAATTGAGGACCGTGTGTACTAATTTTGTTGTTATGGGCAAAGAGTCCTTATCATGTTGAAATAAAACATGGATAAAATTATAATTGTTTCTACTACCACAACCTTGGACTGCGGCATCGGTCTAAGGTGTTGTGATTGAGCACTCGGACTGCGCATCCTGTGTTATTGATTTTCAAGTAACGAAAATTGTGAATAGTTGTTAGCTTTGGGCTTCAACAACGGAAAAGAGTGAACACAAAGAAAAGTCTCGATAATGAAAAGTCTTTTATTCATATGCATTTCCCCTGAGCAGACGTGCTTGAATTAATCGAATACCCGCTTAAGATGTGGTATTCGATGAGGTATACATCCGAATGAGCGTTATAAAGGATTCGTGATGATGTTGATCCGGGTGCATGAGGTGACGAAGACAACTTGCCAATGCGGCATATGAGCCTGATCAACTCTTCCTTTCTTAATGATAAAACGGTGATGGTATCTCATGAGATTAAGTTTAGAGCCTGATGATTGAAGTGTCATGCATTATCTTTAAAAAATTGATTGATTCGGGTATGAAACCCACTGAAATAGTACTTGTTGTTTACCTATGAATAATGTTTTGAATCTTAATATGCCAAAGTGTTGTATGTATCATGTATATGGTTGTTGTACGATATATCCATTTGTCGGTGTCTCACTCTTACAGTTATATCAGGTCTCTTCGGGTTTTAATGTAGTACCTTGGTACTCTAGTACCGATGTTGCAGAGGAGTCTTTCTAAGTCACTTGAAGACCTGCTGTTAAGGTTGGGAAAGTATTCTGATTGGGGGTCTCTCCAATGAATATTTGATAGATTGACCAGCTTAGGAGTCTGAGTTGGGTTGTATATCTAAAGAGGTCGGTAAATGTAGTGTTATATACATCCATCTGTAGTTTGAACTTTTTCTTTCGAAAGTGGAAACCTAGAGAAATGTTGTATGTCATGGTAACTTTGTTACAAATGTGACTTTACGTTTTGAATGTATGAACGATGGATTTCAGAGTTATCCATAAAGAAAAAATTTTATAACCCAGTTTTCTGACTTAAAAGAAAACAAATTTCCGAAAGCAACCAGCATATTATCTTTTAATTTACTTCCGCATGTGTTACGTAGTAATGCCCAAGGGGGTGTTACAGGTGGTATTAGAGCTGGTCGAGTCTTTCGGGATCTTTGGGAAATAGGTCTGTTGTGTTGACGTTGTGTTTTCTCTGAATTAAATTTTATTTGGATTACTTCTTAGAAGTAATGTGTGTTGATACGCCATTACAAGTTTCATTTTCTGGCTGTGGCCTGACTGATTTATTCGACAAGTCGGTTATGGAACCAGCACCAGAAGGTGGACGTGGATGAGGTCGTGGACGTGGTCGCAGAGGTGGTCCTATAGGCTGTCGTTCCAACACGAATGAGAATTATGACGGGATGGACTTTCGCTGCCCAAGCTTTGGCTGACGTTGCTGCTGCCATAGCTCTCCAGACTGCCAACGCGGCTGTCCAGATTTAGCAAGAGCAGCAAAGAGCTGAACATGCTATAGAAGGGAAGAATCTGAATGCCTTCCGATGCCAGAATCCGTCGCAGTTTGATAGGGACGTAGACCCGACTAAAGCCGATCTTTGGATCCAAGAGTGGAGAAGATCTTTGAGTGGTGCACACCCCAAAGGGAGCAAAAGTGCCTTATGCAACATTCCAACTGATTGGAGATGCTGAATACTGGTGGAAGGGCACCAGACAACTGTTGGTAGTTGAGCATCAGGCAATCACCTGGGGAGTATTTCGCAACAAATTTCTGGACAAATATTTTCCCCAGAGTGCTCGGACAGAGAAAGAGAAGGAATTTCTGAGGTTGAGTCAACGGCACATGACCGTGGGGGAATATGCGGCAAGGTTTGAGTCCCTTGCCAAATATTTCCGCTTTTTTCCACTACAACCCTGATGAGGAGTCGAAGTGCGAAAAGTTCGAAGCCGGTCTGCGCTTCGGGATCAAGGAATCTGTGGTGCCATTGGAAATCCGGAATTTCCATGCCTTAGTAGAGAAGTGTAGAAAAGTGGAACTAATGAGGAACGAAATAGGCAATGGAGAAACTGTTGGAGGACCCACTCGTTCCAAAGACCAATATCAAAATCAGAATCAGAAAGGGAAGCAACATCGGAGGGAACCTTATTTCCGACCACAAGGGAATGACCAGAATCAACAACAGCATCGCTTTGATAATTCTGAATCTGGAAGTGGAGGCCAACTGAACCAAAACCGAGGCCAATTTAGAAGATGTGACAAGTGTGGAAACCCATATCACATGGGTGATGTTTGCCCACGCAAGGGAACGAAATGTTACAACTGTGGACAAATAGGACACTTTTCAAGGGATTGTAATGCACCAAGGTTTGAAAGGGCTGTCAACACCTTAGGGACTGATAGACCCACAGCAAAGGGAGGAGTTTACACCATGACTGGCGCTGGAGCTTCACAATCTGATGATCTTTTAAGACAGAAGTAGTGTGCAATTTGAAGGTCTTATGCCAGTGGTCTATAATTCAAAGTTGTAATAGGATTCTAAGTATAATCGTGTTTTGACGCCCTTAAGTATTTGACTCTCTAGGGTCTCCTATGTTACTAGTCTTTCCAGTGAATGTATGTTTCTTATGACTTTTGGGAATAAAAGTCTATTTAAGAAATTTATTCCAGTTCCCTTCTCTTTTTGATTGTTGTGGTTAGTTTAGACTTTGGATCCAATCTTTCTTTTCCTAGAGTTGTGTGCTGCCCTGTTGTTGCACGGGATGGGTATGTTTATAAAAGAAGTTTCTTGATGAAACTTAATCTAATCACTTTTACTTTTGGTGAAAGTGATTCAGTTTGAATTCTTATCAAATTGTTGCTCTTTTAAATTGTTGACTAGGAAATTCTAGTGGAAGGAGAAACTTTTTAGATTCATGATTGTAAAACGTGTATCGATCATACATTTTTACCTCCCTGAACCTACTAAAGGATCTTCATACACTGGATGTTTCTGTATTATTTTGGATTGATGAAGTTCTTTCAGATACTTTCTTCTGATTGTATGATCTTAATAGTGAGAGATCCTGTTTAGTTTCAAGGTACGTAATTTCAAGGATGAAATTCTTTTTAGAGGGGTAGTATTGTAACACCCTATTTTTCCTATGTTTTCTGTAGTAGTAAATACATATTTAAATGTGTTTATTTTAGATTAAACTCAGAGGATGATTTTAATTAAATTAAAATCATTTTCTTGTTTTGTTGTAACATATGAAGTCACGGTAAAATTTTCGGTTGAAAATTCAGACGGAAGTCGGTCTGTGTTTTCACTACCGGTACAAGTTTACTGTGCAGAAAACCTAATTTCGACCCGTGAACGAGACGGTTAGTGTTTTCATTATGTTTCCTTCAACTTTGGTTATTTTGAAAATTTTTCGTTAAAAAATAAAATATAATATTTTATTCGGACGAAAACGTCAGAAGAATTACAATCGGAAATGCAACCGGGTACGAAATGGAGCAGAATAGGAGACATAAAAGGCTTGAGGTGAGATGAGGGAGTGAGGTGACTCACTAGAGGTATGGCCTAAGCTACCACCTAAAAAGTGGTCATGATGACACTTTTTGAAATATAACATATTATATTCTAAAAACCCATTTTTCTCTCTCTTCTCAAACCAAACAAGGCACAAGGTCAAAACTTGCTCTCCAATCTCATTCATCTCTCCTCAATTTTGTTCCACTCTCTCCCCTCTCTATATATATCCCTCTCATATTCACTTCATCTTCTTCCTTCTTCAAACTCCATTAAACCTTCATCTTCTTCTTTCTTCTAAAAGTTCAAGCTCTTAAAGCTTTAGTTTTTATTCATCTTTTCTACTTAAGTTCTTCATTAAAGTTCTTCCTTATACTAAGGGTAATCCTCTCATATGAATATTTTTGTAAGTTTCATCTTTTATTTCTTAGTTTACTTTATGTGTTCTTTATATGCTTTAAACTTCTAGAATATCTCAAAAATGGTAGAAAACTCCTTTTGAGTTGAAACCGCTTTCTATAGTCCCGTATTAACTTGTATTTTCACATACTAAGAGGTTGGGTAAAACAAAAATCTCTACCCATCTCTTCCAATGAAGGCCGAATGCTTGCATTTGTGACCTAGGAAGTTTTTGTTTAAACTTTTGGAATATGATCTTGTGTTTGAGTTTCTAACTATCCCTGGAACTTGAATCTATAAATCTTGGAAGTTTTGATAGCTTGTTCCTATGATGGCCGAAAATATGAATAAGTAAGCCTAGGATACTATGTTTCAACTTTCCAAGTATGATCATGGATTCAGAACTCTTAATACCTTGTGATTCTGAACCTAAGAGTTATTATTAAACAAAGAATATTTTCCCTATCATCCTCTGATGGCCGAAACTTAGAGTTTAGGTACTAGGATGTTTGAGTTTTTATTTTTCCAAAATGATCATGGACTTGAGCTTCATAAGATATTTGGATGCTAAGTCTAAGATATTGGAAAGTTTAAGGTTTTCTAACTTGTTAATTCTATGTTATTAAAGCTAGGATGTATTACTTTCATTTTACCAAGATGATCATGGACTTGAGCTCCATAAGATATTTGGGTACTAAGTCTAAGATATTGGAATGTTTAAGTTTCCATTTTTTCCCAAGATGATCATGGACTTGAGCTCCATAAGATATTTGGATGCTAAGTCTAAGAGATTGGAATGTTTAAGTTTCCATTGTTTTCCAAGATGATCATGGACTTGAGATCAATAAGATATTTGGATGCTAAGTCTAAGAGATTGGAATGTTTAAGTTTCCATTGTTTTCCAAAATGATCATGGACTTGAGCTCCATAAGATATTTGGATGCTATGTCTAAGAGATTAGAAGGTTTAAATATTTCTAGCCTATAAGTCCTATGAAGGCCGAACCTAGGAGGTTATGGACCTAGGATACTTTGTTCTTATTTTTCCAAAATGATCATGGTTTTGAGCTCCTTAATACATATGGATGCTAATAGGGGTGAGCATCGGGCGGGTTCGGGTGGGGTTTGTCGGGTTCGGGCGGATTCGATGTAAGAAAAGTGAAAACCGCTTCCGCCCATCTATACATCGGGTTGGTTGGGTGGCGGGTCGGTTCGGGCGGTTTGCAACGGATTTAGGATTTTTAATTATTTAGTTTTATTCCAAAAAATTTTAAAAAAACCCAACGAGCCTAATTAAAATTTAAGGCTCTTAGCCCAATTAAGTACCCAAAAAAAAAAAAAAATTAACAGAAGAGGGGAAAAAAATCTAAAATCCTGGCTTGGCAGCTCATTCTCCATAAAAAAAAAATTTTGTTATGAGCGGGTCGGGTCGGGTACCAATGGATGACATAAACCAAACCCGAAACCGACCAATGATATCCATATTAAACCGATTTTTTCAACTGCCCAACCTGCCAAACCGCTTCAACCCGACCATTGCACAAAAATTAATAGCGGGTCAGGCGGTGTTGGGAGGATCATACATTTTTGCTCACCCCTAGATGCTAAACCTAAGAGATTGGAAAGTTTAGTGAATGATAGCCTATTTTACTAGCCTTGGCCGAATACCCTAAGTTTATAACTTAGTGGGATTTTAATTGAACCTAGCTAAATGATCATTGTTTATGAACTCCTAACACTTAAGGATCATAAATATGTGAGTTGTATAATTTTCGGGAATCTCTAACACTAAGAACTACTCTTAGCCAAACCTATACCTTGTAGTTTGGTGTTCTTGTTTGATTTTAACTTGTGATTTTGTGTTCATAACCTTAGACTTCCATCGCGGAGGAAACAAGGACGTTTGTGGTATACCTCTCCAAGCATCTAATCTCCTTACCTTCACAGAAGGTAAGAGGGGATTTCCTAGGGATATTCAATGACTATATGCATGTGTGTATGTGTTTAATTGAGTGATTTGAATATTATTATGATATAGATCAAATACTTGAATGACTTGTTTACTTGAACTATTGTGATTATTACTTGAAGTTGATTATTACTTGCCTTAAAGTATTGTGAGTTGTATATATGTGATGAACAGTCGTTAACTGTGATATTATTGTTGAGAATATATTACTGTTCATTGAAGTTTGAGAAGCTGGACTTGAGTCCGTGCACAATGATTATAAGGATTAAAAGCCTTAATAAGCCTTGAATAGAACTTTGAAAGTATTGGTTTCATTTATAAAAGTTCATCGTTTAAAACACTTACTTCAAGAGAATAAGATTCTTGTTTTGGAAAGAAACGTTGAAGTGATTTTTTAAGTCAATAGAAACTACCTTTTTATGATCCCAAGTTTGTACGAGAGAAAAACTTTTTCGAACTATGTGTTTCATGAAGGAAAAACACCTTTGAAAATATTTGACTTTATTACAACAAGGATTTCAAAAGCAAACGAATTTCCAAATTGTTTTATAAAATCATTTTTAAAGAAAAATTTTTCTCCTAAATGATTTAGAAACGTTCCTGTTACTTGGGTAAGTGACCGAGGTTTTGTTTTGGCTTTTGATTTACACTGACCGAAAATTAAGCACATGTGAAAGAGAATCTAGTTCGTGAGACGTCGTCTCTAGTATTAAGTATTAAGCCCGTGATCTAGGATCCGTGTCAAGAATTATGGGCCAAGGGTCCTAATCATGATATTATGGGCTAGGAGTCCTAATCTTGGAATTGAGGACCGTGTGTCCTAATTTCGTTGTTATGGGCAAAGAGTCCTTATCATGTTGAAATAAAACATGGATAAAATTATAACTGTTTCTACTACCACAACCTTGGACTGCGGCACTGGTCTAAGGTGTTGTGATTGAGCACTCGGACTGCGCATCCTGTGTTATTGATTTTCAAGTAACGAAAATTGTGAATAGTCGTTAGCTTTGGGCTTCGACAACGGAAAAGAGTGAACACAAAGAAAAGTCTCGATAATGAAAAATATTTTATTCCTATGCATTTCCCCTGAGCATACGTGCTTGAGTTAACCGAATACCCGCTTAAGATGTGGTATTCGATGAGGTATACATTAGAATGGATGTTATAAGGGATTCGTGATGATGTTGATCCGAGTGCATGAGGTCACGGAGACAACTTGCCAATGCGGCATATGAGCCTGATCAACTCTTCATTTCTTAATGATAAAACGGTGATGGTATCTCATGAGATTAAGTTTAGAGCCTGATGATTGAAGTGTCATGCATTATCTTTAAAATATTGATTGATTCGGATATGAAACCCACTGAAACAGTACTTGTTGTTTACCTATGAATAATGTTTTAAATGTTAATATGCCAAAGTATTGTATGTATCATGTATATAGTTGTTGTATGATATATCCATTTGTCGGTGTCTCACTCTTACAGTTATATCAGGTCACTTCGGGTTTTAATGTAGTACCTTGGCACTCTAGTACCGATGTTGCAGAGGAGTCTTTCTAAGTCACTTGAAGACCTAGTGTTAGAGGTTGGGAAAGTATTCTGATTGGGGGTCTCTCCAATGAATATTTGATAGATTGACCATCTTAGGAGTCTGAGTTGGGTTATATATCTAAAGAGGTCGGTAAATGTAGTGTTATATACATCCATCTGTAGTTTGAACTTTTTCTTTCGAAAGTGGAAACCTAGAGAAATGTTGTATGCCATGATAACTTTGTTACGAATGTGACTTTACGTTTTGAATGTATGAACGATGGATTTCAGAGTTATCCTTAAAGAAAAAATTTTATACCCCAGTTTTCTGACTTAAAAGAAAAAAATTTTCCGAAAGTAACCAGCAAATTATCTTTTAATTTACTTCCGCATGTGTTACGTAGTAATGGCCAAGGGGGGTGTTATAGGTGCTATCAGAACTGGTCGAGTCTTTCGGGATCTTTGGGAAATAGGTCTGTTGTGTTGACGTTGTGTTTTCTCTGAATTAAGTTTTATTTGGATTACTTCTTAGAAGTAATGTGTGTTGATACGCCTTTACACGTTTCATTTTCTGGTTGTGGCCTGACTGATTTGTTCGACAGGTCGGTTATGGAACCAGCACCAGAAGGTGGACGTGGACGAGGTCGTGGGCGTGGTCGTGGACGTGGTCAAAGAGGTGGTCCAATTGGCGGTCGTGCCAACACAAACGAGAATTATGACGGCGGGATGAACTTCGCTGCCCAAGCTTTGGTTGATGTTGCTGCCACCATAGCTCTCCAGACTGCCAACGCGACTGCCTAGAATCAGTAAAAGCAGCAAAGAGCTGAACAGGCTATAGAAGGGAGGAATCTGAATGCCTTCCGACGCCAGAATCCTTCGCAGTTTGACAGGGACGTAGACTCGACTAAAGCCGATCTTTGGATCCAAGAGTTGGAGAAGATGTTTGAGCTGGTGCAAACTCTAGAGGGAGCAAAGGTGCCTTATGCAACATTCCAACAGATTGGAGATGCTGAATACTGGTGGAAGGGCACCAGAAAACTGCTGGTAGCTGAGCATCAGGCAATCACCCGGGGAGTATTTCGCAACAAATTTCTGGACAAATATTTTCCCCAGAGTGCTTGGACAGAGAAAGAGCAGGAATTCCTGAGGTTGAGTCAGCGGGACATGACAGTGGGGGAATATGCTGCAAGGTTTGAGTCCCTTGCCAAATATTTCCGCTTTTTCTAGTACAACACCGATGAGGAGTGGAAGTACGAAAAGTTTGAAGCCGGTCTGTGCTTCGGGATCAAGGAATTTGTGATGCCATTGGAAATCCGGAATTTCCAAGCCTTAGTAGAGAAGTGTAGAAAAGTGGAACTAATGAGGAAGGAAAGAGGCAATGGAGAAACTGTTGGAGGATCCACTCGTTCCAAAGACCAATATCAAAATTAGAATCAGAAAGGGAAGTAACATCGGAGGGAACCATATTTCTGACCACAAGGGAATGACCAGAATCAACAACAGCATCGCTCTGATAATTCTGAATCGGGAAGTGGAGGCCAATAGAACCAAAATCGAGGCCAATTTAGAAGATGTTACAAGTGTGGAAACCCATATCACATGGCTGATGTCTGCCCACACAAGAGAACGAAATGTTAAAGCTGTGGACAAATAGGACACTTTTCAAGGGATTGTAATGCACCAAGGTTTGAAAGGGCTGTCAACACCTTAGGGACTGATAGACCCACAGCAAAGGGAAGAGTTTACACCATGACTGGCACTGGAGCTTCATAAACTGATGATCTTTCAAGACAGAAGTAGTGTGCAATTTGATGGTCTTATGGCAGTGGTCTATAATTCTACGTTGTAATAGGATTCTAAGTATAATCGTGTTTTTACGCCCTTAAGTATTTGACTCTCTAGGGTCTCCTATGTTACTAGTCTTTCCAGTGAATGTATGTTTCTTATGACTTTTGGGAATAAAAGTCTATTTAAGAAATTTATTCCAGTTCCCTTCTCTTTTTGATTGTTGTGGTCCTTTTAGACTTTGGATCCAATCTTTCTTTTCCTAGAGTTGTGTACTGCCTTGTTGTTGCACGGAATGGGTATGTTTATAAAAGACGTTTCTTTATGAAACTTAATCTAATCACTTTTACTTTTGGTGAAAGTGATTCAGTTTGAATTCTTATCAAACTGTTGCTCTTTTAAATTGTTGACCATGAAATTCTAGTGGAAGGAGAAACTGTGACACCCTAAAACCCGGCATCACATGGTTACCCGTTGCGGAAAAGAAACTTATTTAAAACGCTGGTCACTTTTGAAAGAATAACCTTTTATATAGGGTTACTGAAAAAGGGTACTCAAAAATTTTTTTTGTTAAAAGAAGTTAAGAAAAGGTGATGAACACTCGGAACATGAAAATAAACATCATACAAATAAATATAACTATCCTACTTGGGATCTTAGGTTTGATTACAAAACAGGCCTTGTCGAACTGGCCAACATACACTAAAATAGCTATTGAAGAAACGGGTAAAAAATAGAAACATCAAACTGGGGATAGGGAACTGGGTACAAGACTCAAAAGATGGCTCTAAAAGCCTAGGGACCATCGGGACAACTCCAAAAGCCGACGAACGATCTACCAATGCCTCCTGCATGCAGAGTGACCACAGACGCTACCCCCAGACGAGATATCAGATGCCGGATCGATAACGTCACCGCCATCATCGATAGGGACGTCGTCATCTCCGGGATCCTGCGGATGATACTCTGGCTCCTCCTCGTCCTCGTCCTCAACCTCTATCAGCTAAAGAGGTTCTTCCTTGGGATCCTCCTCCACTGGATCCTCCGCAAGAGGTTGAACTGGATCAAAATGCTCATGAAGGAGACCGGTGACTTGTAGCGTATGAAGGTAGTACCATGGAGGTGGAAGCGCCACACTCCTCATCTCGACGGTATGAATCCTTCATACGGGCACTCCATTAGCATTCATCTTGGTAGTCGTGACTGGTCCTTGATACGTCGCGGTCGTCGCACCCTCATGTATAGTCATGTTCCCTGTCGTCCCAGCATGATCAAACACTTCGCTCCTCGAGCTCGACTACGCTAAGGGAACATTTGGATCCATCTAAAAGCACGCGCATACCCGGTACAAGAAGAAAAGAATAGAACATATAGATGTGCAAGAGTGAGATACCGTCATAATATATATCCCACAACAACCATACACATGATACATACATCACATAATCATATAGGTAGTTAAATCATGCATATACATAACATAACATTGTTATATCAAATGGTCTCAAACCCGCACAGTCAACCTTTGAAAATATGCATGGCACTTCAATATTAGGCTCTAACTTAATCTCATGAGATATCAACACCGTTTTCCACTGGAGAAGAATTAGAGTTGGTCAATCTCTAGCCCACCGGGCAGTTGCCTCCATACCCTCATGCATTTAAGGTCTCAGGACGAGCAACGTCACATGTGCCTCTGAACCGGTCACATGGACTGACTCCCAGATACCACCTTGTATCTGATATGTAAGAAAGCACGTTTACCTAGGGAAATGCACATGAGAAAATATTTTATTCAAAAGGTTTTCTTTGTGTTTATTCTTTTTCGCTATCGCAGCTGAAAGCTAACGACTTAATCATCATTTCCCCATCACTTGAAAACTCAAAAACATAGGACACACAGTCTGAATGCTCAATCACAACGCCCGAGACTGATGCCGTAGTCAAGGGTTGTGGTCATATAAATCACTTATGCTTTTATTCATGTTTTGAACTTAACATGATAAGGACAATAGCCCACAACAACGAAATCAGAACTCACTGTCCTCATTTCGAAAATTGGACTCTCAGTCCAGAACATCATGAATAGGACTCATGGCCCTGAATTAACACTAATCCAAGATCACGTGCGTATAACTGAATACTAGAGGTGACGTCTCGCGTACTAGATTCTCTTTCTTAAGTACTTATTTTTCGTTCGGTGAAAATCAAATTCAAAACCGAATCCTCGATAACCTATCCAGGCTATCGGAAAGTTTCTAAATCATTTAGGAGAAAACCTTTTCTTTGAAAATCTTTTATAAAGCATCTTTGAAATACTTTTATCTTTGAAAATCCCCAATAAGATATTGCCAAATAATCTTGAAAGTTTTCACTTGAAGACATATAGTTCGAAAAGGATTTTTCTCTTGTATAACAATAGTTCACCAAAACCATTTCAACATTTAAAACAAGTACTTTAAGTTAATGAACTTTTGGAAAAGAACACCAATCCTTTCATCTTCAAAGCTTATTAAGGTTTTTAATCCTTATAACAGTTGAGTAGAGACACAAGTCTGGCTTAGCAAACTTTCAATCAACAGCAGTATATATTCTCAGTTCAATGATAATATCACAGTTGAAAGTAATTCATCACAGATATGCATTATAACATTTAGAACAAGCACAGTTCAACATCAGATAATAGCATAACAGTTCAAGTACATTAGATAACCAAGTAAGCTCAATCAACATATAAATATCCAGTTAAACTCATACACACATGCATACAGTTATTGAATATCTTTAGGAAATCCACTCTTACCTCACGTCGGAGTTAAGAGTTTTGGATTTGAAAAGAAGGTTCACAAACGTCCTCGCTTCTCCGGCGATGGAGGTCTAAGGATACCAACTTACAATCATGAGTTAAAAAAATTCAACTCGAGAACACTAACCACAAGGTTTAGGTTCGGTTCATACAATAAACTAGGATTAGGGGTTTCCGAAATTTATGCTACTCTTGGATTTATGATCCTTAAGTGCTAGAAGTTCAAAAGCAACAATCTTTTAACAAAGTTAAATTAAAAGTCCCACTAAGTACTTGACTTAGGGTTTCGACCAAGCATAGGTAAATAGGCTAGGAATTTCTAAACTTTCCATTCCCTTTAGGTTAGCATCCATACATAGTAAGGAGCTTGAAACCATGATCATTTCGGAAAATGGAAAAATCAAATGTCTTAGACCATGAACTCTTCGGTTCGGCCTTAACAAGTTTGTGAGGTTAGAGATCTTTAAATCATCCAATCTTTTGGACATAACATCCTTTAACATGAAGGAGCTTTAATCCATAATCATCTTGGAAAACAAAATAAATAACACATCCTAGGTCAAATGTTACATTCGGCCAACATAGGAAAATAAAGAAAGAAAATATTTTAAACTTTCCAATCACTTAGACATAGCATCCTTTAACATAAGGAGCTTTTTAGTCCATGATCACTTGGGAAAACAAAACTCAACATCTTTGCCACAACCATTTAAGGTTTCGGCCTCCTTCGGAAGAAGGGGTAAGGAAGCTTTGTTTTATACAACCTTTTAGTATGTGATAGTATGAGTAAATACAAGAATATAAAAAGTGGTTTCAACTCAAAAAGAGTTTTCTACCATTTTTGAGAGGTTTTAGAAGTTAAAAGCACATAAAGGACATATGAAGAAAACTTTGAAATAAAAGATGAAACTTTGAAAAAGAACTACATAGAAGTATTACCCTTAACAAGGTGAACAACTTTGATGAACAACTCTAAGAGAAAAGCTTGATAAAAAATGTAAACTTTGTAAGAGAGAAGAAGAAGAAGAAGAAAAACGTAGTAAAGTGTAAATGTGAGAAATGGAGGAAAGTGAGGAAGTATGGAAATGAAGAGTGTTTATAGAGAGTGAGGGAGAGGGTCACGATTTTGGGAGAGGAAGAAAGAAGAAAAGAAAGAAGGTGTGTTGCTTGTAGAGAGGGTTAGGAGTTAAGGTGATATGATGTGATTGGAGAAAGAAAGTTAAAAAAATTAGATTTTTGAGAAAAAAAATCATGATTCACCTTTTGAGGTGTGTCATAACATTCACATAAAGTCACTTCATGTCACTTCATCCTCTTGATTCTCTGCTCCATTGTGTATCAGATGACTTCCCCGATCATATTTCCCGACGATTTCACCCGGGAAATCCCTAAGATTTGGCCCCGAACAAGATTTTTCGAAAAACTCCAAACCCACACAAAACATAAAAAAAACACTAACCGTCTCGTTCATGAATTAAAATTTGGTCTCTAGCTCAGTAAACTTGTACTGGCAGTGAGAACCCAGACCGGTTTTCGTCTGAATTTACGACCGAAAATTTTACTGTGACTTCATACGGTAAAACAACACAAGAAAATGATTTTATTTTAAATAAAATCATCCTCTGGATTTTATCAAAAATAAACACATTAAAGCATATATTTACTGGTAAAAAAGCATACGAAAAACAGGGTGTTACAGAAACTTTTTAGATTCATGATTGTAAAACGTGTACCGATCATATATTTTTACCTCCCTAAACCTACTAAAAGATCTTCATACATTGGATGTTTCTGTATTCTTTTGGATTGATGGAGTTCTTTTAGATACTTTCTTCTGATAGTATGATCTTGATAGTGAGAGATCCTGTTTAGTTTCAAGTTACGTATTTTCGAGGACGAAATTCTTTTTATAGGGGTAGTATTGTAACACCCTGTTTTTTCTATATTTTCTGTAGCAGTAAATACATATTTAAATGTGTTTATTTTAGATTAAACTTAGAGGATGATTTTAATTAAACAAAAATCATTTTCTTGTGCTGTTGTAACATATGAAGTCACGGTAAAATTTTTGGTTGAAAATTCAGATGGAAGTCGGTCTTTGTTTTCACTACCGGTACAAGTTTACTTTATAGAAAACCTAATTTTGACCCGTGAATGAGACGGTTAGTGTTTTTATTATGTTTCCTTCAACTTTGGTTATTTTGAAAATTTTCGTTCAAAAATAAAATAAAATATTTTATTCAGGCGAAAACGTTAGAAGAATTACAATCGAAAATGCAACCGGATACGAAATGGAGCAGAATAGGAGACATAAAAGGCTTCAGGTGAGATGAGGGAGTGAGGTGACTCACTAGAGGTATGGCCTAAGCTACCTCCTAAAAAGTGGTCATGATGACACTTTTTGAAATATAACATATTATATTCTAATTAAAAACCCATTTTTCTCCCTCTTCTCAAATCAAACAAGGCTCGAGGTCAAAACTTGCTCTCCAAGCTCATTCCTCTCTCCTCAATTTCGTGCCACTCTCTCCCCTCTCTATATATATCTCTCTCATTTTTACTTCATCGTCTTCCTTCTTCAAACTCCATTAAACCTTCATCTTCTTCTTTCTTCTAAAAGTTCAAGCTCTTAAAGCTTTAGTTTTTATTCATCTTTTCTACTTAAGTTCTTCATTAAAGTTCTTCCTTATACTAAGGGTAATGCTCTCATAGGAATCTTTTTGCAAGTTTCATCTTTTATTTCTTAGTTTACTATATGTGTTCTTTATATGCTTTAAACTTCTAGAATATCTCAAAAATGGTAGAAAACTCCTTTTGAGTTGAAACCACTCTCTATAGTCTTGTATTAACTTGTATTTTCACATACTAAGAGGTTGGGTAAAACAAAAATCTCTACCTATCTCTTCCAATGAAGGCCGAATGCTTGCATTTGTGACCTATGAAGTTTTTGTTTGAACTTTTGGAATATGATCATGTGTTTGAGTTTCTAACTATCCCTGGATCTTGAATCTATAAATATTGGAAGTTTTGATAGCTTGTTCCTATGATGGCTGAAAATATTAATAAGTAAGCCTAGGATACTATGTTTCAACTTTCCAAGTATGATCATGGATTCAGAAATCTTAATACCTTGTGATTCTAAACCGAAGAGTTATTGTTAAACAAAGAATATTTTCCTCATCATCCTATGATGGCCGAAACTTAGAGTTTAGGTGCTAGGATGTTTGAGTTTTTATTTTTCCAAAATGATCATGGACTCAAGCTCCATAAGATATTTGGATGCTAAGTCTAAGAGATTGGAAAGTTTAAGGATTTCTAACTTGTTTATTCTATGTTATTAAAGCTAGGATGTATTACTTTCATTTTACCAAGATGATCATGGACTTGAGCTCTATAAGATATTTGGATGCTAAGTCTAAGAGATTGGAATGTTTAAGTTTCCATTGTTTTCCCAAGATGATCATGGACTTGAGCTCCATAAGAAATTTGGATGCTAAGTGTAACACCCTGTTTTTCGTATGCTTCTTTATCGGTAAATACATGCTTTTATGTGTTTATTTTAGATAAAATCCAGAGGATGATTTTATTTAAAATTAAATCATTTTCTTGTGTTGTTTTACCGTATGAAATCACAGTAAAATTTTCGGTCGAAAATTCAGGCGAAAACCGGTCTGGGTTCTCACTGCCAGTACAAGTTTACTGAGCTAGAGACCAAATTTTAATTCGTGAACGAGACGGTTAGTGTTTTTATGATGTTTTGTGTGGGTTTTGAGTTTTTCGAAAAATCTTGTTGGGGGCCAAATCTTAGGGATTTCCTGGGTGAAATCGTCGGGAAATACGATCGGGGAAGTCATCTGATACGCAATGGAGCAGAGTATCAAGAGGATGAAGCGACTTGATGTGAAGGTTATGACACAACTCAAAAGGTGAATCATGATTTTTTTTCAAAAATCTCACTTTTTCATCTTTCTCTCTCCAATCACGTCACATCACCTTAACTCCTTATCCTGTCTACAAGTAACCCACCTTCTTTCATCTCTTCTTTCTTCCTCTCCCAAAACCGTGACCCTCTCCCTCACTCTCTATAAACACTCTTCATTTCCACACTTCCTCACTTTCCTCCATTTTTCACATTTACACTTTACTACATTTTTTCTTCTTCTTCTTCTCTCTTACAAAGTTTACATTTTTATCAAGCTTTTCTCTTAGAGTTCTTCATCAAATTTGTTCATATTGTTAAGGGTAATACTTCTATGTAGTTCTTTTTCAAATTTTCATCTTTTATTTCAAAGTTTTCTTCATATGTCCTTTATGTGCTTTTAACTTCTAAAACCTCTCAAAAATGGTAGAAAACTCCTTTTGAGTTGAAACCACTTTCTATATTCTTGTATTTACTCATACTATCACATACTCAAAGGTTGTGTAAAACAAAGTTTCCTAACCTCTTCTTCCTAAGGAGGCCGAAACCTTGTATATGGTTTAGGTGAATCTTGTTTCAACTTTTACATGTATGAGTTTGTATTTGAGTTTCATTTCCAAGATGATCATGGACCAAGGCTCCCTTATGTTAAAGGATGCTATGTCTAAGTGATTGAAAAGTTTAAAGATTTTTACCCTATTTTTATGTAAAGACCAAAACCAATGAGTTTTAAGGCAATGGTGTTTAAGTATTGTTTTCCAAAATGATCATGGATTAAGACTCCTTGATATAGAAGGATGCTAAGTCCAAGAGATTGGAAAGTTTGATGATTTCTAACCCCTATTTCTTGAAAAGGCCGAAACCTTAAATGGTTATGGCAAAGATGTTGAGTTTTGTTTTCCAAAGTGATCATGGACTAAAAAGCTCCTTATGTTAAACGATTCTATGTCTAATTGATTGGAAAATTTAAAATATTTTCTTGCTTTATTTTCCTTTGATTGTAGTGTTATATACATCCATCTGTAGTTTGAAATTTTTCTTTCGAAAGTGGAAAGATAGAAAAAGTTGTATGTCATGGTAACTTTGTTACGAATGTGACTTTACGTTACGAATTTTACTTTGTCAGGTGATTGAGCAATTTTTGAACGAAGATTTGCATTTCTTGAACATTTTGCACTACTGTAAATTCATGATTAGAAATCTGGAGTAAGAAAAGGAAATAGGAGTAAGATTAATTAAGAAATAATATAATATAAGCACCAAGTGCCCCCACAAAGTAGTCCAAATTTGGGGAGGGGGGGGGGGGATCTCATAAATACAGGACACAGGAGAAATGAATATCAATTACAAAGCTGAAGAAAAAGCTATCGACAAGAACCGCAATGTAACATGCACAAGGGTGAAGGCCTACGGCCAAACACTCCAAAAACAAAGCCTTCTCGATGCAAATGAAGCAATGCTTTTAACCAACTAACTATACTAGAATTGATTTGCTTAGGCATTAATTGCTGACGGCTATAAGCAGAAAATGAACACTGAATCCTAATCCATAAAATCATATATATATATATATATATATATATATATATATATATATATATATATATATAAAGTATTAAAAGTTCCAAGATATACAATATCATAATACATATTTGTGATGAACTGCTTTCAACTATGATATTAGCATTGGCTAAGAATATATACTGTTGTTGATTGAAAGTTTGCTAAGCCAGACTTGTGTAAGTGCTCAACTGTTATAAGGATGAAAAACCTCAATAAGCTTTGAAGATGAAGGGATTGATGTTCTTTTCCAAAAGCTCATTAACTTAAAGTACTTGTTTTAAATGTTGAAATGGTTTTGTAGAACTATCGTTACACAAGAGAAAAGAATCCTTTTCGAACTATGTGTCTTCAAGTGAAAACTTTCAAGATTATTTGGTAATATCCTATTGGGGATTTTCAAAGATAAAAGTATTTCAAAGATGTTTTATAAAAGATTTTCAAAGAAAAGGTTTTCTCCTAAATGTTTTAAAAACTTTCCGATAGCCAGGATAGGTTATCGAGGATTCGGTTTTGAATTTTATTTTCATTGAACGAAAAATAAGTACTTAAGAAAGAGAATCTAGTACGCGAGACGTGGCCTCTAGTATTCAGTTATACGCACGTGATCTTGGATCAGTGTTAATTCGGGGCCATAAGTCCTATTCATGATGTTATGGACTGAGAGTCCAATTCTCAAAATCGAGGACAGTGCGTTTTGATTTCGTTGTTGTGGACTGTGTGTCCTAATCACGTTGTGGTGGACTGTGTGTCCTAATCACGTTGTTGTGGACTGTGTGTCCTAACCATGTTGTGATGAACGTTGTTAAAGGTGAATGTTGTTTTCTACGACCACAAGCCTAGGACTGGTGCATCGGTCTCGGGCGTTGTGATTGAGCATTTGGATTGTGTGTCCTATGTTTCTGAGTTTTCAAGTGATGGGGAAATGATGATTAAGTCGTTAGCTTTGAGCTGCGACAGCGAAAAAGTATGAACACAAAGAAAACCTTTTACATAAAAAAATTTCTCATGTGCATTTCCCCAGGAAGACGTGCTTTCTTATATATCAGATACAAGGTGGTATCTGGGAGTCTGTCCATGTAAACCGAGTTCAGAGGCACATGTGACGTTGCTCGTCCTGAGACCTTAAATGCATGAGGGTATGGACGCAACTGCCCGGTGGTCTAGAGATTGACCAACTATAATTCTTCTCAAGTGGAAAACGGTGTTGATATCTTATGAGAATAAGTTAGAGCCTGATATTGAAGTGCCATGCATATTTTCAAATGTTGACTGTGCGGGTTTGAGACCCTTTGATATAACAATGTTATGTTATGTATATGCATGATTCAACTGCCTATATTATTATGTGATGTATGTATCTTGTGTATGGTTGTTGTGGGATATATCTTATGACGGTATCTCACTCTTGCACATATGTATGTTATGTTCTTTTCTTCTTGTACCGGGTATGCGCGTGCTTTTAGATGGATCCGAACGTTCCCTTGGCATAGTCGAGCTCGAGGAACGATGTGTTTGATCATAGTGGGACGGTAGTGAACTGGACTATACATGAGGGTGCGACAATCGCGACGTATCGAGGACCGGTCACGACTACCGAGACGAATGCTAACAGAGTGCCCTTACGAAGGATTCATACCGTCGAGACGAGGACTGTGGCGCTGATAGTGTGATTTCACATCATAATTCTTGTACATTTAGGCATGCATTTTCATATAGTTTAGGCATATTTAAATTGATTTTAGTTAGCTTTTCTCTTGGAACGGGTGAAGTGGTTTCTTGGTGTTGTTTTGCAGGAATCTAAGGAAAAATGATCAGAATTAGCCATGATGGAGCTTGGATAAAGACAGAGCCTGAAAAGTGAAGAAATTGATCCAAGAAGAGCCTATCACGGCCTAGCCGTGATGACCATCACGGCCGTGATCGAGCAACAGTTGAGAAGAAAGGAGGCAAAAGTCAGAAGCTGTCACGGCCTAGCCGTGATGCACATCACGGCCGTGACACATACCCTCACCAGGAATAACTGATCACGGCCTAGCCGTGATACCCATCACGCCCGTGACAGACCAGCTGAGACAGGCAGAGCCCATCACGGCCTGGCCGTGATGATCATCACGGCCGTGATGCTCCAAAATTTGAAAGCGCGCCAAGGCAGAACACGTCACGGCCTGGCCGTGATGGTTATCACGACCTGGCCGTGATGGTTATCACGGCTGTGACGCGAATCCTGATCTATACATAGGCACAGGCAGAACAGAAGAAAACAGTTTTTGAACCCTCAAACACTCTCTCTGAACCAGGGGCAGCTGCACAAGGATTCCATAGAGTCTCTTCTCCTTTTCATCTATATTTATTTGATTTTGGCTATGATCATGAGTAGATAAACTCCCATTGTTGGGATTAGATGTAGCTATTTCGGGATTCTCCATGCATTTGATTTGACATTGTAATACAGTTTTTGCTTCTTTATGAGTGATTGATTTCCATGCTTGATGCCTGTTGTGGCTAGCACCCCCATGACTTGATTAATGTTTTGGTATGCAATTGGAAAATTCATATTAGAACCAGAACTTAAATTAATCACCTGGTAAACCTTGTATCTAGGAATGGATTTAGGTTTATTAGCAATCGTGTAATCCCTAATCGTAATACAAATTCATTAATCCAAGCCACCTAAGGAATTAGGGTCTATTAGTGGATTTAGGCTCTTGTCATCTGAGGAATCAGGGCTTGAGTAATCTAGTGGATCGATTGTCATATTTGAAGTAGAAACTGTTTATTAGTCATTTCATTGCATGGGGATGAAGTTTAGTGAAGTCGGATCCCAACGTCTTTTATCATATTTGAAAACCCATTTTTATGCATTCCAACTGTTTGACAAAATTCCTAAACGAACTTTTTCTTTTTATTATGTTTGTTTTAACTTTTGTTAGGCTTGGTAATTAGTATAGAACTCCCTTCAATCCAAAGATTCGCTTGGATAGTAATTGATTCGGTACGTGCTAGTACTTGTCACAGTCCTCGTGGGAACGATAAACGGTCTCACCACCGTATTACTTGTACGACTAGGTATACTTGACTAGATTTCGTCAACAGGCGCTTCCACCTCCATGGTACTACCTTCATACGCTACAAGTCACCGGTCTCCTTCATGAGCATTTTGATCCAGTCGAACCGCTTGCGGAGGATCCAGTGGAGGAGGATCCTGAGGAAGAGCCTCTTGAGCTGATAGAGGTTGAGGACGAGGACGAGGAGGAGCCAGAGTACCATCCGCAGGATCCCAAAGATGACGACGTCCCTATCGACGATGGCTGTGACGTTATCGAGCCGGTATCTGATATCTCGTCTGGGGGTAGCGTCTGTGGTCACTCTGCATGCAGGAGGCATTGGTAGATCGTTCGTCGGCTTTTGGAGTTGTCCCGATAGTCCCAAGGCTTTTAGAGCCATCTTTTGAGTCTGGTACCCATTTCCCTATCCCCGGTTTGATGTTACTTTTTTTTACCTGTTTCTTCAGTAGCTATTTTAGTGTATGTTGGCCAGTTCGACAATGCCTGTCTTGTAATCAAACCTAAGATCCCAAGTGGGACAGTTATATTTAAATGTCTAATGTTTATTTTCATGTTCTGAGTGTTCATCACATTTTCTTAACTACTTTTAACAAAAAAAAATTGGGTACCCTTTTTCAGTAACCCTATATAAAAGGTTATTTTTCTTAAAACGACCAGTGTTTTAAATAAGTTTCTTTTCCACAATGGGTAACCATGTGTTGCAGGGTTTAAGGGTGTCGCATTAAGTCTAAGAGATTGGAATGTTTAAGTTTCCATTGTTTTCCAAGATGATCATGGACTTGAGCTCCATAAGATATTTGGATGCTAAGTCTAAGAGATTGGAATGTTTAAGTTTGCATTGTTTTCCAAAATGATCATCGACTTGAGCTCCATAAGATATTTGGATGCTAAGTCTAAGAGACTGGAAAGTTTAAAGATTCCTAGCCTATAAGTCCTATGAAGGCCGAACCTAGGAGGTTATGGACCTAGGATACTTTGTTCTTATTTTTCCAAAATGGTCATGGTTTTGAGCGCCTTAATACATATGGATGCTAAACCTAAGAGATTGGAAAGTTTAGTGAATGATAGCCTATTTTACTAGCCTTGGCCGAATACCCTAAGTTTATAACTTAGTGGGATTTTAATTGAACCTAGTTAAATGATCTTGGTTTATGAACTCCTAACACTTAAGGATCATAAATCCATGAGTTGTATAATTTTCGGGAATCTCTAACCCTAAGAACTAGTCTGGGCCGAACCTATACCTTGTGGTTTAGTGTTCTTGTTTGATTTTAACTTGTGATTTTGTGTTCATAACCTTATACTTCCATCGCGGAGGAAATAAGGACGTTCGTGGTATACCTCTCCAAGCATCTAATCTCCTTACCTTCACCGAAGGTAAGAGGGGATTGCCTAGGGACATTCGATGACTATATGCATGTGTGTATGTTTTTACTTGAGTGATTTGAATATTATTATGATATGGAGCAAATACTTGAATGACTTGTTTACTTGAACTATTGTGATTATTACTTGTCTTAAAGTATTGTGAGTTTTATATATGTGATGAACTGTCGTTAACTGTGATATTATTGTTGAGAATATATTATTGTTGATTGAAGTTTGAGAAGCCGGACTTGAGTCTGTGCACAATGATTATAATTAAGGATTAAAAGCATTAATAAGCCTTGAATAGAACTTTGAATGTATTTGTTTCATTTATAAAAGTTCCTCGTTTAAAACACTTACTTCAAGAGAATAAGATTCTTGTTTTGGAAAGAAACGTTGAAGTGTTTTTTTAAGTTAATAGAAACTACTTTTTTATGATCCAAAGTTTATACGAGAGAAAACCTTTTTCGAACTATGTGTTTCATGAAGGAAAAACACCTTTGAAAATATTTCACTTTATTCCAACAAGGATTTCAGAAGCAAACGAATTTCCAAATTGTTTTATAAAAGCATTTGTAAAGAAAAAGATTTCTCCTAAATGATTTAGAAACGTTCTGGTTACTTGGATAAGTGACCAAGGTTTTGTTTTTTGGTTTTTGATTTTCACAGAGCGAAAAGTAAGAACATGTGAAAGAGAATCTAGTTCGCGAGACGTCGCCTCTAGTATTCAGTTATAAGCACGTGATCTGGGATCCGTGTCAAGAATTATGGGCCAAGGGTCCTAATCATGATATTATGGGCTAGGAGTCCTAATCTTGGAATTGAGGACCGTGTGTCCTAATTTTGTTGTTATGGGCAAAGAGTCCTTATCATGTTGAAATAAAACATGGATAAAATTATAATTGTTTCTACTACCACAACCTTGGACTGCGGCATCGGTCTAAGGTGTTGTGATTGAGCACTCGGACTGCGCGTCCTGTGTTATTGATTTTCAAGTAACGAAAATTGTGAATAGTTGTTAGCTTTGGGCTTCGACAACGGAAAAGAGTGAACACAAAGAAAAGTCTCGATAATGAAAAGTCTTTTATTCATATGCATTTCCCCTGAGCAGACGTGCTTGAATTAATCGAATACCCGCTTAAGATGTGGTATTCGATGAGGTATACATCCGAATGAGCGTTATAAAGGATTCGTGATGATGTTGATCCGGGTGCATGAGGTGACGAAGACAACTTGTCAATGCGGCATATGAGCCTGATCAACTCTTCCTTTCTTAATGATAAAACGGTGATGGTATCTCATGAGATTAAGTTTAGAGCCTGATGATTGAAGTGTCATGCATTATCTTTAAAAAATTGATTGATTCGGGTATGAAACCCACTGAAATAGTACTTGTTGTTTACCTATGAATAATGTTTTGAATCTTAATATGCCAAAGTGTTGTATGTATCATGTATATGGTTGTTGTACGATATATCCATTTGTCGGTGTCTCACTCTTACAGTTATATCAGGTCTCTTCGGGTTTTAATGTAGTAGCTTGGTACTCTAGTACCGATGTTGCAGAGGAGTCTTTCTAAGTCACTTGAAGACCTGCTGTTAAGGTTGGGAAAGTATTCTGATTGGGGGTCTCTCCAATGAATATTTGATAGATTGACCAGCTTAGGAGTCTGAGTTGGGTTGTATATCTAAAGAGGTCGGTAAATGTAGTGTTATATACATCCATCTGTAGTTTGAACTTTTTCTTTCGAAAGTGGGAACCTAGAGAAATGTTGTATGTCATGGTAACTTTGTTACAAATGTGACTTTACGTTTTGAATGTATGAACGATGGATTTCAGAGTTATCCATAAAGAAAAAATTTTATAACCCAGTTTTCTGACTTAAAAGAAAACAAATTTCCGAAAGCAACCAGCATATTATCTTTTAATTTACTTCCGCATATGTTACGTAGTAATGCCCAAGGGGGTGTTACAGGTGGTATTAGAGCTGGTCGAGTCTTTCGGGATCTTTGGGAAATAGGTCTGTTGTGTTGACGTTGTGTTTTCTCTGAATTAAATTTTATTTGGATTACTTCTTAGAAGTAATGTGTGTTGATACGCCATTACAAGTTTCATTTTCTGGCTGTGGCCTGACTGATTTATTCGACAAGTCGGTTATGGAACCAGCACCAGAAGGTGGACGTGGATGAGGTCGTGGACGTGGTCGCAGAGGTGGTCCTATAGGCTGTCGTTCCAACACGAATGAGAATTATGACGGCGGGATGGACTTCGCTGCCCAAGCTTTGGCTGACGTTGCTGCTGCCATAGCTCTCCAGACTGCCAACGCGGCTGTCCAGATTTAGCAAGAGCAGCAAAGAGCTGAACATGCTATAGAAGGGAAGAATCTGAATGCCTTCCGATGCCAGAATCCGTCGCAGTTTGATAGGGACGTAGACCCGACTAAAGCCGATCTTTGGATCCAAGAGCTGGAGAAGATCTTTGAGCTGGTGCACACCCCAAAGGGAGCAAAAGTGCCTTATGCAACATTCCAACTGATTGGAGATGCTGAATACTGGTGGAAGGGCACCAGACAACTGTTGGTAGTTGAGCATCAGGCAATCACCTGGGGAGTATTTCGCAACAAATTTCTGGACAAATATTTTCCCCAGAGTGCTCGGACAGAGAAAGAGAAGGAATTCCTGAGGTTGAGTCAACGGCACATGACCGTGGGGGAATATGCGGCAAGGTTTGAGTCCCTTGCCAAATATTTCCGCTTTTTTCCACTACAACCCTGATGAGGAGTCGAAGTGCGAAAAGTTCGAAGCCGGTCTGCGCTTCGGGATCAAGGAATCTGTGGTGCCATTGGAAATCCGGAATTTCCATGCCTTAGTAGAGAAGTGTAGAAAAGTGGAACTAATGAGGAACGAAATAGGCAATGGAGAAACTGTTGGAGGACCCACTCGTTCCAAAGACCAATATCAAAATCAGAATCAGAAAGGGAAGCAACATCGGAGGGAACCTTATTTCCGACCACAAGGGAATGACCAGAATCAACAACAGCATCGCTTTGATAATTCTGAATCTGGAAGTGGAGGCCAACTGAACCAAAACCGAGGCCAATTTAGAAGATGTTACAAGTGTGGAAACCCATATCACATGGGTGATGTTTGCCCACGCAAGGGAACGAAATGTTACAACTGTGGACAAATAGGACACTTTTCAAGGGATTGTAATGCACCAAGGTTTGAAAGGGCTGTCAACACCTTAGGGACTGATAGACCCACAGCAAAGGGAGGAGTTTACACCATGACTGGCGCTGGAGCTTCACAATCTGATGATCTTTTAAGACAGAAGTAGTGTGCAATTTGAAGGTCTTATGCCAGTGGTCTATAATTCAAAGTTGTAATAGGATTCTAAGTATAATCGTGTTTTGACGCCCTTAAGTATTTGACTCTCTAGGGTCTCCTATGTTACTAGTCTTTCCAGTGAATGTATGTTTCTTATGACTTTTGGGAATAAAAGTCTATTTAAGAAATTTATTCCAGTTCCCTTCTCTTTTTGATTGTTGTGGTTAGTTTAGACTTTGGATCCAATCTTTCTTTTCCTAGAGTTGTGTGATGCCCTGTTGTTGCACGGGATGCGTATGTTTATAAAAGAAGTTTCATGATGAAACTTAATCTAATCACTTTTACTTTTGGTGAAAGTGATTCAGTTTGAATTCTTATCAAATTGTTGCTCTTTTAAATTGTTGACTAGGAAATTCTAGTGGAAGGAGAAACTTTTTAGATTCATGATTGTAAAACGTGTACTGATCATACATTTTTACCTCCCTGAACCTACTAAAGGATCTTCATACACTGGATGTTTCTGTGTTATTTTGGATTGATGAAGTTCTTTCAGATACTTTCTTCTGATTGTATGATCTTAATAGTGAGAGATCCTGTTTAGTTTCAAGGTACGTGATTTTAAGGATGAAATTCTTTTTAGAGGGGTAGTATTGTAACACCCTATTTTTCCTATGTTTTCTGTAGTAGTAAATACATATTTAAATGTGTTTATTTTAGATTAAACTCAGAGGATGATTTTAATTAAATTAAAATCATTTTCTTGTTTTGTTGTAACATATGAAGTCACGGTAAAATTTTCGGTTGAAAATTCAGACGGAAGTCGGTCTGTGTTTTCACTACCGGTACAAGTTTACTGTGCAGAAAACCTAATTTCGACCCGTGAACGAGACGGTTAGTGTTTTCATTATGTTTCCTTCAACTTTGGTTATTTTGAAAATTTTCGTTCAAAAATAAAATATAATATTTTATTCGGACGAAAACGTCAGAAGAATTACGATCGGAAATGCAACCGGGTACGAAATGGAGCAGAATAGGAGACATAAAAGGCTTGAGGTGAGATGAGGGAGTGAGGTGACTCACTAGAGGTATGGCCTAAGCTACCACCTAAAAAGTGGTCATGATGACACTTTTTGAAATATAACATATTATATTCTAAAAACCCATTTTTCTCTCTCTTCTCAAACCAAACAAGGCACAAGGTCAAAACTTGCTCTCCAATCTCATTCATCTCTCCTCAATTTTGTTCCACTCTCTCCCCTCTCTATATATATCCCTCTCATATTCACTTCATCTTCTTCCTTCTTCAAACTCCATTAAACCTTCATCTTCTTCTTTCTTCTAAAAGTTCAAGCTCTTAAAGCTTTAGTTTTTATTCATCTTTTCTACTTAAGTTCTTCATTAAAGTTCTTCCTTATACTAAGGGTAATCCTCTCATATGAATATTTTTGTAAGTTTCATCTTTTATTTCTTAGTTTACTTTATGTGTTCTTTATATGCTTTAAACTTCTAGAATATCTCAAAAATGGTAGAAAACTCCTTTTGAGTTGAAACCGCTTTCTATAGTCCCGTATTAACTTGTATTTTCACATACTAAGAGGTTGGGTAAAACAAAAATCTCTACCCATCTCTTCCAATGAAGGCCGAATGCTTGCATTTGATACCTAGGAAGTTTTTGTTTAAACTTTTGGAATATGATCATGTGTTTGAGTTTCTAACTATCCTTGGAACTTGAATCTATAAATCTTGGAAGTTTTGATAGCTTGTTCCTATGATGGCCGAAAATATGAATAAGTAAGCCTAGGATACTATGTTTCAACTTTCCAAGTATGATCATGGATTCAGAACTCTTAATACCTTGTGATTCTGAACCTAAGAGTTATTATTAAACAAAGAATATTTTCCCTATCATCCTCTGATGGCCGAAACTTAGAGTTTAGGTTCTAGGATGTTTGAGTTTTTATTTTTCCAAAATGATCATGGACTTGAGCTTCATAAGATATTTGGATGCTAAGTCTAAGATATTGGAAAGTTTAAGGTTTTCTAACTTGTTAATTCTATGTTATTAAAGCTAGGATGTATTACTTTCATTTTACTAAGATGATCATGGACTTGAGCTCCATAAGATATTTGGATACTAAGTCTAAGATATTGGAATGGTTAAGTTTCCATTTTTTCCCAAGATGATCATGGACTTGAGCTCCATAAGATATTTGGATGCTAAGTCTAAGAGATTGGAATGTTTAAGTTTCCATTGTTTTCCAAGATGATCATGGACTTGAGATCAATAAGATATTTGGATGCTAAGTCTAAGAGATTGGAATGTTTAAGTTTCCATTGTTTTCCAAAATGATCATGGACTTGAGCTCCATAAGATATTTGGATGCTATGTCTAAGAGATTAAAAGGTTTAAATATTTCTAGCCTATAAGTCCTATGAAGGCCGAACCTAGGAGGTTATGGACCTAGGATACTTTGTTCTTATTTTTCCAAAATGATCATGGTTTTGAGCTCCTTAATACATATGGATGCTAATAGGGGTGAGCATCGGGCGGGTTCGGGTGGGGTTTGTCGGGTTCGGGCGGATTCGATGTAAGAAAAGTGAAAACCGCTTCCGCCCATCTACACATCGGGCTGGTTGGGTGGCGGGTCGGTTCGGGCGGTTTGCAACGGATTTAGGATTTTTAATTATTTAGTTTTATTCTAAAAAATTTTAAAAAAACCCAACGAGCCTAATTAAAATTTAAGGCTCTTAGCCCAATTAAGTACCCAAAAAAAAAATAACAGAAGTGGGGAAAAAAATCTAAGATCCAGCCTTGGCAGCTCATTCTCCATAAAAAAATTTTTTTGTTATGAGCGGGTCGGGTCGGGTACCAATGGATGACATAAACCAAACCCGAAACCGACCAATGATATCCATATTAAACCGATTTTTTCAACTGCCCAACCTGCCAAACCGCTTCAACCCGACCGTTGCAAAAAAATTAATAGCGGGTCAGGCGGTGTCGGGCGGATCATACATTTTTGCTCACCCCTAGATGCTAAACCTAAGAGATTGGAAAGTTTAGTGAATGATAGCCTATTTTACTAGCCTTGGCCGAATACCCTAAGTTTATAACTTAGTGGGATTTTAATTGAACCTAGCTAAATGATCATTGTTTATGAACTCCTAACACTTAAGGATCATAAATCTGTGAGTTGTATAATTTTCGGGAATCTCTAACACTAAGAACTACTCTTAGCCAAACCTATACCTTGTGGTTAGGTGTTCTTGTTTGATTTTAACTTGTGATTTTGTGTTCATAACCTTAGACTTCCATCGCGGAGGAAACAAGGACGTTTGTGGTATACCTCTCCAAGCATCTAATCTCCTTACCTTCACAGAAGGTAAGAGGGGATTGCCTAGGGATGTTCAATGACTATATGCATGTGTGTATGTGTTTACTTGAGTGATTTGAATGTTATTATGATATAGATCTCGTGGGCGTGGTCGTGGACGTGGTCACAGAGGTGGTCCAATTGGCGGTCGTGCCAACACAAATGAGAATTATGACGGCGGGATGAACTTCGCTGCCCATGCTTTGGTTGATGTTGCTGCCGCCATAGCTCTCCAGACTGCCAACGCGGCTGCCTAGAATCAGTAAAAGCAGCAAAGAGCTGAACAGGCTATAGAAGGGAGGAATCTGAATGCCTTCCGACGCCAGAATCCTTCGCAGTTTGACAGGGACGTAGACTCGACTAAAGCCGATCTTTGGATCCAAGAGTTGGAGAAGATGTTTGAGCTGGTGCAAACTCTAGAGGGAGCAAAGGTGCCTTATGCAACATTCCAACAGATTGGAGATGCTGAATACTGGTGGAAGGGCACCAGAAAACTGCTGGTAGCTGAGCATCAGGCAATCACCTGGGGAGTATTTCGCAACAATTTCTGGACAAATATTTTCCCCAGAGTGCTTGGACAGAGAAAGAGTAGGAATTCCTGAGGTTGAGTCAGCGGGACATCACAGTGGGGGAATATGCTGCAAGGTTTGAGTCCCTTGCCAAATATTTCTGCTTTTTCCAGTACAACCCCGATGAGGAGTGGAAGTGCGAAAAGTTCGAAGCCGGTCTGTGCTTCGGGATCAAGGAATTTGTGATGCCATTGGAAATCCGGAATTTCCAAGCCTTAGTAGAGAAGTGTAGAAAAGTGGAACTAATGAGGAAGGAAAGAGGCAATGGAGAAACTGTTGGAGGACCCACTCGTTCCAAAGACCAATATCAAAATTAGAATCAGAAAGGGAAGTAACATCGGAGGGAACCATATTTCTGACCACAAGGGAATGACCAGAATCAACAACAGCATCGCTCTGATAATTCTGAATCGGGAAGTGGAGGCCAATAGAACCAAAATCGAGGCCAATTTAGAAGATGTTACAAGTGTGGAAACCCATATCACATGGCTGATGTCTGCCCACACAAGAGAACGAAATGTTAAAGTTGTGGACAAATAGGACACTTTTCAAGGGATTGTAATGCACCAAGGTTTGAAAGGGCTGTCAACACCTTAGGGACTGATAGACCCACAGCAAAGGGAAGAGTTTACACCATGACTGGCACTGGAGCTTCATAAACTGATGATCTTTCAAGACAGAAGTAGTGTGCAATTTGATGGTCTTATGGCAGTGGTCTATAATTCTACGTTGTAATAGGATTCTAAGTATAATCGTGTTTTTACGCCCTTAAGTATTTGACTCTCTAGGGTCTCCTATGTTACTAGTCTTTCCAGTGAATGTATGTTTCTTATGACTTTTGGGAATAAAAGTCTCTTTAAGAAATTTATTCCAGTTCCCTTCTCTTTTTTATTGTTGTGGTCCTTTTAGACTTTGGATCCAATCTTTCTTTTCCTAGAGTTGTGTACTGCCTTGTTGTTGCACGGAATGGGTATGTTTATAAAAGACGTTTCTTTATGAAACTTAATCTAATCACTTTTACTTTTGGTGAAAGTGATTCAGTTTGAATTCTTATCAAACTGTTGCTCTTTTAAATTGTTGACCATGAAATTCTAGTGGAAGGAGAAACTGTGACACCCTAATACCCGGCATCACATGGTTACCCGTTGCGGAAAAGAAACTTATTTAAAATGCTGGTCACTTTTGAAAGAATAACCTTTTATATAGGGTTACTGAAAAAGGGTACTCAAAATTTTTTTTTTGTTAGAAGAAGTTAAGAAAAGGTGATGAACACTCAGAACATGAAAATAAACATCATACAAATAAATATAACTATCCTACTTGGGATCTTAGGTTTGATTACAAAACAGGCCTTGTCGAACTGGCCAACATACACTAAAATAGCTATTGAAGGAACAGGTAAAAAATAGAAACATCAAACTGGGGATAGGGAACTAGGTACAAGACTCAAAAGATGGCTCTAAAAGCCTAGGGACTATCGGGACAACTCCAAAAGCCGACGAACGATCTACCAATGCCTCCTGCATGCAGAGTGACCACAGACGCTACCCCCAGACGAAATATCAGATGCCGGATCGATAATGTCACCGCCATCATCGTTAGGGACGTCGTCATCTCCGGGATCCTGCGGATGATACTCTGGCTCCTCCTCGTCCTCGTCCTCGTCCTCAACCTCTATCAGCTAAAGAGGTTCTTCCTTGGGATCCTCTTCGGGATCCTCCTCCACTGGATCCTCCGCAAGAGGTTGAACTGGATCAAAATGCTCATGAAGGAGACTGGTGACTTGTAGCGTATGAAGGTAGTACCATGGAGGTGGAAGCGCCACACTCCTCATCTCGACGGTATGAATCCTTCATACGGGCACTCCATTAGCATTCATCTTGGTAGTCGTGACTGGTCCTTGATACGTCGCGGTCGTCGCACCCTCATGTATAGTCATGTTCCCTGTCGTCCCAGCATGATCAAACACTTCGCTCCTCGAGCTCGACTACGCTAAGGGAACATTTGGATCCATCTAAAAGCACGCGCATACCCGGTACAAGAAGAAAAGAATAGAACATACAGATGTGCAAGAGTGAGATACCGTCATAATATATATCCGACAACAACCATACACATGATACATACATCACATAATCATATAGGTAGCTAAATCATGCATATACATAACATAACATTGTTATATCAAAGGGTCTCAAACCCGCACAGTCAACCTTTGAAAATATGCATGGCACTTCAATATTAGGCTCTAACTTAATCTCATGAGATATCAACACCGTTTTCCACTGGAGAAGAATTAGAGTTGGTCAATCTCTAGCCCACCGGGCAGTTGCCACCATACCCTCATGCATTTAAGGTCTCAGGACGAGCAACGTCACATGTGCCTCTGAACCGGTCACATGGACTGACTCCCAGATACCACCTTGTATCTGATATGTAAGAAAGCACATTTACCTAGGGAAATGCACATGAGAAAATATTTTATTCAAAAGGTTTTCTTTGTGTTTATTCTTTTTCGCTATCGCAGCTGAAAGCTAACGACTTAATCATCATTTCCCCATCACTTGAAAACTCAAAAACATAGGACACACAGTCTGAATGCTCAATCACAACGCCCGAGACTGATGCCGTAGTCAAGGGTTGTGGTCATATAAATCACTTATGCTTTTATTCATGTTTTGAACTTAACATGATAAGGACAATAGCCCACAACAACGAAATCAGAACTCACTGTCCTCATTTCGAAAATTGGACTCTCAGTCCAGAACATCATGAATAGGACTCATGGCCCTGAATTAACACTAATCCAACATCACGTGCGTATAACTGAATACTAGAGGTGACGTCTCGCGTACTAGATTCTCTTTCTTAAGTACTTATTTTTCGTTCGGTGAAAATCAAATTCAAAACCGAATCCTCGATAACCTATCCAGGCTATCGGAAAGTTTCTAAATCATTTAGGAGAAAACCTTTTCTTTGAAAATCTTTTATAAAGCATCTTTGAAATACTTTTATCTTTGAAAATCCCCAATAAGATATTGCCAAATAATCTTGAAAGTTTTCACTTGAAGACATATAGTTCGAAAATGATTTTTCTCTTGTATAACAATAGTTCACCAAAACCATTTCAACATTTAAAACAAGTACTTTAAGTTAATGAACTTTTGGAAAAGAACACCAATCCTTTCATCTTCAAAGCTTATTAAGGTTTTTAATCCTTATAACAGTTGAGTAGAGACACAAGTCTGGCTTAGCAAACTTTCAATCAACAGCAGTATATATTCTTAGTTCAATGATAATATCACAGTTGAAAGCAATTCATCACAGATATGCATTATAACATTTAGAACAAGCACAGTTCAACATCAGATAATAGCATAACAGTTCAAGTACATTAGATAACCAAGTAAGCTCAATCAACATATAAATATCCAGTTAAACTCATACACACATGCATACAGTTATTGAATATCTTTAGGAAATCCACTCTTACCTCACGTCGGAGTTAAGAGTTTTGGATTTGAAAAGAAGGTTCACAAACGTCCTCGCTTCTCCGGCGATGGAGGTCTAAGGTTACCAACTTACAATCATGAGTTAAAAAAATTCAACTCGAGAACACTAACCACAAGGTTTAGGTTCGGTTCATACAATAAACTAGGATTAGGGGTTTCCGAAATTTATGCTACTCTTGGATTTATGATCCTTAAGTGCTAGAAGTTCAAAAGCAACAATCTTTTAACAAAGTTAAATTAAAAGTCCCACTAAGTACTTGACTTAGGGTTTCGACCAAGCATAGGTAAATAGGCTAGGAATTTCTAAACTTTCCATTCCCTTTAGGTTAGCATCCATACATAGTAAGGAGCTTGAAACCATGATCATTTCGGAAAATGGAAAAATCAAATGTCTTAGACCATGAACTCTTCGGTTCGGCCTTAACAAGTTTGTGAGGTTAGAGATCTTTAAATCATCCAATCTTTTGGACATAACATCCTTTAACATGAAGGAGCTTTAATCCATAATCATCTTGGAAAACAAAATAAAAAGTATGAGTAAATACAAGAATATAAAAAGTGGTTTCAACTCAAAAGGAGTTTTCTACCATTTTTGAGAGGTTTTAGAAGTTAAAAGCACATAAAGGACATATGAAGAAAACTTTGAAATAAAAGATGAAACTTTGAAAAAGAACTACATAGAAGTATTACCCTTAACAAGGTGAACAACTTTGATGAACAACTCTAAGAGAAAAGCTTGATAAAAAATGTAAACTTTGTAAGAGAGAAGAAGAAGAAGAAGAAAAACATAGTAAAGTGTAAATGTGAGAAATGGAGGAAAGTGAGGAAGTATGGAAATGAAGAGTGTTTATAGAGAGTGAGGGAGAGGGTCACGATTTTGGGAGAGGAAGAAAGAAGAAAAGAAAGAAGGTGTGTTGCTTGTAGAGAGGGTTAGGAGTTAAGGTGATGTGATGTGATTGGAGAGAGAAAGTTAAAAAAATTAGATTTTTGAAAAAAAAATCATGATTCACCTTTTGAGGTGTGTCATAACATTCACATCAAGTCACTTCATGTCACTTCATCCTCTTGATTCTCTGCTCCATTGTGTATCAGATGACTTCCCCGATCATATTTCCCGACGATTTCACCCGGGAAATCCCTAAGATTTGGCCCCGAACAAGATTTTTCGAAAAACTCCAAACCCACACAAAACATAAAAAAAACACTAACCGTCTCGTTCATGAATTAAAATTTGGTCTCTAGCTCAGTAAACTTGTACTGGCAGTGAGAACCAGCACAGTTTTAAATGCAATTTACGACCGAAAATTTTACTGTGACTTCATACGGTAAAACAACACAAGAAAATGATTTTATTTTAAATAAAATCATCCTCTGGATTTTATCAAAAATAAACACATTAAAGCATCTATTTACTGGTAAAAAAGCATACGAAAAACAGGGTGTTACAGAAACTTTTTAGATTCATGATTGTAAAACGTGTACCGATCATATATTTTTACCTCCCTAAACCTACTAAAAGATCTTCATACACTGGATGTTTCTGTATTCTTTTGGATTGATGGAGTTCTTTTAGATACTTTCTTCTGATAGTATGATCTTGATAGTGAGAGATCCTGTTTAGTTTCAAGTTACGTATTTTCGAGGACGAAATTCTTTTTATAGGGGTAGTATTGTAACACCCTGTTTTTTCTATATTTTCTTTAGCAGTAAATACATATTTAAATGTGTTTATTTTAGATTAAACTTAGAGGATGATTTTAATTAAACAAAAATCATTTTCTTGTGCTGTTGTAACATATGAAGTCACGGTAAAATTTTCGGTTGAAAATTCAGATGGAAGTCGGTCTTTGTTTTCACTACCGGTACAAGTTTACTTTACAGAAAACCTAATTTTGACCCGTGAACGAGACGGTTAGTGTTTTTATTATGTTTCCTTCAACTTTGGTTATTTTGAAAATTTTCGTTCAAAAATAAAATATAATATTTTATTCAGGCGAAAACGTTAGAAGAATTACAATCGAAAATGCAACCGGATACGAAATGGAGCAGAATAGGAGACATAAAAGGCTTCAGGTGAGATGAGGGAGTGAGGTGACTCACTAGAGGTATGGCCTAAGCTACCTCCTAAAAAGTGGTCATGATGACACTTTTTGAAATATAACATATTATATTCTAATTAAAAACACATTTTTCTCCCTCTTCTCAAACCAAACAAGGCTCGAGGTCAAAACTTGCTCTCCAAGCTCATTCCTCTCTCCTCAATTTCATGCCACTCTCTCCCCTCTCTATATATATCTCTCTCATTTTTACTTCATCATCTTCCTTTTTCAAACTCCATTAAACCTTCATCTTCTTCTTTCTTCTAAAAGTTCAAGCTCTTAAAGCTTTAGTTTTTATTCATCTTTTCTACTTAAGTTCTTCATTAAAGTTCTTCCTTATACTAAGGGTAATGCTCTCGTAGGAATCTTTTTGCAAGTTTCATCTTTTATTTCTTAGTTTACTATATGTGTTCTTTATATGCTTTAAACTTCTAGAATATCTCAAAAATGGTAGAAAACTCCTTTTGAGTTGAAACCACTCTCTATAGTCTTGTATTAAATTGTATTTTCACATACTAAGAGGTTGGGTAAAACAAAAATCTCTACCTATCTCTTCCAATGAAGGTCGAATGCTTGCATTTGTGACCTAGGAAGTTTTTGTTTGAACTTTTGGAATATGATCATGTGTTTGAGTTTCTAACTATCCCTGGATCTTGAATCTATAAATATTGGAAGTTTTGATAGCTTGTTCCTATGATGGCCGAAAATATGAATAAGTAAGCCTAGGATACTATGTTTCAACTTTCCAAGTATGATCATGGTTTCAGAACTCTTAATACCTTGTGATTCTAAACCGAAGAGTTATTGTTAAACAAAGAATATTTTCCTCATCATCCTATGATGGCCGAAACTTAGAGTTTAGGTGCTAGGATGTTTGAGTTTTTATTTTTCCAAAATGATCATGGACTCAAGCTCCATAAGATATTTGGATGCTAAGTCTAAGAGATTGAAAAGTTTAAGGATTTCTAACTTGTTTATTCTATGTTATTAAAGCTAGGATGTATTACTTTCATTTTACCAAGATGATCATGGACTTGAGCTCTATAAGATATTTGGATGCTAAGTCTAAGAGATTGGAATGTTTAAGTTTCCATTGTTTTCCCAAGATGATCATGGACTTGAGCTACATAAGAAATTTGGATGCTAAGTGTAACACCCTGTTTTTCGTATGCTTCTTTATCGATAAATACATGCTTTAATGTGTTTATTTTAGATAAAATCTAGAGGATGATTTTATTTAAAATTAAATCATTTTCTTGTGTTGTTTTACCGTATGAAATCACAGTAAAATTTTCGGTCGAAAATTCAGGCGAAAACCGGTCTGGGTTCTCACTGCTAGTACAAGTTTACTGACCTAGAGACCAAATTTTAATTCGTGAACGAGACGGTTAGTGTTTTTATGATGTTTTGTGTGGGTTTTGAGTTTTTTGAAAAATCTTGTTGGGGGCCAAATCTTAGGGATTTCCTGGGTGAAATCGTCGGGAAATACGATCGGGGAAGTCATCTGATACGCAATGGAGCAGAGTATCAAGAGGATGAAGTGACTTGATGTGAAGGTTATGACACACCTCAAAAGGTGAATCATGATTTTTTTTCAAAAATCTCACCTTTTCACCCTCTCTCCAATCACGTCACATCACCTTAACTCCTTATCCTGTCTACAAGCAACCCACCTTCTTTCATCTCTTCTTTCTTCCTCTCCCAAAACCGTGACCCTCTCCCTCACTCTCTATAAACACTCTTCATTTCCACACTTCCTCACTTTCCTCCATTTCTCACATTTACACTTTACTACATTTTTTCTTCTTCTTCTTCTCTCTTACAAAGTTTACATTTTTATCAAGCTTTTCTCTTAGAGTTCTTCATCAAATTTGTTCATATTGTTAAGGGTAATACTTCTATGTAGTTCTTTTTCAAATTTTCATCTTTTATTTCAAAGTTTTCTTCATATGTCCTTTATGTGCTTTTAAATTCTAAAACCTCTCAAAAATGGTAGAAAACTCCTTTTGAGTTGAAACCACTTTCTATATTCTTGTATTTACTCATACTATCACATACTCAAAGGTTGTGTAAAACAAAGTTTCCTAACCTCTTCTTCCTAAGGAGGCCGAAACCTTGTATATGGTTTAGGTGAATCTTGTTTCAACTTTTACATGTATGAGTTTGTATTTGAGTTTCATTTCCAAGATGATCATGGACCAAGGCTCCCTTATGTTAAAGGATTCTATGTCTAAGTGATTGAAAAGTTTAAAGATTTTTACCCTATTTTTATGTAAAGACCAAAACCAATGAGTTTTAAGGCAATGGTGTTTAAGTATTGTTTTCCAAAATGATCATGGATTAAGACTCCTTGATATAGAAGGATGCTAAGTCCGAGAGATTGGAAAGTTTGAAGATTTCTAACCCCTATTTTTTGAAAAGGCCGAAACCTTAAATGGTTACGGCAAAGATGTTGAGTTTTGTTTTCCAAAGTGATCATGGACTAAAAAGCTCCTTATGTTAAACGATTCTATGTCTAAGTGATTGGAAGATTTAAAATATTTTCTTGCTTTATTTTCCTTTGATTGTAGTGTTATATACATCCATCTGTAGTTTGAACTTTTTCTTTCGAAAGTGGAAACATAGAGAAAAGTTGTATGTCATGGTAACTTTGTTACGAATGTGACTTTACGTTACGAATTTTACTTTGTCAAGTGATTGAGCAATTTTTGAATGGAGATTTGCATTTCTTGAACATTTTGCACTAGTGTAAATTCATGATTAGAAATCTGGAGTAAGAAAAGGAAATAGGAGTAAGATTAATTAAGAAATAATATAATATAAGCACCAAGTGCCCCCACAAAGTAGTCCAAATTTTTTTTTTTTTTGGGGGGATCTCATAAATACAGGACACAGGAGAAATGAATATCAATTACAAAGCTGAAGAAAAAGCTATCGACAAGAACCGCAATGTAACATGCACAAGGGTGAAGGCCTACGGCCAAACACTCCAAAAACAAAGCCTTCTCGATGCAAATGAAGCAATGCTTTTAACCAACTAACTATACTAGAATTGATTTGCTTAGGCATTAATTGCTGACGGCTATAAGCAGAAAATGAACACTGAATCCTAATCCATAAAATCATATATATATATATATATATATATATATATATATAAAGTATTAAAAGTTCCAAGATATACAATATCATAATACATATTTGTGATGAACTGGTTTCAACTATGATATTAGCATTGGCTAAGAATATATACTGTTGTTGATTGAAAGTTTTCTAAGCCAGACTTGTGTAAGTGCTCAACTGTTATAAGGATGAAAAACCTCAATAAGCTTTGAAGATGAAGGGATTGATGTTCTTTTCCAAAAGCTCATTAACTTAAAGTACTTGTTTTAAATGTTGAAATGGTTTTGTAGAACTATCGTTACACAAGAGAAAAGAATCCTTTTCGAACTATGTGTCTTCAAGTGAAAACTTTCAAGATTATTTGGTAATATCCTATTGGGGATTTTCAAAGATAAAAGTATTTCAAAGATGTTTTATAAAAGATTTTCAAAGAAAAGGTTTTCTCCTAAATGTTTTAAAAACTTTTCGATAGCCATGATAGGTTATCGAGGATTCGGTTTTGAATTTTATTTTCATTGAATGAAAAATAAGTACTTAAGAAAGAGAATCTAGTACGCGAGACGTGGCCTCTAGTATTCAGTTATACGCACGTGATCTTGGATCAGTGTTAATTCGGGGCCATGAGTCCTATTCATGATGTTATGGACTGAGAGTCCAATTCTCGAAATCAAGGACAGTGCGTTTTGATTTCGTTGTTGTGGACTGTGTGTCCTAATCACGTTGTGGTGGACTGTGTGTCCTAATCACGTTGTTGTGGACTGTGTGTCCTAACCATGTTGTGATGAATGTTGTTAAAGGTGAATGTTGTTTTCTACGACCACAAGCCTAGGACTGGTGCATCGGTCTCGGGCGTTGTGATTAAACATTCAGACTGTGTGTCCTATGTTTCTGAGTTTTCAAGTGATGGGGAAATGATGATTAAGTCGTTAGCTTTGAGCTGCGACAGTGGAAAAAGAATGAACACAAAGAAAACCTTTTGAATAAAATATTTTCTCATGTGCATTTCCCCAGGCAGACGTGCTTTCTTACATATCAGATACAAGGTGGTATCTGGGAGTCAGTCCATGTGACCGGTTCATAGGCACATGTGACATTGCTCATCCTGAGACCTTAAATGCATGAGGGTATGGAGACAACTGCCCGGTAGGCTAGAGATTGACCAACTCTAATTCTTCTCCAGTGCAAAATGGTGTTGATATCTCATAAGATTAAGTTAGAGCCTGATATTGAAGTGCCATGCATATTTTCAAAGGTTGACTATGCGGGTTTAAGACCCTTTGATATAACATTGTTATGTTATGTATATGCATGATTTAACTGCCTATATGATTATGTGATGTATGTATCATGTGTATGATTGTTGTGGGATATATCTTATGATGGTATCTCACTCTTGCACATCTGTATGTTCTGTTCATTTCATCTTGTATCGGGTATGCGCGTGCTTTTAGATGGATCCAAACGTTCCCTTGGCACAGTCGAGCTCGGGGAATGAAGTGTTTGATCATGCAGGGACGGCAGGGAACCGGACTATACATGAGGGTGAACGACCGCGACGTATCGAGGACCAGTCACGACTACCGAGACGAATGCTAATGGAGTGCCCGTACGAAGGATTCATACTGTCGACACGAGGACTGTGGCGCTTACACCTCCATGGTACTACCTTCATACGCTACAAGCCACCGGTCTCCTTCATGAGCATTTTGATCCAGTCAAACCGCTTGCGGAGGATCCAGTGGAGGAGGATCCCGAGGAAGAGCCTCTTGAGCTGATAGAGGTCGAGGACGAGGAGGAGGAGGAGCCAAAGTACCATTCGCAGGATCCCGGAGATGACGACGTCCCTATCGAAGATGGCTGTGACGTTATCGATCCGGCATCTGATTTCTCGTCTGTGGGTAGAGTCTGTGGTCACTCTGCAAGCAGGAGTCATTGGTAGATCGTTCGTCGGCTTTTGGAGTTGTCCCGATAGTCCCTAGGCTTTTAGAGCCATCTTTTGAGTCTTGTACCCAGCTACCTATCCCCGGTTTGATGTTTCTTTTTTTAACTGTTTCTTTAGTAGCTGCTTTAGTGTATGTTGACCAGTTCGACAAGGCCTATCTTGTAATCAAACCTAAGATCCCAAGTGGGAAAGTTATATTTATATGTATGATGTTTATTTTGATGTTCTAAGTGTTCATCATCTTTTCTTAACTTCTTTTAACAAAAAAAAAAAATTTGAGTACCCTTTTTCACTAACCCTATATAAAAGGTTATTTTTCCGAAAGCGACCAGCGTTTTAAATAAGTTTCTTTTCCGCAACGGGTAACCATGTGATGCAGGGTTTTAGGGTGTCGCGTTAAGTCTAAGAGATTGAAATGTTTAAGTTTCCATTGTTTTCCAAGATGATCATGGACTTAAGCTCCATAAGATATTTGGATGCTAAGTCTAAAAGATTGGAATGTTTAAGTTTGCATTGTTTTCCAAAATGATCATCGACTTGAGCTCCATAAGATATTTGGATGCTAAGTCTAAGAGATTGGAAAGTTTAAAAATTTCTAGCCTATAAGTCCTATGAAGGCTGAATCTAGGAGGTTATGGACCTAGGATACTTTATTCTTATTTTTCCAAAATGATCATGGTTTTGAGCTCCTTAATACATATGGATGCTAAACCTAAGATATTGGAAAGTTTAGTGAATTATAGCCTATTTTACTAGCCTTGGCCGAATACCCTAAGTTTATAACTTAGTGGGATTTTAATTCAACCTTGTTAAATGATCATAGTTTATGAACTCCTAACACTTAAGGATCATAAATCCATGAGTTGTATAGTTTTCGGGAATCTCTAACCCTAAGAGCTAGTCTTGGAAGAACCTATACCTTGTGGTTTAGTGTTCTTGTTTGATTTTAACTTGTGATTTTGTGTTCATAACCTTAGAATTCCATCGCAGAGGAAACAAGGATGTTCATGGTATACCTCTCCAAGCATCTAATCACCTTACCTTCACGGAAGGTAAGAGGGGGTTGCCTAGGGATATTCAATGACTATATGCATGTGTCTATGTGTTTACTTGAGTGATTTGAATATTATTATGATAGGGAGCAAATACTTGAATGACTTGTTTACTTGAACTATTGTGATTATTACTTGAAGTTGATTATTACTTGTCTTAAAGTATTGTGAGTTGTATATATGTGATGAACTGTCGTTAACTGTGATATTATTGTTGAGAATATATTACTGTTGATTGAAGTTTGAGAAGCAAAACTTGAGTCTGTGCACAATGATTATAAGGATTAAAAGCCTTAATAAGCCTCGAATAGAACTTTGAAAGTATTTGTTTCATTTATAAAAGTTCCTCGTTTAAAACACTTACTTCAAGAGAATAAGATTCTTGTTTTGGAAAGAAACGTTGAAGTGTTTTTTTAAGAGAATAGAAGCTACCTTTTTATGATCCAAAGTTTATACGAGAGAAAACCTTTTTTGAACTATGTGTTTCATGAAGGAAAAACACCTTTGAAAATATTTGACTTTATTCCAACAAGGATTTCAAAAGCAAATGAATTTCCAAATTGTTTTATAAAAGCATTTGTAAAAAAAAGATGTCTCCAAAATGATTTAGAAACGTTCCGGTTACTTGGATAAGTGACAGAGGTTTTGTTTTGGTTTTTGATTTTCACTAACCGAAGAGTAAGCACATGTGAAAGAGAATCTAGTTCGCGAGACGTCGCCTCTAGTATTCAGTAATAAGCACGCGATCTGGGATCCGTGTCAAGAATTATGGGCCAAGGTTCCTAATCATGATATTATGAGCTAGGAGTCCTAATCTTGGAATTGAGGACCGTGTGTCCTAATTTCGTTGTTATGGGCTAGGAGTCCTTAACATGTTGAAATAAAACATGGATAAAATTATAATTGTTTCTACGACCACAAACTTGGACTGCGGCATCGGTCTAAGGTGTTGAGATTAAGCACTCAGACTGCGCGTCCTGTGTTATTGATTTTCAAGTAATGAAAATTGTGAATAGTCGTTAGCTTTGGTCTTCGACAATGGAAAAGAGTGAACACAAAGAAAAGTATTGTATTCATATGCATTTCCCCTTAGCAGACGTGCTTGAGTTAACCGAATACCCGCTTAAGATGTGGTACTCAATGAGGTATACATCCGAATGGGTGTTATAAGGGATTCGTGATGATGTTGATACTGGTGCATGAGGTGACGGTGACAACTTGCCAATGCGGCATATGAGCCTGATCAACTCTTCCTTTCTTAATGATAAAATGGTGATGGTATCTCATGAGATTAAGTTCAGACCCTGATGATTGAGGTGTAATGCATTATCTTTATAAAATTGATTGATTCGAGTATGAAACCCATTGAAATAGTACTTGTTATTTACCTATGAATAATGTTTTAAATGTTAATATGTCAAAGTGTTCTATGTATCATGTATATGGTTGTTGTATGATATTTCCATTTGTCGGTGTCTCACTCTTACAGTTATATCAGGTCTCTTTGGGTTTTACTGTAGTACCTTGGTACTCTAGTACCGATGTTGCAAAGGAGTCTTTCTAAGTCACTTGAAGACCTAGTGTTAGAGGTTGGGAAAGTATTCTGATTGGGGGTCTCTCTAATGAATATTTGATAGAATGACCAGCTTAGGAGTCTGAGTTGGGTTGTATATCTAAAGAGGTCGGTAAATGTAGTGTTATATACATCCATCTGTAGTTCGAACTTTTTCTTTCGAAAGTGGAACTTAGAGAAATGTTGTATGTCATGGTAACTTGGTTACGAATGTGACTTTAAGTTTTGAATGTATGAACAATGGATTTCAGAGTTATCCTTAAAGAAAAAATTTTATAACCCAGTTTTCTGACTTAAAAGAAAACAATTTTTCGAAAGCAACCAGCATATTATCTTTTAATTTACTTCTGCATGTGTTACGTAGTAATGCCCAAGAGGGGTGTTACAGGTGGTATCTGAGTTGGTTGAGTCTTTCAGGATCTTTGGGAAATAGGTCTGTTGTGTTGACGTTGTGTTTTATCTGAATTAAGTTTTATTTGGATTACTTCTTAGAAGTAATGTGTGTTGATACGCCTTTATACATTTCATTTTCTGGTTGTGGCCTGACTGATTTGTTCGACAGGTCAGTTATGGAACCAGCACCAGAAGCTGGACGTGGACGAGGTCGTGGATGTGGTCGTGGACGTGGCCGCAGAGGTGGTCCTATTTGCGATCGTACCAACACCAATGAGAATTATGTCGGCGGGATGGACTTCGCTGCCCTAGCTTTGGCTGACGTTGCTGCTGCCATAGCTCTCCAGACTGCCAACGCGGCTGCCCAGAATCAGCAAGAGCAGCAAAGAGTTGAATAGGCTACAGAAGGGAAGAATCTAAATGCCTTCCGATGCCAGAATCCGTCGTAGTTTGACGGGGACGTAGACCTGACTAAAGCCGATCTTTGGATCCAAGAGCTGGAGAAGATCTTTGAGCTGGCGCACACCCCAGAGGGAGCAAAGGTGCCTTATGCAACATTCCAACTGATTGGAGATGCTGATTACTGGTGGAAGGGCACCAGACAACTGCTGGTAGTTGAGCATCAGGCAATCACCTGGGGAGTATTTCGCAACAAATTTCTGGACAAATATTTTCCCCAGAGTCCATGGACAGAGAAAGAGCAGGAATTCATGAGGTTGAGTCAGCAGGACATGACGGTGGGGGAATATGCTACAAGGTTTGAGTCGCTTACCAAATATTTCCGATTTTTCCAGTACAACCTCGATGAGGAGTGGAATTGCTAAAAGTTCGAATCCGGTATGTGCTTCGGGATCAAGGAATATGTGATGCCATTGGAAATCCGGAATTTCCAAGCCTTAGTAGAGAAGTGTAGAAAAGTGGAACTAATGAGGAAGGAAAGAGACAACGGAGAAACTGTTGGAGGACCCGGTCATTCCAAAGACCAATATCAAAATCATAATCAGAAAAGGAAGCAACATCGGAGGGAACCTTATTTCCGACCACAAGGGAATGACCAGAATCAACAACAACATTGCTCTGATAATTCTGAATCGGGAAGTGGAGGCCAACAGAACCAAAACCGAGGCCAATTTAGAAGATGTTACAAGTGTGGAAACCCATATCACATGGCTGATGTTTGTCCACGCAAGGGAATGAAATGTTACAATTATGGACAAATAGGACACTTTTTAAGGGATTGTAATGCACCAAGGTTTGAAAGGGCTGTCAACACCTTAGGGACAGATAGACCCACAGCAAAAGGAAGAGTTTACACCATGACTGGCGCTGGAGCTTCACAATCTAATGATCTTTTAAGACAGATGTAGTGTGCAATTTGAAGGTCTTATGGCAGTGGTCTATAATTCAAAGTTGTAATAGGATTCTAAGTATAATCGTGTTTTGACGCCCTTAAGTATTTGACTCTCTAGGGTCTCCTATGTTACTAGTCTTTCCAGTGAATGTATGTTTCTTATGACTTTTGGGAATAAAAGTCTATTTAAGAAATTTATTCCAGTTCCCTTCTCTTTTTGATTGTTGTGGTTAGTTTAGACTTTGGATCCAATCTTTCTTTTCCTAGAGTTGTGTACTGCCCTGTTGTTGCACGGGATGGGTATGTTTATAAAAGAAGTTTCTTGATGAAACTTAATCTAATCACTTTTACTTTTGGTGAAAGTGATTCAGTTTGAATTCTTATCAAATTGTTGCTCTTTTAAATTGTTGACTAGGAAATTCTAGTGGAAGGAGAAACTTTTTAGATTCATGATTGTAAAACGTGTACCGATCATATATTTTTACCTCCCTGAGCCTACTAAAGGATCTTCATACACTGGATGTTTCTGTATTCTTTTGGATTGATGAAGTTCTTTTAGATACTTTCTTCTGATAGTATGATGTTGATAGTGAGAGATCCTGTTTAGTTTCAAGGTACGTAATTTCGAGGACGAAATTCTTTTAAGAGGGGTAGTATTGTAACACCCTATTTTTCCTATGTTTTCTGTAGCAGTAAATACATATTTAAATGTGTTTATTTTAGATTAAACTCAGAGGATGATTTTAATTAAACTAAAATCATTTTCTTGTGTTGTTGTAAAATATGAAGTCACGGTAAAATTTTCTGTTGAAAATTCAGACGAAAGCCGGTCTGTGTTTTCACTACCGGTACAAGTTTACTGTGCAGAAAACCTAATTTCGACCCGTGAACGAGACATTTAGTGTTTTTATTATGTTTCCTTCAACTTTGGTTATTTTGAAAATTTTCGTTCAAAAATAAAATAAAATATTTTATTCGAGCGAAAACGTCGGCAGAATTACGATCGGAAATGCAACCGGGTACGAAATGGAGCAGAATAGGAGACATAAAAGGCTTGAGGTGAGATGAGGGAGTGAGGTGACTCAATAGAGGTATGGCCTAAGCTACCTCCTAAAAAGTGGTCATGATGACACTTTTTGAAATATAACATATTATATTCTAAAAACCCATTTTTCTCTATCTTCTCAAACCAAACAAAGCACAAGCTCAAAACTTGCTCTCCAAGATCATTCCTCTCTCCTCAATTTCGTGCCACTCTCTCCCCTCTCTATATATATCCCTCTCATTTTCACTTCATCATCTTCCTTCTTCAAACTCCATTAAACCTTCATATTCTCCTTTCTTCTAAAAGTTCAAACGCTTAAAGCATTAGTTTTTATTCATCTTTTCTACTTAAGTTCTTCTTTAAAGTTCTTCCTTATACTAAGGGTAATGCTCTCATATGAATCTTTTTGAAAGTTTCATCTTTTATTTCTTAGTTTACTTTATGTTGTCTTTATATGCTTTAAACTTCTAAAATATCTCAAAAATGGTAGAAAACTCTTATTGAGTTGAAACCACTTTCGATAGTCTTGTATTAACTTGTGTTTTCACATACTAAGAGGTTGGGTAAAACAAAAATCTCTACCTATCTCTTCCAATGAAGGCCGAATGCTTGCATTTGTGATTTAAGAGATTGGAATGTTTAGGTTTCCATTGTTTTCCCAAGATGATCATGGACTTGAGCTCCATAAGATATTTGGATGCTAAGTGTAACACCCTGTTTTTCGTATGCTTCTTTATCAGTAAATACAAGCTTTAATGTGTTTATTTTTGATAAAATCCAGAGGATGATTTTATTTAAAATAAAATCATTTTCTTGTGTTGTTTTACCGTATGAAGTCATAGTAAAATTTTCGGTCAAAAATTCAGACGAAAACCGGTCTGGGTTCTCACTGCCAGTACAAGTTTACTGAACTAGAGACCAAATTTTAATTCGTGAACGAGACGGTTAGTGTTTTTATGATTTTTTGTGCGGGTTTGGAGTTTTTCGAAAAATCTTGTTCGGGGCCAAATCTTTGGGATTTCCCAGGTGAAATCGTCGGGAAATACGATCGAGGAAGTCATCTGATACGCAATGGAGCAGAGCATCAAGAGGATGAAGTGACATGAAGTGACTTGATGTGAAGGTTGTGACACACCTCAAAAGGTGAATCGTGGTTTTTTTTTCAAAAATCTCACTTTTGCATCTTTCTCCCTCCAATCACATCATACCACCTTAACTCTTTATCCTCTCTACAAGCAACCCACCTTCTTTCTTCCTCTCCCAAAACCGTGACCCTCTCCCTCACTCTCTATAAACACTCTTCATTTCCATACTTCCTCACTTTCCTCCATTTCTCACATTTACACTTTACTACATTTCTTCTTCTTCTTCTTCTTCTTCTTCTTCTTCTTCTTCTTCTTCTTCTCTCTTACAAAGTTTACATTTTTATCATGCTTTTCTCTTAGAGCTCTTCATCAAAATTGTTCATCTTGTTAAGGGTAATACTTCTATGTAGTTCTTTTTCAAAGTTTCATCTTTTATTTCAAAGTTTTCTTCATATGTCCTTTATGTGCTTTTAACTTCTAAAACCTCTAAAAAATGGTAGAAAACTCCTTTTGAGTTGAAACCACTTTTTATATTCTTGTATTTAATCATACTATCACATACTAAAAGGTTGTGTAAAACAAAGTTTCCTAACCTCTTCTTCCTAAGGAGGCCGAAACCATGTATATGGTTTAGGTGAATCTTGTTTCAACATTTACAAGTATGAGTTTGTATTTGAGTTTCATTTCCAAGATGATCATGGATCAAGGCTCCCTTATGTTAAAGGATGCTATGTCTAAGTGATTGGAAAGTTTAATGATTTTTACCCTACTTTTATGTAAAGACCAAAACCAATGAGTTTTAAGGCAATGGTGTTTAAGTTTTGTTTTTCAAAATGATCGTGGATTAAGACTCCTTAATATAGAAGGATGCTAAGTCCGAGAGATTGGAAAGTTTGAAGATTTCTAACCCATATTTCTTGAAAATGCCAAAACCTTAAATGGTTATGGCAAAGATGTTGAGTTTTATTTTCCAAAGTGATCATGGACTAAAAAGCTCCTTATGTTAAAGGATGTTATGTCTAAGTGATTGGAAAATTTAAAATACTTTCTTGCTTTATTTTCCTATGATTGTAGTGTTATATACATCCATCTGTAGTTTGAACTTTTTCTTTCGAAAGTGGAAACTTAGAGAAATGTTGTATGTCATAGTAACTTTGTTATGAACGTGACTTTACGTTACGAATTTTACTTTGTCAGGTGATTGAGCAATTTTTGAACGGGGATTTGCATTTCTTTAACATTTTGCACTAGTGTAAATTCATGATTAGAAATCTGGAGTAAGAAAAGGAAATAGGAGTAAGATTAATTAAGAAATAATATAATATAAGCACCAAGTGCCCCCACAAAGTAGTCCAAATTTTTTTTTTTTTTGGGGGGGGGATCTCATAAATACAGGACACAGGAGAAATGAATATCAATTACAAAGCTGAAGAAAAAGCTATCGAAAAGAACCGCAATGTAACATGCACAAGGGTGAAGGCCTACGGCCAAACACTCCAAAAACAAAGCCATCTATACTATACTAGAATTGATTTGCTTAGGCATTAATTACTGACTGCTATAAGCAGAAAATGAACACTGAATCCTAATCCATAAAATCATAAATATATATATATATATATATATATATATATATATATATATATATATATATATATATAGTATTAAAAGTTCCAAGATATACAATATCATGATACATATGTGTTAATTTTTTATACTTAGTAAGCCCCTTCCAAAAATATGGAGCACCATTTCTATTGACAGTTTCCAAAAATCTCCTAATCCAACTCGTCCTATTAAACTAGCCATGTAAAATTACAAGTGCAAGCAACTTACGTAATGGAGAATTGAGCATATAGCTCTTTTATAGCTTTATTTTTCTTTTTGAATTTTTTAAAATTTAAAAATGGTTATGCCCCCGCTGTGTTCTAGCAAAAGATAATAATTTTTTATTTGGACACATATAGATTAATACGACATACGCACTATTACGCATGACAGTGTGATGCTTGTGTGTCTGCGTGGTGTATCTGTCAAGCAGACACGGCACCAAAATGGTTTGTCCTTGCTTCAAACCTTTTACTCCTCTACAGTAATTTTTCCATATACTATCCAAAATCACCAAAATCAAGACACATATCAAACCCCTGACCACTTGCTTAAGGGCCCCATGCTCGTTATCACTTGGACCAACCACATGTTGATGCGGGTTAGTTTTATATATTAGAAAACCGGAATGCTATCAACATTCCTTTACAGATGCACCCTTTATCATTGACTCTATTTATATATCATTAGGGAATTGCTGTGATACCCTTTAATTTGGAAGGGTTTGATTGTGATTCGTTGACCTGAAGACCGATTCGAGTGCATATCTGATTTGATATATTAATCAGACCGATCATGGGTCCGATTTCCAATTCAACTAGTTCGATAGGCCAATCTAATTTGAGTTTAATAATATTGTTCAAAGTTATACTTTCTTCTTTTCCACCCAAAAATCCCTTATCTCTCGTTTTTCTCTTTGGTTGTCGGAATGAAAGGATCTTATGTGAACTTGAAGGATTTCATATGTGAATGCTGCTACTGAAGTTATGTTATATTAACCTTCTGCGACTATTGAACGACACACTTGCAATGAGATCAATTGAGACAATATCCTTCGAATATGAGAGACCAAATCCGAAGGCTACGATGAAGCAACCACTACCTTCGAGGAATTGAGTACTATTTAGGTTAAGTTAAACGATTAGAATTTGCTCAATTAGCTCAGAACGATTGAGTGGTGTTTAGGGTATTTTAATTAAGATTCATAACAAATTGTTTAATAGCATGGACTATATTGCAATAAAAGAAATTTCACCATAAAAAAATACACAAACTCACCTGATACTCTTATAACATTGGTTTATTGACCCTTGGTCCACATAATAAGGGTATTGAAACCCTTCTAAACTAGAGGATACTTGAGAAATATCTCAATATTATTATACTTTTCTTTTTATTGTAACTTGTTTATAACCTAGGAGGGTTATCTATAGAGTTATATTATTTGAACACAAATTTTGGAAATCGTGCGTTGTCCCGCATATGTTTATCTCTATCTCTCGCTTGTTTTTTTATCTTCATTGTATACATGTTTCTAAAAAATACACTCAGAAAACAAAGGAGACACCATAAGGTGTCTTCATTTTGTGTACAAAAATCATTATTGTTATCTAAAAGAGTATGTTTGGTTCAATCTTAAAATGGCAAAAAAAATCAAATCAAATCAAACTAAGCAACAATACGTTAGTTTGATTTGGGTGGTCAAATTTTTTATATTTCAAAATGTAAAAAAAAAAAAACCAAAGATAAAAAAAAAATACATCAAAAACACATTGTAACACTAAAATTATATAACATCGTAATATTAATTTTAAACTCTGCATATAAACATAACTTTTAAAAAAAACTTATAATGGATATTAAAAACTTATTGCAAATGTTAACACTCGATATCCAGCTGTTAATAGAAGAATTTCAGATTCTTGACAGAAAAGGTTCCGACAGGATGACAGAAGAATTGAAGGAAGAATTGTCATGAAGAGTCGAATTCAGCAGAGTTGGCAGACTAAAATTTGACAGAAGTTGGTATGTCAGACAGATAAAGCCGTCAAGAAAGAAACACATTCGTCACCAGTAAAATTCCCGACGAATATACTCAGCTGGTTGACGGAGAGATAGAAGTAAAAAAAAAAAAGGTAAAAACTCAACTTTCGACAAAGTTGAATTGTCAGACGGACAAAGTATGGAAATGTCCAAGTTTTCAAGGTTGACAGCATCAGCAAGATAAGCTGTCAAACAACCAAACCGTGGACAACAAGCAAGTTGGCATAAAACAATTCAAAGGAATGATCAAGTTAGAGAAGTTTACTTGTCAAATGTTTGAATCTGAAACATAGCAAAACTGCCATACAGGTGGCAATTTTTAAGATAGGAAGTTTTCTTTAGGCAGTTATTTCATATGCTTATAAATACTGTTAATTCCGATGTAATGGGGGAGGTTACTTGATGCGATATCCTACATATCTCGATCACACAGCAGATTAAATGATTATACTCAAGTACTCCCTCCATCCTTTTATTTCCAGTTCAATTTATAATACAATACTGGTTATTTGATCTTTCTTTACGTGTTCTTCTTTACTTTCAGCATTCCTTTCATGTTCTTTATCCAAGTTCCTTTTATATGCTCTTCATTTCTTTCATGCCTTTTACTTGTTTTATTTTAACTTTCTGCATTTTAAATGCTTCCTTTTACTTTTCAACCATTTCAATTCCTGAAATTTATCGCTTTCCTTTAAATTTCCTGCTATTTACTGCTTTCCTTTAATTCCATGTTCTTTATTCGCTTTCTTCTAATTTTCCTGCAATTTGTATGTTTTCCTTCAAATCCATGAATCTTTATAAATTCAAAAAGGACGCTCTTATTTAAGGAAGCAACTTTTCCTGTCAAATTAAAGTATCACATAAATATTCCTTCAAGTCCTTGCCAGTATTCAACATATTTGACTGATTTGTCAAATTCGTACTTGGCAGACACGCATACACATCCTTACGAGATTACCGCATAACTCGTCCGTCCCTACACTCGTCTGATCTTAAAATTATTTGTGACAAGGATTTTAGACACCAACCAAAAACCAGCGTCAACACCAGCACAACACACACTCTCAAACTAGATAGTGGGAGGAATGAGATTTGTGGTCTCCACGATCTTGGATATGAAAAGCTTTTGAAGTTTTGAATCCACATTAAGAGCCACTTGTTGCACTGTAGGTGATATAGCGGTCCAAATAGACGTCTTGCCAGCCAACTCTTCCACCAAAGGCCTGCAAAGTTTTATTATTATTATTATTATGTTATACTTTCAAATAATATAACCAAACATTTTTCATATTATTGCATCTCATGCAACACAAGTTGGATTTCATATAGGATCTAACATTATATTGTTCAAAGTTCCAATAACTTACTTAGTAGTTGTCACAACAGAGTAAATCATTATTGTTATCTAAAAGGGTATGTTTGGTATGTTAAAACAATCTTTTTCAAGGATCAAAAGCCAAAAAAAAATCTTACTTAGGGCCAAAAAAACATATCTAATCCCAACACGTATCATCTATGTGTCTCATTTGCTTATTAAAAAAAAATCTCTGTGTCTCATTTGCGAAATGGACACTCAATAGAGGCAAACTATCTTCAAGGACTAAAAAAAAGAATATTTAGGACCCAAAAACAAAATAACCTTTTTTTTTAATAAACTTAGGTACAATACCTTAGTCACCACTCACTAAAGCTAACTTCACAATGTTACCTCTCTTAACTTTTTTTTTTTCACTTTTGTTCCCCAAACCTTGAATCTCAAAAATTGCGTATTATCTAGTGAAGAATCTTGATGCTAGGAAGAAAGAGCTTGAACGTGAGGCAGATCTAGATGAGCAAGCTCCAAAATGTGAAAGCCAAATCTAAATGTCCAAAGCTCCATGACAGGCTGAGAAAGAGGCTAGGAAAAAACAAAGGATTCAGGCCTTTCAGGCAGCAAATGAAAAAGTCTAAAGGTGTAAAAAATTCAAAGAGATGGAATTGAGTAATCTGTTCCATAATATCATAGGAGCTCAATTATTAGATTAATTTACCATGTAAAAAGGCTAAAGAAGGTGAAGTAGTATATTGAGTGAGCTACTCAATATTTGTATATATCATTTAACAACATACTAATTATTTGGATCATTTGACTCGATTGTAGCAGCTTTAGTGTGGAAAATCATTCTAGATTTACTTTGAGATGTTTGGTGAACTTGCTTAAAATATATATACAAAAACAGATTTTATAGGGGGAAATTAGTTTTTTAGATAAATTAGAAGTTTGAAGTTTATTTAAAAATATTTTTGATTATTTTGAAATCAAACATCCTTTTGTGATTTTATCCCTAGAGAACTAACAAATAATGCAAACAAAGATAACGAAGTTTACAATAAATAAATTGTTTTTCCTTCACATACACCATTACAATTTTCATTGAAGTTGACTAAAAGGATAAAAGAAAAGTGTTTTTTTTTATAAATGTTCTGCTTCAGACTCTTTATCTCAGTCATTACTCCCTTTCACTATTTCGATTGTCTTATGAATTGCTTTTCCAGATACCTTTACTGTCGATTTAGTGCGTGCTTGGTTTCACTTTTGGAGACATTATAAGTGTTTTTGTCTCTATCAAACATGATTTTGGTAAAAACAGAGATGTTTGGATACTGTCTGGCAAAATTGATTTTGCCTTCAAACGTGATTCTAGTAGAAGCTACAATTTGTAGCTTCTGCGTTGAATTGAAAAATTTACACTAAGTTTTATATCGAAGTTGCTTTCAAAATAAAAACATCAAAACATAAATCACTTCACTTCAAGCTCAATTGTATTGAAATCAATTCTACATAATCGATATCAATTCTATCTAAAATCACGTTTGTCAAACGTTCATCCAAACACATTCATCAACTATCTTTTTGCTTTTGTCGAAACTCTGCCCAATGCAACCCAATTCGGATTCCCTCCAGCAAGGTTCCCTCCAGCAACCATCCAACAAGACGATCTGGACCATCCGTCCAGATCAAACGGTCCAGATTAAATATATATGACTTTAAAAAAAATTTAAAAAGTCACAAATCCCATGAGTTACCCGATACCTTCCCTATCCAAATTGTACCCTCCCTCCGGATTGCTCTCCCAAACCTCAGAAACTAAAAAAAACATATATAACATTAGGCTCCATTGCTTATTCACATCACATGTATTACAAGATTTTTTTAGGTCCGAGATGGAACCCTGGATGTCCCCACAATCAGTAGCTGTATGACTAATTCCCCAAGGATGTAGAGTACTAGATAAAGGGCAACTACTCTGCCCCCAGATACAACTCTATTCTCATCACCCGGATTCGAACCCTAGACATATAGTTAAAGGGATCAATATTACAAGTTTATAACACATGTTTTTACTTTTTTATTATAGGGAAAAAGTGAAGCAAGAATGGTGTAAATCTTTTTATGTGCATATATCATTTCTGTATTCGTTTGGAAATATAAAGAGAAGAGTTAAATGGGATATCTAAGATCATGTAGGATAGTTTTGATTTTCTCCCAGGAACTTCTGTGGGATTTTGCGAGTAGAGAAATGGTATCATTTTTTAAAATAATTTTATATTTGATGTTTACATGAAAAAAAAAGGTAGTAAATGACTTTCACCACCGCCAGGAAGCTCGTCCAGCTACCTACCTTCCCCGCATCACTTCTTTGCACCATCCACTAGCAACATGGCGGTTCAGAGAAAAAAAAAAATGAATGAAAAGTTGAATCAAAGAAAGTGCAGAACCACCCAAATGAGCTGCCATATAAAATCTGTTGTTAAAAGAACAAATCTGGAGCTAACCAAAAATCATTGGAGAAAGGGTGTCAGCGTATGGTAAGGGGAGAGGTCATAGCGGGGGTGTTATAAAAACCACCCAACCGTGTAAGAGATGACTAAATCATTGTACAAGAGTCGACGATGTTACAATGGAAAAGGGCTTTCTCATTAAAGCAAAAAAAAAAAAAAAAAATCTATCTTACAGTCCTTTCCTTCAGATGGTTTCAAAACAGTTGTTTTCAACAAGTAAAAGCTTTTTAAAACTTTAAGCCAGTGAGTCACTGACCCAAACAAGCTGAAAGTTTGAAAATCAATCATTCTGAAACAAGCTCTTAACTTTTACACATCATGAACACTCACAGGTAAATGAAGTTGACACGGGCAAACACAAGAAGGGGTTGAATTGTGTTTATTAATAATTTTCGAAAACAACCTTTAAAACAATTTTTGCACACAAGGAGATTAGAAACAGAAGCAAGCACAAAGAAAAATATCATTTTTAAAAGACTTTAACAAAATCACTATCAAAACCCCTCGGTTATAAGAAACAAATAAAGCTGTAAGAGTTAAGCGATAGAAGAATCACACAAGATGTATTTATCCTGGTTCACTCTCTTCTAATCAAGAGCTACGTCCAGTCCCTTCTACTTGAAGGATTTTCTCCACTATTTCCTGAATAGATTACAATCATGTATTCAACACCTCTCCAGGCTACTAGTATTTCTTTCTTACCAAGCCTCTTCATGCTCTAACTCTAACAAAGAGATTTAATGTTTGATCTTCTTAACTCACTATCACTACTGCAGAAAAGGGTTTTAGTAGCGCACCTTTAATAGAGTGTCTAACCGAAACGCTATTAAAAGAGAGGCGGAAGATATTTAGTAGCGCTTCCTTGAAGAAACGTTATTTTAGATAAAACCTAAGACAGCGCTTCTCCAAGGAAGCGCTATTAAAAGTTGATAGGTAGGAATAGATGGCGCTTGTTTGAGGAAGCGCTATCTATTTGTGATGAATAGATAGCGCTTGTTTGAGAAAACGCTATCTATTCATAACCTCGGATAGCGTTTGTTTAAGGGAGCGCTGTTTATTCCTTAACCTAAAAATAAATGTTTCCCTCCCAAAGTGTCTCTCCCCCTCTCAAAAATTTTGCTGGACTTAGTGTCTCGTAACCTCTTCACTACAACAGATTAGACTTTTAATAATGCACCTTTTATAGCATTTCCGTGTGGAAATGCTATTAAAAGTGATGGGGGGGACTTTTAATAGCGTTTCCTTTAGGAAACACTATCTTAGGTATCACCTAAGATAGCGTTTCCGTGTGGAACCGCTATTAAAAGTGCCACTTAGGAAAAGATAGCGGTTCCACACGGAAACACTATCTTAGGTGATACCTAAGATAGCGGTTCCACACGGAAACGCTATCTTAGGTGATACCTAAGATAGCGTTTCCTAAAGGAAACGCTATCTTAGGTTCACCTTTTCTTCAACACAGCAAATTAAACGCGGGACCTTGGTTTTCTTCCCTCCTCTTTTTTCTTGCTCTTTGCATTCCAGTACTCGACACACACAGCCCCAACCCTTATTTGCCACCGTCACCACTGGTGTTGTTGACCATCCCGCCGCCGCCGCTGCTGTTGTTGACCATCCCAACCAAGAAGGAACCACCGCTTGAACACCATTTGAAACCGCGACCCAGTCCTTCGAACGCCGCTTGAACGCGACTCCGCCGGTGTCGACCTCGCGGCCTCGACAACTCCACTTCCAGTTGCGTGTCCATTCGCATCCCCGGTAGAGTGATGGAATGGTGACTTCCTTCACTGTTTCAGTGTTGAAGTTTCTGGCTTATCTCCATTCTCATTTTCTGCATTACAAAGTTTGACTTATTCCTATAGGTTTAACAATTAGAGCCCCTTATGGAGCTGTGGGCCATGGTGGGCATTACCACTCTCAATCCCCTGAGGCTTTCTTCTGCCATGTTCCTGGTATTAAAGTATGCACCTTTCATTCGGAATTCGGTCTGCTAGTTAGAACCTTATTATTCTGTACTCTTGTTTACTATTCCTCTTCTTTCAAGTTTTTTATTGGGATGGTTAAAGAAGAACAGTTTATTTATGGGGCAAGTTAAAAAACTTATATATATATTTTTGTCAAAATGATTACATGTGAAAAACTTGACATTTAAGAATCTTAGAGTAACCATAGCTATCCAATAATTACACTACCAGCCGCCCCTGCAAAAGCTCGATGATCCATTTAAGGAGATAACCAAGTGAATAAAAAGGGGGTCTGCTCTAGGTAGTTAGATTGATTCGAGTTTTGACAGTTTTATAACTGTAGTTTTTCTGTGACCACGGGAATACTTTAGCAATGGATACTAGGATTATTTGGTGTATACGGAATAATACATAGGAAGCTTATTCTAATTGTATTTTTTTGGTTTGCAAGGGTATAAGGGTATGTTTAATATATTAGGGTTATTGGGTTCTAAGTGATTTAGGATTTCTTGGTTATCAAGATGAGTTTGCTTATTTGAGGATTTATTTGTATTTTGGTTTGTTGATTTAGACTTGAATTGAGAACTGAAATTGTTCCTAAACTTCTATTCCCCCTCCTTAGTACCTTTTTCTGTTCTTTTTTTATCCTCTATGTCTCTCTCCCTTACTGTCGTCTTTCTTTCCCTTTCTCCCTTGTTCTATATCAATTATGATTGCCACATAGGCTAGCATTTGTGTCTGAGAGTGTGTAATAAAGAGATTGTGTTTAATTTGTTTAATATAAAGGGGGTAAACACTTGTATATATGCTTGCGAAATTGTTCGGCAAAGTGAAAAGATTAGTACTTTTAAGTTTTAAAGTAATGTTTATTTCTTATGTTTCTCTCCTTTTCAAGTTGGTACTATTAGATTGATTCAGAATGCCCATTTAAACTGCAGTTGCTCCCACTAACTATAACTTTGCATTATTAGTTTCATACCTGTAAGGCTATATAACATGCGTTCTGGTATATAATGGCATAGTCTAAACTGCTCCAATGATACTTTTTTTAACAGAATGCTATGTACAATAGGTTTTTATGAAGCAGAAATGTTTTCTATTTGTCAAAACTACTTGGGCATCTTCTACATGGACACACTATATTATGATGCGGTCCTATATAAACTATAATTGTCTTGAGCATAAAACATGGTAAAGAAGTTCGATATATTTTTATTCAATTTTTTTCGGTGCATAAACATTTGAAAGGGGTAATGTCTTAATATTTGTTGAATATCTTTGTCCGGTGTCATGTTATAGTTAACATTCTAGGTAACTTTGGAGAAAATAGTGGTTTGATATCACTTAATTAATATGCAGAATTAGCATTAAGTTGCTTTTCATCTACTATTATGTATTTATTTTTTGGTGAAATGCTACTATGTGTTTTACCTTCCTGTAGAATATTTCTAACTTCTAAATGGCTTTGGATAGTACGATTGCAAATTCTTAAGCTAAGAGTCTACTGTTCTGGTTTTGTAACAATTGTGCTTTAGTTAGTGTAACAGGTTAATGCAATTATGTTGCTTTTCACTTTCAATCAATCAATTTATTTTATCATTCTTTCAAGAAAGCATTTAGTCGCAAAATAATGGATTCTTGTAATCTTGTCACTTAATTTTATAATGTTTTTTTTACAGGTAGCAAGGAATCAATCAACATTAATTTGGACAGGTCAACAATTCTTTTGTTAGATTCTCTTTATCGGTCAATAAGTTTGAAGGACGTGCAGGTATAAAACCATTGTTCCTGTATGCATGAATCAGCCTTTATTAAAAGTTTTTCTTGCTACAGAATTCTTTAGATAAATGTTCAATTTGTAAAATTATTTGTTTATATTTTTCTGAATATGCATTCTTTTTGGTCTTGCTTTTGGGGTGTCTCCTGACTTGAAGATATTTAGACTAATATTCCATATTTGTATGTTTGCATTGACTTGAGTAGAAACCTAATCAAGTTGATTAATATGCCATAGTCAGTATGAGTAAATCATGAATTCATGATTCTTATGTGGACTTCTTTTTCGAGAACTACTGGTTTGTATATTAAACATAAAGACTAGCATTTTTAGGTCAAGAAGAGCCAATATATAGTTGAATAGAACCCAAATCTAGTTCAGATTTTGAATTATGTTGTCAATTTGCTGAAGTTTTTATCATGAGAGTCTGTTACACGCTTCCAAAACTTGTGTTTTCTGAATTTAGGTTTGTGCTTGCATTTCTAATTTCATGTGTTGTGAAATAATTTATTCATAATATGTTTAGGATGAGGATGCTTGTGCTATTGGCTGATAGCAATACTACCACATGGTAATTCTATCTATGTTTGAGATCATCTCAACAACATGAGTAGCATCCTTAGGCCAAATTGACATCTCAAGTAGTTGTTAACATACTCAAATTTAGTATAATGTAGCTACTTGAACTGATGCATAACAATGGAAAAAGGGATGAATGGAATTGGGAATTGGAAACAACTGGATGGTATACAACTAAATCTGCATATCAATTTATACAACAACAGGGTTTGATAATTTGGACTATATGGTTGGAGAGAAATGAAATCGTTTTCAACAACAAAAAACCTGATATATTAAGGATGCTAGACTTGGAATGCATAATAGTTAGGAAATCTGGTGTTGGTCAGTAATGGCTCTCTGCTTGAAAGCCCTCTGTGAGAATTCTGTGTCAAGTTCTTTGGTGAAGGGGTTAGGCAGAGGCAGACCACAATTAAGTGGGTCAATGGATGTGCTCTATAGAGCTTAAACGTGGATGCCAGGATAGCCTTGGTTATATTTTCACAATAGTTATAAATTTAAGGTTCTTGAAGTCATCGATTGTTCGAGATTGATATTTAAGTGCAAGTATATTACAAGTATTTATATACTTAAATTATTGCCATTTCATTTCCATTCTGATCTCACTCTATTATTAATTGAAATAAAATTGAATTAAAAATTCCACATTACAATTATGGAAATTTTTGTAGATCGGGAAAGCATAGATCGGAAATGGATGTCTGCCAATCGTTTAACGAAGGAGTATGAGGATGGGGTGAAAGAGTTCATTAGTTTTGCAGTTCGGCATGCGGAAAACCCTAGTACAATCATATGTCCTTGTTTAGATTGTTGTTATGCAAGGCGAGTTAGTGCAGCCGATTTGGAAGAACATTTAGTGTGTAATGGAATCGATCAAAGTTATACATGTTGGACAAAACATGGTGAGACAAGAGCTGAGTCTAGTGAAATGAGGAATCGTGTGAGATATTCATCATACGATACCGACACAAATACTTATGAGGGCGATCGTTTTGAAGACATTGCAAATGCTGTTGAAGAGGATCTTCGGGATTGTCCTCAAATGTTTGGGAGGTTGGTAAGTGATGTAGAGCAACCATTGTATGATGGTTATACTAAATTCACAAGATTGTCGGCGATGTTAAAGTTGTATAACTTGAAATCGGGCAACGGATGGACTGATAAGAGCTTTACGGACTTACTCACACTATTGAAAGACATGTTGCCAGAGGATAATGTGCTTCCTAGTCGGACATATGAGGCTAAACAAATGTTACGCTCTATTGGCATGAGCTACGAGAGGATACATGCTTGTCCTAATGATTGCATTTTATTTCGGAATGAATATGCATCGTTAAAGATGTGTCCTAAATGTGATGCCTCACGATATAAGAAGAAAGAATCAGATCCAGAGAAGGTTGTGTGGTATTTTCCCATAATACCCAGATTTAGGCGCATGTACCGTAGTTCTGAAGATTCAAAATACTTGACATGGCATGAGGATGAAAGGATCAAAGATGGCAAGCTGCGGCACCCGGCAGATTCTCCGCAATGGAAGAAATTTGATCATGATTATCCTGATTTTGGGCAAGAATCAAGAAACCTATGACTTGCATTGGCTACTGACGGATTTAACCCGCATGGTGTTCAAAGTAGCTCTCACAGTACATGGCCCGTGATTTTGGTGATTTATAACCTATCCCCATGGCTATGCATGAAGCGCAAATTTATTATGTTATCTATGTTAATTTCTGGGCCCAAACAACCAGGAAATGATATAGACGTCTATTTGACTCCTTTGATTGAAGACTTGAAACAACTGTGGGAGACGGGTGTGGAGGTGTATGATGGGTATAAGGAAGAAAGTTTCAATTTGAGAGCTATGTTGTTTGGCACAATTAATGATTTTCCAGCCTACGGTAATCTGTCAGGATATAGCATCAAGGGTCAGTGTGCATGCCCTATATGTGAAGAGGGTACGGATTGGATGCGGTTAGAACATTGTAAGAAGAATGTCTTTCTTGGGCATCGTAGATTTTTGCATCCAAGTCATCATTACCGGTGGTGGAGAAAGGCGTTCAATGGGAACTCGGAAGAAGGTAGAGCTCCTTCACCTTTGACGGGTGATCAACTTTTTGAAAAGGTAAAGGATTTGAATATCCAATTCGGTAAACCTTTTGCGAGAGATATTGTCACAAGAGGGTGGAAGAAAAGGTCGATTTTATTTGATTTGCCTTATTGGAAATCATTATATGTAAGACATTTCCTCGATGTGATGCACGTTGAGAAAAATATCTGTGCTAGTGTCATTGGTACGTTACTCAATGTGCCAGGGAAGACTAAAGATGGCATCAATGCAAGGTTGGACTTGGTTAGTATGGGAATAAGAAGAGAATTGGGACCGACGAAGAAGGGTAAAAGGACATATCTTCCTCCGGCTGCTTACACTCTATCTAGAAAAGAAAAAACTGTTTTTTGTAAGTTTCTTGAAGGAGTTAAGGTTCCGGAAGGGTACTCTTCAAACATTAGGAACCTCGTATCGATGAAAGATCTCAAGTTAAAAGGTCTAAAGTCCCACGATTGTCATGTTCTCATGGAGCAGTTAATACCCATTGGTATACGGTCTATTTTACCTAACAAAGTGCGGGGGGCCTTAACTAAACTCTGTTTCTTCTTCAAGGCAATTTGCAGCAAAGTGATTGACCCTGGGAAGTTGCCATCATTGCAAAGAGAAATTGTTGTGACTTTATGCGAGCTTGAGATGTACTTTCCACCTTCATTCTTTGACATAATGGTTCATCTAACCATTCACCTTGTTAGAGAGACACAACTGTGTGGGCCAGCTTATATGAGATGGATGTACCCGATTGAGCGTTATATGAAGATATTAAAAGGGTATGTGAAAAACCGATCACGACCAGAAGGTTGTATTGTTGAACGGTATATTGTCGAAGAAGCTGTTGAATTCTGTACCGAATACCTATCCAATGCTGATTCTATAGGGCTGCCAAAGTCTCGTCACACATGGAGAATGATGGGGCAAGGAATTACTAGAAATGAAATAGTGACTATATCAAGGACAGAATGGGAGCAAGCATACTTATATGTTCTGCACAATGCCGATGAGGTTGAGCCATATGTTGAAAAACACAAGGACATGCTTAAGAGTATGTATCCAAATAAGAATCAAAATTGGCTAACTAGAGAACACAATCGTTGTTTTATAACATGGCTAAGAGATCACATTTATGCAGAGTTGACTGAAAATGCTACTTCAGTTTCAAATAGATTGAGATGGTTAGCCAAAGGTCCAAGTTTGCATGTCTTCTCTTACCACGGTTATCAAATTAATGGGTACACATTCTATACAAAAGAACAAGATGGTCGGAGTACAATGCAAAACAGTGGTGTGACTCTTGTAGCTCAGTCGATGCATATCTCAAGTGCCAAAGACAGAAACCCGATATATGCAAATATGTCATACTTCAGCGTCATTGAACGCATATGGGAGTTGGATTACACAAAGTTTAAGGTTGGTGTGTTTGGTTGCAAGTGGGTTGACAATAATAACGGTGTTCAGATTGATAAGTCAGGGTTCATGCAGGTGGATCTTAATAGGGTGGGGTATAAAGATGAGCCTTTTATATTAGCATCTCAAGCTCAACAAGTGTTCTATGTCACTGATCCAGCTGATATGAAAAGGTCCATTGTTCTTTTGACTAACAAAATAATTACTAATGTTGATGATCAAGACCATGGAGATGTTGATATTGAAGATGATCCTTTCGTCGGGACATTACAATCACTTGAGATTGATCCAACTAGGGATGATGGTATGTATATGAGAGATGATCATGATGAGGGGCTTTTGGTCAATCCACAATTTCGTACTAATAAAGGACAAACAAATCTCAATCCAATGAAGAAAAGAAAAAGGTTGACTTAAACATGTATGTAGTGTTTGTGTTTAAATGAACTTTCTGATCCTTTTATATTATAGTTAGCATCTTCAGGTAATGCTAGTGTTGATTTTGTTATTCATAGTTGTTTTATATTTTGCATCAATTAATGTTATATTAATGTCCATTGATGTTTTACTTGTATCTAATATTTTTGTAGGTAAATGGCATCTTCAAGTAATTCTAGTGATGCCAAAGCGGCGAGACGTGGCCAACAGTTATGAAGGCGGTCATCCGCGCTAGGAGTAAAGGACAAAAATTTGATGTAATTTACTTACTGATCTAAGGATTTCATAATGTTGTCTGATATCTAGATTTAATTACTTTATTATTTTTATTAGGTTGAATGGAATTCTTTGGACCAACCAATTCGTGCTAATGGTAAAATATTGAAGAGTTACATTGGGGCCGTTGTTCGGCAAACGGTCCCAATTATTTGTTCTAATTGGAAGGATGAAGCTTTGGATGGTTTCAAAGAGAGCATATGGGCTGATGTACAGGTAATTGTTAAAATTTATAAATTATATTGTAAACTATGTAAACATACTTACTTTGACACGTTGTTTATATTGTTTTGCAGATGTCTTTTAATGTTGATGAATCTCGGAAAAAATTTGTACTTCAGGAAGCTGGTAACCTACATAGGGCATTCAGAACTAGATTGACCAAAAAATTTCTAAGAGATGCCAACGGGAGTATCAATGAGGAACCTCCATCACAATATCCACACATATCAAGGGATGAGTGGACAGATTTTATATCAATACGCACAGGAGATGCTCAATTCCTGGTATGTTTAATATCACGTTAGTCCTTATAATTTTATAGCAATACGTACATATGACATTAACCATGTATTAATATTACTTATATGTGTCTGAATAGAAATTAAGCAATGAAAATCGCAACAGGGCGTTAGATCCTGCATGCCCTTACAAAGCATCACGTAAGGGGTATGCTGACATTGAGGATGAATTGGTATGTGTATATATATATATATATATATATTTAACTGCATGTTTGGTAAATATGACTTTTAAACTGTTTGGTTAATATATATTATCTCAATATACAGATGCAGGAGGCGGGGCCAGAAGTTAAGAAAATTAAACGCCATATTGTGTGGAGGAAAGCCCGCGAGAACAAGGCCGGTGTAATTGACAACAAAAATACGCAGACCGTGTGGAATAAATGTGTTAGTAGACTAACGTTTACATTTTCATTTGTTATTTTCTTATGATAATATATAATAATTTTAACATTTGCATTTCACCAATAACTATGTGTCAGGAGGAATGTCACAGTCTGCGGTAGAGGGAGAGATACAAGACTTTGGTCGCCAGGATATTCTTGCTAAAGCCCTAGGTGTGCCAGAGAACCCTGGTCGTGTTAGGCGTGTGGGTTTCGGCGTCTCACAAAAAGACTACTTCCCACCTGAAGGTCGTGCAAGAAATAACTCGGAAACGAAAAGGTGGGAGACATTGGTGTCTCAACTCTCTGAAAGATTGAACATTTTGGAAGAAAAGCTGAAACAAAAGGATGATGAGGAGAGGCAGGCTAATTTCATAGCCCAAGCAAGCGTCAAAGATAGTTGCACTTTACCATCTGCCAGTAGGCTTCCAGAGGTAATGCATGCCTTTTTTTTTACTAGTATTGCATTCGCAGTTAAATACATTCAATTGGATGCCTTAATTCATGACTTATTCATCTATCATTGGATTAGGGCGTCAACTCATGTCGACTATATTTATCGACCCCAAACTATCGTATGGTTGCTATGGGTAAAGTATACAATGAGCGGGTGTTACACCGCACAATTGGACCAGTACCCCTTAACCATGTGAAAGTTGGAGTTGATGTTGCAACCCGAGGGGATGCGCCATTGCAGGTACCTATCGATCGTGCGGATGTGATGACAAGAAGAGATGCAATAGGTACTTATGTGGCATGGCCAATTGATCTCGTGGTTGTAATTAATATGGTATGTAATTGCATTTTTCCACCTTTTCATATACGGCATATATGCATTACATTAGTTGATCACTAAGCGGCATATTGAAATGCAAAATTTCCAGGCACTGCGCAAAAGCTAAAGGCAAGGGCAGAGTGTCTGGATATACAAAGGAGTCAATTACAACCCCAGAAAAATAAAGGAGGCAACTCTGAGGCCAACCCTCCTACAGCTGGTTCAACTACAATTTCTCTGGAATATTTGAATTTTCTTAAAATACATGAACGAAAGAATATGAAAAATGATGACCAATTGTACATAGAGATGGAACAAAATATTTTTGGTCAGCATTTCATTGAGATGCTCAATACTGAAAATATCAGAGAAGTTGTAAATCATGAATGGGTATCTGCCTCCGTTATTTCCGCATATATCAGGTACTAAATCAGGCTTAAAGTGTACAATATTTTTTTAGTCTTTCCATTTAAATATTGATGTCATTGGTGTAATCCATTTTTATATTTTAATTGAAGGTATTTGTATGAAGAATTGTTGCTTCCAAAGGAAATAACGAGGAGGTTTCTGTTCTTGTCCCCACACCAAACAAATACATACGGCTACTTCGGGAGGGATTCACAGACAACGTATCTAGCTGATCGGTTTGCAACTAAAGAAAGAGAATATCAGCCCTTGTTTTTAGCGCCGTGCAATGTTGGGTGAGTCGCTTATCCTATAGGACTTAATTCACAATAATGAATTACATAAAAGTTGAGGTGCTTAGGATTTGTTATCTCAACATTTTTGTAGGAATCATTGAGTGCTGTGCGCGATAAATATTGTTGAAGAGATTATTTACTATCTGGATCCCTTGAATGTTGATCTTAGGGATCGCCCAGAATTAAAGAATCTGTTCGATAAGTAAGCATGTTTTTATATTTCTGATTTTCTATGATTCTGTTCGATAAGTAAGCATGCGTGTGTTTGTGATGATTGAAAATATGTTTCTTAATGAAGTCTGTTTGATTTTGTGATTAGTGCTTTGCAAGTTTATCGCGCAAATATCGGAGCTAAGGTGCCGCGTTTAAAGGCAATCAACATTAAATGGATTCAGATACAGGTATATTTGCAAAAACTTAATGCGCAATTAGATAAAAAAAACTATATTGATTTACTATTTTATTTTTTATAGTGCCCAAGACAACCCAACAGTACAGATTGTGGGTACTATGTCATGCGTTTCATGAAGGAAACTATCTTGCAGAACCAAGTTAAAATACCAATGGCAGTATGTTGTTTACTTAGCTTTTAAGCGTGATTTGTTCAAATGTTTTAGCAATTGTAACTTAATTTATTTAATTTTTATGTCGCAGTACTTCCCCGACTTCAAATGCTCCACATACTCCCATTGCTCAACTATCTCAAGTCAAGGAAGATTGGTGTCGCTATATTGTTGAAAAGTTCGTTTGATTATGTCAAATTGATCACGATGAGTTGCAGCAATACTCATTGGTATGTGAATAATGCTTTATATTTATCAACCCCAAACTATCTATGTATTTGTTTTTCATTGATACATGCCTTCGAGTTGATGTGCATGGAAAGGAGAAAATAAGTTCAAACTTGCACTTTTTGGTTCACACAAATTCAATCAACATCTATGTATTTCGCTCAACCTGATTACTATTTTCTTCTCCGGTGAGTGCTCTGCTGCTTTCGATTTCTCTTTCTCTCCCAAACTAAATGTGTTGTTTAGGTTCTTATTTAATATGTTTAGGTTCTATTGAAATTTAAGCATGATTTGGTAATTTAAGCTTGATTTCGTAATCTGTTTATTTGAATTCCTTTGTATCAGTAATTTAGTTATCTTTTATTTAAGTGGTATATTAATATCATTTTTCTTCAATGTATCGATTTCGAACACATAATCTGGAAAATAATCAGATTATCAACCACCGAAACATGGAATTACTTGGAGCTGATTCTCTTGAGATGGTATGATCATATTTAATTATTTATACATACATGATTTGTTTCTTGCTATTATTTTTGTTAGACTTTGTTATGCTTGATTTGAATTCTGTTTCTTGCTACAGTAGTATTTACCTAATTAGTCTTTGTATCCCAATGTAACAAAGTTAGTCTTTGTGGTGGAAATGCAGTATGTATGCTACAGAGGCTTTGGATCACATTTCGACACATTACTTTGGTGTTGTCTTGGTCTCATGAAAAACAAACAGAAGCTGTAAATGTAGATTAATTGTAGATGTATGTTGGTTTTCTGATTTTGGTTTCTTAAGGATTGAGATATGGTATAGTTGCTGCACTTTGGTTTTGTCTTACTCGTGTGAATTTGAATACTTTAGAAACAGAGTGCTGTACTTATATCTGGTTATATATATAGTTGCTGCATAGAGTGTTGCACTTTGATTGTATAGTTCTTGGTTTCTTTGCACAAACACAAGATCTTTGCACAAACACATGCGATCTTGCTGCACAAACACGATCTTGCACATTTTGAACACTTATATTTGAACACTTATATTTTGAACACATTTTGAACAATTGTATTGACTGCAACAATTGTGGTTTTTTTGGTGTAGTTCAATATGCAAGAATAATGGATGTAAAAGTTAAGAAATAAAATTAAAAAAAAAGGGGGAATAGATAGCGTTTGTTGATACAAACGCTATCTAAAGTCAGACTTTAGATAGCGTTTGTACACGGAAACGCTATCTAAAGTCTGACTTTAGATAGCGTTTCCTTGTACAAACGCTATCTAAAGTCTGACTTTCGATAGCGTTTCCGTGTACAAACGCTATCTAAAGTCACCTATTAATAGCACTTCCTAAATGCTATCTTTGCTAACGAATTTTAATAGCGGTAGCATAGATAGCGGTTACAAACGCTATTAAAAGGCATACGGAAACGCTATCTAAAGTCTAATCTGTTGTAGTGCTTCTTTCCCTCCTACCCTATTTCTCCAAACCCTCACCACTCTCGTCTACCACCACCACCTAAGCTACCGCCGCCGCCGTTCGTCTACCACCACCACTCTCGTCTCCCTTGTGTCGTAACCCAGTCGAGCCCGTTCGTCTACCACTGTTAGCATCCGAGACCACCACAGCAATCACAGCACCAACCATCTACCACTGGATCACTTATGTTGCTATGTTTGCTGCATACCCTTTTGAATTTGTGTTGTTTTTGTGAGTCCTTGTTGGTAATTTTGAGGCTTGTTTGATTGTTGGTTTTAGGTGAAGACGGCAATGACGATGACCGAGAAGATATTGGCTAGAGCTTCTGAGAAAGCCCATTTGAGCCCTGGTGATAATGTTTGGGTTAATGTTGATATTTTGATGACACGGTGGCGGTGCTTATTTCGATGACAGTTACGGAGGATGCTTTAATCGGAGCCATTCCGATTCGGGATATAACGGTGTTTCGAGGTATGAACCTGGTCGTGATGAAGGTTACGGGGGTGGTGTGTATTCTTATTAAGGGGGCAAAGTGGAACCATACGGAGCACGTGGCACAGCTCCTAAGTTTGATGATTATGGGAGGTCCTATAATGAGCTAAGTGAAAAGGTTAGTGGACCACTTAAGGAAACACGAAAACTAAAGGTAATTCTGTTGATTCATGGCAAGGAATCTTTTTCCTCTTTAGATTCTTTGAGATATTTACACAGTAGTTGTAATTGCAGCAAGGTTCCAACTCTGAGCAGGAAGTTTTGCAATCAACTGGTAGGAAGTTTTTCAAGTTCACCTCTACACCTAACAAATCCACAACACCTGGTTTTCTCAACAGAGATAATGTTGCTATCCCGGTGAGCAACAAGCCTAAAAGGAGATCAACTCCTAAGTCACTTCACAATTCATTTAATTTCACACCCATTAAAGAAATTAATAGATTGACAGCATCAGTCATGAGGAAATTTGAAAACACAAGAGTTGGAGATAGTTCTTCCAAGGCTTCAAAGGATATCATGACTCCTATAAGAACCCAAACTAAGGTATTACAGTCTCCTTCCTATGCCATTTCAAGTATATACCCTCTTATAGAACCTTCTAACTCCATTTTGTTATGATCTTCCGAGTTGTAATTGTTGCCAAGGATGCTAAGGTGACTCGTTTTCCATTTGCAGGCCTCCAAGAATGAGTTGCGAAAGTGTTCTCCTTCGACTCCATTAACAGAAAAGAAGAGGTACCTGATTTAAAAAAGTTGTAAATCATATGATAAAAATGTTTAGTTACAAGTATTCTCTAGCTAATCATAAACATTATAAGTAATTTTTGTTTACACCTATTGATTCATCATATGTCCCTAAATAGCGCTTGCTCTTTGCACATTAAGCTGAACTTTCGATTACTTGTACTGAAAGGCCATGAAGAGCACAAATCTAGTTGTATCATTAGTATTTGAGTTAAAATATGACTGCTAGGTGTATATGACCGCCTTGTGTTAGCTCTGAAAACATTCTCATCCTTTGGAAAATTGTAGCTAAATGGATGGTGTTGCTACTTGCTAATACCTTTTCCAACAATTACCTCTCCCTTGAAGAGCCCCAGTAACCCCTTGAGCTGCTGAAGACCAATAACGATGGCTGCTTACTGCCGTGAATCCTACAAGGGCAGCATGTGAAAGAAAATCCACAAGAAAACCCAACCTGCAAATTTTGGAGAATGAACCACTTACTTCGTAAGGAAACTTCCACATATTTACAAGAAACTTCACAAACAGATGAGGAAATTAAGTACCTGAAAACTCCAAATGCAACTTGAAAGATTCCAGCAAATAAGGTCACTGTAAAGACAACATTTCTGTAGGCATCAGGATTGGCATCAGGATCTACCACTTTGGAGACCTGAGAGGATAGCAGCAATGACACCACAGCTACTGGCCCAATTGCAATTTCTCTTGAGCTCCCCATCACAGCATAGATAAGAGGAGGAACAACACTGGTACCTGAATGCAATAAAGACCAATTATAAAGTTTGAAAGACAGGTAATTTATATCAGAAAAAGTTTACATACATAAAAAATTAATTGCTTTTATGGACTTTTCTGTGTTGTGCAAGTTTTCAGTGTGACGCATAAGTACCGTATAGTATAAAAACACAACTGAAGTGAGATACTTACACAACCGATATTGAGGATCAAGTCTTGCTAGATTAGCATATCCTATGCTCTGCAACATCAGATACAAATTATAAAGAGTCAATCAGTAATTTTCCACATTTCCTGCATTGCACTGAAAATAGAAGTGATTTTTATGAATACCTGAGGTATGCTGAGGCTGGCAAGAGTTAAACCTGCTAGCAAATCATCTTTAAACTTGGAAGCTTTGTAATGTCTGAACCAGCTAAGGATTGGGAATAAACTCTCCAAGAATGAAACAACATGTCCATGGCAAGTTTTATTCTTCAATGAAAAGAACAACTTGGTGTCCTTCAATGGACTGAATATCTTCCTCCATAGAGGTGGTGGATTAGGAGAGTTGAGAACCCACTGGGACCTTTCTGTTTGACCAGTAGTAGTATCCTCATCAAGATCAAGGTGCTCCTGCTCGCTCACTCTCATTCTGGCAGCATCAGTGGCCACTGCACTCATATGCTGGGAGCAAGCAAGGCATCCCTCTTATTCTCAACCATTCTCATGCAGCCGTGTATATACCGCCGTAGGGGGTAAGTAACTTTGTATTTTATCCGTGAAAGTAGAACCGTAGGGGCAATTAATTTTCTATCTAGTGTAGAACCGTAGGGGGTAAGTAACTTTCTATTTATCTTTGTAGAACCACAATGGGTTATGTAACATTGTGATAGCAGAGCCCAAGGTTGAAGCACAACAAGGTGTGCAAACTGTGGTGCAGAAATTTCGGGTCAATCTATTGCCGGAAAGTGGTGGTCAGAACACGGTGGATGTTCTCTGTCAGGTATGAAGAGGGTAGCAACTAGAACCATTTGTCATGATTGTGTGTTTTGTTCTGCTTCAATTTTACTTGTTTATCAAGGTGTGTGTTTACTTGTTTCAACTAGAAAGTTTTACCATGCCTATGTTCATTTATTACTCTCCTGCATTTTTTTTGGTATCTAACTCTTCTGCTATTATTATTTGAGACTATTAGGCTTATATGCCTACTTGGCTCGTGGCTAATGATCTGAATATCTGGTTTAGTAAATTTTTTATCCTTTGTGCTACATAGGGGAGTCTTATTTTCTAATTACTATGTCCAAGAAAACATCACCCCCATCATCATTTCCTGCATATCATTCTCAGAATCTGGCTAAACGTGCAATGGCCTTCAAAGTTAATTTGACTCGTTACAAAGCAAGTGGAAGTCAACTGGTGGGTCTATTCAATATTGTATTTTATTTTCATTCAGTCAATTTGTTAAATATTCATATAAAATTTCTTTGTTGTGAGATATTTTTTATTATTATCATTGTTTTCATACACATACTGTAATATCCTTTTTGAATGAACCAGGAAATGGTAGACTTGGTAATGAATTAGTGAGTAGTCAGGACAAGTTTAATGTGGGAAGTAATAGCAAAGTTGCATCCAATCCTCTATCTCAAGTTTATAGCTGTAAAAACTTCAAAGCTTCTCCAATTAGTGAAGTTATATCATCTTCTAGAGCTCCTTCAAGTGAGTAATTTCATTTACATACTGCATTCAGTTTGAAAAAGTTATAACTTACTTCAACATCAAATATATATTCCATAATGGACTGCATTTGATAGCTGTAGAACCATGCAATCCATATGTCCCTGGCTTAACTGAAGATTCTGTCTCTGGATCATCTAGTATTGGATCCTTCCTCTTTGTGTTATTTTGACAAATTTGTTAGACAATTTGTAGATAAACTACAATCTATCAGTACAAATAGATTGAATTTCGATCAACAGTTTCAAAATCAAAATAAGAATGCAAGTAGTTCTTCCTCAGATTAGTATGATGATCTATCATCCTAAAAAAATTTATAATTTGAAATTATATGTATAAATAATCTTATATCTTTTTTATTTTAGCCAATATGTGTAATGATAAGACATATGATTTTGTGGAAGCAACGACAGAGCAGTGAACTTGATAAGACATCTTATGAACTCTTGTCTATTGGTTGTTTCTTCTTTTAGCTGCAGTGAACTTGTACTACATAGTTTTCCTTTCTCTATGACTTGCTTTGAAATTTTGAACATCATGGTAAAAATAGGTCCTTTCCCCTCTGTCTGGAATGTAGAAGGATGGTGTTCTTATTTGTTGTGACTTTAATATATGATAGATGTTGCAACCTGTGTTTTAGCAGTTTCATTATTATCCTTGTGATAAGAACCCTCTTCATCTGAACTATGGCCATCCTTATCAAATTTTGCTTCACTTTGACCCTCTGGAGGAGAAGTGGAAAGAAAGCTCAGAGCAGTTACAACATCACTCATCAAAGGACGTGCCGCCGCTTCCTCCTGCAAGCACATGGCTGCTATTGCAACAACTTGGTTGAGATCCTTCTCTGGAAAATATTTTTTTTTATAAGTGATTTTCACGAAACAAACTTAATCTCAATTGTCATGTCATTGTCAAGTTTGTCTAAAAGCCTATAAGTCACAATGAAGCCTATTTTTCTATCAGCTTCACAATCATTTCACTCCTAGATTCATCCCACATCTGTGGCCTGCTTTACCTTGTTTGGTTGTGACACTGCTTGCTGTCATGTGAGTACAGATTTGGAATGGAAGCTCATTTACGTTGGATGTGCCGAGGATGAGACCTATGACCAATTATTAGAGAGTGTCCTTGTTGGTCCTATCAACGTTGGAAACTATCGCTTTGTTTTACAGGCAAGCTTTAAGAATACTAATCATTTTGACTTATGTGTAGCAATTGCTTATAGAATCTAACTTTTGTATACTGTTTTGATAACAGGCAGATCCACCGGATCCATCAAAGATTCGTGAAGAAGATATTATTGGTGTCACAGTGCTTCTGTTGACCTGCTCTTATCTGGGTCAATAATTTATTCGTGTTGGCTATTATGTGAACAATGATTATGATGATGAGCAGCTAAGAGAGGAACCTCCACCGAAGGTTTTAATTGATAGGGTTCAAAGGAACATTTTATCTGATAAACCAAGGGTCAAACATTAATTTCCACCCTGAGAACAGTGAAAATGAAGAGCAGCCTCCTCCATCTGAGCACCCATCTGAAGCTGGAGAAGATCCGCTTGCTGTAGTTGATCGTGATCCCCCAAATGAGAAGAATGAGAAGGATTCTTAACATTTTGTAGGTATCCAATCCAGACCTTTCAATTCCCCAGTCTCCAACTTTACGTTCACTGTATGGATTAAGATGCCATTTTTGTGAATCTCTTGTGAATGAGATCGTTTGGAAGTAGGACTATGAATTGTCTTCTGTGAGATTAACTTGGATGCTAGTATTTCAGATCATTAGCAAGCATAGGTTTGACCGGCACGTTTTCTTCAGGACTTGTACTACCATCTGAATTGCAAATTTTGTACGTGTCTTACTTTGATATTTTCTTGTAATGAATTATACTCAAGTCACTGATAAATTGTAGACAACAATTTAATATCTTAAGATCGATTTAATACCCTTTAATCAATATACTTTTGGCTTATCGAAAAAAATAATATTGTATTTAAGCTTTTGTATGTAAATGTATGGTTTTTTGAGTTTTGCTAAGTGCAATGGGATGGATAAACTGTTTAATGTCTTAGTTTTGTGCATGTGAGAGAAAAACAATGTAAATAATTTAAAAAAAAGGGAGAATAGGTAGCGTTTTCTTGAAAAAGAGCTGCCTAAAGTTAAAAATAGATAGCGCTTCCTTGAGAAAGCGCTATCTATTTCAAACTTTAGACAGCGCTTCCTTGAGAAAGCGTTGTCTAAAGTATGTAATAGATTGTCTTATTACGAACTTTAGACAGCGCTTTCTCAAGGAAGCGCTACCTATTCCTACTTTCAGTAGCGCTTTCTTGAAAAAACGCTGCCTAAAGTGACAAATAGACAGCGCTTCCTTGAGAAAGCGCTGTCTAAAGTATGTAATAGATTGTCTTATTACCAACTTTAGATAGCGCTTTCTCAAGGAAGCGCTACCTATTCCTACTTTCAGTAGCGCTTTTTTAAGCGCTATTGAATCTCTCCCACCTTCAGTAGCGGGTGAATAGATAGCGCTTTGAAGCTCTACTAAAGGCCAAAAAAAAGCGCTACTGAAGCCCTTTTCTGTAGTAGTGTATGTGTGAGGATATGACAGTTTAAGATGAGATGAATATTTTCACAATATTCAAACTAAGAATACATACTCTTGCTTTTGAAAGAATATAAGAATGAGTGATTATTGATTGGCAAAAGTTGAGCTCGCAAGGTTGTGCAGTCAAGAGTTCTTCTTCAGTATCTCAGGTCTTCTATTTATAGTGACCTTCTTCTTCACTTGTCTTTCTTCAACTGTTATTTTGAATAATCCCATTTAGAAATAGCATTTAATGCACGATATCCGTTGTGACTGATAGCTTGATTGTGGCACGCTAAACAGTACTCTTGGTTATCGAGGTAGCATGAAATTGGAGGTTCACTCTTCTGAGTATTGCTGCCTGAGAACTTGTTGTTCCTCCTTTGTGAACAATCCAGCTTTTTCAGTCATAAAGTTGTCATCGTACAAATCGTTTTGCAGTATCTTATTGTACGATTCTGCTTTTTACATTTCTTGATGGTACTATGTTTCTTTTACAACAAAGTAAAATATTAAAGGATATAGGACAATAGTGAAGAACAAATATTCGATTGAAATAAATATCAATCATTTGAAATAAATTCAAGAGATTCGGATAGCATTTATTTATTCGAAGATGGAGCTCGTCTACTTTAAGAAACTCCGTCTACTTAGTTATATGTGAGACTTAGTTTATTTTGCTCTTCTGATGACGTGGCATATCCTCTTGTCTATCAATTCTTTGGAGTTGCTATTTCTCAAAGATCTCCGTCTAGTGACGTGGCAGTTAGTGCTTGTCTACTAGATTACTTTATTTTTTCAGTTCATTTACTTCTACTAATTACTTCCGTCTGCTTACGTGATAAGATGGATGCACTTATTATCAAGTCTTTGGACTTGCTGTATCTAACAAGTTATTTTGGTATTCATCTAGAAAACACTTAGAGCCTCTTCTACTTAATAAAAACAGTCTACTCAATTAAATAAATAAGTAACTTTACAAAAGTGTTTGAACAGCCCGTCTACAAGGGTGGACGCGTATTTTTCAATAAAAACTTATCCCATGTTTCTTTTACTTATATGTAAATATTCCTGCATAGCTGAAAGCACATGTTAGATCTCAACTAACACTTTGCCAAGCAAATTTAATCCTTTTGTTATCATCAAAACTTAGAGATTATATAATCCAAAACCACTTTGGTTCCAACAATCTCCCCATTTGTGATGATTACAAAACTAATTAAATTTGAAAAACAAAGTATAAGAGAGCTTGCAGGGCTCCCCCTAAGACAAGGCATTCAAATATTTAAGCAGAAAAAGCATATGAAGAACAACTGCATATAAGCTAACAGATAGGTGCAATAACTTATAATACTTAGAGTATATATGAAAGAATAAATAAGCATGGTCAGCAGATATCAAAGCAAATAAGCAAACATAAGTATCATATCAATTAGCAAGTTGAAAAGAATATGCATATGCACACAAATATAAGCTTTTAAAAACTGACTTTTTATATATATAAACAAATATCTTTTCTTTCCTTTCTCCCCCTTTTTGTCATCATCCAATAAGGTAAAAGGAGTGGACCATCATTGTCAGTATATAAAAAGAAGATAAAAGGTTAAGGTTAGGCAGGAGGAGGTGGTGGAGGTGGAGGGTTCTGAGTCTGACTTTTCTTGAAGTCCATGAGGAATTCCAGCATTTTTTTGACAACCTCTAAGGTTGGAGCCATTGAAGTTTGAACTTGTTGTTGGACATCCTCCTTAATTTTCTCAGTCATCTTCTCAACCTTCTCATCAACTATCTTGCCAACTCTGTCATCAACTATTTTGCCAAGAACCTCTTCAAGATTAGGTGGCAGAGCCTATTGCCTTGAGCTTTCAGCAAACTCGTGAAATATGCTTAATGTTCTTGAATGATCTGAAGTGTGCATCACAACTAGAGATAATAGTTGAGAAGATTGTTTTTCTGATGAGCTCTGATTGTGAATGGATTCAACTATTTCTTCTAAGCCAACAACTGTGGCATTTTGATCAGGTTCTTCAACAACAGGTTCATCTACGATAGGCTCTGAAGTAGGTGGAGGGATCACTGAGACTTCTTTTGCCCATCTGATGAGGTAGATGAATTCCACATTTTTACTATTTATAGGAAGTCCCCAAAGGTCTTTATAGATCATATATCTAAAATTTGAAAGACCACACTTCCTTCTGACCTTAGGAATTTCCTTCTTCTCTTCTTCAGTCAGTCCAGAGGAAGATGCCTCTCTTGTGCAGTGAATAATATGAGATTTCCAGAAATCTGCAACTCGATGTTCATTGATCAGCTCAATGGATTCAATATGCAAAAAGAAATCCAGCATTTGAGTAGTCAAAAGTTTCTTGGTTCAGATCAAGCATTGATGATTCAGCTTCAGGCATGACTCCTTTGAATCTTCTGTTTGTCTTGTCTTTGTCCTTATTCAGATCTACCATTGGCAGTCTTGGACAGATCTTGTAAGGCATGATTCCAACTCTGGTTGCTTCATTATGTCTCAGCCAGGATGGAGGGACAAAATGTGCGGCTCTATCAATTCTGAAATGACTGAATTCCCACTTTAGCATTTCAAAGATGAGCTGATCCAGGAAGAAATCAGTGGCCCTCCCATAGACTCTGGGATGCTCAAAAGACACCCATTTTGTGTCCCTTGGCATGATCATGGGAACATGCGTTGAGGATCTTGCTCTTCACTCAAGGATGGTAGGAAGATTTTTTCTATTGGGGTCAGTCTCCTAAACAGGTATGATATGTCTCTCAACTCCATCAGTGAGGGATACGAAAGGAGGAGTTTTGACAAGGTTAGGGTAACTTTTTATGGGGGGAATTTGTTTAGGGGTAGGTGAATGACTAACGGTCCTAAGTTATCATGCATTTGTGAAGGCACATTTTTTATTAATTTACAGTCAGGATGAGGTAGGTAAAGGGGTTCAACAGGTGGCCCGACTTCTTCCTCATACTCAGGTAGAGTTGGGAATGTGTTCGGGTTCAGGTTGGTGAGAGTGAAACAACACTTTCCATTCTCTTTTTACCTTGGCCCAATCCTCAGATTTGCCATCATAAAGAACAGAAGTTTGGGTGAAGGGAAATAAGGTTCTCAAGGGTTTGTGGAAATGAGCACCAGGGGAAATGCCATCATTTGGTTGATTGAACCAGGGATCATCGGCAGGGATAATAGGTTGAAATTTTAGAGTGCCTATTTGTGTTGGTTGGGGTGAAAGGGGCGTGGGAATGTACACATCATCTTCAGTGGAGACAGCAATGTTATTATCAACAGGCACATCATCAATTCTAGTTTCTAAACTAGACACTAAGGCATCTACTGCTATTTGAACATGATCACTAGCAAAGATGGTTACCTTAGAAGTCTTAGTTGTTATGGATTTTCTTGCTGGTTGCCTTCTAGGTTTTGTTGTAACAGGCACAACGGCCTCAGCAGCAGCAACAGAAGTCTTCTGCTTCTTTAGGATTGTACTGATAGGAACGTTGTCCTTATCAGCTTCCTCATCTTCATTGTGTGAGAAGATAACTCTTCTTTGCTTCTTTGAAGCAGGGGCATCAGAAGGTTCCCTGATAATAATGCCACCAGCTGGTCTCTTGCATGCAGGCTTCCTTGTTGCAGTGGTCTTTTGCCTAGTTACTCTTTTTACTCATAGGACTTCATAATTGTTTTGTTCCACCATTTATTCTTTAGTTTTCATCAACTCCTCAGTTTTGACCATTGCAGCAGCAGCATAGGTACTGAGGTTCATGTCAGCTATATTCATTTTACCAAAGTCTGCAGCCGACATTGGTTTTTCAGTTAAGATCCTGGCTTGTTCCTCAGGAGTCCTTGCAGCAAGAATCTTATGAATTCCATGAGCCTTGAAAATATTGGAAAGAATATGGCAAAAAGGAAATACTGAGAGTCTTTTCTTATTCATCACAGCATCTCTAAATCTTCCGTACAGAATTCTTGGAAGATTGATCTTCATTTCGATAAGAAGATGGAAGAGGCAGAATTTGTGCAGGGAGGTGAGGTTGTCTTTGGATCCAACCTTATGAAGAACCACCTTATTAAGGAGCCGATGAAGGATGCGAACGATGTCCTTCATTTCAACAGCTTTCCAAGTGTGAGTTCTGAGTGTGTCTTCTTTCATGAGACAGACTTCAATGGTCTCAGAGCCACCCAAATCCTCTTCACATGACTCAGTAAAAATCAAACCCTCCTGAGCACAGAAAATAGCATCAGCAATAGACTTTTCCGAGACTACAATCTTCTTTCTCAACACTATAGAGAAGAAGTCAGTATCAGTCACTTGAATATTTCTCCAGAAGTCCCTAATCAGGTTGGGAAAGACAGAGACCTTCTCTGTGAAGAGTCGTCCCCACCCTACTGCATTAACATATTTGCTTATGTCTAAGTTGTAGTCTTGTAGCACTCCAAGGTTGAAATCATGCTCAATTGCCAAGTTGAGCTTGTCCACGTTAAAGGTTGAAGAAGAAGCCATTTTAGGTGATCAGAAAGCTTAGGGTTTGAAAGTAGAGAGAGAGAGAGATAGCTCGAGAAGTTAGAGAAGTGTAAAGTTTTTCTCAGAGGGAAAAATATTACCTATAAAATAATTTTGAATCTCAAAGGTTAAAAAAACTTTTGAGATGACATGTCATTATGATAAAACGGCGTTGGTAACTTGGAACTATAAAAATGTCTTGATGGGATTGGTGGAAGTACTGACTCAGCAAAGAGAATAAAGGATAAATTTGTCATTGAGACAAAATAAATGCATTTATTAACGAAAAAAAATATGCTTAAATACAGGCAGATGCGAGCTCGTCTGAAACTATACAATGGACGCGGTAACCAGTATCAGTGGACTCATCATATGGACGTGCAATACAATATGCAATAGACGCACAACTTTTAATAAATATTAGACGTGCATAGGTAGTAGACGCAAGATTAACAAAACAAATATTTAAGGTTGGACGCCTAAATTAATCCACACAAATTATATTAAAATGCTTCCTAATAAAGATAAATCTGTCCTCTGCAAGAGGTTTAGTAAAGATTTCTTCCCATTGATGGCCAATATCTACAAATTGAATATCAAACACACCTTTTTACACATAATCCCTAATAAAATGATGTTTAATCTCTGCGTGCTTAGCTCTAGAATGTAAAATTGGATTTTTAGATAGATTTATTGTAGCAGTATTATCACACATAAGTGGAATACTACTTACAAACACATTGTAGTCCTCCAATTGATGTTTGATCCAGAGAAGTTGTGAGCAGCAACTTGCAGCTGATATATATTCAGCTTCAGCAGTCGATAAGGCAATGGTACTTTGTCTTTTGCTTGACCATGAGACAAGATTAGCTCCAATGAAGTGACATCCTCCACTATTACTTTTTCCTCCAATTCTATCTCCAGCATAGTCAGCATCACATAAACCAACTAATCTGTAATCTTCATTTTTCTTAAAGCACAAACCAAGATTAGTAGTACCTTTTAAATATCTAAAAATTCTCTTTACTGCTGATAAGTGAGATTCTCTAGGATCAGATTGAAATCGAGCACATAAACATACACTGAACATAATATCAGGCCTAGACGCAGTAAGATATAAGAGAGATCCTATCATACCTCTATATACCTTTTGGTCTACCTTTTTCTCTTTATCATCTTTGTTCAGTATGGAAGTGGGGTGCATAGGAGTATTCATTGGTTTATAATAATCCATCTTAAATTTCTTCAGAAGCTCTTTTGTATACTTGGTTTGGTGGTTGAGCACCTCATCCATGGTTTGTTTTACTTGAAGACCAAGGAAGAATTTGAGTTCTCCCATCATGCTCATTTCAAACTCTTTTTGCATTAACTTAGAGAATTCTTTGCAAAGAGACTCATTAGTACCACCAAAAATAATATCATCAACATAAATCTGTACAACTATGAAATTAGACTTAATGGATTTTCTAAATAAGGTTGTGTCAATCTTTCCTCTACTGAATCCATTTTCCATAAGAAAGGAACTTAGTCTGTCATACCAAGCTCTAGGAGCTTGCTTAAGACCGTACAAAGCTTTCTTAAGCTTATATACATGTTCAAGATAGGTTTCACACTCAAAACCCGGAGGTTAAATAACATAGACTTCTTCATTAATAAAACCATTTAGAAAAGCACTTTTAACATCCATCTGAAAAAGCATAATACTATGATGTGCAGCGAATGAAAGTAGAATTCTAATAGCTTCTAATCTAGTAACAGGTACAAAAGTTTCAGTATAATCTATACCTTCTTCTTGGGAGAAACCTTGAGCAACAAGTCTTGCTTTGTTTCTTGTTACCTTACCATTTTCATCAAGTTTGTTTCTATAAACCCACTTTGTTCAAATCACTGATTTGTCTTCGGGAAGGGGAACCAAAGTCCAAACATCACTTCTTTCAAACCGATTGAGTTCTTCTTGCATGGCTAGAATCCAACCATCATCTAGCAGAGCCTCGTCTACTGTCTTTGGTTCCAACTCAGAGACTAGTGCAGAATTTTCTTGTTCTCTGAAGGTTGATCTGGTTCTTCGCTTGTCATTGGGGATTCCAATGATCTAATCTTGTGGATGATAATTCTTGAAGTACCAAGATTTTTGAACTGTACCATGTTGAGAAGTGGAAGTTTCTGGTTGTTGAGTGAGGTCATCTGCTTGATAATCAACTTTTATCTCAAGTGAGTCTCCTGGAATGCTTAGATCAAGATTTGCAAAAGCTTCATCTAGCTCTGATAATTTCTTATCAGGTTGTTTGTCATCAAACTTGACATGAATACTTTCCACTACTATCAGGGTCCTAGAATTATAAACTATAAAGCCTTTAGAAGTTTCAAAATATCCTAATAGTATTCCATTATCTGTTTTAGCATCAAACTTACCAAATTGATCTTTAGTAATCAGTATATAGCATTTACAACCAAAAGGGTGAAAATAAGATATGTTGGGTTTTCGTCCTTTCCACGGTTCATAAGGAGTCTTGTGCAGGATACGTCTAATGTATATTCTGCTCTGAATGTAGCAGGCAGTATTAATAGCTTCAGCCCATAAGTGTCTAGGGACAGAGTTGTCATTGATCATAGTCCTAGCCATCTCTTGAAGAGATCTGTTCTTTCTCTTTACCTCACCGTTTTGCTTTGGTGTTCTAGGTATTGAGAAATTGTAAAGGGTACCACTTTCTTCACAAAATTTATGAAATAGATCATTTTCAAACTCTCCCCCATGGCCACTTCTGATTGAAGTGATACACATGCCTTTTTCATTCTGTACACGTTTGCAGAATACATAAAAGACCCTAAAAGGCTCATCCTTGTGAGTTAGGAACATAACCCATGTCCATCTAGTGTAATCGTCTACTATGACAATACCATATTGCTTACCACTGACAGAGACAGTTCTTGTTGGACCAAAAAAATCAAAATATAGCAACTCTAGTGGTCTATTGATACTAACAACATTCTTAGATTCAAAAGAACCTTTGACTTGTTTTCCCTTTTGACATGTGATAAGCCTTTGGCTTATCTAGTTTTATAACTAGATGGACTGTGGTTTTTGTGCAAATTATTCGAGTTCAATCTCGTTTTCGCCCAAATTTGGCCTTGATTTGTTCCTAAGTAGACTTTTACTCGTTCTAGGTATTTTTAGTAGTTTTTAGTCTATTTTAAATAGAATTACGCTTTTTGTGTCTTTTTATTGTTTCAGGTTAGAAGTGAAGCTCCGAGAGTCAAGGAAAGTCAAGAAATAGTGGAAATTGCCATTCTGGAGATGCTCGCCCAGTGAGTGTATGCTCGCCCCACGAGTCTGAAGATCAGCAAAGTAGTAAAGTCATCAATTCTGTCTCGCCCCGCGAGAATATTCTCGCCTCGCGAATCATGAAGACCTGCAAGACAGAGACCATCACGGCCTATCCGTGATGAAGGTCACGGCTGTGACAGATTAAGGTTTGAAGTCTCGCCCCGCGAGGTGCAGCTCGCCCCGCGAGAGTTTGAAGACCCTGGAAGACAGAGACCATCACGGCCTAGCCGTGATGAAGGTCACGGCTGTGACATTTTGAAGTTGGAAGACTCGCCCCGCGAATACACTTTAGCCTCGCGAAAATCCAAATTGAAAGTGCGCCAAAACTAATGATTCGCCACGCGAAATGTTGTTCGCCCCGCGAGCGGCCGAGAACCAGAATTCCTATTTATAGGCTGTTTCAGATCAGAATAGGGGGGGTTGGTTTTTCCACTTGTTTATATCAGTAGTTACGAATCCTTGTTTCTGGAGCTGCGTCTCCCTTCTCTTTTCTTTTCTTATTTTATTATTGAGATTGTTGCCGATTGTTCGTTTGTCGTAACGGGCATGAGGAACTAATCCCCTCGTCTAGGGGATCGATGAAGCCACTCATGGCGGTATAGTGTTCATGTGATGTATGTTTTTCTCCCCTTTTCTTAATTAATGTTTTCCAATTCTGATTTGATTGTGTCGATTATATGCATGCGTGATCGACTAGTTAAACGTGTTGAGGCTGAGAGGCGATTCGCGTTTTAGAACTTGAATTGGGATCATCGATCAAATATTGCATGAGAGTGAGTAGGAGATCAGTGCAACCATATAGGGAACAAGAATTAATAGAATTTGATGATTAGGATTATGAGACCTAGTAAGTAATTAATCCAATCTTCGAATACGTCCTATTGAGCACGACAGTGGATATAGGAGAATTTGGGAGTCCCGGTTGACATTGTAATTGAACTTAGGGAGGAATTCATCATCACTTGGGTACTATGCATGATTGGGTAGGTGGAATTGAGACCCTAGATATTTTTAATTTCAGATTTCAATACATTAGCGTTATTTGATTTGTTATTTGAATTGCGATCTTAATCTCTCTCTCAACCACTTTCCTCACTTGACCAAACGTATCTGATTTCCCGCGGATTAGTTGAATTGGTAGCCCAATCCCTGAGTTCGACCTCGGTAAATTCTTACCGTGTTTATTTTATTACTTGCGACGACCCGGTACACTTGCCGGTGACTTAACAAGTTTTTGGCGCTGTTGCCGGGGATTGGCACAACCAGTTTTCCTAATTTTTAGCAAATTTGATTGATTGGTTAAGTTGATTTTATTTTTATTTTTATTTTTCTGTTATTTATTTATTATTTCTCTCTACTTCTTTGATTCCACTTGGTCTTGCCGTGTTTTTGTATGCGAGGTAACCTTTCACAAGAGGACCTGCTATTTGATTCGGAGATCACCAAGACCGAGAAGCGCTTAAGGAAGGAAGTCAGAGAAAGAAAAAGGCTTGAAGCGAGTAATCTTGAGAGGATGGCCGAAGAAAATCCTCCTCCTCCTCCTCCTCCTCGTTACAAGCCTCTCTTCGAGATCTGATCTACCCAACTTGGGGGATTGTGATTCTTCCATCGTGAGAGGCAACCTCAATACAGACTCCTTCAGAGTGGAAGGATGTGTCACAGCCTATATTCGTGAGAATCAGTTTGATGGGAGTGGCAGACAAGACCCTCACAGGCACATCACCCACTTCCTTGAAGCTTGTGACTTACAGAAGACAAGAGGAGTCTCACAAGATGAGTTTCACTTGCGGCTTTTCCCTCTCTCTCTTAGGGATGTCGCTCGCGATTGGTTTGACAGCTTGGATAGGAACAGTATCACAACTTGGGAGCAAATGGCACAAAAGTTCATAACTAAGTATTTTCCTCCTCAGAAAGCGGCACAATAAAGAGTGGCCGTTACATCTTTCAGACAGACAGAGGATGAAACTTTTAATGAAGCTTGGGAAAGGTACAACGTGCTCTTGAGAAGATGTCCTTCAGCTTTCTTTGACCCGGTCTCCAAGGTTCAACATTTCTTTAACGGGTTAAGGGGACGCTATCAGATGAATTGTGATGCCGCAGCTGGCGGTTCCTTCTCCTTTTTATCAGCTGAGGATGGATGGGCATTATTAGAAAAGATGTCGTACAATGATTACAACCGTGGTAGGGAGACCTCAAGTGGAGTCAGTTCTGCAACAATGGAAGCCATTCTAGAGCAAGTTAAATCGTTGAAGATGCAATTTGCGACTTTGTCAGAGAACAAGAAGGTTAATGCGGTACACGAGGGAATGCCTCCAGGTTGTGATAATTGTAATGGAAATCATGACACTCAGAGCTGTCATTTCTACTTCTCTCAAGAACATGTAGACTCATGCCACAATTTTTATGACAGTGTGCCCCAGAACAATTATCAGAGGAACAGACAGAATGACTACGGTCAGAATCAGAATAGGGGGTATATGAGGAGAGACCATCCGGGTTTCGCTTGGAGTGATGCTAGTGGTGGTCTAACCGGGCAACAAACTCAACAGGGTCTGAGGCCAAACATTGGAATCCCAGAGAAGAATACTCACAGCAGCTCTTCGGGGCCTAATCAATTGCAAATAACAGATGGTGGAAGGCAGCCTTGGGAATTAGCTTTTGAGAAGATGAGCGCGTCAGTTGACAAGGTGAGTGCAACAGTTGACAAGTTGGCAATCAACGCAGACAAGGTGAGTGCAACAGTTGACAAGTTGGCAACGCATACAGGGGCGACAATTCACAATCTAGAGATGCAGATAGCTCAGCTCGCAAAGCAACTGAATGAGCGTCTCCCAGGCACTTTCCCAAGTGATACCGAGAACAACCCTAAGAACCATTGCAATGCCATAACAATCAGGAGCGGTAAAGTGTTGGGATCTAACAGGGGTGCAACTAGTTCTCAGGAAGACAAGGCCCCGGAACAACCAATTGTTGAGGAAGAGCAACCTGAGAAAGAGAAGTTGGCAAGTGACAAGGCACCAGAGCAAGGGAGAAGGCTGAAGCTTGTGGATGAAGAGTTCCGAAAGAAGAAGTGGGTTGAACCCCAAGACCTCCCGCCTTACATGAAGGTACCATATCCTGAAAGATTGAAGAAGCCTCAACAGGATAAGCAGTTCAACAAATTCCTTGATGTCTTCCGCAAACTTCAGATTAACATTCCATTTACGGAAGCCTTGGAACAGATGCCATCGTATGCCCGGTTTATGAAGGAACTTCTCACCAAGAAGCGGAGAATAGTGGATGAGGAAACGGTTGCTTTGACCGAGGAGTGTAGTGCCATTCTTCAGAGAAAACTGCCGCCAAAGTTGAAGGATCCCGGTTCTTTTTCTATACCATGCACCATTGGGGAGATGACTGTAGGGAAGGCTATATGTGATCTAGGGGCAAGCATCAACTTGATGCCCCTCTCTATGATGAAGAGGTTGGGGATCAAAGAAGTCAAGGATACACGGATGTCACTCCAACTGGCCGATCGTTCTGTAAAATATCCTTATGGAGTGGTCGAAGACTTGCTAGTGAAGGTGGACAAGCTCATATTTCCGCCGGACTTTGTAGTGCTTGATATGGATGAAGACGCCGAGATCCCTCTTATATTGGGTAGGCCCTTCTTGGCCACTGGGGGTGCTTTGATAGATGTGCGACAAGGGAAACTCACTCTAAGGGTGCAAGATGATGAGGTAGTCTTCAATCTCTTTGAAGCAATGAAGCACCCTGTTGAGAGGTCGGATGTGTATCGAATGGATGTGGTGGAATCAATTGTCAAGGCAAAGGCAACCAGAGAAGCCCATGGTTCTTCACTTCCTCAAGTGTTGGTAAATTCCCATGATGATGATAGTAAGAAAAAAGACCCTTTGGGGGATGAGGTCTATCTCGAGTGGTTGAAAGACATGGAAGCCTTACCGAGTTCCCCAAGGGATGAATGTGCAAGGGAAGAGCGCAACAACAAGGGCATGGAAAAAGAGGATAAAGCACCGAAGTTGAAAGGTGGCACAACCGTGGTGGTCAATGAAAACAACCGGTTGATCCCAAAAAGGACCATCCCGGAGTGGAGAGTATGTGCCGATTATAGAGGGCTTTTGGATTTAAATGAGTTGTCCGGGATTCGCAAGCAATTAAACCACAACAAGCGGGCTAAGAAAAGGCAGGACAAACACATCTTGCCTAAGGAGATTGAGCCCGGGCAAGCGGTACTTCTTGACAACTCAAGGTTGAAACTCTTTCCGGGAAAGCTAAGATCGAGGTGGTCGGGACCATTCAAGGTCCTCCAAGTTTGTCCTCACGGAACAGTAGAGTTAGAAGGGGCCTCTGGTAACTTCAAGGTGAATGGGCAATTGATAAGGCATGACCATGGGGAGTCAGTCCCAAATTACAAGCAGTTTCTTCTTCCGGAGTAACCCTTTGGGGTGACTTGAGTCAGGCTCGGGACGTTAAACAAGCGCTACTTAGGAGGCAACCCAAGCTAGGTATCCTTTGGTTTTAGTTTCTGTCATTATCATTTATATTATTAAAAAAAAAAGAAGCTTGATTCGCCACGCGAATCCACTGTGGCCGCGCGAGACAGAAGCCCTGAACCTCAGCGGCTTACTCACGTTTCTGTCTCGCGTCGCGAGGTCTACTTTAGCCTCGCGATTCTGGGCATCATCATCTGTTGGAATTCCAGATTCGCCTCGCGAGATACTACTCACCTCGCTATTCTAGAAAGTGTGGAAACAGTTTTTCCAGATTCGCCTCGCGAGTGATCTCTCGCCTCGCGAATCTGCAATTAAGGTTTTAATTTGCAGGAGTTCTTCCAGGATGCTATGCAACAGAAGGGAGGCCGTGAGACCAATTGGATGAGGAGGCAACCATGGAAACTTGATCAGGGAGTATCCTCTCCTCTCCTCACTTTAGTTTTGTTTTTGTTTTTGCTTTTTGTTTTGTTTTTGTTTGTCACTCTTGAATAATTTGAGAAGATCAAGAGTTTTTGTATGAATGTTGTGTCGGCAAGCTTGTTGGAATTTAATTAAATTGAGCATAGATTGATTGCATGAATTATATTGACCATCGATGATTTCCCCCTAGGTTCTGCAAATAGAAAATTGATCCCCATGTGAAAAATTGAAAATTGAACTTTGAGAATTTTATTGTGATTACTTGATTTATGATAAGTTTGGGGTGAGGGGGTGCACACACTAGGAATCGTATCTCGGTCAAACAATTTGAAAAATGTCCAGGTGAGGATTTGAGCCTCCAACTTTGTTTTTGATTGTGTGAATCACTGTTAAGTTGCACTTTCCCGGATTTGCTTAAATCTCTTCATGGTTTGCATGTTTATGTGTTGCATCAAATGATTTAGGCAATTTTCTTTGAATTAGCTACTTGGCCTAAAAAGAACCATCCCTAATGCATGTTCCCTAATTAGCCACATTGAGCCTAATTAGCCTATTGTTTCTTAATGACCCTATATTATAAGCCAAAATCTGAAAAACCATGTTAACCCAATCTTAGGATTAGGAGAGCATGGACACTTCGCAAGAGAAGGGTTGAGAAACTAAGTTTGGGGTGGCTACAAGGTGATATGTCATTTTGGGTTGAGAAAAAGAAAAATAAAGGTTGGAACCCAAGGCAATATAAAAAAAAATAAATAAAATTTTTCGCCAAAAGAAAAGGGGCAAAATAAACAAAAAGAATAGCAAGGAAAAGGTTGTAGTCACCCGAGGCAAAAAGAAAAATGGAAAAAGGAATTTGAGTGAAAAATGTGTCTAATGCTCATGCTCTCTTAGTTCCTAGGGACTTAAGCCTAGTATCCTTAAATATCCTACCCTCAGCCAGGCCCCATTACAACCTTTAAAAGACCTTCTGATGTTGCTTGCATGTTTTCGTGGGAACTATTTTTGAGATGAAAATCAAATCCATGGGAAGTGCTCTTGATATGTGAAATTGAGGGAAAAGTTGATAGCCTAGACAAATTTGAGCGAATGAGTGAAATTTTATATACCCTTGTGAGGAAGGCAGTTATTTGAAATTGGTGATCTTCCTTTTGTGTGTGACCATGATCCTCAACTTAGATTAATGATTGCATGAATGGTGAAGTTCTCAATTGTTTAAAGTAAATGAATGTGGGGATTACGTTAGTGTAGGGGGGAAATCATAGGAGAAAAATTGTTTTGATTGCATGAAATTTGTGCGAAATCGATTGATTCCTTTAGGCTTGCCAAGTCTTGAGTCGTTTTTGAGTTTTAGCTTGCTTGGGGACAAGCAAGGTTTAAGTTTGGGGTGTTTTGATAAGCCTTTGGCTTATCTAGTTTTATAACTAGATGGACTGTGGTTTTTGTGCAAATTATTCTAGTTCAATCTCGTTTTCGCCCAAATTTGGCCTTGATTTGTTCCTAAGTAGACTTTTACTCGTTCTAGGTATTTTTAGTAGTTTTTAGTCTATTTTAAATAGAATTACGCTTTTTGTGTCTTTTTATTGTTTCAGGTTAGAAGTGAAGCTCCGGGAGTCAAGGAAAGTCAAGAAATAGTGGAAATTGCCATTCTGGAGATGCTCGCCCCGCGAGTCTGAAGATCAACAAAGCAGTAAAGTCATCAATTCTGTCTCGCCCCGCGAGAATATTCTCGCCTCGCGAATCATGAAGACCTGCAAGACAGAGACCATCACGACCTATCCATGATGAAGGTCACGGCTGTGATAGATTAAGGTTTGAAGTCTCGCCCCGCGAGGTGCAGCTCATCCCGCGAGAGTTTGAAGACCCTGGAAGACAGAGACCATCACGGCCTAGCCGTGATGAAGGTCACGGCTGTGACATTTTGAAGTTGGAAGACTCGCCCCGCGAATACACTTTAGCCTCACGAAAATCCAAATTGAAAGCGCGCCAAAACTAATGATTCGCCTCGCGAAATGTTGTTCGCCCCGCGAGCGGCCGAGAACCAGAATTCTTATTTATAGGCTGTTTCAGATCAGAATAGGGGGGTTGGTTTTTCCACTTGTTTAGATCAGTAGTTACGAATCCTTGTTTCTGGAGCTGCGTCTCCCTTCTCTTTTCTTTTCTTATTTTATTATGGAGATTGTTGCCGATTGTTCGTTTGTCGTAACGGGCATGAGGAACTAATCCCCTCGTCTAGGGGATCGATGAAGCCACTCATGGCGGTATAGTTGATAAGCCTCTGGCTCATCTAGTTTTATGGCTAGTAAGACCAGGGTTTTGTGCAAATTATATCTTATTTTCACCCAAATTAGATTAGATTGTCCTCAAGCAAGGTTTTGAGTCTCTAAAGTAGTTTTAGGTTAAATTTCCCAGTTTTGAGTCAAATAATACACTTATAGTTATTTCTTTGTTTTCAGGTTAAGTAGAAGTTGAGAGAATAAAGAAACAGGGGATTCGCCTCGCGAGAGTTTCACTCGCCTCGCGAACCTGAAAGCCAGCAGAACAGTGAAAATGACATCCTCTCTGGTTCGCCTCGCGACCCCGAAGGCTGACTGTTCCAAGAAAATGCAAGGTCTCTGGTTCGCCCCGCGAAGAAGATCTCGCACCGCGAGTCACCCAGCCCTGAAAGTCAGAGACTATCACGGCTTACCCGTGTTGAAGGTCACGGCTGTGGTAGTTTTGAAGTTGAAGAGTCTCGCCTCGCGAGCATCCATTCGCCTCGCAATCCTGGAAGTCATAAAGCATCACGGTTGGCCCCTGATGTTCATAACAGGCGTAATAAGAAGACTCTTCAGTTCCTCGCCTCACGAAGGTTTGTTCGCCTCGCGAGAATACTAAAGGTTGCAGACTGTTCACAAGATTCGCGTCGCAATAGAGGCTTCGCCTCGCGAGAGGGCAAAAATTCTTGAATGTTATAAATAGCTGTCTGGGCAGATTATGAACAACTTTTTCTTCTCCATTGCTCTGTTTACATTTTTCTGTGTGTTTTCGTTTTTTGTATGGAGAACTAAGTTTCTAAGATTAATCTATTGTAATTGATTTCTACCGTACTTGAGGTTCTGTGATCTCTGTTTTGTATGTTTTTCCCTTTTCAATGCCATATTGTACATTTCTGTTTGTTTAATTCAGGAGTGTATAGTGTTGTGTTGATTCATTTCAGTGATGTTATGTTCCTATACTTAATCGCGTTTGTTTAATTCGCTTGTGTTCATTCATGTTCGTTTAGTTCATGAGGGCTTAACCCCGTTTGTTTAATTCGGGAATAGGAACATACATCCGTAGTAGTGATTTCGTTTGTTAATTGTTACTACAACTGAAAGGGGAATAGAATCTGCTTAGGGCTTGGGATTACACGAACCGATGATAGTTGTTAAATCAAGAACAGTAGATTAATCGTTTTTGGCCATTTGATAACCTCTTTGAATTGCCTTGTTTCATTGCTCTGTTATTATTTTGTTTTCTTATTTGCGTCCCAATCCAAACCCCCCAAAACTGATTTTTGTGAGAAATAACACTTTAAGAGTCCTTGTGAGACGACATCCAAGTTGTCGCCCTAAACTACAGTTTAAAACCCGCTCGTTCTTTTTGGCGCGTGTGCGACAGCGCGACCAAAAATTGGCGCCGTTGCCGGGGACTCTGATTTGTTATTTTTCGCATTTTGTTTTTTTTATTTTCTTTTCTTCCTTTATTTTTGTTTTTGTTTTGAATTGGTCTAGCTACTAGGTCTAACTGCCCTGAATTGTGTGATTTTGACCCGGAAATTGAAAGAACACTGCACACACTCCGTAGAGAATTTCGGGCTAGCACTAGTAGTGATTCTAATTCCAAAACTGTTTTTGAAAACATGGGTGACCAGAGGACATTAAGACAGCTTGCTGCCCCTAATGTAAATTACAATGGATTGTGTATTTCATATCCTGGTGCTGATACTCCTTTTGAACTAAAATCTGGTTTCATTCACTTGTTGCCAAAGTTTAATGGTCTTGCAGGTGAGGATCCACACAAGCACTTGAAGGAATTCCAAGTTGTATGCTCCACAACCTCGAGATCAGAGGGAGTAACTGAGGATAGCATCAAACTGAAGGCTTTTCCGTTCTCACTCCAGGGAGCTGCAAAGGATTGGTTGTTGTATCTTGAGCCCAACTCTATCACCACTTGGAATGATTTGAAGAGGATTTTCCTAGAAAGATATTTTCCTGCTTCAAGAGCTGCATCAATAAGAAAAGAAATATGTGGCATCAGGCAAGGGAATGAGTCGCTAGCTGAATATTGGGAAAGGTTCAAGCATTTGGTATCCAGTTGCCCCCAGCATCAGATTTCTGAACAACTCCTTATCCAGTACTTTTATGAAGGATTACTGCCGATGGATAGGAATCTTTTGGATGCTGCTAGTGGGGGAGCGCTTGTTGATAAGACCCCAGCTGCTGCCAAGCAACTCATTGAGAATATGTCACTGAATTCCCAACAGTTTACTACCAGAAGAAATTCAGTTGAGACAAGAGGTGTGCATGAGGTCCATAGTTCATCTTCCAACCAGGCCGCCTTTGAGAATAGATTGGATGAGCTGACTTCTTTTGTAAGGCAATTGGCAATAGACAGGGTTCAGCCTGCAAGGTTGTGTAGCATGTGCAACTCTCCTGAGCACCCTTATGATGCATGCCCCATTCTGAAGGAAGGGTCATTTTCTGATTTGTCTCAAGCCTATGCAGTCCATCCCTATAATCCAGGCAACAGTCAGAACCAACACAGCACTCCAGACCTCTCCACCAATAGGTACCATCCCAACTGGAGGAATCATCCTAATCTACGGTATGGGAACTCATCCCAACAACAACCGATGGCACCTCAGAATCCTCCTCAAGTGACAGCTTCTGCACCTTCTGGACCTTCACTGGAGGACATGTTCAAGTAAATGACTTCACAGTTGACTTCACAAATGAATGCACAAATGACTACACTTTTCCAGCAGCAAGTTGGACAGCTCCAGGCCTCACAGGCACAGTTTCAGCAGCAAACAAATGCTAGCATTCAAGATTTGAGGACACAGATTGGACAGCTGGCCACAACCATGAATAACATACAGCAAGGTCAAAGAACAACCCAGCTGCCTGCACAGCCAATGATAAATCCCAATGCCTCCAACCCTAATGTGAGTGCCATTTATCTGAGATCTGGGAAAGTTGTTGAGGCCACCTCTGGAACGGATGAAGAACATATTGAGGTAACTCCTGAGCCTACTGTTGAAGTTGAAGTTGAGAAAATGTACAGACCACCAATCCCATTCCCACACAGATTGCAGAATAATAAGAAGATTGGTGGTGAAGATAAGGAGAAGGAAATTCTTGATGTGTTCGCAGAAGGTGGTCAGAATATTCCTCTTCTAGATGTGATCAAGCGGTGCCCAAGTATGCAAAATTCTCAAGGACCTATGCACCAACAAGAGGAAGTTGAAGAATAATGAGAAAGTTGACTTGGGAAGAAATGGTTCAACTCTTATCCAGTCTAGGCCTGCACCTGGAAAGAGTTGCTTTGCTTTAACCCCTACTCGAGCACTACCACGTAGTGCAAGGATCCGGCACATTTACTATTCCATGCACTATTGGGGATAGAAGATTTGAAAATTGCATGTTGGATTTGGGAGCCTCCATAAATGTCATGCCTACCTCCATCTTTAATAACCTTGATCTTGGGCCCTTGCAGTATACAGGTATTACCATCCAGTTGGCTAACAGGACCAGTGCCCGCCCCATGGGAATGGTAGAAGATGTGCTAGTGCAAGTTGATGATTTGATATTCCCGGCTGATTTCTACATCCTGGACATGGCAGGAGAGAAAAATTCCAGTAGATCACCAATAATCCTGGGCAGACCATTCATGAAGACAGCCAAGACTAAAATTGATGTTGATGATGGGACCATGTCTATGGAGTTTGGTGATATAGTGGCGAGGTTTAAAATCTTTAATACGATGAAGCAGCCCCTGGAAGAGCACTCTGTTTTCCTAATGGAGTTGCTTTCTGAGCTTATTGATGATACCTATGATGATTTGGTTTCTGAATTTCCATTTAATTCTGGCTTTGATGATATTTTTTCTTGCCCTGATTGTACTAACAGTAACCATTGTGTGGTGTGTGCTGAGATTGCTGCATGTTTAGCAGGTGATGGATTAGTCAATGAAGTGCATGAGGAACGTGCAGAAGATGAAGCAGCACCGGAGGCCCTCCCTACCTATCTGCCACCTCCCCCTGCGAAGCCACCAGAGGAAATGGATTTTGCACCATGGATAGTTCAAGGGATTGAAGCCAAATTCTATTGGGAGGACTTTGTTGATGAAGCGGTCGTCTCTGACCCAAGAGGAGGTGATGAGTCCGCCGCATTGAGCAAGGTCACCATCATTGTCAAGTGTTTACTCATATATCAAGGATGCAAGTTATGGGACCATGGAATGAACTCTACCTCTTTGGCCTTAGGCTACAAGAAATGGGATTCAGGCGGAAGCTCCTACACTGCCACTTGATCAGGGAGTTCCCTTTCCTTTCCCTCACTCTGATTTTATTGTTATGTTGTTTCATTGGGGACAATGTATATTTTAAGTGTGGGGTAGGGAACTAGTTGTAGTTTTTGTTTTGTTTTTGTTTTTTTTTCCTTTTCTTTGAATAAAGCTCCTTAATAATTTGAGAAGCTCAGGAGTTGTGTTGAGTCTTTTGTTGGCAAGTTTATTGGATTTTGATTGATTTTGCACAAGACTGATTGCATGATTTATGTGATGATTCCCCCTAGGCTAAAAATTTTTTTTGTTTTGAAAAATGATCCCCATGTGATTGAAAACTGAACTTTGGGATTTTGTTATGATGGCATGATTTATGATAAGTTTGGGGTGATAGGAAGCACACACTAGGGATAGAATCTCTGTCAAACAATTTGCATGAATGTCCAGGTGAGGTTTTAAGCCTCCAACATGTTTTTGGCTGTGTGAAAATCACTTTCAAGTTGCACTTTCCTGAATTTGCTTGAGTCTCTTTTTGGTTTGCATGATTATGTGTTTGCTTCAGATGATTTAGGCATTTTCTTTGTAAATAGCTACTTAGCCTAAAATAACCATCCCTAATGCATGTTCCTTAGTTAGCCCCATTGAGCCTAATTAGCTTATTGTTCTTGATAACCTTATGTTATGAGCCTAAAATCTGGAAAAACCATGTTAACCCGATCTTAGGATTAGGAGAGCATGGAATCTTAGAAAGAGAAAGGGTGCAAGAAACTAAGTTTGGGGTGGCTACAAGGTTATGTGTTGTTTGGGATTGAGAAAAAATAATACAATAAAAAGGTTGGAGCCAAAGGCTTGTAGAAAAAAAAATGAAAAAATGAAAAAAAAAACAAAAAGAAAAAAAAAAGAAACAATAAAAAATAAAAAGTGTTGAAATAACAAGGCTGTAGTCACCCAAGACAAAAAGAAGAATGAGAAAAGGAACTTGAGTGGAATTTCAATGTTTTGAAGTGTTTCATGCTCTCTTAGTTCCTAGGGTCTTCAGCCTAGCACCTCCGTACATCCTACCCTTAGCCAGGCCCCATTACAACCCTTAAAAGACCTTTTGATGTGCTTGCATGTTTTCTGTGGGAATCACTGGGAGATGAAAATCAAATTTATGGGAAGTGTTCTTGAAAAGTGAAATTGAGAGAAATGTTGATAGCCTGACACAAACTGAGTGATTGAGTGAGCAATAATTGCCCTTGTGAGGAAGGCAGTTGTTTGGAATTGGTGATCTCCCTCTTGTGTGTAACTTGGATCCCCTGCTTAGATTGATGATTGTTTGAATGATAAAATTCTCAATTGTTTAGAATGAATGATTGTGGGGATTGCTTTGTTTGAAGGGGGGGGGGGGGGACATTGAAGAAAACTGTTTTGATGTACTGCTTGAATTTGTGCAAGGTTGATTGAATCTTTTAAGCTTGCCAGGTCTTGAGTCTTTTTGATTTTTGATTCCTAGTTTGCTTGGGGACAAACAAAGTTTAAGTTTGGGGTATTTCGATAAGCCTCTGGCTCATCTAGTTTTATGGCTAGTAAGACCAGGGTTTTGTGCAAATTATATTTATTTTCACCCAAATTAGATTAGATTGTCCTCAAGCAAGGTTTTGAGTCTCTAAAGTAGTTTTAGGTTAAATTTCCCAGTTTTGAGTCAAATAATACACTTATAGTTATTTCTTTGTTTTCAGGTTAAGTAGAAGTTGAGAGAATAAAGAAACAGGGGATTCACCTCGCGAGAGTTTCATTCGCCTCGCGAACCTGAAAGCCAGCAGAACAGTGAAAATGACATCCTCTCTGGTTCGCCTCGCGACCCCGAAGGCTGACTGTTCCAAGAAAATGCAAGGTCTCTGGTTCGCCCCGCGAAGAAGATCTCGCCCCGCGAGTCACCCAGCCCTGAAAGTCACAGACTATCACGGCTTACCCGTGTTGAAGGTCACGGCTGTGGCAGTTTTGAAGTTGAAGAGTCTCGCCTCGCGAGCATCCATTCGCCTCGCGATCCTGGAAGTCAGAAAGCATCACGGTTGGCCCCTGATGTTCATAACGGACGTAATAAGAAGACTCTTCAGTTCCTCGCCTCGCGAAGGTTTGTTCGCCTCGCGAGAATACTAAAGGTTGCAGACTGTTCACAAGATTCGCGTCGCGATAGAGGCTTCGCCTCGCGAGAGGGCAAAAATTCTTGAATGTTATAAATAGCTGTCTGGGCAGATTATGAACAACTTTTGCTTCTCCATTGCTCTGTTTACATTTTTCTCTGTGTGTTTTCGTTTTTTGTATGGAGAACTAAGTTTCTAAGATTAATCTATTGTAATTGATTTCTACCGTACTTGAGGTTCTGTGATCTCTGTTTTGTATGTTTTTCCCTTTTCAATGCCATATTGTACATTTCTGTTTGTTTAATTCAGGAGTGTATAGTGTTGTGTTGATTCATTTCGGTGATGTTATGTTCCTATACTTAATCGCGTTTGTTTAATTCGCGTGTGTTCATTCATGTTCGTTTAGTTCATGAGGGCTTAACCCCGTTTGTTTAATTCGGGAATAGGAACATACATCCGTAGTAGTGATTTCGTTTGTTAATTGTTACTACAACTGAAAGGGGAATAGAATCTGCTTAGGGCTTGGGATTACACGAACCGATGATAGTTGTGAAATCAAGAACAGTAGATTAATCGTTTTTGGCCATTTGATAACCTCTTTGAATTGCCTTGTTTCATTGCTCTGTTATTATTTTGTTTTCTTATTTGCGTCCCAATCCAAACCCCCCAAAACTGATTTTTGTGAGAAATAACACTTTAAGAGTCCTTGTGAGACGACATCCGAGTTGTCGTCCTAAACTACAGTTTAAAACCCGCTCGTTCTTTTTGGCGCGTGTGCGACAGCGCGACCAATAGTGTTCATGTGATGTATGTTTTTCTCCCCTTTTCTTAATTAATGTTTTCCAATTCTGATTTGATTGTGTCGATTATATGCATGCTTGATCGACTAGTTAAACGTGTTGAGGCTGAGAGGCGATTCACGTTTTAGAACTTGAATTGGGATCATCGATCAAATATTGCACGAGAGTGAGTAAGAGATCGGTGCAACCATATAGGGAACAAGAATTAATAGAATTTGATGATTAGGATTATGAGACCTAGTAAGTAATTAATTCAATCTTCGAATACGTCCTATTGAGCACGACAGTGGATATAGGAGAATTTGGGGGTCCTGGTTGACATTGTAATTGAACTTAGGGAGGAATTCGTCATCACTTGGGTACTATGCATGATTGGGTAGGTGGAATTGAGACCCTAGATATTTTTAATTTCAGATTTCAATACCTTAGCGTTATTTGATTTGTTATTTGAATTGCGATCTTAATCTCTCTCTCAACCACTTTCCTCACTTGACCAAACGTATCTGATTTCCCGCGGATTAGTTGAATTGGTAGCCCAATCCCTGAGTTCGACCTCGGTAAATTCTTACCGTGTTTATTTTATTACTTGCGACGACCCGGTACACTTGCCAGTGACTCAACAACATGCATCACAGAGAGCATCAGATTTGAACTTAAGGTTTGGTAGTCCTCTCACGGGGTTATGCTTGTTTAGCTTTGAAATTAATTTCAAGCTTGCATGACCTAGCCTTTTGTGTCAAATCCATCGCTCATCTTCAATAGACACTAGACATGCGACACTTTGATTTGAGAGGTCCTCCAAGTCAATCTTATAGAGATTGTTTTGCCTTTTGACAGTGAATAAAAGTGATCCATCATCTTTCTTGACAGTACACGTGTTCTTATCAAAAGACACTGCATATCCACAGTCACATAATTGACTTATGCTCAGTAGATTGTGCTTCAAGCCATTTACTAAAAGAACATTATCATTGGAAGGAAAATGATGTTTACCAATTTTACCTATACCAATAATTTTCTCTTTCTGATTTCCTCCTAATGTGACCCAGCCACCATCTTTTGGCTTAAGGTTTTGGAACATAGACCTTTCTCCCCTCATGTGTCGTGAGCAGTCACTGTCCAAGTACCAAGACATATGTATTTTTCCTGTTGTTAAGCAGATCTGCAATAGGTATTATCTTATCTTTAGGTACCCAAACTGACTTGGGTCCTTTCTTGTTAGTTTTCACTGGATAAGTATGCTTAGCATGTTTATTGTGTATGCACCTAGATGTAATATGCCCACTTTTTCCACACACTTTGCAAAAGGTGTTGGAAAAGCTAGACTTAGCTTTGGTATATTTATTTGGAACTTTTGAAGCTCTATGTTGTTTAAGTGGTTTTGACTTTTTGTGAGATGCGTCTTGCTTCTCTTTGTCATAACCAAGACCAGATTTATCATAATGTGACCTAGAGTACCTTAAAATGAGACTAAGCTTATTTGAGCCACCTACAAGTTTTGACAGAATCATTTAGGTATGTTACATCTTGTTTCAGTTTTGCAACTTCACAAGAAACCTCAGGTTCACACACCATTTTTTCAGCTAGACCGACATTCACTGATTTTAGTATGTCGTTTTCATTTTTGAGGTTTTGTTTCTCAGTGGAGACCCTATCATATTCTCTACTCAGTTTAGAAAACTTCTTTTTGAGACTCTTATATTCTTGTGATAGTATAGACGACTCATGCAACAGCTCATCAAAAGCATTTTGAAGAGTGGACGGGTCAGAATCCATTACCTCAGCATCAGTGTATTCACTTTCTGAAGTAGTGTCTGCCATGAGACAAATATTTGCCTCTTCCTCTGCTTCATTTTCTTCATATGAAGAAGACAGACCAAGATCCTCCCATGTAGCCATTAAGCCTTTCTTCTTTTTGAAGAATTTCTTTTTATCCTTTAGCTCAGGGCAGTCAACTTTGAAATGACTAGGTTTCTTGCATTCAAAGAACAAGGGTGGACCTTTTTCCTTGGAGTCTGACTTCTCCTTGGAAACTTTTTGTTGAGTTGCTTCCTTCTGAAACCACCTTTCTTTCTCCACATATGTTGAATCTTCCTGGAGATAAAGGACAATTCATCCTCATCTGATCCTTCATCATTATCAAAAGATTCAGACTCATCTGATGACTCAGTAGCTTTGAGAACTTTTGATGAACTTGCTTTCTTTGCCTTTAGGGCAATAGATTTTCCTTTTCTGAAATTTTCTTCTTCATTAAGTTCAAGTTCATGAACCTTGAGAGATCCAAGAAGCTCTTCCGGAGAGAGTGTATTCAGGTTTTTGTCTTCTTGAATAGCAGTTACTTTGGGTCTCCATTTCTTGGATAAACTTCTCAAGCTTTTTTTGACATGATCTCTATTTTCATAAACTTTTCCAAGAGATCTGAGACTGTTGGTGATGGTTTGGAATCTTCCAAACATTTGATCTATTGTTTCATGTTCACCCATCTTGAACAGCTCATACTGATGAATCAGCATGTTGATCTTTGATCCCTTAACTTGTGAGGAACCCTCGTGAGCTAGGGCAAGAGTATCCCATTTTTCTTTCGCAGTATTGCAGCTGTGAACTTTGTCATGTTCAGATCTAGTTATAGCACACATGAGATAGTTCTTAGCCTTCAAATTCAGATGATGTTGGTTTTTCTGCTCTTGAGTCCACTGGGCTCTAGGAACAACAGCTCCATCTTCATCTCTTGGTTTAGTGTGACCGGCTTCAATCAGCTCCCAAATATCTACATTCTGTGCATCCAAAAAGGCCATCATTATGTTCTTCCTGTAGTCATAATATGTTCCATCAAAGAGAGGAGGTCTTTTGATAGCTTGTCCTTCTGCATCCATGGTTGTTGGATCGTACTCTCTCAGCACTTGTTAGATGCTCAACCCTTTCGAGGCTGAGCTTTGATACTAACTGAAGTTGACACAGGCAAACACAAGAAGGGGGGTTGAATTGTGTTTGTTAATAATTTTCGAAAACAACCTTTAAAACAATTTTTGCACACAAGGAGATTAGAAATAGAAGGAAACACAAAGAAAAAGATCATTTTTAAAAGACTTTAACAAAACCAATACCAAAACCCCTCGGTTAGTAAGAAACAAATAAAGCTGTAAGAGTTAAGAGATAGAAGAATCACACAAGATGTTTTTATCCTGGTTCACTCTCTTCCAACCAAGAGCTACGTCCAGTCCCTTCTACTTGAAGGATTTTCACCACTATTTCCCGAATAGATTACAACTAAGTATTCAACACCTATCCAAGCTACAAGTATTTCTTTCTTACCAAGCCTCTTCAGGCTCTAACTCTAACAAAGAGATTTAATGTTTGATCTTCTTAACTCACTATGTGTGAGGATATGATAGTTTAAGATCAGATGAATATTTTCACAATATTCAAACTAAGAATGCAGACTCTTGCTTTTGAAAGAATATAAGAATGAGTGATTATTGATTGACAAAATTTGAGCTTGCAAGGCTGTGCAGTCAAGAGTTCTTCTTCGGTATCTCAGGTCTTCTATTTATAGTGACCTTATTCTTCACTTGTCTTTCTTCAACGGTTATTTTGAATAATCCCGTTTAGAAATAGCATTTAATTCATGATAGTCGTTGTGACTGATAGCTTGATTGTGGCATGCTAAACAGTACTCTTGGTTATCGAGGTAGCATGAAATTGGAGGTTCACTCTTCTGAGTATTGCTACCTGAGAACTTGTTGTTCCTCCTTTGTGAACAATCCAGCTTTTTCAGTCATAAAGTTGTCATCGTACAGGTCATTTTGCAGTATCTTATTGTACGATTCTGCTTTTTGCATTTCTTGATGGCACTATATATCTTTTAAAACAAGGTAAAATATTAAAGCATATAGGACAATAGTGAAGAAAAAATATTCTATTGAAATAAATATCAATCACTTGAAATAAATTCAAGATATTCGGATAGCATTTATTCATTCGGAGATGGAGCTCGTCTACTTTAAGAAACTCCGTCTACTTAGTTATATGTGAGACTAAGTTTATTTTGATCGTCTGATGACGTGGCATATCCTCTTGTCTATCAATTCTTTGGACTTACTATTTCTCAAAGATCTCCGTCTAGTGACGTGGCAGTTAGAGCTTGTCTACTAGATTACTTTATTTTTCAGTTCATTTACTTCTACTAATTACTTCCGTCTGCTTACGTGGCAAGATGGACACGCTTATTATCAAGTCTTTGGACTTACAGTATCTAACAAGTTATTTTAGTATTCGTCTAGCAAACACTTAGAGCCTCTTCTACTTAAGAAAACCAGTATACTCAATTAAATAAATTAGTAACTTTACAAAAGTATTTGAACAGCCCGTCTGCAAGGGTGGACGCGTATTTTTCAATGAAAACTTATCTCATGTTTCTTTTAATTATATGTAAATATTCCTATATAGCTGAAAGCACATGTTAGATCTCAACGGACACTTTGCCAAGCAAATTTAATCCTTTTATTAGAATCAAAACTTAGAGATTATTTAATCCAAAACCACTTTGGTCCCAACAGTAAACAGCAACATTGAAGGATAATACTAGTGAAGGGTCAAACAACTCAAAACCCAAATGTGTTACACTACGATTTCTTTTGTGCACAAGTAATGTGGGTAACACCACCGTGCACAATTTTTTTCACCATTAGATACATGTAGACCATGGTAATATGATGCACCCTCCAACACCAAATCATTTGTATTCACTTCTCCCCCTTCTCCTTTCCTCATCCTCCTCCACCCCAGCCCCTTCCGACAGCACCAGCCGCTGCCGTCGAGTCCATCCCGGAGGTAGGCTTGTCCAGGATCAGCGGGCTCGGGTCCACCGGCATCTCATGTGCGAAGCTCTGAGAGAAATCCCAAGCAACGGTTCCAGATCGTGACCCATGTGGCCATAACCAACAAGGGATCGTGGGCACCAATCAATCTTCTGGAATTTTCTTGAGCTGAAACCCAGTTGAAATCAGATCTGGGTAGTGGTCCCAATAATGGTGCAGTGGTCCTTGTCTTATTTTAGTTTCTCTTGTTTTGGCTTTTCGTTTGTTCTCTTTTTCACCCAAAAAAAATCTGTTTAATAGCATGAATATCGATCAATTTGTTCTCCTTTTAGTTTCTCTTATTGATGTCGTGCTTAACTTTGAATATTTATCGATATATTACTTAAGCTTCTTGGGCATGGAATGTGTAGTTTATGCATGCTCTTAACTTGTGATGGTGGACCATTGGCCACTATTAAAGCAGTAGTGTTGGCTAATTTTTCGGAGAAAAAGCTGAAGGACCCATTTGTCAGGGAGGGATTAGGGTTGGAGGAAGGGGACAGTAGGGGAAAGGGGGTGAAGAGGAGAGAGAGAGGTGGTGGGGCTGGTGGTGGATGTAACACCCTGTTTTTCGTGTGCTTAATTATTAGTAAATGCATGCTTTAATGTATTTAATTGTGATAAAATCCAGAGGATGATTTTATTTTAAATAAAATCATTTTCTTGTGTTATTTTACTGTATGAAGTCACAAAGAAAATTTTCGGTATAAAATTCGAGACGAAAGTCGGTGCCTGGGTTTTCAAAGCCATGACGAGTTCATCGAGCTAGAGACCTAATATTGACTCGTGAACGAGACGATTAGTGTTTTTTTTATGTTTTGTGTGGGTTTGGAGTGTTTTGAGAAATCTTGTTCGGGGCCGAATTTCCGAGTATTACCCGGGCGAATCGTCGGGAAATACGATCGGGAAATTCATCTGATCCATGTTGGAGCAGAGCAAAAATGGAGTAGATTGACTGATGTGAAGGCTATGACATAGGCATGTCCATGGCCATACCTTCCTTACACCAATCAAGTCAAATCACCATACTTTCTTACACACACCTTACCTACACCATACCTCCTTTCTTCTCAACCAAGTCAAGCTCTTCTCTCCCCTCCAATCTGCCCCAAAACTGACGCCCTCCCCCTCTCTTTTCCTTCTTCTATTTAAGTTTCAAAGTGTAACCATTTCACACTTTTGCTTCCTTTCACAAAAACACTTTTTTACAACTATTCATCTTCTTCACACAACTAAAGGTACCATTTTTACTAAGTTTTTCAAGTTGTGTTCTTCATCAAAGTTGTTCATACTGGTAAGGGTAATGTCCCTATACCATTTGTTTTTCAAGTTTTGGCTTTATTTTCATAGTTGATGTTTTGAGTTCATAATATGCTTTTAAAATTCAAAAAATTCTCAAAAATTGTAGAAAACTCCGATTGAGGTGAAACCAATTTCTATATTCTTATTTTTACTTCCTCTACAACATACTAAAATCTTGTGGAAAACAAAAATCTCGAACACCATTTTCTGTACTGGACAAAATCTATGTCTTTTGTGCCATATGAGTTTTGTTTCATCTTTGCTTGGTTAAGCTTGTGTTTGAGTGTTATTCCAACATGATCATGACCAAGAGCTCCTATGTACATAAGGATGCTAGGTTTAAGTGATTGGAAAAGTTTAGAAACTTTTATGTATTTTCATGAAAAAGTGAAAACTCTAAGTGTTTTGTTATATGTACTTTGAGGTTTTTCCAAAGTGATCATGGATTTGGGCCCCTTGATGTATAAGGATGTTAGATCCAAGAGATTGGAAAGTTTGAAAACCTCTAACCCTCATTTTTACTCAAGGCCGAATGGTAGTGTTTGTGGCCTAGGGTATTTGATTTTTTCATTTTTCCAAAATGATCAAGGTTTTAGGCTCCTTACTAGGTATGGATGCTAACCTAAAGAGATTGGAAAATTTAGAACATCCTAACCTATTTTAGAGGATGAAAACCGAAACCCTAAGTTGATGACTTAGTGGGATTCTTGATTCAAACTTGTTAAACTTTTGGTGTTTAAGAACTCCAAGCACTTAAGGATCATAAATCCATAAGTTACATGATTTTTGGAAACCTTAATCCAAAACCATTGTTGAAAACCGAACCTATGCCTTGTGGCTAGTGTTCTTTGATTAAAAATCTAACCTATGGTTTCATGTGTGTAACCTTAGATTCGTTACGAGCGGACGTTCGTGATCCTTAGTTTTCGTAGTCGGAACCCCTATCGTCTTTTGAGGTAAGAGGGGATTTCCGAAAGATATTCAATAACTGTATGCATGTGTGTATTTGATTAATTGTTTACTTAACTGTTATTGAGTTACTGGATTATCTGAAATGTTATGCTATTATATGAAGTTGAACTGTATCGTTATATATGTTGAGATGTATAACTGTGATGAACTGTGATATTGACATTGAACTCTGAATATATATATGTGTACATACTGCTGTTGTTGTTTGAAGTTTGCTAAGCCGGACGTGTGTCTGTGCTCAATCATTAATAAGGATTAAAAACCTTAATAAGCTTTGAAGATGAAAGGATGGGTGTTCTTTTCCAAAAAGCTTGAATGTTTAAAAGTACTTGTTTTATGTGACAATATAGTTTTAGTGATTTCTAGAATGCAAGAGAAAAACCCTTTTCGAACTATGTGTTTTAAGTAAAAACTTTCGAAAATATTTTACAATATCCTATTGGGGATTTTCAAAGTTAAAAGTGTTTCAAAAACGTTTTATAAAGGATTTTCAAAAGAAAAGGTTTTCTCCCAAATGATTTAGAAACTTTCCGATAGCCAAAGATAGGTTATCGAGGCTTTCAATTTCGAAAATTGTTTTCGTCAAATGAAAGATAAGTACTAAAAGAATAGGAATCTAGACGTGAGACGTCGCCTCTAGTTTTCCATGCTTAGCACGTGATCTTGGATCAGTGTTAATTCGGGACCGTAAAGTCCTATTCGTAATGTTATGGACTTAAAGTCCACCCGCGGAATCGAGGACAGCCTGCGTTCGATTTTCGTTGTTGTGGGCTATTGTCCTTAGCATGATAAGTAAAACATGACTAAAAGTATATTGATTTCCATTACCACAAACCTTGACTGCGCGCCACGGTCTAGGTGTTGGGATTGAGCATTCTGATCGTGTGTGTCCTATGTTTTCTACGTTTTCAAGTGATGGGGAAATAATGTTAAGTCATTAGCTTTGAGCTTTGACAAGTGAAATATTTACACAAAGAAAAACCTTAAAAGGAAAGTTTTTATTCATATGCATTCCCCCCGGCAGACGTGCCTTTGCTTATTGAGGATACCCATGGGGTATCCGAGAGTCGACCACATTGCTAATTGTTTCGTTAAGGGCATGTGGCGTTGTCCCACCAAGAGGCCTGGTGCATCGGGATGCGGTGGCAACAGCCGGTGGGCAGAGCTTGACCAACTCTATCTTCTCCAGTGATAACATGGTGTTGCGATCTCATGAGATTAGGATAGAGCCCGATATTGAAGTGTCATGCACATTTTCGAACCGATTGTACGGGCTTGAGGACCCCTTGATATAACACTTGTTATATTATGATGATTATGCATGCTTTAACTGTTGATCTGATTTTGTGTTGCATGTATCATGTATATGGTTGTTGTGGGATATATCTTATGACGGTATCTCACTCTTGCATGTCTCGTATGTTCTTTTATTTTCCTCGCAGGGTATGCGTATGCTTTAGATGGACCCTCTTGTCCCTCTTGTACCTGAGGTCACACGGACAGAGACTTTTGACGACGCCGACAGGATTGGGAATTGGAGGATGGACGCGAATGCGACTACGGCGACGTACCGAGGGCCAATCACTACTACTGAAGCTAATATACATGGAGAGCCTGTTAGGAGGATCCACTCAGAGGAATCCAGAACGTGATTCTTCCACCGCCATGGTTGTACCCGAACACGCTACAGGGAAGCCGGTCTACTTCACCCTCACGTTGAGCCCGCCGAGCCGGAAGAGGAGGAACCGATGGAGGAAGATCCTCGAAGAAGATCCCGAAGAGGATCCCGAGGAGGAGCCTCATGAGCCGGTAGACGACCGGTGGGATGAGGAGCTCGAGGCGGGTTATCACCCTTTGGATATTGAGGAGGAGGATGTCCCGTTGGATGACGGAGGAGAGGTGATTGACCCGGAGCCGGAGACTTCTTCTTGTGGGAGCGTTTGTGGCCACTCCGAGTGTCGTAGGCATTGGTAGTGGTTGGAGGCTTTGTTTTGAGTGGTCCGTTAGTCTTGGCTTTTGAGCTTTTCTTTTGAGTTTAGATTCCCGATTCCCATTCCGATTGGTGTTTGATTTACCTTATCTTCTCAGTTATGTTTCAGTTATGTGTTCGTTTCTATTGGCCATATTGATTAAGGCCGTGGTGTAATGTTAAAACCTAAGACCTTTCGAGGCAATATTATATGTATGTATATGTTGTCGTTTTCAAGTTGTGAGTTTCTTTACCTTTTACTTCTTTTCTTTAAAGAAAAAAAAATTAAGTACCTTTTTGGTAACCTTGTGTATGTTGAATAATCTTTTCCGAAAGCGACCAAAGCATTTAAACGAGCATTTTTCCGCAAAAAGGGTAACCATGTGATGACCAAGTTAGGGTGTCACATTAGTGGTATCGAGCTAGTCGAGTCTTTCGGGAATGTCCGGGATAGGTCCGTTTGTTGTTCTTGTTGTGTTTTCTCTGATTGTGTGTTGTTTGAATTACTTCTTTTGAGGTAATGTGTGGTGACCGGCGGGTTCTCTCTTTCGGATTGTCATCCGACTGCTTGTGTGATCCAGGTCAGTATGAATCAGAGAGGTGCTCGTGGACATGGACGAGGCAATTGAGGAATGGACTTCGCTGCTCAAGCACTGGCTGATGTGGCTGCTGCTATAGCTCATCAAACGGCCAATGCTGCTGCACAAAATCAGCAAGAACAGCTGCGAACGGAACAAGCTGCAGAGGGAAGGCATCTTGATGCGTTCAGACGTCAGAATCCATCTCAGTTCGATGGAGACGTGGATCCGATTAAGGCAGATCTCTGGATTCAAGAGTTAGAAAAGATTTTCGAGTTGGTACACATACTAGTGGAAAATATACATTAGACGGTAAAGGTTTACGTCAGTTAACCAAAAGCTAGACGTTAAAAAGGAGGCGGTGGCAGTTTTGTAAATATCAGGCTTCATTAATTCAATTTTAACGTCAGTTGTTTTAATGACTGATGTTAAAAGTGAAGTGACTCACTTTTAACATCAGTTCAATAAAGAACTGACGTCAAAAGTGAATATTTTAACGTCAGTTCGATAAAGAACTGACCTTATAAGTAAGTCTCTTCACTTTTAACGTCAGTCCCTACATCAACAGACTTTAAAAGTTATTTTAATAATTTTTTTTATCTAGTATACGATTCCTTCCGCATTGCCTTCCTCAAAGTTTCAGTTTCACATGAATTGCTTTGATGTTTTGTGTTTCTGTTTTGAAAACTAAAATATATGTGCGAAGTATAAGTTGAATCAATACCCCAAACCGGATCTCATTCATGAAGTGTAATATAGACTGATTGATACAGAAGATTGAAAGGGTTTAAAATCCTATAAAAAGTTACATTGAAAGGGTTTAAAATCCTATAAAAAGTTACATTGAAAGGGTTTAAAATCCTAAACATTAAAGCTACATCCCATCAGAGAGTTTTATGAAATATGCCAAAGGGAAAACTATATATACTCCAAGACCTCGTAAACTGGGGGGCATGAGAGAGCTCAAGAGAGAGGCAAAAACAGGTGCACCAGATCCGTTTCAAGCAAAGGCAAGTGGTTCCAGAGACTTCCAAGACGGCCACTTGCTGCCAAAGCCGAGGTTTTGGAACCGTGGACCCCGAGCACCTGATTAGCCCTCCAGCAGCTGATTCTCCGGAAGGTGATAAGGTGAGCAACTCACACAATGTAATTTACTCAGACTTGTCACCCATGCAATGTAATTTACTCAAACTCAGAAGTTGTTTGACCATTAAGACAAAGACATTTGAGTCTAGGAATAGGAAGAAAGAGTGATGAAGTTAATCTCCACGGCAGAGCCATATTGTGAAGCAGAAAATTAAAAGGATGGAAGGAAGCTATTTATAGGAGCAGGGGATGAAGTTACTAAGCTATTCTGATTTTGAAGAAAACTTACCTATAAACTTAATGCTCATTAAGAGGATTGAGTTACAAGGTGCATGGGTAAGTAGCACTTATGCATACCAAAGGAATGAATGTTTTTGCAGATATCTATACACTTTTAACGCCGCTTTTAAAAAAACTGACGTTAAAAGTGTTTTTAATAAAAAATATTAATTGTTAACGTCAGGTTTTTATACAACTGACGTTAAAAGTTTGATTTTTACTTCAGTTAAATAAATAGCTGACGTAAATAATCCTATATATTATACACGTGCATAATGAATATTGGAAATAATGTAATTAATACACGGGAACTTGGCAGTCATCAAATAAGTTGACGTTAAAAATGAGGTGGTGGGTAAACTATTTGCGTCAGTTCTATAAATAACTGACGTAAATAATTATGAAACTCATTTCATTGGTTGTCATGTCCTTGTTGTCCCTCTTAACGCAGATCACTCCATATAGTACTGCAGTTTATTTCTAAACCTTTTTTTATACAGTTTATTTTTAATTTTTATTAATTAGCTTGAATTAGTAAACAATTATTGTGCAAATTAAAATAAATAAACACTTAACATAAAACAAGTTATATGTATAATCAAATCGTATGACATTGAAGCGATTCATAAGTTAAAATTACATGATTAAAAGATAAAAAATTTCTGCAACATAGCCCTAAAATATAAAAAAGTTTCTGCATCAACATCATTTTCTTCTCACCTCTGTCATCGAAACTCCAATGGATGCATCACCTCCCTCACTTGAATTCCAAGATGCAAAGTAAATCCTCAATCACTAGCAACAAAGCAAAGTGAAATGGATCTTTGCATCTTTCTTCTTCGGTGGAGTTCCTTGATGCATCATCTTGAATCCACAATCACTTGCTTCCAAAGCAAAGTGAAAGGGATGACGGGGATGAAATAAAGTGAGAGAATCACATTACGTGATTCACCCAACCTTAATATCCATGCAATGTAATTTACTCAAACTCAGAAGTTGTTTGACCATTAAGACAAAGACCTTTGAGTCTAGGAATAGGAAAAAAGAGTGATGAAGTTAATCTCCACGGCAAAGCCATATTGTGAAGCAGAAAATTAATTAAAAGGAGATGGAAGCTAGGAAGCTATTTATAGGAGCAGTGGATGAAGTTACTAAGTTATTCTGATTTTCTTGAAAACTTATCTATAAACTTAATGCTCATTAAGAGGATTAGGTACAAAGGTGAATGGGTAAGTAGCACAAAGAGTCAAGGGAATGAATGTTTCTGCAGAAACTAATAAACCTTTAACGTCCGTTGTGTAATACAACTGACGTAAGAAGTTGTGAGTGTTTTTAACGTCAGTTTCTTAATACAACTTACGTTAAATATATGACATTTAACGTCAGTTATTACTAACAACTGACGTAATAAGTGTGAAACGTCAGTTTATTAAGACAACTGACGTTAAATATATGATCTTCACCGTCAGGTTTTACCAAAAACTGACGTAAAATGTTGTTTTATTTTAATTATAACGTTTACCCCCGCGCGCCTTCTCCACTTCTCTACGTCTTTTCTCTTTTCATCACCCTCAACCCTCACCCTCGCTCTCACTCTGCCCTAATCGCGCGCTCATCTCCACCGCAACCACCGCGAGGGCTTCTTCGCCACCACCGTGAGGTACACTCTTAACCCCTAACTCTGTCTTTCCCGCTCCTTCTTTGCAATAACTTGACATCTCTCTTTCCCCTGGCATTCCCGCGCACTAACTCTCCTTGTCCCTCTGCTCTCAGTAACCACATCGAACGTTGGCCACCACTCGAGCTTTCCCCCCCCACCACCACGCGAGCGCCTATTTCTGGTGAGTCTTTAATTAGGGCACATTTTTTTATTCACGGTTTTGAGTGCATGCATGTTGCTCTGCTGGTTTGAAACTGTAGTCTCGTGAGTTGAAACTTGAAACCGTGAGTTTGAGTTGTTTGGAATGTCTCTATTTTTGGTTTTGAGTGTATGTTGAAACTGTAGTCTCAGTAGTTGTAACTTTAAACCGTGAGATTGAGTTGTTTGGAATGTCTCTATTTTTGGTTTTGAGTGCATGTTGCTCTGCTGGTTGATCTGTCACGGCCGTGATGCTCATCACGGCTAGGCCGTGATCAGTTCTGCCTATGAGGGTCTGGTTCAGTTGGCACGTTACGACCGTGATGGACATCACGGCCAGGCCGTGACCAGTGCTTGGTAATGTTCAAAAACTATAGTTTTCAATCTCCCGTATTGTCCTTATATTGGATATATAGATGTTTTGTATATCTATAGGACCTATCTAGTTAATTATTTTTATTTATACTTCTGTATTTATTTTGAGTTATAACCTATGTTAATACATATATATTGTTTTTGAACAGGCATACATATGGACCCGATCACGCCTAAGCCTGCTGATTCTAGTGTAAGTTTACATGCATGTTATATACTGTCTTTAGTCCTTCTTGTTAATGTAAGTTTATAATGTCACAACCCTCTATTTTATCATTTTTTTTGTCCATACAGACATCACAGGCTCATAGGAAACGGGGTAGAGGAGCCACCTTGTTGAAGAAACTAGAGAAGGACAGACAGAGCGGACAGAAGCTTGAGGTGTCCTTCGATGCTAATCTAAATGCCCAGGGACCCCGTGCTAAAGAATTTAATAAGTGGGTGTTTCTACAAGCGAAGCAGCACGTAAGCATCAACTACAACCACTGGAATGACGTTCCACAGAACGTTAAGGATCAGATTTGGGAGGCTATCACGGTATTTTACCTTTACATTCGTTTGATTTACATTATTAGATAATTATCCAAGTTATAATCCATCCAGTTGTTATATATGTATCTAATGTGTAGGTAGCTTGGACTGTGCCAAATGACGAGGATCATCGTCATAAATGTATGAAAATGGCATCAAAGCGTTGGAATGGGTTCAAGCATGATCTTACCAGGTACTATCTATCTAGGAAGAGGCGGCGTGATACAATGTTCTCGGATTATCCCTGGATTGATCGAGATACTTGGGATATGTTTGCCAGAGTCGACGGGATGGAGAATTTCAGGTTTGTTGATTATGTTAATTTTTTTAGCTTATTATAGATCATTTAACTATATTTAATTTGGTGTTTTTGTTTGATTAGGCTAAGGCAAATAAGGGTCGGCAGAATCAAAGTAAGAACGCCCACCGCCACACCATGTCTCAGGGTGGGTACCATACTCGGATCCAGCAGATGATGGCGGATAGGCTGAGGGCGAAGCAGGAAGAGCACTCTGCTAGGATTGAAAGAGGAGAGGTGTCTGAGGGCACACCATCAAGTCCTCCGTCGGACATCGACCGCGAGGATGTCTGGTTAGCCGGCCGCATGACAAAGGCGGGATCTTTTAAAGCTGATGCCACTCGCGAAGTGGTAGATAAGATTGTAAGTAAATAATTAACTTGATTTCAATTGATATTTGTATAGATACTTGCAACACTTTTCACTTGCACGTTTTTTCATTTTTTTTCATTGTAGATGGATCTTAAAGCAAAATCCTCCCAGGGCGCATTCGTCCCTTCGGACGGCAGGACGCCTTGATGATCGCTCTAGGCAAGAAAGACCATCCTGGTCGGGTTCTCGGTGTTCCCGGGAACGTGACCATCAAACAATATTATGGCAAGTCTGCTTCACTAAAGCGGGTGGTCAATGAAGCATCAATTTTGGCTGACATTACTCAAGACCACATGACCAACCCGGATATTACATCACATCTGATGCAAGGCTTAATAGCCAACCCAGAATTCAAGCAGGGGCTTGCCAAAGAGCTTTCCTCTGTCGGTACATCCCAGGACACCGCAAGGCTTGCCAACGCTTCACATGTGAGCACAAAAGTGAGTTTTAGTATGGCACATGTCGAGGACGATGAGTTGGCAGCTAGGGAGCGGGAGTTGGAAGTCCAGCGCCATGAGCATGAGTTGGAAATGAAAAGGCGTGAGCTTGAGTTGGACTCCAAACGACGTGAGCTCGAAATGTTAGCAAAGGTATTTATTCATTATTAATGTCCAAAATAGTCAAATAATTACTTGTGTTTTTTTTAATTATCAAAAACTTATATATTTTATTTTCCTAAACAGAAGGCCAAGTCGACGTCGGTGCCGCTGTCACCTAACACTCGTTTGTTCTCACTTGGTGAGGATTATGCGTATGAGATTTTTGAATGTCCATTGGAGCACGATGGATGGGTGGCACGCCCAGATCAACAGAGGATATTTTCCTTCGTTGGTGACGATCTCGGGAACGCCTGCAGAAATAACGTCTGGATGAACAAAGAATGTCATCGGACCGGTGCACGTAAGTTCATTTTAATTTTATAACTTATTTATTTTTGGTATTTTTCCATTTAATAATTTATTTTAATTTCAATATATATATTATGTAATTAACATCCACACCCTTTTCATATCTTAGGTATCTCCATCGTCTTCAGCTTGATAAGGGTGTTGCATCAGTTTACGGTTTCTTACATCCGTCAATCCTTCTGCCCGAGTTCTTTGCTGGAGATGCATTGAGTAAATACATAGGGAAGGTGTTGGGAGACAATCCGAAAGAATTATATCTGGCTCCCTACTGTATGAATGACCATTGGCAGTTGTTGGTACTTCACCCGTCTAGGCATACTGTCATATTCTTCTGCTCTCTCCACCATGATCCGCCACCGAAGGTGGTGGAAGCTGTAAATATGTAAGTAACTAATCTTAAATTAAATTTAAGTTTAAATATCAGTTGTTTTTAGTTTATTACACACATGATAAATGAGTTTGTTAATTGATCAACATGATTATTTGTTTATGATAGCGCGCTGAAGGCGAGTAGCATAAGTTGCGCCAACGGGAGAAGTAGGACTTCTAAGGCTAAAGCAAATCCTGTATGGAACATCCTCAAGGTTTGGTAGTTTATTTATCAAATAATTATTATTATAATTACTAATTTATGTGTATATTCAACTGACGTTGAAATTAATTTTGTTGGTAGTCTCGATTTCAACCTGACAGTTGGTCGTGCGGCTATTATGTGATGCTTCATATGCTGAACATAGTCTCCGCATCTATTACGGATGGATGGAAGAAGGTAATATTTAAACAACTTGTTAAATTATATATTATAGTTTTGAAGATGACTTGCATTGATGTTATTGTTATTATTTGAACGTGTCTAGGCATTTATCGACCAATCGCCTATTGAACAAGATGAGTTAAGAGACTTCGAGGATGCGCTTCGCCGAATTCTTCTTCAAGTATGCGGCTGAAAAGGAATTGCCAACATACCTCCGCACTACTTAGATAAATAGTTTTTTTGTTAGACTTTAGAAACTAATTAATAACATGTATATATATATCCTTAGATAGTTTTGTTTTTTAGACATTGGAACTAAAATTTATTTATATATATACATGGGTTTTGGTTTTAAGTCCCCCATTGTTCAATTTTCCTTTGCAATTCTGTAATGTGTGTGATATTCTGTGTTACTGGGACTAAATGCAGGGATAGCTGAGGGGAGTGATATTTTAAAACTGAATTTTAAGGAAAAAAAAACCTATTAACGTCAGTTGTATCAAACAACTGACGTTAATAGTATTTTATAAAATATACAGTACTCTATTAACGTCAGTTGTTTATTACAACTGACGTTAAAATTAAACCTTTAACGTCAGTTCTTTAAAACAACTGACGTTAGTTTTAACAAAATCAACGTCTGTTGTATTAAAGAACTGACGTTAATAGTTTTATTTTAACGTCGGTTTTGTTAAGGAAATGACGTTAATAGTGTTATATTTAACGTCAGTTCTCAACTGACGTTAAAATAGTAACTATTAACGTCAGCTGTATTTACATCAGTGAGTATTCTGACGTAAAAAATCAATTTTAACTGACGTAAAAAGCACTTATTGCACTAGTGACACTCCTGAAGAATCCAAGGTACCTTATTCGACGTTTCAGCTCGTGGGAGACGCCGAGTATTGGTGGAAGGGTACTAAGCAACTGCTAGAGGCTGAACATCAAGTGATCACCTGGGGAGTATTTCGCGGCAAGTTTCTGGACAAGTACTTTCCCCAGAGTGCCCGAAAGGAGAAAGAACAAGAGTTCTTGAGGCTAAGTCAGAGAGATCTGACGGTGGGGGAGTATGCGGCAAAGTTCGAATCACTTGCCAAATACTTCCGCTTCTTTCAAAACAACCCCAGTGAAGAGTGGAAGTGCGAACAGTTCGAAGCCGGTTTACGCTTTGAAATCAAGGAATCAGTGCTGCCCTTGGAAATTCGGAGTTTCCAAGCATTAGTGGAGAAGTGCCGGAAGATTGAGTTGATGCGCAAAGGAAGGGATAGCAGAGAAAGTGCAAGTGGACCAGTTCGTCATAAGGGTCAGAATCAAGGACATAATTTCAAATGGAAACAGAACCAGAGGAAGCCATACCATCAAGCACCTAGCTACAATAACAATCATAAGCAACAAGCTCGTTCCAGTGTGTCAGGAACTGGAAGTGGAGGCCAGAGAAACAACGATCAAGGCCAAGGAAGGAGATGTTTCCGATGTGGGGATCCGAATCACTTCACGAATGATTTCCCAAAGAAGGACTACAAGTGAAACAACTGTGACCGTATTGGGCATTTGGCAAAGGAGTGCCAAGCACCGAAGAGGGAGCAGTCATTCAACCTCACTAGAGCAAGCAAGCCAACCGCCAAGGGAAGAGTTTACACGATGAGTGGTGCGGAGGCATCGAACTCCGGTGATCTCGTGCAGGGTGAGTGTGACATTGATGGTAATCTCTTAATTGTACTGTTTGATTCTGGTGCAACCCATTCATTTATTTCGATGGATCGTGTGAAAACGTTGAACTTGCCTGTTTCTTCCTTATCTTATAATCTGATTGTTTCTACCCCAACTGCTAAACCTCGTGGATCGTTAATCTGCTTTGCTTAAACTGTCCTATCATTATTTAGAATAGACATTTCCTTGTGGATTTGATCTGTTTGCCCCTAGTACAACTAGATGTGATCTTAGGCATGGATTGGTTATCTTCCAACCATATCCTAATAGACCGTGCTCGTAAAACCTTAGTCTTTAGGGATGAGATTTCCGGATTATTATCTCGCTAGTCAGGTAAGAGTTTCTTTGAAAGAAGGGGCTCAAGTTTACATGCTTTGTGTGTTCCCTGAGGTCAAGAGCGAGTTTGACTTAGAGTCTGTGACTGTCGTCCGAGTTTCCGAAGTTTTTCCAGAGGATGTACCTGGATTGCCACCTGTTCGGGAGATTGAGTTCGCGATTGATCTAGTCCCGTGTGCTGGACCAATATCCATGGCACCAGATCGCATGTCACCATCGGAGTTAGAAACCTTGAAGGAGCAACTTGAGGAATTGATGAGGAAGGAGTTCATACGGCCTAGTGTGTCACCGTGGGGAGCTCCAAATCTAAGTAGTGAAAAAGAAAGATGGATCGGCCAGGCTATGTGTGGATTATCGCCAGTTGAATAAAGTCACGATCAAGAATTGATATCCTCTTCCAAGGATAGATGATCTCATGGATCAGTTGTGTGGCGCTGCAGTGTTTTCGAAGATAGATCTACGGTCAGGATACCACCAGATACGAGTGAAGGCAGAGGATGTTCCTAAGACAGCGTTTTGAACACGCTATGGGCATTATGAGTTTTTGGTGATGCCATTCGGAGTGACCAATGCGCCAGCTATATTCATGGACTATATGGATAGGATCTTTCGTTCCTTTTTGGATCAGTTCGTAGTCGTCTTTATAGATGACATTGAGACACCCCGATGTGCCCCATCGTATTATTACATTAAAACCTTAATATTTATTTACTTAATCGCTCGCTTATCGTTGAAAATACGTAAAAATTAAAACTTAATTAATAATTATATAACTTATGCAGATATAAAACATACCAAAACTATATTACATAAATACACACCTGTTTATTTATTACATTACCAAAATATTGTTGAGGGTACCCTCTCAGTAGGATCCCTCACAGGCATAAACTGCACTACAGACATACTTAGCGGAAATATAAATACTCCTTAGACACACTGGCCATAATGTCTATACTCTACTCGCCATGGATCACAGCTCGACCTCCAGCATCTGGTTCATACGGAGTTCCATCTAACTCCTCAGCAATTGGTTCCTCCATCGGGTCTTTTCGTACGATCACATCAGAAATAAAATACAACACACAAAGATATAGGGAATAAGAAACAATTCTATCATCAAAAAGCGGAAAAGAGTAATAGTAAATTATACAGTAATTGTCACAGACACACATCACTCAAAATCAACAATCATCCTCAATTCACTATATCATCCTCTACCCTCAGCTCATGTAGTCTAAAACACTTATACTATCATAACTATCTCTATTCCTTTCACATTCATTAGTAGTCCAGGGTAGTCTGATGCAAAGAACTCAGCATAGTACACTTCTATCTTTTGATAGAATAAGACTCAACATAGTGCCCTTCTATCTTGCGATAGGATAAAACTCATCATAGTGCCCTTCTATCTTTCGATAGGATAAAACTCATCATAGTGCCCTATCTTTCGATAGGATAAAACTCAACATAATGCCCTTCTATCTTTTGATAGGATAAAACTCATCATAGTGCCCTTCTATCTTTCGATAGGATAAATCAGATCTACGCGTCATGGACTGAAAAAGTATTTGCATCTAAGCCTCTATATGAATCTCACTATCTCAAATCAATAACAACCTTGTATCTCAAACTCCCATCATAACCTCAACTCGCATTCTATGTCACATCTCATCCATTAGATAACTTAATTAATCTAGGCACCTCTAAGTCAATTCATTCTCTCACCCAAACAATCATCTCCCGAACAACATATATCCTTACTTAAAATCAACTAGGCATAGTATTAAAAACCAGGCAGATCATCTCTAACCATATATCAGAATATTGTTGAACCAAGCAATTCAATTATCATCAAGCTATAATACATTCTCACATAAACATATTAATCATCATAAAATATCATTCAACAAAATAAAAATCACCAAATTTAAGAACTACGAATAGTATACCGGATAACTTCCCAGGAAAAAGAGGTGGTGATAAACACGCTTAAATACCAAGTTTTTCCTTAGCCAGAAATTACCCAGACATATACCATTCCAACCTCAAAACAGCATATTAACATCCATATCATAAAGTATCAATTCGATATAAATAATAAAAGCAAATCATCCATCAACGGTTAATAAATATCAACATAATATCAATAAAATAATCAAACACCATAAAATATCACTTAAAACAAATTATCACAGCCAACATATCACAATCAAATCAAATAATAAATAAATCAAAACATCCTCAACATCATAAAATCAACCTTAATGTCGATAAACCTACAATCCCCGAATCACCATTGGTTTTACAGAAAAGGTTTCCAATGAGATTTTGGTCTTGTCGATTACTCGACTACTAGTAGGGTTTAGGTCGCCCTACACAATTATCATATAATCTACTACTTATCAATTCCGACGATAGGTTGATTCTTTTCCCCACCTGAGTTTTCACCGGAAACACGTACACGACGATCCTCGTTATCCCGCCACGAGTTAACACAAACACCTTCAACCAAACAACATAACTATAATTAATCAACTAACAACCATCTATGGCACTTTAGGGCTAGGTTCGGTCAAGACTTAGAAAATAGGTTTAGGATTATCTTCTTAATGCTATCTTTTGGATCCTAGTTACTAGAGTCTTAACTAACATAGATTACTTATTACGAGACTAAAATTTGAAACAAAATCCTCTAACCTTTAGGGTTAGGGTTTCGGCCCATATTAGGAATTTAAGCTAGGGATTTTTAGTTGGATTAAAGCTCTTGGATAATGAAAGTGGAAGACATCACAAGATCATAGAAATTGGTTTCACATTAAAAGGATTTTTCTACAATTTTCTAGAATTATTTGAAGTTCTAGATCTAGGAATGGAAAAATATGATTCATGGCATAAACATGATAAATACATGAATATGAAAGCTTATATAATCAAGGAGATGAGCTTTTACCTCTTGAAGATTGAAGAAATGAAGAAAATGATCAACCTTCACTATGTTGAAAACTGGACAGCTTGAGGGTGTGATGGTATTGTGAGTGTATCTCACAATATACTCATCCAAAAATTACGAAATTTGGCTTGATAGAAAGATAAGAAGAAAAGGAACAACTTTGGTGTTTAAGGTTTCATTTGGTTCGGATCATAACAGGGGTTAAAAGGGCCTTCTTTATGCTATTTCGTGGGTTGCTGGGAATTCTGGGCAGTTTCTGTATTTTGAGCCTTTCTCCCAATCCACTTATCCGTTTTTGATGATCTTTAGCTTGTTGGAAATAAGAGAGAAATAGGAACAACTTTTGTGTTGAGTGTTTTTCGAGTTTCAGAAAGGAAGAGGGTCATATGTTTGGTGGGAATTCGGTGTTCTTAGGGTTTTGTAACTTAGTTGGTGGGGAAGATGAAGAGAATGAAGAAGATGAGTGAAATGGTGAGGGAGGCCACGGTTTGGAGGGTATTTATAGGAGTAATCTTATGCCTTGTTTGGTTAAAAGGAATTGGTTTAATGGGTTTTGTGATTATTAAATTAATATAAGCTTAACTAAGGTTATAATTAACTTAACTAAGGTTATAATTAACTTAACTAAGGTTATAATTAACTTAACTAAGGTTATTTTGGCTAACCATGGTTAATAATATGTGGCTCACATTTAGTGGAGGTGTGGCTGATTTTGGGCCACACAAAATGACTCACCAATGAGTCATCGATCTTATCCATTAGCGGTTCCTGAAATTTCGTGACGCAAAGTCGTTTACCCGATTTCGGTTTTTGAGAGGAAAATAATGAAACGAAAGCAAAATGAAATAGGTAAGATTTATTGGAGGTGGAGGCACGAAATTGGAGAGATGTGGGAGGTTTTCAACCACGTAAAATGAGTGGATAAGAGTGTGTAGATGCGTCTTGTTAATACCCGCGAAAGCTTGGGGGTATTTTGGTCTTTTTACCTAAATGTCATGATTACTTGCATTTAATGCTCATAAATGCTTGGTGACTCATCCACCATGAGTCATCATGTATGACTCGTTGTCCCGATCCCTTGACGGGTCTCTGCAGATTCGTTTTGACCGTCGGCTCCCCGATTAGGTTTTACGCCCGTATAAAAGCGTAATATTTCGTTTTTCGACTGAAAATTTTCAAAATAATCAAACTCGTTGGAAATATGATTTAAATATAAACCATTTCGTTCACGAGTCAAATTAGGTTTTCTCGCTCAAGAAAATTATCTTGTCGGTGAAAACGCAGACGGTTCCGTCTGAATTTTCAACCCAAATTTTTATCGTAAGCTTCTACCCTAAGATAGAGTATGAATATGATTTTTATTTCATAAAAATCAATCTCCATGAACTCGGATAAAAATATAAATAAATACATTTATACCGGTTAATACAGCGAAAATATTTTTACTGAAAAAAATAAAAATCGGAAAATAAAAAGTAGGGTGTTACAGACATTCTGATCTATTCCCCGGATGAGGAGTCACATGCTAAACACCTTAGCATTGTTCTTCAGATCCTAAAAGAGAAGCAGCTGTATGCGAAGCCGGAGAAGTGTGAGTTTTGGTTGGATCAAGTTCAATTCTTAGGTCATGTGATATCTCGCGAAGGAATCGTTGTAGATCCGAAGAAGGTTGAGGCTGTTTTGGAATGGGAAAGGCCAACAACGGCGACGGAGATTCGTAGCTTTGTGGGTCTGGCTGGATACTATCGAAGGTTTATCGAAGGGTTTTCCAAGATAGTGGGACCTCTCACTCAGTTGACTCGTAAGGACCAAGCATTCGTTTGGACAGAAGCTTGTGAAAGGAATTTCCAAGAGTTGAAGCGTAGAATGACGACTTCACCTGTGTTGATTCTACCTAATCCCAAGGAACCTTTTGAGCTTTACTGTGACGCTTCACATCAAGGGTTGGGCTGTGTGCTGATGCAAAATCGGAAAGTTGTAGCTTATGCTTCGAGGCAGTTGAAGATTCACGAGAGAAACTATCCGACGCATGATTTGGAGTTAGCGGTTGTGGTCTTTGCTTTGAAGATATGGAGACATTACTTGTACGGGGCTAATTTTAATGTTTTCAGTGATCACAAGAGCCTTAAGTATCTGTTCGATCAGAAGGAATTGAATATGCGGCAGAGACGTTGGTTAGAGTTTCTGAAGGATTACGACTTTCAACTACAGTATCACCCTGGGAAGGCGAATGTAGTGGCTGATGCGCTAAGAAGAAAGACGATTCACGCGTCAGTGATGATGGTTAGGGAGCAGGAATTGTTGGAACAATTCCGAGATCTGAGTTTGTCTGTTGAGGTTACGCTAGGAAGGCTGTGTCTGAACAAGATCACCGTGTCAAATGGATTGATGGAGCAGATAAAGGAGAAGCAAGAGACTGATCAGTATCTGCAGACCTAAAAAGGAATTTAGTGCGACAAAGAGCATTGTCAGATTTTAGAGAAGGCACAGACGGGATCTTAAGGTTCCGTGAAAGAATCTGTGTGCCTGAGGATGTCGAGTTGAGAAAGCTGATCTTAGAAGAAGCTCATAAGAGTAAGTTGAGTATGCATCCAGGAGCTACCAAGATGTACCAAGATCTAAAGAAGTTATATTGGTGGTACGGGATGAAGAGAGATGTGATGGAATATGTTGCATCATGTTTGGTATGCCAGAAAGCCAAAGTAGAACATCAGAGATCTGCAGGAATGTTACAATCTTTAGATATTCCCGAATGGAAGTGGGACGGGATATCAGTGGATTTCGTAACCAGTTTACCAAGAACAAGAAAAGGGTATGAGGCTATATGGGTAATTGTAGATCGACCGACCAAGTCAGCTCACTTTCTACCAATCAACATGAAGTACCCGATAAAAAGGTTGACCTGATTGTACATCGACGAGATTGTTAGGTTACACGGTATACCCTCGAGTATTATTTCGGATCGTGATCCGAGATTTACGTCGTAGTTCCGGAAGGGACTACAAAACTCTTTGGGAACAAAACTCAAATTGAGTTTTGCATATCACCCTGACGGATGGACAATCGGAAAGGACGATTTGATCGCTTGAAGACTTGCTTAGAGCACTGTGTTTTGGAGGATGCGGGGAGTTGGGATGAGTCATTACCATTGATAGAGTTTACCTATAACAACAGTTTCCACTCAAGCAGAGGAATGGCACCCTATGAAGCTCTATATGGTAGACGATGCGAACACCTTTGTGTTGGTATCGGGATGGAGAAAGCCTATTGTTGGGACCAGAGAGCGGTACATGCAGACGATCGAGAAAGTGAAGATGATTCAAGAGAAAATGCGAACTGCCCAAAGTAGACAGTAAGAGTTATGCTGATAAGAGACGACGACCTCTAGAGTTTGAAGAAGGAGAACATGTGTTCTTGAGAGTCACGCCAACAACGGGGATTGGCGGGGTAATAAAATCCGAGAAGCTCACTCCCAAATTCATTAGACCCTACCAAATTCTTCGTCGCGTAGGTCCAAGAGGCCTATAAAATATCTTTACCACCTTTTCTTTCCAACATCCATGATGTCTTTCATGTTTCTCAGTTGAGAAAATATATTCCCGATCCATCACACGTCATAAAACACGATAATGTACAATTGAAAGAGAATCTGTCTTTTAACGCGTCGTCGCGATGCATTGCGGATAAGATGACGAAGCGACTCGAGAGGTAAACAAATTCCTCTAGTCAAAGTTATCCGGAATGAAACAACCTGGAGAAGCTATGTGGGAAGCCGAGGACAAGATGAAGATGCAATACCCTAAGTTATTTCAAGGTACGTAATCTCGAGGACGAGATTCTTTTTAGAGGGGTGGAGTTGTAACACCCTGTTTTTCGTGTGCTTAATTATTAGTAAATGCATGCTTTAATGTATTTAATTGTGATAAAATCCAGAGGATGATTTTATTTTAAATAAAATCATTTTCTTGTGTTATTTTACTGTATGAAGTCACAAGTAAAATTTTCGGTATAAAATTCGGAGAAAGCAGAGTGCTGGGTTTTCAAAGCCATGACGAGTTTACTGAGCTAGAGACCTAATATTGACTCGTGAACGAGACAATTAGTGTTTTTTTTTATGTTTTGTGTGGGTTTGGAGTGTTTTGAGAAATCTTGTTCGGGGCCGAATTTCCGAGTATTACCCGGGCGAATCGTCGGGAAATACGATCGGGAAATTCATCTGATCCATGTTGGAGCAGAGAAAAAATGGAGTAGATTGACTGATGTGAAGGCTATGACATAGGCATGTCCATGGCCATACCTTCCTTACACCAATCAAGTCAAATCACCATACTTTCTTACACACACCTTACCTACACCATACCTCCTTTCTTTTCAACCAAGTCAAGCTCTTCTCTCCCCTCCAATCTGCCCCAAAACTGACGCCCTCCCCCTCTCTTTTCCTTCTTCTATTTAAGTTTCAAAGTGTAACCATTTCACACTTTTGCTTCCTTTCACAAAAACACTTTTTTACAACTATTCATCTTCTTCTTCACACAACTAAAGGTACCATTTTTACTAAGTTTTTCAAGTTGTGTTCTTCATCAAAGTTGTTCATATTGGTAAGGGTAATGTCCCTATAACATTTGTTTTTCAAGTTTTGGCTTTATTTTCATAGTTGATGTTTTGAGTTCATAATATGCTTTTAAACTTCAAAAAATTCTCAAAAATTGTAGAAAACTCCGATTGAGGTGAAACCAATTTCTATATTCATATTTTTACTTGCTCTACAACATACTAAAATCTTGTGGAAAACAAAAATCTCGAACACCATTTTCTGTACTGGACAGATTCTATGTCTTTTGTGCCATATGAGTTTTGTTTCATCTTTGCTTGGTTAAGCTTGTGTTTGAGTGTTATTCCAACATGATCATGACCAAGAGCTCCTATGTACATAAGGATGCTAGGTTTAAGTGATTGGAAAAGTTCAGAAACTTTTATGTATTTTCATGAAAAAGTGAAAACTCTAAGTGTTTTGTTATATGTACTTTGAGGTTTTTCCAAAGTGATCATGGATTTGGGCTCCTTGATGTATAAGGATGCTAGATCCAAGAGATTGGAAAGTTTGAAAACCTCTAACCCTCATTTTTACTCAAGGCCGAATGGTAGTGTTTGTGGCCTAGGGTATTTGATTTTTTCATTTTTCCAAAATGATCAAGGTTTTAGGCTCCTTACTAGGTATGGATGCTAACCTAAAGAGATTGGAAAATTTAGAACATCCTAACCTATTTTAGAGGATGAAAACCGAAACCCTAAGTTGATGACTTAGTGGGATTCTTGATTCAAACTTGTTAAACTTTTGGTGTTTAACAACTCCTAGCACTTAAGGATCATAAATCCATAAGTTGCATGATTTTTGGAAACCTTAATCCAAAACCATTGTTGAAAACCGAACCTATGCCTTGTGGCTAGTGTTCTTTGATTAAAAATCTAACCTATGGTTTCATGTGTGTAACCTTAGATTAGCATTCTTGCGGACGTTCGTGATCCTTAGTTTTCGTAGTCGGAACCCCTATCGTCTTTTGAGGTAAGAGGATTTTCGAAAGATATTCAATAACTGTATGCATGTGTGTATTTGATTAATTGTTTACTTGATCGTTATTGAGTTCTTGGATTATCCGAAATGTTATGCTATTATATGAAGTTGAACTGTATCGTTATATATGTTGAGATGTATAACTGTGATGAACTGTGATATTGGCATTGAACTGTGAATATATATATGTGTACATACTGCTGTTGTTGTTTGAAGTTTGCTAAGCCGGACGTGTGTCTGTGCTCAATCATTAATAAGGATTAAAAACCTTAATAAGCTTTGAAGATGAAAGGATGGGTGTTCTTTTCCAAAAAGTTTGAATGTTTAAAAGTACTTGTTTTATGTGACAATATAGTTTTAGTGATTTCTAGAATGCAAGAGAAAAACCCTTTTCGAACTATGTGTTTTAAGTGAAAACTTTCGAAAATATTTTACAATATCCTATTGGGGATTTTCAAAGTTAAAAGTGTTTCAAAAACGTTTTATAAAGGATTTTCAAAAGAAAAGGTTTTCTCCCAAATGATTTAGAAACTTTTCGATAGCCAGCATAGTTTATCGAGGCTTTCGATTTCGAAAATTGTTTTCGTCAAATTAAAGAGAAGTACTAAAAGAATAGGAATCTAGACGTGAGACATCGCCTCTAGTTTTCCATGCTTAGCACGTGATCTTGGATCAGTGTTAATTCGGGACCGTAAAGTCCTATTCGTAATGTTATGGACTTCAAGTCCAATTCGCGGAATCGAGGACAGTTCGTTATGATTTCCGTTGTTGTGGGCTATTGTCCTTAGCATGATAAGTAAAACATGACTAAAAGTATATTGATTTCCATTACCACAAACCTTGACTGCGGCCACGGTCTAGGTGTTGGGATTGAGCATTCGGACTGTGTGTCCTATGTTTTCTACGTTTTCAAGTGATGGGGAAATAATGTTAAGTCATTAGCTTTGAGCTTTGACAGTGAAATATTTACACAAAGAAAAACCTTAAAAGGAAAGTTTTTATTCATATGCATTTCCCCTGGCAGACGTGCCTTTGCTTATTGAGGATACCCATGGGGTACTCTGAGAGTCAGTCACATTGCTAGCTGTTTCGTTAAGGGCATGTGGCGTTGTTTGACCAAGAGGCCTGGTGCATCAGGATGCGGTGGCAACAGCCCGGTGGGCAGAGCTTGACCAACTCTATCTTCTCCAGTGATAACATGGTGTTGTGATCTCATGAGATTAGGATAGAGCCTGATATTGAAGTGTCATGCACATTTTAAAACCGATTGTACGGGCTTGAGGACCCCTTGATATAACACTGTTATATTATGATGATTATGCATGCTTTAACCGTTGATCTGATTTCGTGTTGCATGTATCATGTATATGGTTGTTGTGGGATATATCTTATGACGGTATCTCACTCTTGCATGTCTCGTATGTTCTTTTATTTTCCTCGTCACCGGGTATGCGTATGCTTTAGATGGACCCTCTTGTCCCTCTTGTACACTGAGGTCACACGGACAGAGACTTTGACGAGGCCGACAGGATTGGGAATTGGAGGATGGACACGAATGCGACTACGGCGACGCATCGATGGCCAATCACTACTACCGAAGCTAATATACATGGAGAGCCTGTTAGGAGGATCCACTCGGTGGAATCCAGGAACGTGATTCTTCCACCGCCATGGTTGTACCCGAACACGCTACAGGAAGCCGGTCTACTTCACCCTCACGTTGAGCCCGCCGAGCCGAGAAGAGGAGGAACCGGTGGAGGAAGATCCTCAAGAAGATCCCCAAGAGGATCCTAAGGAGGAGCCTCATGAGCCGGGTAGACGACCGGTGGGATGAGGAGCTCGAGGCGGGTTATCACCCTTTGGATATTGAGGAGGAGGATGTCCCGTTGGATGACGGAGGAGAGGTGATTGACCGGAGCGGAGACTTCTTCTTGTGGGAGCGTTTGTGGCCACTCCGAGTGTCGTAGGCATTGGTAGTGGTTGGAGGCTTTGTTTTGAGTGGTCCGTTAGTCTTGGCTTTTGAGCTTTTCTTTTGAGTTTAGATTCCCAGGTTCCCATTCCCAGTTGGTGTTTTATTTACCTTATCTCCTCAGTTATGTTTCAGTTATGTTTTCGTTTCTGTTGGTCATATTGATTAAGGCCGTGGTGTAATGTTAAAACCTAAGACCTTTCGAGGCAATATTATATGTATGTATCTGTTGTCGTTTTCAAGTTGTGAGTTTCTTTACCTTTTACTTCTTTTCTTTAAAGAAAAAAAAATTAAGTACCTTTTTGGTAACCTTGTGTATGTTGAATAATCTTTTTCCGAAAGCGACCAGCATTTAAACGAGCATTTTTCCGCAAAAAGGGTAGCCATGTGATGACCAAGTTAGGATGTCACGGTGGAGAGAGAGGGGAGAGAAGTATGAGTGACTTGAGGGAATGATAATGTGTGGAGGGTATACCGTATTACTGTGTAAACATACAAATCTAATGGCTGAGACAACTTGTGTACGGCGGGTATACCTATCCCACTTATGCACCATAGAATTAGCATGTGTTACACATCGCGAACACACAGGTAAACAACAAAACTGATGAAGGATAAATTGTTAGTGAAAAGTCAAAAGACTCAAAACCCAAAAGTGTGCAGGAGAGAATACTAGTGTGCAGGTAAATGCTTTATTACAAATCACATCTGAATAACGCTATTTGGTGACATTATACATACCATATGATAAATGCCACCTGTTAAGCTTGACATTTCAGAACCATCCGAGTCATAACCCTTAAAAATTTTACCCACTACCAACCACACAAGCACAGTCTTCCACATATGGTTCAAGCTTCTTCGTCGACAAATTCCGAAATCGAAGGGAAAAGAGCTTATTGAATTCATCAAGTAACATTCTAACAGTAACAACTATCGAGTCTTCTATGCGTTTAGCCTAAGATTTACAACAAAATTGAGTATTATTTCAAAATTCAATCAAATGGAAATTCACCCATTAAAAACATTTCTGAATTAAACAAGGGGAGGAAAAATCTAGTTTAAATATCAATATTAATTTAGGAATTTTTCCATTCTTAACACCTTTAATTGTTATAAAAATCAAGCAAAATCTACTGAAGCATGATTAGTTTTACAAACAAACCTTGATTGAAGTAAGAAAATGGCCGCCTGCTTTGAGATAACGTGAAGCATTTTCCTTTAAAATGCTTACCTGTAATAGTCACCGAAATAGCATAAACAAAAGTGATCCATAGACTAACCAGAGTTTCAACCTATTAAGTCGGTGGGTAGCATATAGAAAACATAGTATAGAAAGTGAAGAAATTCACAAATTACCATCGTATGACTAAAAAAACAACGGCGGAAAATTGAACAAGGCATCAGTAAATTTACAAAGGAAAATAAAGCAAAGAGTATTTATCGACACAAGTTAAGAAAACACACAAGAATCAACTTTTCAGGTACCTAATTATTGCATTATCATCGTTATCATATTGAGGGGGTAAATAACAAAAACAAAATTGATGTGCATCAAATCTTGGGTCTGCATCACCCATGATGTATTGAAGAGGAATCGAAGTAACTCAGCACATGCACAGATTAACAGAGTATACATTCAAGTGAACAAAACACAAAATACATCATGTAAAAAAGAATCTAAAGAAAATAAACATTGGACTTTAAATACAAAGGTTTTAAGAATTTGAAAGCAAAACATTGCAAATGAACTCTAAATGAAACTAATGTTTTTAAGAATACTTTTATATAACAAGGAACACAATTAATAAATAAAAACACTTTATCAATTAGCATGCAAATATAGGGGTTCACAAAAGGAGATAAGCATCGAAATACTAGATAGCACCCAAACAAACTAATGAGCATAGACAACAGCAAAGATATATTCGGAAAGAAGAAATGACAGAATAGCACCATTGAAGTCGAAAAACAAAATATAAAAAAAGAGCTAAATAAATAAGCCGTGAGTTGAGGAGGTATCTGACCGTTTTGACAGACAAATAAGAAGAAAGAAGGAAAATCATATTAAAAAATTAAAAATAAACAGAAATACGGATACAAGATGTTATGGAAAACTAGCATAATTAGTTCCAAAGATACATGAGGCAAACATCATCATCAAAATGTAAAGTTGTTACTTAGATTTATAAACCTGATCAGGCTGATCAACATCGCATAATATCACATCTACCATGTCAACCAAGTCGCTGTACTGGTCTGGTTGTCTAGCATCTTTAAAAATAGGTCTGATGTTAGTACGCTTGCTTGCCGTATTCACCAAGCCACGCCAACATGTTTCTTTGGATTTTACTGCATAGACAACTCCAGCCTACATTACAAAAAAAAAAAAGCATATTCTAAGCATCCCTTCCAATAGCAAAGATTATGTAAATATGAACTAGTACATACTGGGCCAACAATGTCGGACACATGAGCGATCATCCCTCCAGAAGCAGCTCCTAGGTAAAGAACTTGGGCTCCTGGTTGCTTTATTATTATTATTAGACAAAAGCAATGCAAAAAAATATAGATGTCAATATTAAAGTATTTAGAGCACAATGCCATGGATAAAACATGTTGTGGAACCATGAAACTTCTTACAATCCCGGTTTCATGAACCCCAACATATATAGCAGCACCCAACCTGGAGCGAAATGGGTCCCAAACCCTATACCTTTGGTTTGAGCCATCTTCATTCTGCATAATATGATTTCATATGTCAACAAATAATGAAATATAAATATAAATAAACATGAAAATATCTTAAAAGAACCGAAAATTACGAAAATGGTTCCAAACTATATTATATTGCAATTTGCAAGGCCCGGAATGGATGCATCACTCGACAATATAAACAGGGGAACTAATTTTTCCCTTTAAAGGCTAACAAGAAAGACAAACATAACAATATTTAAAATAAAATTAATTATAGTTGTTATTATCAAGTAAGCAGATTTAGAAAACTAACGAAAATATTTAAACAAGTGAAAATGTGTTATCCAATATGTACAGCATAAGGGAGTGATTGCAAACCGCAAAGCCAAACAAGGGGCTAAAACATAAAAGTTAAAACAATAATGATAAAAAAAAAAAACCAACTGACCAAGCAACACAAACTTTATACTTATCATTTTCAAGTATGCTTGTTTAAATATAATGTAGCCTTTTCCTACAAACAAAATAACTAGTTAAAATATTATAAAGCAATCACAATCAAACTGCTATATATGAGGACGAAAATAACCTGCCCAGTAAGTAGATCCTTGGTAACAAAGAAACGACCAAATTCTTCACACTTAGCAATGAAAATGCCTTCATGACTGAGAGGCTCAATCAAACAATTCTTTCTAGCATAAAATGCTTTAGTAAATGCCGTTACGTCATAACCTACCAATAAAAAGTAATAAAAACCATTCCTTTAAGCATCTTACTACTTACAACTTTACAGAAACCCAATTTCATCTTGCCACATACAAGAACCTAAAAACGTTCTCGATGAAAATCAAAACTCCAAATTTTTTATTAGCTTATCCATCTACTTCAGAAACCTATTTGAAACAAAGGCAGGGTTTATATCAAAGAAAAATAGTGAGCAGCATTCATAGATTAAAGAAGAGAATGAAAGTTGCTTCGGTTACCTTTACGAGTATGATCATAATTCAAAAAGAGACAATCTTCATGATCAGCCGTCTTTCTCTCTTTTTGAAGGGGACGACGATGAGCGATCTTTCTCTTTTGTTGAAGGGGACGACGATCAGCGATCTTGGAAAAGGGGAGCTTTGAACGGCGAGAGAGGATTGTGAGTCGCAGAACCAGAAGGAAGATTATAGATGCAGATATCTTTTCAAGGGGAAGATGAGCCATCTTGGAAAAGGGGGGCTTTGAACGGCGAGAGAGGATTGCGAGTCGCAGAACCAGAAGGAAGATTATATATATAGATAAGTATAGGGTGAAAGTCAAGGTTAGGTTACTGTTTTTTCAAGATTCAGCGATTCATCAACCTGAAAGCCCACTAGTCCAGTCAGTGCGATTTTTATTTTTTATTTTTTTATTCAAAGGGGAGGAAACGCCACTAACTGATTACATAACACGACCATCACTAGGATAGTGCCAGAGTGGAGCCATCGGTCCACCCAAAATTTTATCCGTCTCCCATCACCCAAATTCCATCTTACACCACCCATAACATACTTTCATGTAGAACAAATACCCCGCCAAACACTAGAGGCTTGTAAAGCAGTTTTAATATTTGGGATACTATCCAATCCATACCCATACTTGTGCCTTAACACTCTTACCCATAAAGCATCAGGTTGCTCAATGAGACCCCAACCCAACTTCATGATCATGGCTTTGTTGAATCCGTGAAGATCTTTATATCCCATGCCCCCCCGCATCCTTGGATTCAGTGAACTTATTCCATGCTACAGTATGACATTTTCGGTTCGAATCTGTTGACCCCCAAACAAAGTTTCTATGCATTCTCTCCAATTTGGAGCAAACATGTTTAGGAAGGAGTGAGGTTTTCATAGCATATGTTGGGAGGGCAGCAACCACAGATTTTTCCAAAGTAATCCTGCCCGCAAATGAAAGTGCCTCGGCTCTCTAAGAGCACAAACATTGCTGCGTCCTTTCCAGTAAATGATCATATGTATTTCTGTTTGTGCGGTGGTGCAATAGTTGGACACCAAAGTATTTTCAGACCAAAACCAGAAATATCACTGAGGCTATGTTTGGATTCATGTAAGGAGATGGAATGGAATGGACACAATGGAGTGGAGTGAAATGGAATGGAATAAAAATCACATTCCATTGTTTGGATCCATTATTTAAAAAATGAACGGAATGGAATGAGTTATAATTTTTTTTTACTACGTTACCCTTTTCTAAATAATAGTAGCACAAAAAATATTTTATGCTCTTGCTATATAGATCAACATAGTTAACTCATCTGGCAACTGAATGTTTTTTATAAGAAAAAAAAATTCACCGCTGAGTTGATATCCTAGTGATTGATACATTCACCATGAATAGTCTTTGAAAAGTAAAAAGATTTACTCTGTTGTTGTTTAATAACCACAAGGAAATGAAGAATATAATTAATCTATACTTGCTAATAGGCATAAGAAGCAAAGGAATCTCATCATATGGAAGAACTTAATGCAATTGCAGCAGAACAACAACGACAACGACTGTATCCTACTTCAACAATTGCTGCCACTTAAATTTAAAAACTTTGGCAATGACAAGGTAGCGAAAATTTTGGAGTAGATGCGTTTAGCAATTGCTTTGAGTGGGGAGTTATGAGTAGGAGAGCAGGCGAAGAAGATTACGATTGTGTGGGATATAATAGTAATTTTTCAATTTTATAAAGGTGTGATCTTTTGTTCCATCACATTCCCCCAAATTGGGAGAAGAAAAATGAGGGTAGGTGATGGAACATGATGGAATGTGTTCCATTGGATTCCATTCCATTCTTTTTTTTTTATTCAATCCAAACAATGGAAAATTATACCATTCCATTCCATTCCCCTCCATTCCAACCAGTTCCACCAATCCAAACATATCCCGAGAGCTCTAGCTACATTGTGAACATTTCTTGAGGCCAACATTTTTTCCTTCTCTACACACTCTTTTTCCAGAGGCATTGCAGAAATTATTTAAACATTGCAGCATAACTTCCATTTGTGATAAAGAGGCTTCTCCAAAAAGCAACAAGTCATCTGCAAAAAACAAATGGGACATGGGCAGCCCCCCTCTACTAAGCACTGCTGGTTTCCATTCATTCTTCCCCACCTCCTCAAAAATGCAATGTGATAGTCTCTCCATACAGAGGACGACAAGATACGGTGATAACGGATCCCCCTGTCGGATACCCCGGAAGGATGAAAGGTCACTGTCTTTTCACCATTAAACAGAATGCTCATCGAGGTGGAACACACACAGTGCATCACTAACGAACGCAGCTGTTGTCCCCGTCCCAACAAATGCAGTGTTTCATCTAAGAATTCCGATCGGATTCTATCATAAGCCTTTTCCAGATCAACCTTAATAGCAATCAGGCCCTTTTTTCCTTCTTAACTCTCATAGAGTGGAAAACTTCCTGAGCAATAACAATATTGTCACTACTATGCCTTCCAGGAGCAAAACTACACCGATTGGGTGCAACCAAGTGAGCCATGTGTTTTTTCAATCTTGTAGCCAACACCTTTGTCACGATTTTATAAATGACGTTGCAAAGGGTTATTGGATGGAAATGTTTCAGGGAGTCCGGGTTTGAGATCTTTGGTATGAGCACCACTAGAGTTTCATTAAGGTCTCTAATTTTTTCCGGGTGCTCAAAAACATTTTTCACAAGGTCACACACCGACTTGCCTATGACATCCCATTGAGAGTGAAAGAAGATGGGTTGTAGGCCATCAGGACCCAGTGCTTTCAGTGGTCCCATTTCAAAAATTGCCTCTTTATTTCCATTGTAAAATGTATTGTATTTTTACATTGATGAATTCTAATTACTCTCTAACTTAATTCCCTCATCCAAATACACTATTAGGGACTTTTCTTTTTTATTTCTAACCACACCATCTCGACTTTATTAAAAAAGGGTATGGTTTTGAATTGCAATCTGCAACTGCAATCACAGCCACAACACAATACTACGGTATTGAAAGTTTCCCTAACCACAATTTTCATAATCACAACAAAACTGAAATTCAACAGCATGTTGTTACAAGACACGATTGTGAATCAATCCACCAACCTATTCATGGATGCAACAGCTCTCAAAACAGGGCGAATCCGCAGGAACACAGCCCATACACGCTGCAAAATGGATTGCACACCCTTTTGAGATTCTTGAGTGTTTTCCTTTAGCTTTAGCTTTAGCTTTAGCTTTCACTGTGGTCAAACCTTCCACGACTTGATCACACTGATATGTCTGAGTTTGGGTATTGGACCAAACATAGATAATGGACCAGAACATTCAATTGAACCCAAAATGTTGCAACATAAGAGGGATAGAAAGCCTTCTAGCTGGTTGACAGATTATACTTGACGAGTCACCCTTGGCACATGCTTATCTTCCAGTATCTTCCATTTGGTTATTAGATTCCTTATTTTTCTGTTGACATGTAGAGGTAGGATGTAGCCCCTTGGCTCTTGATCTGTCATCATAGGAAAGCAATGTAGCTATTAATATTTCGTTTGTTGATGAATGAAAGTAGAGAAGAAATTGATCAATTTTTATCCTCATCTTTCCCTTCCCTACCTATTTTTCTGGGGCTGTGTTCCTTGCTCGAAAAGGAACTCTATTATTTGGTGCTTTCATTTTGTTCCTCATGCCTCCTCTATTTTCTTCCACATTCCCCACCATTCCAGCCCCATCAACCAATCTCAGTTTTGTCCATGGCTACTACAAACCACCATTGTTAGACCCCACTCACCAATATGCTATGAGACAGGTGAAACAAACAGGATCAGTTTTGGAGTATCAGCTGCAATTCGAAACTATTGCTACGCTAACTCCGACGGCAGAAACTCCCCTGCCGAAACCTCTAGACAGCATGGTCGTGCCACCGCCGCCATTCGTGTCGCTTCTGCCGGCACAATCAGTTAATCCCTCCATGGCAAAGGAAGAGGGCAAGGGTTATGACCTGCCAAAACATAACAGTTCAGTTCTAGCTCACAATTCAAGAGTACAGCTTCACTTCACACATAGTGATGGAAATTGGGTTGCTAGCCTTCATGCTTGGATTAAATCTTTTACGCTCCATGATGGTATATACTGGGATCCGCCATTTTCAGAGAGGAAATTTGCAGATGATATTTTGCCACACATTCAGAAACATCACTATAATACACTCCAGATGATGGATGTGACGGACCATTCCTCTTTTACATCAGGGGACTCTCAGGTAACAAATTATTTTGTTGTGAGCAGTAGATCTGGAACCACTGACAACCTTACATATCTGCCTCATAGCCCTTAGCTTCGATTTACATGTTGCGATGGGTATCCTCCATAGTCATGTTAGCCATAATTACAACCCCTCAATGCCTACATGCCTTTTGAACCATTTTTCTTGTGTTCTAATGCAACTTCTACTTGTTTTGAGAATCCTGATTACGTGTTTGAAATTCTCATGGAATGGGGCTGCATGGCTTTCAAGACAAAAAGATCATAGTGAAGCTACACATGTTGCAAACACTCTTCAATACCCATTTCATCACAATTCGCCAAAATCCATCAGTGATTTGAAGGCCAATAATGACTGGACCTATTTAGAGGATCTTGCCAACATCAATTCCAGCATTGTTAGGTTCATGAACCTGAATGAGATCATTGAAGTTTCCAAATGGTGGAGAGAACTTGGAATAGCCAAAGTGTTGATGTTTGCTGGGTATCAACCTCTCAAATGGTACATGTGGCCCATGTCATGTTTTACTGATCAACGCTTTTTAGATCAAAGGTTTGCTCCCCTCCCCTCCACAACCACCTTGTCACATGGGAAGATGCCACTGTTATTGTTGAAGTTCTTTCCGATTTCAACCTTGAGGACAAGGTGGTTGTGGAGGGGTGGAGTAATGATATGTGGAGTTTGGGTAATGGACCAGAACATTCAATTGAGCCCAAAATGTTGCAACATAAGAGGGATAGAAAGCCTTCTAGCTGGTTGACAGATTACACTTGTGATGAGTCACCCTTGGCACATGCTTATCTTCCGGTATCTTCCATTTGGTTATTAGATTCCTTTTTTTTCTGTTGGCGTGTAGAGGTAGGATGTAGCCACTTGGCTCTTGATCCGTCATCATAGGAAAACAATGTAGCTATTAATATTTCGTTTGTTGATGAATGAAACTAGAGAAGAAATTGATCAATTTTTATCTTCATTTTTCCCTTCCCTACCTACTTTTCGTGTTCCTTTCTCGAAAAGGAACTCTATCACACACTCCTCAGGAGACGCTTCCTTCCTCTTCTTCGCAACCATTTCATCGTTCTCGCTTCCCGGTTCGTGCTTCGGTTCGTGTTGTTTCGCCACCACAGCAGCAGATTGCGACATCCACCTCACACACATCAGTGCATTGACTTCCGACATAGTTTCTCCTCGGCGAACCAATCCATAAAGGTTAAGAGATTGTGATATTCGGTTATAACCGTTTACATGTGTTGTTGTGGATGAAGGAGAAGTTGAATAGTTTTGTGTATGAATAACAACGCGCCTGAGAATTGAAGTGGTGGAGCTAGAAGCGTTCACGTATTGATCGATAAATGTCCTCTTCCTCAATATTGCTCTAGATGCCATTATTATCAACTGCTATACCTAAACATACATCAAAATCAAAATTAATAAAATGAGAAATTTAAAGCTTCAAATAATAAATATAAAAAATGAATAGGATCTGTTGTAACTGAGTTACATGAATTGAGATGATGATTGAGCATAGGATAAAACGACATTGGAGAAGCAATGAAAAGGACAGAAAGAAACGAGTTAGGGTGTAAGTAGAGAAGAGGTTTAAGCTGGTTTTTGTTATGGTAGTGCAGCGGCACAGGGTAGTGGGGTTTGTATTTTACGACACGTTATTCAATTTTTAGTTTTCTTTTTTTTTTTTTGTTTCCCATGTATACACGTGCAACTGCGAAGACTAGTCCCTCGAGCTGGGTAGGACCACAAAGGTGGCAAAGCTCTCCCTCAAGAGATTTTAATGCTGCTGCATTCTCAGGGTCAGGATTCGAACTTGAAATCTCTGATTAAACTGGAAAATATATGTGTCATCTCATCCAAGCGCTATTGAGTTAGTTTTCACCCTTTGATGGTGGCTTCTAGCACGAGGGAGTAAGTCCCTCATCATGAGAGAGCAAAAATGAATCATTAAATTTGTTATTAAAATAATTGAATGGCTGTGATTGTGATTGAAACTGATAAATCGCTAAACAGGTAAACAACAAAAATCAAAATGACACCCTTATCCCTTTTCCCCTTCATCTCATCTCATCTCACCCCACCATAAAGCACAAATAACAAGACCGTAACCAGGAACCAGAGTTGGAGCTTCAACATCATAAATCTAGTAATCGTGCACCCACCCCTGGTTATGTAAACATCCAGATCCTTAATACCAAAGTTGTTACTACAGATCATGAATAACAAAAAAATTTAAAACAAAAAACTTTCACATTTAAGCAAATAAACAGATAAAATAATAAAAGCAATGGGTGATTGTGATAACGTGAGCTTTTGGAAAGGGCAATGACCATTGGACGAGCAATCGACGTTAGCGATTTCGAGGGGCGGCGATGTCAAGGGCGGTGGAGTAGATCTACAACGCCTGTATAACGATAGATCTATCGAAGATCCGAACAGAAGCGGCGGCGGAGAAACCGGCTTGCAGTTTGGTGTGGTCGGTGTCGTTTCATTCGATGACAATAGCGTTGCACTGCCTCTGTGCCTGTCTCCACCACTTCTCAGTCGCACGCGACCGCTAACGCCACCAGCCCAAGACATGTTTTCCGAGCTCCACCGCCCGTGCTTCCAGAAGGTTTAATGGATGCAAGAAGCTGTTCATGGTCTGTTGCTGCCGTTATTGTGTTTGTGTGGTTTCAGTTCAGACAAGGGGAGGAAGAGGAGGAGGAGGAGGAGGAGGAGTGGGTATGGGGGTGGTGAAGGAATGGGTAAAAATGAAAGATTAGTCTTTATTTTACTTGTTACACCAAGTCAGAATCCCTCCCTCATGGGTGGGGGAGTCCTCACCCTAGAAGGCACCCCCTTTGTTACTCATTTTTCTTCGGGCATATGCTTGACTTTCATTTCGTGGGCCCGCCTCCTGCATTTGTTACTCAACCCTGTAAGAATTTATAATTTTTTTATTGGGTTTAAAAAATTTATATTTAAAATTTAATATTTTGTGAGGTAATATTTGTTTGAACCTTTAAATATACAATTGCTATCACTTTTATATGTTGACAACAAATACATCAAAATAATCTTCAAATTTAACTATATTGTGTTTTTAGAGAACTAATTTAATGTCAAAATATGATGTTGAAGGGACTAATTCAAAAACTGACATTAAATTTATTTTTGGATGATCAATTGACAAGGATGATATTTGTAAGGGGCTTCTAACTCGGAAATGGATCAAACTAGTATTGTTTACCTGTGTGAAACGCAAAAGTCATATTTTTTTTAAATAAATTATTATAACGTGTAACTAAACTATCATTTGTAATTATTATTTATATTTTGGAATATATTTAAAGTATATTTTTAATGAATTCAATTTGTATGTACTCTCAAAGTAATGAATTTGTACACTGACAACCAATATTATTTTGACAAATTCACACTATAGCTTTTTTTATATATTATTAAAATAAAGCATACATATCAAAGTATTAATGAATAATAGATTAAAATCTTTTACACTAATAACATATACTACTTTAAAACGTACAAACAAATGGATTTAACTATTGATATCAATGCACCAACATGGTGTAGCACGATTGGTAGATAACCCGGTACCTTAAGCATGTGATCATGGGTTCGATTCCTGACTCATGTGTATGAAAGAACATTTGTTGGAAGAGGTCAACCACTTAAATGGATCTCAGTACCTCGAGAGATTAGTCTCTGACTCCTGACCGGAGGATATCCGGGTTCAGCCAAAAAAAAAACTATTAATATCCATACTTATCAAGCAGTCAATAACACATACAAACAAAACTTGAGTTATCTTGGCCATGTGCATAATATACGTGGATCATTTCTTCATTATCAACCTGATGTTGTGAGAAAGAAAAGAATGACTATAAAGGATGTCAGAAATAAGCTACGACATCTGTAACGCCCTACATTACATTAGTAGCCCAAATTATTTTTTTATAAAAATCTTTAAAATATTTAAATTAAATAATCGAGTCAAAATTTTCACAATAAATTTAATAAAAATAAAAGTATCTCGTATATTCAAAATAATTTTTTTTTAAAAAGTAACAGAGCTAAATAAGCCATTATATCCAAGTAAAAAAAAGCCTCAAAAATATAAATTAAAAAAATCACACAACTCTTTTACAATTGTTTTTGTATCAAAACACGGGTGTCTAATAAACCCATAAGAAATGAATAAAAAGAAATAAACTAGAACTAATATATTGAAGACTCTCTCAAGACGCTGCATCATTTATCTCATCACCTGTAAACTCTGAAAGACAACACTATTAATGAGATTCAATCCCAGTAAGTAAACACAGTTCTAAAAGGTTTTCAAAAAGATGTTGCTTTCAGACGGCGCGGTAACGGGAAAAACAACCACGGTAATCCGCCATTTCAAAAAATAATATAACTCAAAATATTTTATATAAATTACGGATAATCAATACAATCTCATGAAATTCATGCACAAGTCATAATATCATCACTAGATACAATCCATCACTAAAGTACATATAACATAATTAAAATCATACAAATGACATCTTTTTGTGTCCAAATAATCTTAATTTATCATCCAGCCCTCTTTTATTTAATTACCTAATTTTAGCCTATGAGCTCATGACAAATGCAATGACGTCTCACTGTCTTCCCCTTCCCAGAAGGAGGTATTTATAATGGGTATTCCCCTTCCCAGATGGAGGTATCTATCTTGCCCTCTAACGATGAGATATTTGTCATCCCCTTCCCAGAAGGAGGTATCTGTCTTCCTCTCTAACGAGGAGGTATCTGTCATCCCCTTCCCATAAGGAGGTATGTGTCTTCTGTAACACCCTAGTTTTTACACCTATGATTAATTATTTTATTTGGATGTTTAAATTTATTATGTTATGTGGTTTAGTTTGAGTAATTAAATTACTCTTTTCAAATTATTTTATTGGGTGTGTTAGCACTGACTTATTTCAGTGAATGCACGTTTACTAGACAATAATTTACGTTATTGTCACTATTATACCAATCTGAGAAAAATATTTTAAATAATGTGAATAAGAGAAAAGCATTTTCATATTCTCATTCTATTTAATTTTAGAGTTAAAAATATTTTGGTTTGACCTTAATCGGAGATTAAATTTTGGACTGAGTATTTTCTTAGTTGATCAGTTCAACTATTAATCTTTACTCTAATTTGAATTTCGAAAACATATCCTTATCAATCTTTATTTTTAGGATTCTAAAAAGTAAAAACATGTTTATTTTAGGCCTAATATTCATCACTCGTTTTGTACCTATCACTAAGTAGTTTGTTTAAAAAAACTCATTTTCTCTCTTTTCTCTCTCTCTTTCTCGACGCTATCTCTCTCTTTTTTCACTTTTCTTCTCTTCTTCTTCTTCTCTTTTCTTCCTTCTTTCTTTCTTCCTTCTCTCTTCTTCTTCTTCCTCCTAACTCCATCTTCTTCTCCCTTGCCGTTCCAAACCGCACGCCGCCACCCTTCTCCGATCATGTACAGCTGCGAGCGCGTCGTCCGGTCTGGAGTGAGAAGATTACGCGAGTTTCGTCTTCTCCATGTCGCACAGCCGCCGCGAGCACCGCTGCAACTCGTCGTTGGTCGCCGTTCCGCCGTGTCTGGTAGGGAGGGAACGACCTTGCATCGCCACCCAGTTCGTCGTCAGGACGTTGCATGGAGTGGGAGAGACGATCGCGTGTTCTGGCCCCTGTTCTCCTCCGTTCGCTGCTGCTGCTCCGCCGTGCCGGACACCCCAATACAGCCACCATGTCATCTTTCCTAGTCACCTTGGGTAAGAGTTTTACCTCTAACCTCTTCTCTTTTGTAAATCCTCAAATTGATTTTGAAACCCTAACCCTAACCCTCTGATTTCAGATTTTAATCTTGAAATTTAAAGTTGTTTTATGAGATTGGGACTGTGAGTTTGTGTTTCCCTAAACCAATTTCATTATTCTGAGTTTTCCCTAAATTTTAAAAAGGAGCCCTAAACCCCCAATTTAATTTTATTTGAATTTGGGTATGTTTTTGTGAAATTAATTATGATTTAGTGTAATTAGGACTCTTAATGGATGATTTCCAAAGTTCTTTTTCAAGATCTTTTAATCAAAACAAAGTTTCCTAAAAGGGTATTAGGAAGCGTGAGCTTCAAACATGATTTTCTTTAAAAATAACCTTGTTTGGTAATTAGATTAAGTGTTTAGATAAAGTTAGAATGTGTGTTTGATCATGTGAAATTGATTTCTTGATTTTTGGTTGTTGCGCGTTGTTGGATTCCCTCTCTGAGACGTTTGACACGGCTATGCTTGCTTGATGGAGTGGGTAGTTACACTCTTGGAGCTAATGTGAGTATTAAGACGAGGATCCTTTACTTGTCTTCAAAGGTAAGGGGAGTTTGCCTAGGGATATTCAATAACTGTATGCATGTGTGTAAGTGTTTAACTGGATAGTTATATGTTGATTGAGCCTACTTGATTATCTTATGTACTTGAACTGTTGTGCTATTATCTGATGTTGAACTGTACTTGTTCTAAATGATAAAATGCATATATGTGATGAACTGCTTTCAACTGTGATATTAGCATTGCACTGATGATATATACTGTTGTTGATTGAAAGTTTGCTAAGCCAGACGTGCGTCTGTGCTCAACCGTTATAAGGATTAAAAACTTTAATAAGCTTTGAAGATGAAGGGATTGGTGTTCTTTTCCAAAAGCTCATTAACTTAAAGTACTTGTTTTAAATGTTGAAATGGTTTTGGTGTACTACTGTTATACAAGAGAAAAATCCTTTTCGAACTATGTGTTTTCAAGTGAAAACTTTCGAAAATATTTTACAATATCCTATTGGGGATTTTCAAAGTTAAAAGTGTTTCAAAAACGTTTTATAAAGGATTTTCAAAAGAAAAGTTTTTCTCCTAAATGATTTAGAAACTTTCCGATAGCCAGCATAGGTTATCGAGGCTTTCGATTTCGTAAACTGTTTTCGTCAAATGAAAGATAAGTACTAAAAGAATAGGAATCTAGACGTGAGACGTCGTCTCTAGTTTTCCATGCTTAGCACGTGATCTTGGATCAGTGTTAATTCGGGACCGTAAAGTCCTATTCGTAATGTTATGGACTTCAAGTCCAATTCGCGGAATCGAGGACAGTTCGTTCTGATTTCCGTTGTTGTGGGCTATTGTCCTTAGCATGATAAGTAAAACATGACTAAAAGTATATTGATTTCCATTACCACAAACCTTGACCTGCGGCCACGGTCTAGGTGTTGGGATTGAGCATTCGATTTGTGTGTCCTATGTTTCTAAGTTTTCAAGTGATGGGGAAATAATGTTAAGTCATTAGCTTTGAGCTTTGTGGTGAAATATTTACACAAAGAAAAACCCGAAAAGGAAAGTTTTTATTCATATGCATTTCCCCAGCAGGCGTGCCTTTGCTTATTGAGGATACCCATGGGGTATCCGAGAGTCGATCACATTGCTATTTGTTTCGTTAAGGGCATGTGGCGTTGTCGACCAAGAGGCCCGGTGCATCGAGGATGCGGTGGCAACAAACCGGTGGGCGAGCTTGACCAACTCTATCTTCTCCGGTGATAACATGGTGTTGTGATCTCATGAGATTAGGATAGAGCGCGATATTGAAGTGTCATGCATATTTTCAAAAGATTGATGTATGCGGGTTTGAGACCCTTTGATATAACACTGTTATGTTATGTATATGCATGATTTAACTGCTTATATGATTATGTGATGTATGTATCATGTATATGGTTGTTGTGTGATATATCCATTTGTCGGTATCTCACCCTTACAAACATATCAGGTTTCTTCTGGTTTGCTATCGTACCTTGGGTATTTTAGTACAGATGTGCAGAGGAGTCTTCCTAAGTCACTCAGAGACTTAGATCTAGTTGCTTGATGAAGTATTTGATTGTGGAACGATCACGTGAGTTTTTCTCAGGAATAACTTTTAGAATGACCAGCTTAGGGTTTGAGACTTGGATTTTTGATAAGTATGTATGAGTATGACTCAGAGAGTCTATATTTTAAAACAGAATGTTTATGGCTCGGAGAGCGTCTCTTTTGAATGAAAGCTTAAACTTTTCCTTTTGGGTCATGTATAGCTAATTGATATAACTATCTTTAGCATATTAATGCCTGGTTGTATTTAGTGTAACTGGAATTCTGGAATGAAAATGAAATTATTTTAGCAGGTTTTTTTTTACCTGGGATGTCCGAATTACAGAGGAGATTTTGTCGAAATTTTCGTAAAATACTAGCTTTTATTCAAGTATATTCTTTAAATTAAATAGGCTTGCCATACTATGATAGTAAGTCTGTGTGCCAATCAAGGCTTAGGAGTCGTGACAAAATTTTTATACCCAATTTCAAACACTTGTATACTTATATAAATTATTTTCCGAAAGCACCAGCAAATTATCTTTTAATTTAAATTCCGCATGTGTTATGTAAGTAATGCACAAGGGGGGCGTTACATCTTCCCCTCTAACGAGGAGGTATCCGTCTTCCCCTACCCTAAAGAAGGTATCTATAACGATTATCTCTGTCCAAGGGAGATAATCAAATACATACATGTTACCATACAGTAATCCCAAAATAATCTAGATACATAACGTCATGTCACATGCATTAATATTCATCAAGTTCATATAAAAACAACACTAAGGCATCAAATATCACAAAAGGACATACCAAATAATAATAATCATATTACTCAATACGTAAAAAATTCAATCGGATAATCATCAATCACTAATAAAACATCAATTCCATTTTAAAGATAAAACCCAAGTAATTACCCTTTAATTTCATACTCAAACCCTTTAAAATATATATCATGGAAGTTTAAGAAAAAGGTGTTAGTTACTTCTCGTAGATCTCCAAAAAAAACTCTACAAATTATCTAAGATAAATCCAAACATTCCACCAAAAATCTTTCTTATCGCTGTCAGGGTTCGTGGGTCTATATAATTCTAGGCTTGCACTACATTTGGAAAATAAATCACGTCTCAAAAGCTTTCCTCTCTCTATACACTCACTATGCGGCGCTGGACCTCCCTGCAAATGATTTGCGTGAACCAGGGAATATATATGGCAGAAGCCTAATGAACACTCCACACATACACATAGACATATATATATATATATATATATATATATATATATATATATATATACATATTATCCTTAAAAGAAAATGCGAGGCCCAAGGCATAAGGATTTACTTTGAATCCATTGCTTCAACAACTCCACGGTGAGTTGCAATTTCGTGGACCCCCATCCATTAAAATATATATCATGGAAGTTTAAGAAAAATGTGTTAGTTACTTTTCGTAGATCTCCAAAAAAAACTCTACAAATTATCTAAGATAAATCCAAACATTCCATCAAAAATCTTTCTTATCGCTGTCGGGGTTCGTGGGTCTATATAATTCTAGGCTTGCACTACATTTGAAAAATAAATCACGTCTCAAAAGCTTTCCTCTCTCTATACACTCACTATGCGGCGCTGGACCTCCCTGCAAATGATTTGCGTGAACCAGGGAATATATATGGCAGAAGCCTAATGAACACTCCACACATACACATATACACACACGTGTGTGTGTATATATATATATATATATATATATTATCCTTAAAAGAAAATGCGAGGCCCAAGGCATAAGGATTTACTTTGAATCCATTGCTTCAACAACTCCACGGTGAGTTGCAATTTCGTGGACCCCCATCCATCTTTTTTTTTTAATTTATTTAATATATATATATATATACATATACATATATATAGATTATTTTGTTTTAAGTTTAATTTTAAATTATTATTCTTTTTTCAACTTTGCATTCTTTTAATTACTAAATAGTTCTAATAAATTAATCCTTTAGACATTAAACTTCCTAATAGCTTAATCTCTTATTAAAAAAACTATATTTAAATTTTAGGATGTTACAACATCAATAATCTAATCTAACATCAAGCTCAATAACCAAAAAACCTAGAGGATGGAAATATGATCACACATAATAAACATTATAATATGACGATAAGATCCACAACAAAAACATAATCCATTTCCCAAATAATACCTAAAAAAATGATAAAATGAGATTGAATTATTACACACAAACTATATTGCGTACAAAGCAGAGAGAATGCATGATATAAATCAAACACAATCCTATTGGTTACGTTTTTCAATACTTTCAAATCTAACACAAGATTATATCTAAGCCTACTAAGGTTTACTGAAATCTGTATTAAAATACATATTCTTTAGTCGTATTATTTACAATTATTTATTTACTAATTGTGAATTTTACCTGCTTATTTGTTAGACATATATAGATTATAAATAAACATATTCAACAAATAAAAGATTCTCTTCTTCATGAACTTGAAAATCCATTTTTATAATATCAATAACAATGAACCATTAAATAAAAAATTGGAATGCAAGTGATAGAAAAAAATAAACAATAATACAAACAAAATAACAATTTTAATTATTGGATGGATTGTTAAATTAATATTCTTTATTCTACATAGTATGAGACCATGTTGTTGGGATTTAACTCGACTTTAAAAATCTAAATCTATTTTTTTAAAATAAAGCAAAAGTAATTAAATATAAACCCAATAGTTGGAAGACAAATTAAGTTAGTATATTCACATTATCCCTTAAAAATATAATTAAATATTGAAGTAGAAAATAAATAACCAGACTTAAATATATATATTCCCCCAAAAACCAAGAGCAGTAATTTATAGAACTACATAATTAGTAAAGATTGTGAAAAATATTTAATATATATTTTACATATTAAAAATTGAACATTGCATTCAAATAAAGTCCAAAAAATATAAAATTATTATATATAAAAAAAGAACTATATAAATTAAATTTGATAAAATATAAAGAACGATAAAATATATCATTCTAAATATTGCGTAAAGGTTTCACAGAACTACTGGATGACGCATACATTTGAGATTGAGATGTTGGTTCAAAAACATCAGAACAAAAATCACCAACCAATAATTTATATCATTAAAGTTGACAATAATTTCTCATTATTTTAAACATTACTATGAATAATATTAAAATCAAATATGGAAAATTAATATTAAATCTGTATTCTCTTTATATCATCTTTTCATATTTTCTCGAATCAAAGAGATTATCTTCTACCTAGAATTTTTCCCAAAGAATCAGAACAACCTTCCTTTCCTTTTCTTTCATTATCACTCATTATCATTATCTAAACAGTTAGATGAAGCTCATTAGCAAAACAGCATAGCACACATAAGAAATATGACAATTATCATATGAAAATTCACTCATGTACTACAATCATGCAGTTCCTTTCCTAACATTTTCATTGTCGAGACCTTCGGATCATATGGTTGCCTTGGTTCTGCTGGTTCATGTAACGATTAAACCAATAACTAATAAAATAAAAAATAGATTATACAATATATATGTACATAAATTAAAAAAATGTTACACATAAATTCAATTAAATTTTTAAACAAAGGGGGAATTCAATTAAATTCTTAATCTCTTACTTTTTGTAACAGTCTGATTTTTAATTACACTGTTTAACCGATTAAAATATAATTTATTATATTTTAATCTGATAATTAGAAAGTGATTTTTATTAAAATAAAATCATATTCATAGTCTCTCTTATGGTAGAAGGTTACGGTGAAAATTTTGGTTGAAAATTCAGACGGAACCCGGTCTGCGTTTTCACTGATAGTAAGATTTTAGTGAGCAAAAACCCTAATTTCGACTCATGAACGAAACCATTAGGTTTTATATTTTGTTCTAGAGTATTTTCCAAGTTTCAAAAAAATTCGTTAGGAATGAAATTAATATTATTTTATTCGGGCGTAATCGATAAGAAAACGCGTAAAATCTAAACTGGGGGATAAGTCGAGTAAACGACGGAGTCGATTATGGAGGTGAGGTATTAGGAGAGGAAAATGTAGTAGGGAGGACAAGAAGTCCGGCCTTAAATTTTAGTAATCGGGAATTTTCAAGTGAAATGACCAAAATACCCCTAAGCTTAACCTAACCGATGTTGAGTTAAATTTTAACAATGGTTAAGGAACCAAGGTTAATTCTTGTGGACCAAAATCAGCCACACCCTTCATCAATTCTTGGCCACATGATTTGAACCATAGTTAGCAAAGTAACCCTAGTTAAGTTAATTATTAACATCTAAGATGTATACCTTACTCTTCTTGATAAATAAACATCATGTTCTTCATTGATTTCCTTGTTTCCAAGTCATGATCATCAAGTTTTTATGAGTTTTTCATTCTTAGATCTAGAATTTCAAATATTTCCAGAAAATTGTAGAAAAATCATTTTAATGTGAAACCAATTTCTATGATCCTTATATGTCTTATATATACTATCCTCATCTAGGAGCATGTAAGCAAAATCATTTTCCTCCCTATTTTTCTTAGTGAGGCCGAATCTAGGTGTTTTTGGGCAAATGGGATTTTGTTCAATCTTTAAAGTATGACACTTGATCTCTTAACTCCTTAAAACCTATAGTTGTTATCTAGAAGCTTGAAATTAAAATAATTTCTTAACCCTATTTTCCTAGTTAGGGACGAAACCCTCTTTGATTGTGGGTATGATGTTTTTGTTCAATTTGTAATTAATGATGCTTGTTCTTGCTTCTAATATGCCTTGTGATATTAAATCCAAGAGTTTGAACTCAAAAGCATTTCCTAGCCTATTTTCACTCAAGAGGTCGAAACCCTAACCAAAGTGGTTAGACGATTTTATTTCATATTTTTGGATGGTAACAATTAATCTATGATAGTTAATGCTCTAGGAACTAGGAACCAAAGGATGGAATTAAGAAAAGAACCCTAACCCTATTTTGAATTAGGAAGCCGAACCTACTATTTAGGTTAAGGGTGAGTTTATTGATTAATTTGTGATTATGTTGTTTGGATGAAGGTGAAATTGGTAACGTGTGGTGTGATAACGAGGAACGTCGAATTCAGGATTCCGGTGATAAATCAGGTGGGGGAAAGAATCAACATATCGTCAGAATGGATAAGTAGTATATATTATAATAATTGTGTAGGGTGACATAAACCCTACTAGTGGTCGAGTGATCGACGAGACCAAAATTGCATTGGAAACCTTTTCTGTAATACCAATGATGATTCGGGGATTGTAGGTTTATCGACATTAGGTTGATTTTAAGTATTTGATGACGTCTGACTTTATGTTATTAAATTTATTGTGATATGCTGGTTGAGGTATTCCTTTGCATGTGACGTATTATTTTTTGTGTTTGAATATTTCCTGATATTGTGTTATCCATGATCTACCTGGTTTTAATATTGTGCTTTGTGGATTTTAGGCAAAGATATATGTTGTTTGGGAGATAATTGTTTGGGAGTGAGGATAAATGGCGACTTAGAGGTGCCTCTCCTAAACTAATTATTTCAAAGAGGAGTAGTGACATAGAACATGTGTTGAGGTTTTGATGGAAGGTTAAGGCACTAGGTTGTTATTAATGTGGGTCGGTGAGGTTCGTGTATTTGCATTAATTGTTGTTCAGGATCGTGTGCTGGGAACACGTGAGGTCAGAGTATCCAATCATGGATACAGGATGTCAAGGGTCGGTTTCCTAACGGGAATGAGGATACTTTCATAATGTATAGCTATTCTCTAACGGGAATGATGGAATAGTGTCATTCTTTGAATAAGCATCCTAACGGGAAAGAGGGTGTGTGTCATTCATAGGATGAACACCCTAACGGGAATGAGGATGTGCACTGGGTGGAACACTCTAACGGGAATTGAGAGTGTGTACCGATGCAAATGAGGGATGGTGACAGGATCAAGTGGTGGTCGTGTTAGCATAAAGGTGTAGTTGAATGAGAATAAGGGTAGAGGAAGATATCATAAATTGAGGATGGTTGTTAGTTATGTGTGATGTTTTGTCTGTGACATTTATTGTATTATATACTATGACTCTTTTCCGCTTTTTGATGATAGAACTATTTCTTATCCCCTATATGTTTGTCTACTGTATTTTGCTTTCTAATGTGATCATTGGAAAAGACCCTGTGGAGGAGCTTGACACTGAGGAGTTGGATGGAACTCCTTATGAACCAGAAGCCGAAGGTCAAGCTGTGAATTAATGTTTTATGTGTTAGAAAGTATGGCCAGTGTGTCGGTTACTTTATTTTATATTTTTCTGCTGAATAATAGTTTGTTTAAATATACCCGTTAGGGATCCCATTGATGAGATACCCTAAACAGTGTCTTTGATATTTATGATGTTTAAACATTCGGGTGGATGTATAATATTATTATGGTATGTTGCTTTGAGTTTTTCTTCCGCTGTGTGTTTATAAGTTAAGTTCTTCATTTTTTTACGTGTTTCGGAATACACGTTTAACGTTAAGCACGTGATTAAGATTTAATTAATAACGTTTTAACTTACTGGCACAACGGGGCACAACGGGGTGTCTCATTTTGGTATTAGAGCAGTTTGATTCTGATCAGACTGTGAGGTTTAAGTTGGGTAGTGTGTCCGAACCCGATGCGAAAATTAATATTGGTATGACATATGGTATTTATATACTTGCCTATGTAGTATTATATGTCATATGCATGGGAGTTGATGATTTCCTTAAACAGAATCATGGCTCGAGGAAGATGACGTCAGACCAACAGTGGTGACGGAACTCCTGAGGGAATTATTGGTGCTTTCAATGGTAATGTCAATCATACTAATAATGGAGGAGAATCATCTGCAACTCCAAATACCATGGAAAAAATATGCTAATGCTATACTATTACAAACCCAGCAGAATGCTGAGATGATGCAGATGAACAGAGAGCAGGTGGAACTAAAGAATCAGAGGAGGGCTGCAGCAGCTGAAGATGCCAGATTGGCTACTTTTCTGCCACGGAAGCCACCTCAATTCTGAGGAGATTATGACCTAGAGAAGGTTGAATGGTGGGTACAAGAAGTTGAGAAAATATTTGATACTGTGCGCTGCAGCGAGGAAAGGAAAGTGACTTATGCTGCCTTCATGCTAACACAAGGAGCAGAGTTCTGGTGGAAAGGCAAGAAAAGACTATTGGAAGCCGAGGGAAGAACGATTAACTGGCAATTATTCACCGACTGCTTCTTTGAAAAATATTTTCCGCGTCTAGTTCGATGCGAGAAGGAAAAGGAGTGTACAAACCTCAAACAAGGCAACATGTCTGTAGATGATTATGCATCACATTTTGAGGTTTTGATTAAGTTTTCATATTTCTATCAGAGGTTCCCGAATGGGGATTGACAATGTACGAGATTTGAGGAAGGAATCAGAAATGAGCTGTAGAGGGTTGTAGTGTCTCTCAACATTCAAAGCTTTCCGGAATTGGTTGAGAGATGTAGCGCTAAGAAAGCATAGATCTAATAATGGCTAATGAGTAGAAGCAACATAGGAGTGGAGGCCCACTTCACTTAGATTTTTAGAGGAGAGTAGATAGTGGTTTTCAAGGGAGACGAGAACCTATACCAGACCAGTGCAGACAGCTGCACAAGTATTAGTTCCTACAGCACCAGTGGGTAGAGCAGGTCAGCAGCAATATAAGGGCTTAGCTTGTTTCAGATGTGAGGGACCTCATTATGTGAGATATTGTCGAGAGATGCGTGTTTGTTACATCTGTGGTGAACCAGATCACTTGGCTCGGGACTGTAGACAGCGGGATATGCAGTAGCCTGTAGCGGCTGGTAGAGGAGCTAGTGTTCAGAGAGGTGGAGCTGGAAGAGGAGTTCCAGCAATAGGACAACAGATGACTAGATCTCAAGCCACAGGAAGGGTGTTTATCATGAGGGGAGCTGAATCCTCTCACCCTGCTGATCTCAAGGAAGGTATGTGTAATATTGATATAATCCGGAATAGTAAAATTAGCTCCAAAGATCTAAGGAATATGATTGGATACATTGAGTAGGAAGTTAAGGTAGTATTAATCTTGGTGCATATTCGAAAAGTTAAGGACAATGAACAAAATGTAGTGATGGATAAGTTCGAGGATAAATGGAATGATATAATGATGAATTATGTTACGAAGTTACCGCTGTCACTTAAGGGAAAACAACGATGAGAAATACGATGTAGGATCTTTAGAGTAAGATATGATTGCAAGATTCTACCCAGTTTTTAGTCAAGATATTCCGAGGACGGATTTTTTTTCTAAGAGAGGTAGTAATGTAACAACCTAATTTTTAACTATGTTGTTTAACCGATTAAAATATAATTAATTATATTTAATCTTAGAATTAGAAAGTGATTTTTAATAAAAGAAAATCATATTCATAGTCTTTTTATGGTAGAAGGTTACGGTGAAAATTTTGGTTCAAAATTCAGACGGAACCCGGTCTGCGTTTTCATTTACAGTAAGATTTTACTGAGCAGAAACCCTAATTTCGACTCGGGAACTAAACCATTAGGTTTTATATTTTGTTTCGGAGTGTTTTCCAAGTTTCGAAAAAATTCGTTAGGAATGAAATTAATATTATTTTACTCGGGCGTAATCGTTAAGAAAACGCGTAAAATCTAAACAGGGGATAAGTCGGGTAAACGACGGAGTCGATTATGAAGGTGAGGTATTAGGAGAGGATAATGTAGCAGGGAGGACAAGGAGTCCGGCCTTAAATTTTAGTAATCGGGAATTTTCAAGTGAAATGACCAAAATACCCTTAAGATTAACCTAACCGACGTTGAGTTAAATTTTAACCATGGTTAAGGAACCAAGGTTAATTCTTGTGGACCAAAATCAGCCACACCCTTCATCAATTCTTGGCCACATGATTTTAACCATAGTTAGCAAAGTAACCCTAGTTAAGTTAATCATTAACCATAGTTAACTATTATATTATTTAATATTCACAAAACCTATTAATTCAATTGCTAAGAACCAAACAAGGCCTAATAACTACCCTATAAACCCCCCCAATACGCCGCCCCCCCCCCCCCCCCATCACTCATTTCTTCATTTTCTCTCATTTTTTTCTCAAGAACACTTCAGGCAAATTAGTGATGATCCATTCTTTTCAATTTCCAACATCTAAGAGGTATACCTTACTCTTCTTAATCAACAAACATCATGTTCTTCATTGATTTCCTTGTTTCCAAGTCATGATCATCAAGTTTTTATGAGTTTTTCATTCTTAGATCTAGAATTTCAAATATTTCTAGAAAATTGTAGAAAAATCATTTTAATGTGAAACCAATTTCTATGATCCTTATATGTCTTCTACTATCCTCATCTAGGAGCATGTAAGCAAAATAATTTCCCTTCCTATTTTTCTTAGTGAGGCCGAATCTAGGTGTTTTTGGGCAAATGAGATTTTGTTCAATCTTTAATTTAAAGTATGACACTTGATCTTAACTCCTTAAACCATATAGTTATTATATATAAAAGCTTGAAATCAAAATAATTTCTTAACCCTATTTTCCTAGTTAGGACCGAAACCCTCTTTGAATGTGGGTATGATGTTTTTGTTCTATTTGTAATTAATGATGCTTGTTCTTGCTTCTAATATGCCTTGTGATTTAAATCCAAGAGTTTGAACTCAAAAGAATTTCCTAGCCTATTTTCAATCATGAGGCTGAAACCCTAACCAAAGTGGTTAGAGGATTTTATTTCATATTTTTGAATGGTAACAATTATATGATAGTTAATGCTCTAGGAACTATGAACCAAAGGATGGAATTAAGAAAAGAACCCTAACCCTATTTTGAATTAGGAAGCCGAATCTAACTATTTAGGTTAAGGGTGAGTTTGTTGATTAATTTGTGATTATGTTGTTTGGATAAAGGTGAAATTGGTAACGTGTGGTGTGATAACGAGGAACGTCGAATTCGGGATTCCGGTGATAATTCAGGTGGGGGAAAGAATCAACCTATCGTCGGAATGGATAAGTAGTATATATTATAATAATTGTGTAGGGCGACCTAAACCCTACTAGAGTTCGAGTGATCGACAAGACCAAAATCGCATTGGAAACCTTTTTTGTAATACCAATGATGATTCGGGGATTGTAGGTTTATCGACATTAGGTTGATTTTAAGTATTTGATGATGTCTGACTTTGTGTTATTAAATTTATTGTGATACGCTGGTTGAGGTATTCCATTGCATGTGACGTATTACTTTTTGTGTTTGAATATTTCCTGATATTGTGTTATGCATGATTTGTCTGATTTTAATATTGTGCTTAGTGGATTTTAGGCAAAGATATATGTTGTTTGGGAGATAATTGTTTGGGAGTGAGGATAAATGGTGACTTAGAGGTGCCTAGCCTAAATTAAGTATTTCAAAGAGGAGTAGTGACATAGAACACGTGTTGAGGTTATGATGGAAGGTTAAGGCACTAGGTTGTTATTAATGTGGGTCGGTGAGGTTCGTGTATTTGCATTGTTGTTCACAATCGTGTGCTGGGAACACGCGAGGTCAGAGTATCCGATCATGGATATAGGATGTCACAGGTCAGTTCTCTAACAGGAATGGGGTAAAACTACCGTGATACCCTTATAGTTCTGGGTGAGTCGTCCCGTATCCTAACGGGAATGAGGATACTTATGTATTGTGCAGCTATTCTCTAACGGGAATGAGGGAATAGTGTCATTCTTTGAATAAGCATCCTAACGGGAAAGAGGGTGTGTGTCATTCACTGGATGAACACCCTAACAGGAATGGGTATGTGCATAAGGTGGAACACTCTAATGGGAATTGAGAGTGTGTACCGATGCAGATGAGGGATGGTGACAAGATCAGTTGGTGGTCATGTTAGCATAAAGGTGTAGTTGCATGAGAGTAAGGGTAGACGAAGATATTGTAATTTGAGGATGATTGTTAGTTATGTGTGATGTTTTGGCTGTGACATTTATTGTATTATATACTATGACTCTTTTCCGCTTTTGATGATATCACTGTTTCTTATCCCCTATATGTTTGTCTACTGTATTTTGCTTTCTGATGTGATCGTTGGAAAAGATCCCGTGGAGCAACTTGACGCCGAGGAGTTGGATGAAACTCCCTATGAACCAGAAGCCAGAGGTCGAGCTGTGAATTGATGTTTTAGGTGTTAGAAAGTATGGCCAGTGTGTCAGTTACTTTATTTTATATTTTTTCGCTGAATAATAGTTTGTTTAAATATACCCGTTAGGGATCCTACTGACGGGATACCCTAAACAGTGTCTTTGATATTTCTTATGTTTAAACATTCGGGTGGATGTATAATATTATTGTGGTATGTTGCTTTTAGTTTTTCTTCCGCTATGTTTATAAGTTAAGTTCCTAATTTTTTTTACGTGTTTCGGAATACACGTTTAACATTAAGCGCATGATTAAGATTTAATTAATAAGGTTTTAACTTTATGGCATAACTAGGCATAACGGGGTGTCTCATTTTGGTATCAGAGCAGTTTGATTCTGATCAGACTATGAGGTTTAGGATGTTGTTACTGGCCGTGTCTAGTTGAATCCACATCGGATTTTGACTATGCTTAGAAGTTGGTTAGTGTGTCCGAACCTGATGCGAAAATTAATATTGGTATGACATATGGTATTTATATACTTGCCTATGTAGTATTATATGTCATATGGATGGGAGCTGATGATTTCCTTAAACAGAATCATAGCTTGAGGAAGAGGACGTCCGACCAACAGTGGTGACGAAACTCCTGAGGGAATATTGGTGCTTTCAATGGTAATGTCAATCATACTGATAATGGAGGAGAATCATCTGCAACTCCAAATACCATGGAAACAATAGCTACAGCTATGCTATTACAGACCCATCAGAATGCTGAGATGCTACAGATGAACAGAGAACAACTGGAACTAAAGAATCAGAGGAAGGCTGCAGCAACTGAAGATGCCAAATTAGCTACTTTTCTGCAAGGGAAGCCACCTCAATTCCGAGGAGAGTATGACCCAGAGAAAGCTGAATGGTGGGTACAAGAAATTGAGAAAATATTTGATACTGTGCGCTGCAGCAAGGAAAGGAAAGTGACTTATGCTGCATTCATGCTAACAGAAGGAGCAGAGTTTTGATGGAAAGGCAAGAAAAGACTATTGGAAGCCGAGGGAAGAATGATTAACTGGTAGTTATTCACCGACTGCTTCTTTGAAAAATATTTTTCACGTCTAGTTCGACGTGAGAAGGAAAAGGAGTTTAAAAACCTCAAACAAGGCAACATGTTTGTAGGTGATTATGCATCACATTTTGAGGCTTTGATTAAGTTTTCATATTTCTATCAGAGGTTCCCTAATGAGGATTGACATTGTAGGAGATTTGAGGAAGGAATCAGAAATGAGCTGCAGAGGGCTGTAGTGTCTCTCGACATTCAAAGCTTTCCGGAACTGGTTGAGAGATGTAGCGCTATAGAAAGTATAGATCTGATGATGGCTATTGAGCAGAAGCAACAGAGGAGTGGAGGACCTATTCACTCAGATTCTCAGAGGAGAGTAGACTGTAACACCTCAAGATTCACCGTTATGTTTATATGTGTTAGTTTTGGCATATATTTGTTTGATATTGTTTAATATTTATATTTATGTGTGTGTATATATTATTGCATATGATAATATGTATATTAATATATGATTATTTGCATTAATATGAGATTTTGTCTCTTAATGTTTGATTTTATATGTTAATATATGATATGTGATTTTATTAATAATAAGCGATTAAGAATGATATGATAAGATATTGTGTGATTTAGTATTTAAATAGAGATAGTGTTATTCTTAGATTTTAGCCCCTCAACCAATCAGATTTGAGTCCTTATCAATATAGGATCATCCCCTTTTTGTTTATATCTTAAGATCTTATCATAATCTCCTAAGGATCCTATCTAGGAATAACTACCAAATCTGTTGCTAAACTTCCATCGAACTTTTTACCATCTTAGAGTCTGATTTAGGATTCGATCATTATACATTATTTTGCATATATTTCTCTGAGCTTTCTAACGACGTAAAGAACACCGCAATCAGAAACTTGTAGCTCAAGTTATGGTCACAATACCGAAATGTATACAGTTTGGGCTGAAATAAGAACCCGTTATGACCTAAACTCATATATATACCATTAGACTCGACCTAAACTAGTTTACACGACCCCAACATTCAGAAAACTGCCTCCCTCCTTCCTATTTGAATCCTTATGATTTTTCTCCCTAAAACTCTCTCTAGGGAACCCGTTCTTGCACCGTTCTTTACTGCTTCTTGATAGGAGAACATCGCTAAAATTCGTGCCCCTTGTCCCTTGTGTTCTTTCTTTCAAGTTCTTGATATTTTCCTTTTAATTTCTTGATCTTAGAGTTGAACCAAATTCTCTCTTTGTCGTTCTTGAGGTTTTAGACAAGCGCTAGTGAGACAGGACCCAAGTGGATCTTCTTTCTCTCTTTTGAATCATGATCTCTATTCTAGGTATGGGGAGAAGGGTAGTGTATTCATAGGCTTGGGGTTAGTGTAAAGTAAAGGGGTTCCCATAACCCCAAGTTGTTTTATGTGTATGAATGAATATCATGTTAGATTGTATTGTTTGGTGATGGTATGTTCTTGGCTATTTAGGTATGTTATTTGTATGTGTTCCATGTTCATGACATGTTATTAATATTTATCTTGGTTGCCTTGATATGAACATGATAGTATGATGATTGTCGTTGTTATTACGATGTTGGCTGTTGGTGTTATGTTGGTTGTATTGTTGATACTATGACTGTTGAGTTGATGGTTAAAATCTTAAAAACCTTAATTAGTTAAATTAGGTTCTAAAATGAGTTAGAGATTAATAGGTTTAAACACCCTAAAAATTGGTTAAGGAACTGTGTTGAGACTCTGCCCATAACAGTACTGTCGTGCATTGAGCACGGTCGTGCTGAACAGGGAGCACACCCGTGCTCCCAGTTTGAATTCTGGAAAATGGCCGCACAGTAAGCACGGCCGTGCAGCAGAGGAGCACCCCCGTGCAGCTGAGCACGACCGTTCTAAAAAAAGGAAGAATGATCGTCCTCCCCTTAAGTGGCAGCACGCCCATGCTGGGGTTAAGCACGACCGTGCTCACCCCTCTGGACAGAATCTGAGATTAAGGACTTAAACAGGGGTTTAAACCCCAATCTTCCCCAACGACAAATGATGACTTAGTTAATTAATGATGAAGACTAGATAACTTAATTAAAGATTAATTAAGATGGTTAAGTCGGTAACCGTTGGGTTACCGTAAGTTATTTGAGTTGTACCTTGGTGCCTTATGGCCAAGAGGGCCTTGACCCCGTGGTTTGGGTCTAAGGTGTTATTGATTTTGTACCTTATGAACCGAGAGTTTGTCCCAATGGTGGGACTTGACTCCACGGTTTGGGTCTAAGGTTTTGCAGTCGATTCTGCTACGGAAGATTCCGCTGGTAAAAGGTGTTGCGGTAGATTCCGCTGCGGTCGATTCTGCTGATGTCTTTGGTTGATTCTGTTGGAGTTATGGAGGTGGTGGTTGTCTGCGGTCATTGTGTTGCATACGTATTGCATCGGAGTTGTTGTTGTTGTTGAGGGATGTTCGACATAGGAGAGGTCGTCCTAGAGTACGACGATCTGGCCATCCACGGTTTGAGTAGATTCTCCTTGCGCCCTCCTGACGAGGCATCCATTGGTTTGATGTGTTGGCTATCCAAGGAGTATATTCTCCGACGTTGAGTAGATTCTCAATGTGGATATGTAACTCCGAAGTCGTCCATCCCGAGTTTAGTGGATCCACATGCATTGTTGGTTTAGCGGAGTAGGACTGCACTGTACTGCATAGCATGCTTGATGTTGATGAGGTTGATGTATGTTTATACATGTTGTTGATATATGCTTACGTTGGTTCCATGCTTGTATTTTTTACTTTACTTCCTACCTCCTTGCTATTATGATTACATGATTTTTACTCCTCAATATTTGTTTGTTGTTTGACCTGATTGGCACCTTGCAGAGGATGACTAGAAGCCCGTAGAGGAGTGACTCTGAGGAGCCACCACTCAAGTTAGGGCTTGTTTTTATGTTCAGTTAGTTATTTTTCAGTTTGTATTCCGTGGATTTATTCCGGAACGGTTATACCAACTCTATATCTAACATCGGGATTGGGATAGGTTTATTTTTTTGCTATGTTAAATTGTTTTAAACTCGTTTTATTTTCCGTGATTTTGAGAACTAGTTCATGTGGACTTTTCTACCCATGGACGGACGCTTTATTTTATCCAGTATGATCATGACTAAATTTTATTAATTGCTTATCTTAAAGCGCTTATAACATGCGGGGTAGAAGGGTATCACATTTAGTGGTATCAGAGCAGTTCGGCCCTGTCCATACGTGGTATGAGTCTGTTGTGTGACTCTTGTTTGAACTGTCTATATTTATATAGACAATGTTACGTGGTACTAAGTACCTATAGCTTTGCTTTGGCATGACTTACTGCATTTGGCGGTTTGTCTTGAACAATCCAAGGAGCCTTCGGGTGCTTTTTGTGTTTAGGAAGGTTGTTCTATTATCTTTTGATAATATGAACTCTGCAGCTGATCTTGTGCGCTTACTTTTTTTAAAACCGCTCGATGTTATTTTTGGGATGAACTGGTTATCTTCCAACCAAGTTCCCTTTATCTGTTTTGATAAGACCTTAGTTTTTGGAACTCCAACGGCGTCTAAGAATCCGGACCTTCTCTCTGCCAGCCAAGTTCAAGCTTTGTTGAAAGACGAAGCCCAAGTGTACAGGATGATAGCTTCCCTGGAAGTAGAGAGCAGCCCTCTTGATGTCGCCAGCTTTCCTGTTGTACGAGATGATGAGTGTGATTTCACCTCAAATTTCCTTGTCAATTTGCATACATTTTCATATAACTTAGGCATATTTAATTTGATTTTTGTTAGTTTTTACCTTGGAACGGGTAAGGTGGTTTTGTGGTGTTTGTGTGCAGGAATTGAAGATTAAAATGCTCAAGACCAGTTATATTGGAGTTTACATGAAGGCGGAGCTAGAAATACAAGAAAAATGAGTCAAATATAGCCCATCACGGCCTGGCCGTGATAGGCATCACAGCCAAGATCGAGTAGGGCTGAAAAGAAAGAAGGTTAAACTCAGAATTGGTCATGGTCAAGCCGTGATGGCCATCACAGCCGTGACATGCAAACTGAACCAAACCCTCATGGGCAGAACTGATCACGTCTAGGTGATGAGTGTGATTTCACCTCATCTTTGTCCATCATTTTGCATGCATTTTCATGTAGTTTAGGCATATTTTTATTAGATTTTAGGTTAATTTTCCTTTGGAACGGGTAAGGCGGTTTTCGTGTGTTGTTTTGCAGATATCAAGGGTAAAATGCTCAAGATCAACCATGATGAAGTTTGGATGAAGATGGAGCTTTAAAAGTGAAGAAAATGAGCCAAACAGAGCCCATCACGGCCTAGCCGTGATGCCCATCACGGCCATGATCGAGCAAAACTGAAAAGGAACAAAGGTCAAGTCGAGTTCATCACGGCCTGGCCGTGATAGCCATCACGGCCGTGACCCAAAATCACCACAAGTCAGAGCACATCACGGCCATAGCCGTGAAATTCATCACGGGCCATGAAGCTGAGGGCTCGCGTCGCGAGACATATCTCGCGTCGCGAGAAATTGAATTTTCCAGAATTGGAAGAGGCAGAGACCGTCACGGCCTGGCCGTGATGGCCATCACGGCCGTGACGCGCATTACTTGGACCTGAAGAAACCGAATTTGGATCAGAATTTGAGTTAGATTGGGACTCTAACTTCCCACATCTATAAATAAGGACCAGGCAGATCACATCAGGGACACATTGAGGAGGAGGATCATAGAGAGACATCATCTAGGACACCTTTTGGCTACATTTTAGGATCTCTTCTCCTCTTCTCCTCTCTTCTCTGATTTTTGTATTTTCTATTATGTTGTCAACCCAGCTTGTCATCTCCATGGCAAGACTGGAGTAGTAGTTTGTTTCTAGGGATTGGGGCTCTGCCCGAGTTTTGTAAATATTGTTGATTTGATGTAAAATCGTTGGTGATTTCGTTATTGCTTTAGATCTGATTTCTAGTGTGTTAATCACTCGTAAATTCGGCAACCGCTTATTTGCGTGACGTAGACGTTCTAAGGAGGAACCTAGCGGTGAACTTAGGATTTCTAAGGTATTTCACTCGTAAAATTCGGCGGCTGTTTGTTTGTGAGATGTGGATGATCCAAGGAGGAACCTAGCGGTGAACTTAGGTTATTTGCATGACTGAGACATTCTAAGGAGGAACCTAGCGGTGAACTTAGGTGTCGGACCTATAGAAGTCAGACTTGGGACTGAAATCACGAGAGTTAGAAGCCGTCCCTCGAGGAGCAACGAGTTGTCACGGAACGTAAAGGGTCCAATCTGGGATCGACTACCACGAGAGTAGGGGTCGGGTCAATTGGGCACGGCTTTTATAACCCGAGAGGGAGCTTAAGCTATTAGAGGATAAACTCGCCTTCAAGGCAATTTCGGTAATCAACAAAGGTAAATCAGATTAGCAACATAAACAGCCTCAAAGGTAACCCAAATCCCTAGGAATCCATTTTGATCAAAACCCCAAAAACATTTATTTACTGTTTTAATTATCTCTAAATTCAAAATTCAAAAAACCTTTTTCAAAACCCTTTCATACAGTCCAGATTCAATCGATTCGAAATTAATTGCGATTTGGGAACACAGTCTCTGTGGGTTCGATATCTTTTATTACTTGACGGCAATCCGGTACACTTGCCGGAATCGCACGAGCGTCGTCGCGCGTCGACTTACGCCACACATCAAGTTTTTGGCGCCGTTGCCGGGGACTGTGCCTTTTCGAATTTCAATTAGTTTTTAAATTGATTTTTCTGGAAATTTTCGTTTTATTTGATTTTTATTTCTGAAATTCAAAAAAAAAACAAAAAACAAAAAAAAATTTCTTTTCCTTCTACTGTATCCATCTCTCTGTGTGTTATATGCAAAGATCCCTAAGTCTTGGGAGCCTTAGTGAGATTGATCCGGAGATCGAGAGGACCTTCCACAGACGTAGAAGACTACAAAGAGAGGGAGAAAGGTTGAGTCCCGTTCCACTCATGGCGAATCAACCGGATACAAAACCTTTGAAGGACTACGCAGCCCCAAATGCGAGAGGCTTGCGAACTGGGATTGCAAGGCCAGAGATTGAGGCGGAAAACTACACTATACCGCCCATGTTAATCAACATGATTAGGCAACATCAATTCGGAGGATTGCCTTCTGAGGACCCAACCGATCACATAGAGACATTCTTAGAGTTCACCGATGCAATCAGGATTAATGGAGCCTCAGTCGATGTTGTACGTTTGAGACTGTTCCCCTCATCTCTCACTGGAAAGGTGAAGGCCTGGCTTAAGCAAATCCCCGCTAACACTTTGACCACTTGGGACCAACTGGAGCAGGCGTTCTTGGAGAAATTCTTCCCTCCATCCAAGACGGCCTACATAAGAACCCAGATCACCGGCTTCTTCCAGAAAGAAGGAGAATCATTATCGGAAGCTTGGGATCGTTACAAGGGACTGCTGGAGTCGTGCCCACATCACGGACTCGAGAGGTGGTTAATAGTGCACACCTTCTATAACGGATTGGATTACTCTTCGAAGGTGTCACTTGATTCTGCAGCCGGTGGAGCATTTATGAATAGGCCTCTCACTGAGGCATTCAACATCATCGAGAATGTTGCCACCAACTACCACCAATGGGGATCCGAAAGAGGTAATAACCCGAACAATATTTCGGGGGGTAAGTTTGAGGTAAATAGCACAGATCTTATTATGTCAAAGATAGACTCACTTAATAAACGTTTTGATCGGCTTGAAAGAGCTAATGTGAGTGCAGTAGGTGCTACTAACCTTGTTTGTGAGATTTGTGGAATGCAGGGACATGACATGATGGAATGCCCACATGGATCCGGCGCTTCGGGTGAACAAGTGAACTCTTGTCACAACTTCTACGATACGAACCCGAAGCTGCCCAACTATGCTCCCCCAAATCCCTACAACCAAAGAAGGAGCAACCCTTACCTCTCATACGGCAACTACAGCAATACGCTCAACCATGAGTTCCAAGAGGGTCAAGGTAATAAGAGAACAGCACTGGGGTATCCTCAGGTACAAAGATCTAAACTCGAGACTTTATTTGAAAGTTTTGTTGAAACTCAGACAAAACAGAATGAGGAGTTTAGACAACAAGGAAGGGCAGTGAGTGAAGCAATAAAGGAGCTAGCATCTAAGGTAGACAACTTAGCAACTCATAACAAGATGCTAGAAACACAAATTGCCCAACAAGCCAGCACGTACTCGAGACCTAAGGGTACATTCCCGGGGCAACCCGAATCAAATCCCAATGAGCATTGCAATGTCATACACTTGAGGGATGATAAGCTTGCGGTGGGGGTATTTTTGCATTATTTTTGCATTTGCATTGTTGCATTCATATTGCATTCACATAGGCGTAGATTGGTATGATCACATTCTCTAGATTGCCCCTCACTTAGAACATGCATCCGATTGTGAGAACTTGGAGCCAAATGAATTGAGATAGTGAATTTTGAACCCAATTTTTCATTATTCTTGTGATATGGCTAAAAATAAAAATTCTTGAGATAGTCATTTGATAGTTGATAATTAGCATGTGGTTCCTTAAGTTTGTGTACCTCACTGATTTTTGAACTACTAAATGTAAGATTTTGAGCCAATAGGGGTATCCACTAAATCTACCCCATTTCTTGTGATAGAGTGTTGTAATTCCTCTTGGACTGTATTTTCTAGAACTTGACTTGAAACCATTTTGAAACTTAAAAATTTCTGAAAACATTTTTGGAAATGATTGAGGCACTAGGTATTTTTCCGGCCTCCCGAGCTTTGAATGATAAATGCTACCCCTTAGTTGCCCAATTTTGAGCCTAAAGATAAAATACTTTTCTTGGTACCTTGAATTACTCTGATAAATAATGCTTGGTATGGCACCTTTTAAAGTATTACAAAAAGGGTAATTGGTAGTTGGAAAAAGTATGGGATGAAAAAGCTAGAAAGTAATTTCTCTTGAGCTATAAATCTCCCCTTCTCCTAACCAATAAAAATGAAATAAACACAAAAGAAAAAAAAATGGAGAAGGGGATGACAAAAGAAAGTGAGAAATGAAAAAAAAAATTAGAAGGAAGAAAGGTGGAAAAGTAAATCAAAGCCCCAAATAGGTATTTTAGAAGGTGTCATGCATTGCAATGTTTGATGATTTGTCTAGCCTTCTTGAAAATCCCTTTCCTTGATTTTCCCACCTAACAATAAATCCCATGGCCACATTACAACCAAAGGAAAAGACCTCTTGATTCTTAAGTGTTTTCATAAATAAAGTAGAGATTTGGTTAATAGTCAAGCCTATGGTAGAATACTTTCCTTGAGGAAATTGAGTGAATTGTCAATAAACCCTAAAACACTTGAGTGGGGTGAGATGAGTGCCCAAATCAGTGAGAATATGAACTTGAAAAACCTAGGCTTCTAATTGGACTTGAACATGATTATCTCTTGAGTGCTTATTAAATATGCCTGTCACTTGGATTAGCTTCTAGGGTTCTTGGTTCACTAACCATGCTTTGATTGATATATCTTATGGCCTGAGTAATTGCTTGAGGACAAGCAAAGTTTTAAGCTTGGGGTGATTTGATGAGTGTGATTTCACCTCATCTTTGTCCATCATTTTGCATGCATTTTCATGTAGTTTAGGCATATTTTTATTAGATTTTAGGTTAATTTTCCTTTGGAACAGGTAAGGCGGTTTTCGTGTGTTGTTTTGCAGATATCAAGGGTAAAATGCTCAAGATCAACCATGATGAAGTTTGGATGAAGATGGAGCTTTAAAAGTGAAGAAAATGAGCCAAACAGAGCCCATCACGGCCTAGCCGTGATGCCCATCACGGCCATGATCGAGCAAAACTGAAAAGGAACAAAGGCTGAAGTCAGAGTCTGTCACGGCCTGGCCGTGATAGCCATCACGGCCGTGACCCAAAATCACCACAAGTCAGAGCACATCACTGCCATAGCCGTGAAATTCATCACGGGCCATGAAGCTGAGGGCTCGCGTCGCGAGAGATATCTCGCGTCGCGAGAAATTGAATTTTCCAGAATTGGCAGAGGCAGAGACCGTCACGGCCTGGCCGTGATGGCCATCACGGCCGTGACGCGCATTACTTGGACCTGAAGAAACCGAATTTGGATCAGAATTTGAGTTAGATTGGGACTCTAACTTCCCACATCTATAAATAAGGACCAGGCAGATCACATCAGGGACACATTGAGGAGGAGGATCATAGAGAGACATCATCTAGGACACCTTTTGGCTACATTTTAGGATCCCTTCTCCTCTTCTCCTCTCTTCTCTGATTTTTGTATTTTCTATTATGTTGTCAACCCAGCTTGTCATCTCCATGGCAAGACTGGAGTAGTAGTTTGTTTCTAGGGATTGGGGCTCTGCCCGAGTTTTGTAAATATTGTTGATTTGATGTAAAATCGTTGGTGATTTCGTTATTGCTTTAGATCTGATTTCTAGTGTGTTAATCACTCGTAAATTCGGCAACCGCTTATTTGTGTGACGTAGACGTTCTAAGGAGGAACCTACCGGTGAACTTAGGATTTCTAAGGTATTTCACTCGTAAAATTCGGCGGCTGTTTGTTTGTGAGATGTGGATGATCCAAGGAGGAACCTAGCGGTGAACTTAGGTTATTTGCATGACTGAGACATTCTAAGGAGGAACCTAGCGGTGAACTTAGGTGTCGGACCTATAGAAGTCAGACTTGGGACTGAAATCACGAGAGTTAGAAGCCGTCCCTCGAGGAACAACGAGTTGTCACGGAACGTAAAGGGTCCAATCTGGGATCGACTACCACGAGAGTAGGGGTCGGGTCAATTGGGCACGGCTTTTGTAACCCGAGAGGGAGCTTAAGCTATTAGAGGATAAACTCGCCTTCAAGACAATTTCGGTAATCAACAAAGGTAAATCAGATTAGCAACATAAACAGCCTCAAAGGTAACCCAAATCCCTAGGAATCCATTTAGATCAAAACCCCAAAAACATTTATTTACTGTTTTAATTATCTCTAAATTCAAAATTCAAAAAACCTTTTTCAAAACCCTTTCATACAGTCCAGATTCAATCGATTCGAAATTAATTGCGATTTGGGAACACAGTCTCTGTGGGTTCGATATCTTTTATTACTTGACGGCAATCCGGTACACTTGCCGGAATCGCACGAGCGTCGTCGCGCGTCGACTTACGCCACACATCACTAGGCCATGATGGTGGTCACGACCGTTACAGACTAAGCAGTGAAGCCATCTCCAAGTCAGAACCTGTCACGGCCTTGCCGTGACAGGCATCACGGCCGTGATGAACAATATCTAAAAATTTAATTGCTGATTTGATCTGATTTTGTAACAGCTTTGAAGTCAACTTACCCTACATTATAAATAGGACTCAAAGGCTCGAAAATAGGGACCGGGGGGACTACTACCAATTGGAAAAAATTAGTGATGAGTGCGATTTTACCTCATATTTTATTGTCATTTTGCATGCATTTTCATATAGCTTAGGCATATTTAAATTGATTTTTGTTAGTTTTTACCTTGGAACGGGTAAGGTGGTTTGGTGGTGTTGTTGCTCAGGAATTAAGGATTAAAATGCTCAAGATTAACCATGATGGAGCTTTCATGAAGCTAGGGCTTGAAAAGTAAAGAAAACCAGCCAAACAGAGCCCATCACGGCCTAGCAGTGATAGCCATCACGGCCGTGATCGAGTAGAGCTGAAAACAAAGAATGGAAAAGTCAGAACTGGTCACGGCCAGGCCGTGATGCCCATCACTGCCCGTGACATGTCAGCTGAATCAGACCCTCACAGGCAGAACTGATAACGGCCTAGCCGTGATGAGCATTACGGCCGTGACAGACCAACCAGCAAGGCAACCTCCTAGGCAGAATCCGTCACGGCCTGGCCGTGATGGCCATCACGGCCGTGACGCGTGATATATGGATCTTTAGAAATTGATTTGATCTGAAATTGTGATCGCTTGAGATCCAAGTTATCCTAATCTATAAATAGAGCACTTAGGCTCGAAAATAGGGGACTCTTTGGAGACTTTTTGGCTACTACCCCTTAGGCAAAATTAGGATTTCTCTTCTTCCTCTTCTCCTCTTCTCTTAGGATTTCATTTATGTTGTTGTTAATCAAGCTTGCCATCACCATGGCAATGCTTGAGTAGTAGCTTTATTTCTAGGGATTGGGGTTATGCCCAAGATCTGTTTTAAGGTATGAATTGATGTTTTTCCTTTGTTAATTTCGATTTCGCTTTAGATCTGATTTCTATTGCTTTAATTACTTGTGAATCTGGCGCGCACTTATTTGCATGTCATAGATACTCTAAGGAGGAACCTAGCGGTGAACTTAGGTATTGGATCTATAGAAATCAGACTTAGGACTTAAATCACGAGAGTTAGAAGCGGTCCTTCGAGGGTTCACGAATTGTCACAAAACTTAAAAGGCTCAACTTAAATTCAATTACCACGAGAGTAGGGGTTGATTTAATTGGGCACGGTTTTTGTAACCCGAGAGGGAGCATTAACTAATTTAGGATAAATTCGCCTTCAAAGCAATTTTGGTAATTAACAAGGGGTAGTCAATTTAGTAACATAAGCAATCTTGTTGGTAACCCAATTCCTAGGAATCTCTTTAGATGTGAAAAACCCCTAAATTGATTTACTTTCCTATTTTGTTTAATTGAAATTTTAAATTTGATTGTATGTGATTCCGATTTCAAAAGTCAAATATTTTCAAATTCCTTTTTTTTTATTTAGTCCAGTTTAATCGATTTAATAATTAGTTGTGATTTGAGATCACGGTCCCTGTGGGATAGATATTTTTATTACTTGGCGGTATAATGTCTCCAGAGGTGAAGGAAGAGCTTAACATGGAGGCAACTCCGAAGCTTTGCATAACAAATGATGCACCAAATGGTGATGAAGTTGGAATTTCCCATCATGTGGAGTTAGAACTTCCGCCGGGAGGGATTAAAGCCTTGAAACTCGGAGTGAAAAGAGCAAAGCGAAAACGCAATTGGCCATATGAACTAAATCGGCTCTTTGAAGGACTTCCTTGGAAGAGAGGTGTTCCCGCACTTCCAAGCCCAGCCGACCCCGGTTGATTGAAAGAGTATGGTCAAGCTTAAGACCGTAAATAAGCACTTCTTGGGAGGCAACCCAAGTTTTCCTTTCCCTTTTCCATTTGTTTTTGAATTTTGTTTTTGAATAATTTGAGGAGATTAAGAGAAGAAAGATCACTAATTGATAGATTTGCCAAGTGTTTTCAGGTTATGAAGCAGTAAGAACAAAAAGGCAAGGAAAAATAAAGTCAGAATTCATCATGCCCAGGCCGTGATGGTGGTCACGGTCGAGACAGGCCAGCTCCTATAGACCAGAATTGATCATGGTCTAGCCGTGACGAGCATCATGGCCGTGACACATTTTCCAACATCTCCTTTGACTGGCATGTGAGCCAGCACCCTCTACCACCTTGGTGAGTTGTTCCTTTTTTCTCCTCTCTCCGACTTTATTATTTACATTGGGGACAATGTAAGTTTTTAACCTTGGGGTATGGGTATTTTTGCAATTTTTTTCATTTTTGCATTTTTCATGTTGCATTCATATAGGCATTGTTATGCATGATCACATGATTAGATTGCCCCCTTGCTTAGAGTATGCATCCAATTGTAAAAACTTGATGACGAATGAATTGAGATAGTGAATTTTTGAACCCAATTTTTGTATTCTTGTGATAAGGCTAAAAATAAAAATGCTTGAGATGATATTTTGATAGTTGATAATTAGCATGTGGTTCCTTAGACTTGTGTTTCTCATTGATTTTGAAATACTAAATGTGAGATTTTTGAGCCTAAGGGGTACTCACTAAATCTACCCCATTCTTTGTGATTGAGTGTTTTATTCCTCTTGGATTGTATTCTCTAGAACTTGACTTGAAACCGTTTTGAAACTTAAAATTTTTTGAAAACTTATTTGAAAATGATTGAGGCACTAGGTATTTTTCTGGCCTTCTGAGCTTGATTGATTAAATGTTACCCCTTAGTTGCCCAATTTTGAGCCTAAAAGAATAAAATACTTTTCTTGGTACCTTGAAATATTTTGATGAATGATGCTTGGTATGAGACCTTTTAAAGTATTGCACAAAGGGCAAAAAGGTAGTTTGAAAAATAAATTGTGGGATGAGAAAATTAGAAATAATATTTCTCTTAAGTTGAAAATCTCCCCTTCTCCAAATAAATGAAATAAAATAAACAACAAAAAAAATGGAAAAGGGGATGAGAAAAAGAAAGTGTAGTAAATAAATAAAAATAATGGGAGAAAGGTGGAAAAGTGAACTAAAGCCCAAAAAGGCAATTTTAGAAGGTTGTCATGCTTTGCAATGTTTGATATTTTGTTTAGCCTTCGTGAATTTTCCTTTTCTTAATTTCCCCGCCTAACAATTAATCCCATGGCCCCATTACAACCAAAATAAAAGACCTCTTGATTCTTATGTGTTTTCATTAATAAAGTAGAGATTTGGTTAATAGTCAACCTTATGGTAGAATACCTTCCTTGAGGAAATTGATCAAATTGTCATATACCCTTAAACACTTGAGTGAGGTGAGAAGAGTGCCCGAATCAGTGAGAGATATGAATCTAGAAAACCTAAGCTTCTAATTGGACTTGAAATTGACTGTCTCTTGTTTTCTTATTTGAATACGCCTGTCACTTGGATTAGTTACTCGGGTTCTTGGTTCACTATCCATGCTCTGATTGTTTATCTTGACTGGTCTTAGTGATTTCTTGAGGACAATCAAAGTCTTAAGCTTGGGGTAGTTTGATGAGTGTGATTTCACCTCATATTTTATTTTTCATTTTGCATGCATTTTCATATAGCTTAAGCATATTTAAATTGATTTTTGTTAGTTTTTACCTTGGAACGGGTAAGGTAGTTTTGTGGTGTTGTTGTGCAGGAATTAAGGATTAAAATGCTCAATATTAACCATGATGGAGCTTGCATGAAGATAGGGCTTGAAAAGTAAAGAAAACCAGCCAAACAGAGCCCATCACGGCCTAGCCGTGATAGCCATCACGGGCGTGATCGAGTAGCGCTGAAAAGAAATGATGGAAAAGTCAGAACTGGTCATGGCCAGGCCGTGATGCCCATCACTGCCCGTGACATGTCAGCTGAATCAGACTCTCACAGGCAGAACTGATCACGGCCTAGCCGTGATGAGCATCACGACCGTGACAGACCAACCAGCAAGGCAACCTCCTAGGCAGAATCCGTCACGGCCTGGCCATGATGGCCATCACGGCCGTGACGTGTGATATATGGATCTTTAGAAACTGATTTGATCTGAAATTGTGATTGCTTGGGATCCAAGTTATCCTAATCTATAAATAGAGCACTTAGGCTCGAAAATAGGGGACTCTTTGGATAATTTTTGGCTGCTACCCCTTAGGTAAAATTAGGATTTCTCTTCTCCCTCTTCTCCTCTTCTCTTAGGATTTCATTTATGTTGTTGTTAATCAAGCTTGCCATCACCGTGGCAATGCTTGAGTAGTATCTTTATTTCTAGGGATTGGGGCTATGCCCAAGATCTGTTTTATGTTATGAATTGATGTTTTCCCTTTGTTAATTTCGATTTCGCTTTAGATCTGATTTCTATTGCTTTAATTACTTGTGAATCTGGTGCGCGCTTATTTGCATGTCATAGATACTCTAAGGAGGAACCTAGCGGTGAACTTAGGTATTGGATCTATAGAAATCAGACTTAGGACTTAAATCACGAGAGTTAGAAGCGGTCATTCGAGGGTTCACGAATTGTCACAAAACTTAAAGGGCTCAACTTAAATTCAATTACCACGAGAGTAGGGGTTGATTTAATTGGGCACGGTTTTTGTAACCCTAGAGGGAGCATTAACTAATTTAGGATAAATTCACCTTCAAAGTAATTTTGGTAATTAACAAGGGATAGTCAATTTAGTAACATAAGCAATCTTGTTGGTAACCCAATTCCTAGAAATCTCTTTAGATCTGAAAAACCCCTAAATTGATTTACTTTCCTATTTTGTTTAATTGAAATTACAAATTTGATTGTTACTTGATTCCGATTTCAAAAGTCAAATCTTTTCAAAATCCTTTTTTTTTTATTTAGTCCAGTTTAATCGATTTAATAATTAGTTGTGATTTGAGATCACGGTCCCTGTGGGATCGATCTTTTTATTACTTGGTGACGAATCCGGTACACTTGCCGAAATCCATGCACATCAATTAGGATTTCTCTTCTTCTTAATTTCTTTTCTTCTCTTTATGTTTTTGTTAATCATGCTTGCTATGAACATGGCAATGTTTGAGTAGTCATTTTATTTCTAGGATTTGGGGCTATGCCCAAGACTCGTTTTATGTGATGAATTGACGTTTTGCTTCTTGTTAATTTCAATTTTACTTTTGATTCAATTCCTATTGCATGAATTACTTGTGAATTTGGTGCGCACTAATTTGCATGTCATAGATACTCTAAGGAGGAACCTAGCAGTGAACTTAGGTATTGGATCTATAGGGATTGAGCTTAGGACTTAAATCACGAGAGTTAGAAGCGGTCCTTCGAGGGTACCATTGAATTGTCACGAATTTGAATGGGTTCAATTTAAATACAACTACCACGAGAGTAGGGGTTGGTTTAATTGGGCACGGTTCTTGTATCCCGAGAGGGAACATTAACTTATTTAGGATAAGTTCACCCTTAAAGCAATTTTGATTATTAACAAGAGGGGTAGTCAATTTAGTTGCATGAGCAGTCTTGTTGGTAACCCAATTCCTGGAAATCTCTTTTAATTTGAAAATCTCCAGATTTGATTTGATTGCGATTTTATTTGATTACGTTTTAAATACTTAATTTTTTATTAAATCTTATTTTAAAAACCAAATCTTTTCCAAATCTTTTTTTTTTATAGTTTAGTTAAATTGATTTAATAATTAATTGTTATTTATGATCACGGTCTCTGTGGGTTCGACCTTTTTATTACTTGACGACGAAGCCGTACACTTGTGGATTCACGGCATCAAGTTTTTGACGTCATTTGCCGGGGATTGTGCTTTCTTGAATTCCTATTTAATTTTTAAATTGATTTTTCTGGACTTTTTTTTATATATTAATTTTTCTTTTATTTTTTTTTCTCTCTCTAGTATCTATCTCTCTCTTTGCAGGTATTTTTCTCTTTTATGCAAAGATCGCAAAGTCTTGGAAATCTTATTGAAGTTGACCTTGAGATGGAAAGGACCTACGTAGGAGACTAGAGAGAGAGAGAGAAAGAGAGAGAGAGAGAGAGGTTGATTCCCATTCCACTCATGGCGAATCTATCGGATACTAAACCACTGAAGGACTACGCAGCCCTAAATGCTAGGGGTTTCCGAACTGGGATTGCTAGGCCAGAAATTGAGGCGGAGAACTACACTATACGCCTCAGTTAATTAGCATGATTAGGCAACATCAGTTTGGAGGATTACTCTTGGAAGACCCGACTGATCATGTGGAGACATTCTTGGAGTTCACTGATGCAATAAGAATTCAAGGTGTCCCGCTTGAGGTTATTCCCCTCCTCTCTGACTGGAAAGGCAAGAGCTTGGTTGAAGCAAGTGTCCGCTAATACTTTGTCAACTTGGGACCAACTGGAGTAGACATTCTTGCATAAATTCTTCCCTCCATTCAGGACTGCTTACCTACAAACTCAGATCACCGGCTTCTTCCAAAAGGACGAAGAATGCTTATCTGAAGCTTGGGATCGTTACAAAGGATTGCTAGAGTCTTACCCACATCATGGGCTCGAGAGGTGGTTGTTAGTGCATACCTTCTACAACGGATTGGATTACTCTTTGAAGGTGTAACTTGACTCCGCAGCTGGTGAAGCCTTTATGAATAGACCACTGACTGAAGCGTTCAATATCATTGAAAATGTAGCCACCAACTATCACCAATGGGGTTCGGAAAGAGGTAATAACCCTAAAAAGCTTTCGGGGGGTAAGTTTGAAATGAATGGTAACGATTTAATTATGTCGAGAATTGACTCATTGAGTAAACGCATTGATAAACTTGAAAAAACAAATGTGAGTTCAATAGGTGCTACTAATGTTACTTTTGAGATTTGTGGAATGCAGGGACATGACTTCATGGAGTTCCCACGTGGTAGTGCTCCTGGATCCGGTGCTTCGGGGGAACAAGTGAATTCTTGTCACAATTTCTATGACACGAACCCGAAGTTGCCAAATTATGTTCCCCCAAATCCTTACAACCAAGTATGGAAGAATAATCCTTATCTCTCCTATGGGAACTACAACAACACGTTGGACCACGAATTCCAGGAAGGCCAAGGTCCTCAGGTACAAAAGTCTAAACTTGAGTCTCTTTTGGAATTTTTTTTTGAAACTCAAACAAAGAAAAATGAAGAGTTTAGGCAACAAGGTAGGGCAGTCAATGAGGAAATAAAAGAGTTAACATCTAAGGTAGATAACTTAGCCATCCATAATAAGATGGTAGAAACTCAGATTGCCCAACAAGCTAGTACATATTCTAGAACTAAGGGTACGTTTTCAGGACAACCCGAAGTTAATCCCAATGAGCACTGTAATGCTATATACTTGAGGGATGATAAGCTTAGGGTAGTTGAAAAGGATGTGGAATGTGAGGAGGACATGACTGAACTTGAAGAGATAGAGCCAAAGTATGTCCCTCCACCACCTTACCAACCCCCAATACCTTTCCCACAAAGGTTAGTCAAGAAAAAGCAAGTAGAAAAAGAAACTAAGAGCTTAATTGAGGAGCATGATGCCATGATAAAAACTAATATGCCTCCTAAAGTAAAAGATCCTGGAAGTTTCTCTATTGCTTGCTCAATTGGAGAAGTGAAAATAGACCAAGCCTTATGTGACTTAGGGGCTAGTGCGATTTTGATACCACATACCATCTTTGAGTGGTTAGGAACCAAGGAATTGAGTCCATCCAAGTTCTCTTTACAATTTGCGGATGGCTCAACTAAAACTCCTCTAGGCATACTAGAGAATGTTCCCATAAAGGTAGGGAAATTTTTCATTCCTACCGATTTCATGGTGTTGGATATGAACGGGAATTCTAAATTCCCTATCATTCTTGGTCACAGCTGGAGCAATAATAGATGTAAAAAATGGTAAGCTATCTTTGAATGTAGAGGAAGGTAGGGTTGATTTTGATTTGACTAACTCATATAACAACCCTCCTTTTGAGTGTCATGTGTGCAGGATTGAGATAATGCCTCCAAAGGTGAAGGAAGAGCTTAACATGGAAGAAACTACCAAACTTTGCATGACAAATGATGCACCAAATAATGATGAAATTGGAGTTGCTCAACATGTGGAGTTAAAACTTCCGCCGGTAAGAAGTAAGACCATGAAACTCAAAATGAAAAGAGCAAAGCGAAAGCGCATATGGCCATATGAACAAAATAGGCTCTTTGAAGGACTTCCTTGGAAGAGAGGTGTTCTTTCACTTCCAAGCCCAGCTGATCCCGGTTGATTTAAGGGAGTATGGTTAAGCTTAAGACCGTAAATAAGGGCTTCTTGGGAGGCAACCCAAGTTTTCTTTCCCATTTTAATTTGAATTTTGTTTTGAATAATTTGAGAAGATTAAGAGAAGAAAGGTCACAAATTCATGGTTTTGCCAAGTATTTTCAGGTTATGAAGGCATGAAGAGCAAAAAGGCATGGAAAAATAAAGTCAAAGGAGATCATGACCTGGCCCCGACGACCATCATGGCCAAGATGGAGCAATTTCAAAAAGGAAGAGGAGACCATAATCTATCACGGCCTAGCCGTGATGAGGGTCACGGTCGTGATGCGCCAGAAGCTGAAAATCAGAATTGATCACGGCTGGGCCGTGATAGCCATCACGGGCGTGATACGAAGGAGCCCAACAGAACAGAATTGATCACGGCCTAGCCGTGATGTATATCACGACCATGACACGTATTCCAGCAGCTCTATGATTGGCATCTGTGCCAACACCCTCCACCACCTCGGTGAGTTGTTCCATTTTTTTATCCTCCCTCCGACTTGAATATTTACATTGGGGACAATGTAAGTTTTTAAGCTTGGGGTAGGGGTATTATTCTTATTTTTGCATTCTTGCATGATGCATTCATATAGGCATAGTTTTGCATAATCAATAGTTTTGTATAATCACATGATTAGGTTACCCCTTGCTTAGAGTATGCATCCAATTGTGAAAACTTTGTGCCAAATAAATTGAGACAGTGGATTTTTGAACACAATTTTTTTATTTATTCTTGTGATAGGCTAAAAAAAATGCTTGAGATGATCTTTTGATAGTTGATAATTAGCATATGGTTCCTTGGATTTGTGTTTCTCATTAACTACAAACTACTAAATGTGAGATTTTGTGAGCCTGAAAGGGGAACTAACTAAATTTACCCCATTCTTTGTGATTGAGTGTTTTATTCCTCTTGGATTGTATTCTCTAGAACTTGACTTGAAACCATTTTGAAACTTAAAAAATTTTGAAAACGTATTTGAAAATGATTGAGGCATTAGGTATTTTTTCGACCTTCTGAGCCTTGACTGATTAAATGCTACCCCTCAGATGCCCAATTTCGAGCCTAATAGAATAAAATGCTTTTCCTGGTACCTTGATTTATTTTGATGAATGATGCTTGGTATGGCACCTTTTAAAGTATTGCAAAAAGGAGGTTTGAAAAAAATAAATTGTGGGATGAAAAAATGTTAGAAAAATATTTCTCTTAATTTGAAAATCTCCCCTTCTCCAAATAAAAAAAAATAAAACTTAAAAAAATTGGAGAAGGGGATGAGAAAAAAAATAGAAAAAAAGAAAAGGAGAAAGAAAGAAAGGTGGAAAAGTGGATTAAAGCCCAAAAAGGTGTTTTAGAAGGATTGTCATTCTTTGCATTGTTTGATATTTTGTTTAGCCTTCTTGAATTTTCCTTTTCTTGATCTCCCCACCTAACGATTAATCCCATGGCCCCATTACAACAAAAATAAAAGACCTATTGATTCTTATGTGTTTTCATTAATAAAGTAGAGATTTTGGTTAATAGTCAAGCTTATGGTAGAATACCTTCCTTGAGGAAATTGAGTGAATTGTCATATACCCTTATACACTTGAGTGAGGTGAGAAGAGTGCCCGAATTAGTGAAAGGCATGAATCTAGAGAACCTAAGCTTCTAATTGGACTTGAAATTGATTGTCTCTTGGTTACTTATTTGGATATGCCTGTTACTTCGATTTATTACTCGGGTTCTTGGTTCACTGTCCATGCTATGATTGTTTATCTTTTATGGCCTTAGTGTTTGCTTGAGGACAAGCAAAATCTTAAGCTTGACACTGAGGAGTTGGATGGAACTCCCTATGAACCAGAAGCCGGAGGTCGAGCTGTGAATTAATGTTTTATGCGTTAGAAAGTATGGCCAGTGTGTCGGTTACTTTATTTTATATTTTTCTGCTGAATAATAGTTTGTTTAAATATACCCGTTAGGGATCCCATTGACGGGATACCCTAAACAGTGTCTTTGATGTTTCTGATGTTTAAACATTCGGGTGGATGTATAATATTATTATGGTATGTTGCTTTGAGTTTTTCTTCAGTTGTGTGTTTATAAGTTAAGTTGTTAACTTTTTTGCATGTTTCGGAATACACGTTTAACGTTAAGCACGCGATTAATATTTAATTAATAAGGTTTTAACTTAATGGCACAACGGGACACAACGGGGTGTCTCATTTTGGTATCAGAGCAGTTTGATTCTGATCAGACTGTGAGGTTTAAATTGGGTAGTGTGTCCGTACCCGATGCAAAAATTAATATTGGTATGACATATGGTATTTATATACTTGCCTATGTAGTATTATATGCCATATGGATGGGAGCTGATAATTTCCTTAAACAATCATGGCTCGAGGAAGAGGACGTCCGACCAACAGTGGTGACGGAACTCCTGAGGGAATTATTGGTGCTTTCAATAGTAATGTCAATCATACTGATAATGGAGGAGAATCATCTGCAACTCCAAATACCATGGAAACAATATGCTACTGTTATGCTATTACAGACCCAGCAGAATGCTGAGATGCTGCAGATGAACAAAGAGCAGCTGGAACTAAAGAATCAGAGGAGGAATGCAGCAGCTGAAGATGCCAGATTGGCTACTTTTCTGCCAGGGAAGCCACCTCAATTATGAGGAGAGTATGACCTAGAGAAGGTTGAATGGTGGGTACAAGAAATTGAGAAAATATTTCATACTGTGCGCTGCAGCGAGGAAAGGAAAGTGACTTATGCTTCCTTCATGCTAACTGGAGGAGCAGAGTTCTGGTGGAAAGGCAAGAAAAGACTATTGGAAGCCGAGGGAAGAACGATTAATTGGCAGTTATTCACTGACTACTTCTTTGAAAAATATTTTCAGCATCTAGTTCGACGCGAGAAGGAAAAGGAGTTTACAAACCTCAAACAAGGCAATATGTCTGTAGGTGATTATGCATCACATTTTGAGGCTTTGATTAAGTTTTCAGATTTCTATCAGAGGTTCCCGAATGAGGATTGACAATGTACGAGATTTGAGTAAGGAATCAGAAATGAGCTGCAGAGGGTTGTAGTGTCTCTCGACATTCAAAGCTTTCCGGAACTGGTTGAGAGATGTAGCACTATAGAAAGTATAGATCTAATGATGGCTAATGAGCAGAAGCAACAGAGGAGTGGAGGCCCTATTCACTCAGATTCTTAGAGGAGAGTAGACAGTGGTTTTCAAGGAAGACGGGAACCACATACCAGACCAGTGCAGACAGCTGCACAAGTATCGGTTCCTATAGCACCAGTGGGTAGAGCAGGTCAGCAGCAATAGAAGGGCTTAGCTTGTTTCAGATGTGAGGGACCTCATTATGTGAGATATTTTCGTGAGATGAGTGTTTGTTACATCTATGGTGAACCAGATCACTTGGCTCGTGACTATAGACAGCGGGATATGCAGCAGCCTGTAGCTGCTGGTAGAGGAGCTAGTGTTCAGAGAGGTGGAGCTGGAAGAGGAGTTCCAACAACAGGACAACATATGACTAGATCTCAAGCCACAGGAAGGGTGTTTATCATGAGGGGAGCTGAATTCTCTCACCCTGCTGATCTCAATGAAGGTATGTGTAATATTGATATAATCCAGAATAGTAAAATACGCTCCAAAGATCTAAGGTATATGATTGGATACATTGAGTAGGAAGTTAAGGTAGTATTAATCTTGGTGCATATTCGAAAAGTTAAGGACAATGAATAGAATGTAGTGATGGATAAGTTCGAGGATAAATGGAATGATATAATGATGAATTCGGTTACAAAGTTACCGCTGTCACTTAAGGGAAGACAACGATGAGAAATACGATGTAGGATCTTTAGATTAAGATATGATTGCAAGATTCTACCCAGTATTAAGTCAAGAAGTTCCAAGGACAGAATTTTTTTTCTAAGAGGGGTAGTAATGTAACAGCCTGATTTTTAACTACGATGTTTAACCGGTTAAAATATAATTAATTATATTTAATCTGAAAATTAGAAAGTGGTTTTTAATAAAATAAAATCATATTCATAGTGTTTCTTATGGTAGAAGGTTACGGTGAAAATTTTGGTTGAAAATTCAGATGGAACTCGGTCTGCGTTTTCATTGACAGTAAGATTTTACTGAGCAGAAACCCTAATTTCGACTTGTGAACGAAACCATTAAGTTTTATATTTTGTTTCGGAGTATTTTCCAAGTTTCAAAAAAATTCGTTAGGAATGAAATTAATATTATTTATTCGGGCGTAATCGTTAAGAAAACACGTAACATCTAAACCGGAGGATAAGTCGGGTAAACGACGGGGTCGATTATGGAGGTGAGGTATTAGGAGAGGATAATGTAGCAGGGAGGATAAGGAGTCCGGCCTTAAATTTTAGTAATCGAGAATTTTCAAGTGAAATGACCAAAATACCCATAAGCTTAACCTAACCGACGTTGAGTTAAATTTTAACCATGGTTAAGGAACCAAGGTTAATTCTTGTGGAAAAAAATTAGCCACACCCTTCATCAATTCTTGGCCACAAGATTTTAACCATAGTTAGCAAAGTAACACTAGTTAAGTTAATTATTAACCATAGTTAACTATTTTATTATTTAATATTCAGAAAACCCATTAATTCAATTGCTAAGAACCAAACAAGGCCTAAGAACTACCCTATAAAACCCCCCAAAATGCAGCCGCCCCCCCCCCCCCCCCCAACCCACACACACACACACACATCACTCATTTCTTCATTTTCTCTCATTTTTTTCTCAAGAACACTTCAGGCAAATCTGTGAAGGACTTGATCCATTCTTTTCAATTTTCCAACATCTAAGAGGTATACCTTACTCTTCTTGATCAATAAACATCATGTTCTTCATTGGTTTCCTTGTTTCCAAAACATGATCATCAAGTTTTCACGATTTTTTCATTCTTAGATCTAGAATTTCAAATATTTCTAGAAAATTGTAGAAAAATCATTTTAATGTGAAACCAATTTCTATGATCCTTATATGTCTTCTACTATCCTCATCTAGGAGCATGTAAGCAAAATAATTTTCCTTCCTATTTATCTTAGTGAGGCCGAATCGAAGTGTTTTTGGGCAAATGAGATTTTGTTCAATGTTTAATTTAAAGTATGACTGATAAGCCTTTGGCTTATCTAGTTTTACAACTAGATGGACGGTGGTTTTTGTGTAAATTATTCGAGTTCAATCTCGTTTTCGCCCAAATTTGGCCTTGTTTTGTTCCTAAGTAGACTTTGACTCGTTCTAGGCAATTTTTGTTGTTTTTAGTCTATTTTGAATAGAATTACGTTTTTTGTTTCTTTTTATTGTTTCAGGTTAGAAGTGAAGCTCCGAGAGTCAAGGAAAGTCAAGAAACAGTGGAAATTGTCATTCTGGAGAGACTCGCCCTGTAACACCCCGATTTTTGCTGTTTTGTAATATCGGTAATAAATATATAAATATATATTTTTATCCGAGACTTAGAAAATGATTTTGGATAAACCAAGGTCATTTCCTTGTTATACTTATTTTCATAAGGTTACGGGGAAGTTTTTGGTTGAAAATTCAGACGGAAGCGGTTTTGCGTTTTCGTGTTTTCTGTTTTGACGAAGAAAAGTTTACTGCTCAGAAAACCAAATTTTAATTCGTGAACGAAAGACTTAAGTTTGGTATTTTATTTTCTACGATTCTGTATTGATAGAATTTTTTCAGAAAAAAATAAAATAATTTACGTTTTTCAGGCGGAACACGTAATCAGGCGGGCATGACGGAAGGGAAATTAGAGTTTCTAAGAGTGGATAGAGGGTTTATCTTAGGATTTTGAGATGATTCAATGGGATGAATCATATTTTTAAGTCTAGAAGGTTTTTCAGGGTTAAATAGAAAATTTGAAATTTACGGTTAAGTCCCCTGAACTTTACGTAAATTACCCTTTTGTCCCTAAATTAGTTTTTTTCGTTTTTTCAAGTGGATTGGGCTAGAATCCTTGTTTCTAACCTTAAATGGTCGTGGCTTAGAAGCCCAAACTTTTCTAGTTCATAGTTGAGTCCATAAAGCCCATTTAAGTTTCTTATCTTAGGTTTAAAGGCTTAAATCTTCAAGTGGGCCCCACAACAAACAAGAAAATGAAACTAAGCCCAAATGTGTCAAGCCCAAATACATAAGCCCATGAGAGAAGATGACTTTCTCATTTGATGGATGAATCAAGATTTTTCTAGAATGTTCCACACTTTTCTACATCATTCTTGGTTTTCTTCAACATTCTAGATTATTCTCAAATGTTCTTGAATTTGTCTAAACTTATCCTTGACTCATCAAATCAGCCAACTAAGTCAAAGATAAGCTAGCATTTAATGTGATTAAACTCATCATCATGACATTCTATTGTCTATTTGCAAACTAGTCCTTCAACTATTGGAATCTTTGCAATTTGGTCCTTGGAACTTAATTGCACTTTAATCCTTTTAACATGACAACTCATCTCATCTAGATCCTTCTTGAAATGTCGCCACTCACACTATAAATACCCTTCTCTCACTTTTCATTTAGTTCTTTGGTTAGTTGTCTTCTAAAACTCTAAAGTTCTAAGTTCTTAGTTCTAAGTTTCTCAAAGCAAGTTCTTGGATTGTCTTCATCATTGATTCTCAAGAGGTAAATCCTAATCTTTGTCTTAAATCATGTCTATGTTCTTTAGATAGTTTCTTGATTCAAGACTTATATCATGGTGGTTCATCATTTTCAAGTTTCAAACCCTAGAACTTTGAAAAATCATAATAAATCCTAGGAAAATCTAATGATGATGAAACTACTTTCTATCTTCTAGATATCATGTCTACTATCTAAATCCAAGAGCATGAAGCAATCAAAAATTTCTTTCTTGAAAACCTAGCCTTGGCCGAATCTATCAAAGTAGGTTTGGTAGAGTTTTTGTTCATGGTTTTCATTAATGATCTTGTTAATCAAGCTATTAGTATGTATGATTAATAAATCCAAGTTGGTTTATTAAACTAAGAACCCTAACCCTAAGATCATGTTGAGGCCGAATCTATGTATAAAAGAGTTAGAAAGTTTTGAGTTTTAAAGTTAGTTATTTAGTCACTAATCCATGATTTAGGGTAATCAAGGATCATTAATCTATGACTTAATCATGATTAGGAATTTTAAGGATTTTGAATCCTAAAAGTCAGCCCTTGGCCAAAACCCTAACCCTAAAGGTTAGAGGATTTTGTTTCAAATTTTAGTCATGTAATAAGTAATCTATGTTAATTAAGACTCTAGTAATTAGGATCCAAAAGATGACATTAAGAAGATAATCCTAAACCTAATTCTAAGTCTTGGCCGAACCTAGCCCTAAAGTGTCATAGATGGGTGTTAGTTGATTAATTATAATTATGTTGTTTGGTTGAAGGTGATTGTGTTAACTCGTGGCGGGATAACGAGGATCGTTGTGTACGTGTTTTCGGTGCAAACTCAGGTGGGAGAAAGAACCATTCCATCGTCGGAATCGATAAGTAGTATATAATTTATAATAATGGTGTAGGGCGACCTAAACCCTACTAGTGGTCGAGTAATCGACAATACCAAAATCGTATTGAAATCTTTTCCGTAAAACCAATGACGATTTGGGAATTGTGGGTTTATCGCCTTAGGTTGACTATTCATATTTGAGGATGTTTGAATTATTTACTTTTTACTGTTTGTGATACGCTGGTTGAGGTATTCCATCTGCATGTGACGTATTGTTTCGGTGTTTGAATAATTATGATATTGAGGATGTTTCTTTATCTGTCACGGCCGTGATGGTTGTCATGGCCAGGCCGTGACAGGTTCGTGTTGTAGGATTCTTGTCTTTGTTGTCCTGTCACCGGCCGTGATGGCTATCACGGCCAGGCCGTGACAGAGTCTCGACTTTGTTATTTATTTGGTTGAACTATTATGATTTGGTTGTGATAAATTGCCTTATATGATATTGAGATATTTGAATATTTCGTTGATTAATGTGTTATGCATGATCTGCCTGGGTTTGATACTATGCTTAGATGATTTTAAGGAAAGATAAATATTGCTCGGAGGTATTTTGTTTGGGTGAGAGTTTTGAATATGAATTAGAAGTGCCTCGCTATTATGGTATAGAAGTAATGTGATATAGTATGTAAGTGGAGGTTATGAGGAAAAGCTTGAGGTACTAGGTTGTTATTGATAAAAGTCGGTGAGAATCATATGTTGCATTGGTGTTCATAACCGTGTATTTGAGATACACGAGGTCCAAGTTCTCGTGGACCGTTCCAAATTAGAATTTAGGTTGTGCAACTATAGTGTCATTGCTTTGCATGAGCACCCTTGACGAGTGAGAGAGAGAATCGGGGTGTGCAAGCGATACAAAGTGCAGCTATAGTGTCATTGCTTTGCCTGAGCATTCTTACCCTGGATAAGAATGTGCACCGGCGTGGGGACCGTGTCACTTGGACGACTGACTGGCATCCCTCACGAGGGATGTGTGACAGAGTAGTAGTGGCCACATCAAGCATAAAGGTCTAGTTGCATGAGTTGAAGGGTAGAGGATGATATATAGTGAATTGAGGATGATTGTTGATTTTGAATGATGCGTGTCTGTGACTATTATTGTATTATATGCTATGAATCATTTCCACTTATGATGATAGAACTGTTTCTTATCTCCCTATTTCTGTATTTTTGGTGTCTGTCTACTTTGTACGTTAGAAGACCATATGGACGACTATGTTACGGAGGAGATGGATGGAACCCCATACGAGACGGAGATGGTTGAAGAGTTGAACGACGTTCCGTATGAAGTTGACATTGAAGAACAACCTACTGATGCTAATAATGTGGCATAGTTAGTTTAGTTTAAGGCCAGTGAGTCACATAAGGTGTTTTGTTTCAGTTAGTTATAAGAATGTTGTGTAAGATAAAGGATAGTTAGGTGTGTATTTATGTAAAATAGTTGGTGTGTTGTATATTTGTAGAAGTTATCTAATTATTAATTAAGTTTTTAATTTTTACGTATTTTCAACGATAAGCGCGCGACATTAAGTAAATAACTAATTAAGGATTTAATGTAATAATACAATGGGGCACACCGGGGTGTCTCATTTGGTGGTATCAGAGCAGTTCGATTCTAATCGGACTGTGAGGTCTAGGAAGTTGTTACTGGCCATGTCTAGTTGAGTCCACATCGGATTTTAACTATGCTTAGAAGTTGGGTAGTGTGTCCGAACCCGATGCGATAATTAGAATTAGTATGGCATATGGTATTTATATACTGGTCTATGTGGTATTATATGTCATACTGATAAGAGCAAATGATTTCTTTTACAGAATCATGGCTCGTGGAAAAGGACGTCTGATTGACAGTAATGACAGAACTCCTGAAAGAATTGTAGGAGCTAACAATGTGGAAAATAATCATACCGGAAGTGGAGGAGAGTCATCTGAGACTCAAGATACTATGAAAAACATAGTTCTTTGCTCTGTTGTTGCAAACACAGAGAATCTTTGAGATGCTAGAGATGAACAAAGAACAGCAGGAACAATGAGAACCAAAGGAGAGCTGCAGAGATGAGGATGCCGGAATGGCTACTTTCCTGAAAGGGAAGCCACCTCAATTCCGAGGAGATTATGATCCGAGAAGGCAGAATGGTGGATACAAGAGATCGAAAAGATATTCGATACCATGCGCTGCAGAGAGGATAGGAAAGTGACGTATCTTTGCTTTCATGCTAACCGGAGGAGCAGAGTCTTGGTGGAGAGGCAAGCGAAGATTGTTGGATGTGAAGGCAGAGTTATCAAGCGCCAGCTGTTTCAAGAATCGTTTCTTTGAGAAGTATTTTCCGCGTCTAGTTCGACGCGAGAAAGAAAGGGAATTCATGAGTCTCAAACAGGGCAACATGATTGTTGGTGATTATGCATCACGATTCGAGGCTCGATTAAGTATTCCGAATTTTATCGAGAGATTCCCAGATGAATATTGGCAATGTAGAAGGTTTGAGGAAGGACTCCGACATGAACTTCAGAGGGCTATAGTATCTCTTGATATCCAGAGTTTTCCAGAGCTAGTGGAACGATGCAGTGCAATCGAAAGTCTAGATCTGAGGCTAGCTAATGAGCAGAAACAATTAAGGAGTGGGGGTCCTACTCGACCGGGTTTTCAGAGGCGAGGAGGTAGTAACTCTCAATGGAGACAGAGACCGTATGCCCGATCAGTGCAGACACCAGCACCAGCATCAGTGGTTAGAACTGGTCAACAGCAGCAAGGTTTATCTTGTTTCAGATGTGGAGGACCGCATTATCTTAGAGACTGCAGGGAGCGACCTGGTTGTTTTAATTGTGGGAAAATAGGTCATATGGCCCGAGATTGCAGACAGCAGGCTAGGCGACCACCGATAGCTGCAGGAAGAGGAAATGGAGGCAATAGGGGTGGAGCTGGGAGATGAGTTATATCAGCAGGGCAACAGGGAGCAAGACCTCAGGCCACTGGAAGAGTGTTTACCGTGAAGGGAGCCGAATCCTCTCAATCTGCTGATCTTATACAAGGTATGTGTTTGATAGCTGGTAGACTCTCGTACGTGTTATTTGACTCAGGCGCTACACATTCATTTATTTCGTATGAGTGTGTGGATCAATTAAAATTAACTGTTTCTCAATTACCTTATACTCTTACAATATCTACTCCAACTAGTAATCCTTTGACTACTATGTCTATTTGTTTACAGTGTCCTATAGTTGTTGAGGATAGAACATTTATTGTAGACCTTGTCTGTTTGCCTATGCAACAGATAGATGTTATTCTTGGCATGGATTGGCTTTCGGCTAACCATGTAATGCTAGACTGTTCTAGTAAGACCTTATCATTTCTTGAGTTTTCTAGTATAGTCAATGCCAATGAAGGAGTATCCATGAGGAGTGACGATTCTCGGCAGTACGTGATGCTGTTCGCGGTGGAAACTATTGAGACCCCTAGTATAGATTCTATGCCTATCGTGAGAGAGTTTCCTGAAGTTTTCCCTCCCGAAGTTCCAGGTTTACCATCAGAACGAGAAGTGGAATTCACCATAGATCTTGTACCAGGGACAGGACCTATATATATGGCGCCCTATCGGATGTCACCTATAGAATTGGCGGAGCTGAAGAAACAGTTGGATGATATGTTGGGAAAAGAATTCATAAGGCCGAGTGTTTCACCATGGGGAGCTCCAGTGTTGTTTGTTAAGAAGAAAGATGGAAGTGCTAGGTTGTGCACAGATTATAGACAGTTAAACAAGGTAACAATTAGGAATAAGTATCCGTTGCCTAGGATAGATGATCTGATGGATCAATTGAAAGGAGCCGCAGTATTTTCCAAGATTGATTTGAGATCTGGATACCATCAGATTAGAGTAAAGAAGGAAGATATACTAAAAACGGCTTTTAGAACAAGGTATGGACATTACGAGTATTTAGTTATGCCGTTCGGTGTGACTAATGCGCCAGCAGTGTTCATGGATTATATGAACAGGATATTTAGACCGTACCTTGATAAGTTTGTTGTTGTATTCATCGACGACATCCTTATTTATTCTCGCACTGGGAAGATCATGAGAAACATTTAAGGATAGTGCTGCAAGTTTTGAAGGATAGGCAGCTTTATGCTAAACTTTCCAAGTGTGAGTTTTGGATGGAAGAAGTCCAATTTCTAGGACATGTGATCACCAAGGAAGGTATAGCAGTAGATCCAGCAAAGGTTGAGGCAGTTCTTAAATGGGAACGGCCTAAGTCAGTAAGTGAAGTACGAAGCTTTCTAGGGTTAGCTGGATATTATCGGAGGTTTATAGAGGGTTTCTCGAAGATTGCGTTGCCTATGACGCAGTTGACGAGGAAAAATACAGCTTTTGTATGGACGGACAACTGTGAGCAGAGTTTCCAAAAGCTGAAGGAAAGGTTGACCACATCACCTGTGTTGACTTTTCCGGATCCATTAGGACCGTTTGACGATATCTTGTGATGCGTCATACCAAGGTTTAGGTTGTGTTCTAATGCAAGAGGGAAGAGTAGTGGCTTATGCTTCCCGACAATTGAGAATTCATGAGAGGAACTATCCGACTCATGATTTGGAATTAGCAGACCATAGTGTTCGCATTAAAAATATGGCGACACTTCTCGTATGGGGCAAAATTTAATGTTTACAAGTGACCATAAAAGTCCAAGTATCTATTCGACCAAAAGGAGTTGAATATGAGACAACGAAGATGGATGGAGTTTATCAAAGATTATGAGTTTGATTTACTATACCATCCTGGGAAGGCGAATGTAGTAGCGGGTGCTTTGAGTAGGAACTCATTGCATGTGTCCGCAATGATGGTTAAAAGAGTTGGAATTCTTGGAACAGTTCAGAGATTTGAACTTAGGAATGGAGTTGGTTGAGGATAAAATTTGCTTAGGTATGATCACTATTAGTAGTGATTTTATGAGAGATCTTAAGGATAAACAGGCTCAGGATCCATATTTACAGGAGATAAGTAGAGGTATAGATGAAGGTAAAAATTCTGAGTTTAGTAGAGGAACAAATGGGGTACTGAGGTTTAGGGGATAGAATATGTGTGCCCGAGGATTTAGAACTTAGGAAGTTGATATTAGAAGAGGCACATAAGAGTAAGTTGAGTATTCATCCGGGATCTACTAAAATGTATCAGGATTTAAAGAAATTGTTTTGGTGGACAAGGATGAAGAAAGAGGTAGCAGAGTATGTTTTATCTTGCCTAGTGTGTCAGAAGGCTAAGATAGAACATCAAAAGCCAGCTGGTTTATTGCAATCATTAGATATCCCAGAATGGAAATGGGATAGCATAGCTATGGATTTTGTGGTTGGACTACCACGAACTCCCAAGAAACATGATGCGATTTGGGTTATCATTGATGAGTTGATGAAGTGTGCTCACTTCTTACCTATGGGAGAAAGTTATAGTTTGGAGAAGTTGACCCAAATCTACATCAAAGAAATTGTTAGGTTGCATGGTGTGCCATCGAGCATTGTTTCAGACCGAGATCCTAGATTTACATCTAGATTTTGGAAACAGTTGCATCATGCTTTAGGGACCAAGTTGAGGATGAGTTCTGCTTACCATCCCCAAACAGATGGACGATCGAAAGGGACGATTCAATCATTGGAGGACCTTTTAAGAGCTTGTGTTTTGGAACACACTGGCAGTTAGGATGAGTTCTTGCCATTGATTGAATTTACTTACAACAATAGTTTTCACAGTAGTATAGGGATGGCACCATATGAGGCTTTGTATGGTAGGAAGTGTAGGACACCGTTATGTTTGTATGAGATTGGTGAAAATCAAGTCTTGGATCCAGATGTGGTGCAACAGACTACGGAACAAGTTAGGAAGATAAGGGAAAAGATGAAGGAAGCACAGGATAGGCAAAGGAGCTACAGTAACAAGAGAAGGAGACCTTTAGAATTCCAGGAGGGCGATCACGTGTTTTTGAGAGTCACTCCGAAGACCGGAATTGGCAGGGCTGTCAAAACTAGAAAACTTACTCCTAGATTCATCGGACCTTTCCAGATTATTCGAAGGATTGGTCTAGTAGCTTATCATATTGCTTTACCACCTAACCTAGCAAACCTTCATGACGTCTTTCACGTGTCTCAGTTGAGAAAATATTATCCTGATCCTTCACATGTTATTGAGTCTGAGTCTATACAACTGCGAGAGAATCTAGAGTATGAGGCTCTACTGTAAGGATAGCGAGATAAAGAGATTAAGGAGCTTCGTGGTAGACAAATTCCTTTGGTTAAGGTCATATGGGATGAAAATACTGGAGATGCTACTTGGGAACGTGAAGCAGATATGCAACAACGATATCCACATCTTTTCTGAAGTATGTAAATTTCGAGGACGAAATTTTTTTTTAAGTGGGGTAGTAATGTAACACCCCGATTTTTGCTGTTTTGTAATATCGGTAATAAATATATAAATATATATTTTTATCCGAGACTTAGAAAATGATTTTGGATAAACCAAGGTCATTTCCTTGTTATACTTATTTTCATAAGGTTACGGGGAAGTTTTTGGTTGAAAATTGAGACGGAAGCGGTTTTTGCGTTTTTACGTGTTTTTTTGTGAAAAGTTTCTTGCTCGAGAAAACCAAATTTTAATTCGTGAACGAAAGACTTAAGTTTGGTATTTTATTTTCTACGATTCTGTATTGATAGAATTTTTTCAGAAAAAAATAAAATAATTTACGTTTTTAGGCGGAACACGTAATCGGGGTGAGGACGGAAGGGAAATTAGAGTTTCTAAGAGTGGATAGAGGGTTTATCTTAGGATTTTGAGATGATTCAATGGGATGAATCATATTTTTAAGTCTAGAAGGTTTTTCAGGGTTAAATAGAAAATTTGAAATTTACGGTTAAGTCCCCGAACTTTACGTAAATTACCCTTTTGTCCCTAAATTAGTTTTTTTCGTTTTTTCAAGTGGATTGGGCTAGAATCCTTGTTTCTAACCTTAAATGGTCGTGGCTTAGAAGCCCAAACTTTTCTAGTTCATAGTTGAGTCCATAAAGCCCATTTAAGTTTCTTATCTTAGGTTTAAAGGCTTAAATCTTCAAGTGGGCCCCACAACAAACAAGAAAATGAAACTAAGCCCAAATGTGTCAAGCCCAAATACATAAGCCCATGAGAGAAGATGACTTTCTCATTTGATGGATGAATCAAGATTTTTCTAGAATGTTCCACACTTTTCTACATCATTCTTGGTTTTCTTCAACATTCTAGATTATTCTCAAATGTTCTTGAATTTGTCTAAACTTATCCTTGACTCATCAAATCAGCCAACTAAGTCAAAGATAAGCTAGCATTTAATGTGATTAAACTCATCATCATGACATTCTATTGTCTATTTGCAAACTAGTCCTTCAACTATTGGAATCTTTGCAATTTGGTCCTTGGAACTTAATTGCACTTTAATCCTTTTAACATGACAACTCATCTCATCTAGATCCTTCTTGAAATGTCGCCACTCACACTATAAATACCCTTCTCTCACTTTTCATTTAGTTCTTTGGTTAGTTGTCTTCTAAAACTCTAAAGTTCTAAGTTCTTAGTTCTAAGTTTCTCAAAGCAAGTTCTTGGATTGTCTTCATCATTGATTCTCAAGAGGTAAATCCTAATCTTTGTCTTAAATCATGTCTATGTTCTTTAGATAGTTTCTTGATTCAAGACTTATATCATGGTGGTTCATCATTTTCAAGTTTCAAACCCTAGAACTTTGAAAAATCATAATAAATCCTAGGAAAATCTAATGATGATGAAACTACTTTCTATCTTCTAGATATCATGTCTACTATCTAAATCCAAGAGCATGAAGCAATCAAAAATTTCTTTCTTGAAAACCTAGCCTTGGCCGAATCTATCAAAGTAGGTTTGGTAGAGTTTTTGTTCATGGTTTTCATTAATGATCTTGTTAATCAAGCTATTAGTATGTATGATTAATAAATCCAAGTTGGTTTATTAAACTAAGAACCCTAACCCTAAGATCATGTTGAGGCCGAATCTATGTATAAAAGAGTTAGAAAGTTTTGAGTTTTAAAGTTAGTTATTTAGTCACTAATCCATGATTTAGGGTAATCAAGGATCATTAATCTATGACTTAATCATGATTAGGAATTTTAAGGATTTTGAATCCTAAAAGTCAGCCCTTGGCCAAAACCCTAACCCTAAAGGTTAGAGGATTTTGTTTCAAATTTTAGTCATGTAATAAGTAATCTATGTTAATTAAGACTCTAGTAATTAGGATCCAAAAGATGACATTAAGAAGATAATCCTAAACCTAATTCTAAGTCTTGGCCGAACCTAGCCCTAAAGTGTCATAGATGGGTGTTAGTTGATTAATTATAATTATGTTGTTTGGTTGAAGGTGATTGTGTTAACTCGTGGCGGGATAACGAGGATCGTTGTGTACGTGTTTTCGGTGCAAACTCGGGTGGGAGAAAGAACCATTCCATCGTCGGAATCGATAAGTAGTATATAATTTATAATAATGGTGTAGGGCGACCTAAACCCTACTAGTGGTCGAGTAATCGACAATACCAAAATCGTATTGAAATCTTTTCCGTAAAACCAATGACGATTTGGGAATTGTGGGTTTATCGCCTTAGGTTGATTATTCATATTTGAGGATGTTTGAATTATTTACTTTTGATTTGTTTGTGATACGCTGGTTGAGGTATTCCATCTGCATGTGACGTATTGTTTCGGTGTTTGAATAATTATGATATTGAGGATGTTTTTTGTCTGTCACGGCCGTGATGGTTGTCATGGCCAGGCCGTGATGAGGTTACGTGTTGTAGGATTCTTGTCTTTGTTTGTCCGTCACGGCCGTGATGGCTATCACGGCCAGCCGTGTGACAGATCGACTTTGTTATTTATTTGGTTGAACTATTATGATTTGGTTGTGATAAATTGCCTTATATGATATTGAGATATTTGAATATTCTGTTGATTAATGTGTTATGCATGATCTGCCTGGGTTTGATACTATGCTTAGATGATTTTAAGGAAAGATAAATATTGCTCGGAGGTATTTTGTTTGGGTGAGAGTTTTGAATATGAATTAGAAGTGCCTCGCTATTATGGTATAGAAGTAATGTGATATAGTATGTAAGTGGAGGTTATGAGGAAAAGCTTGAGGTACTAGGTTGTTATTGATAAAAGTCAGTGAGAATCATATGTTGCATTGGTGTTCATAACCGTGTATTTGAGATACACGAGGTCCGAAGTTCTCGTGGACCGTTCCAAATTAGAATTTAGGTTGTGCAACTATAGTGTCATTGCTTTGCATGAGCACCCTTGACAGAGTGAGAGAGAGAATCAGGGTGTGCACCGACGATACAGTGCAGCTATAGTGTCATTGCTTTGCATGAGCATTCTTACCATGGATAAGAATGTGCACCGGCGTGGGGAACGTGTCACTTGGACGACTGACTGGCATCCCTAACGAGGGATGTGTGACAGGAGTAGTAGTGGCCACATCAGCATAAAGGTCTAGTTGCATGAGTTGAAAGGTAGAGGATGATATATAGTGAATTGAGGATGATTGTTGATTTTGAATGATGCGTGTCTGTGACTATTATTGTATTATATGCTATGAATCATTTCCACTTATGATGATAGAACTGTTTCTTATCTCCCTATTTCTGTATTTTTGGTGTCTGTCTACTTTGTACGTTAGAAGACCATATGGACGACTATGTTACGGAGGAGATGGATGGAACCCCATACGAGACGGAGATGGTTGAAGAGTTGAACGATGTTCCGTATGAAGTTGACATTGAAGAACAACCTACTGATGCTAATAATGTGGCATAGTTAGTTTAGTTTAAGGCCAGTGAGTCACATAAGGTGTTTTGTTTCCGTTAGTTATAAGAATGTTGTGTAAGATAAAGGATACTTAGGTGTGTATTTATGTAAAATAGTTGGTGTGTTGTATATTTGTAGAAGTTATCTAATTATTAATTAAGTTTTTAATTTTTACGTATTTTCAACGATAAGCGCGCGACATTAAGTAAATAACTAATTAAGGATTTAATGTAATAATACAATGGGGCACACCGGGGTGTCTCACGCCCCGCGAGTGGATGCTCGCCCCGCGAGCCTGAAGATCAGCTGAGCAGCAACAGTCATCAATTCTGTCTCGCCACGCGAGAGCCAGATCGCCTCGCGAACCTGAAACCTGACTGTGCCAGAGAAGTCATCCTTTCTGGATCGCCTCGCTAATCACAGTTCGCCCCGCGAGAATTCAAACTCAGGATGGAGCCAAAATTGAAATTCGCCCCGCGAACATACTCTCGCCTCGCGAAAGTCCAAATTGAGAGCGCGCCATTTTTAATATTCGCCTCGCGAAAGCATGTTCGCCTCGCGAGTGCGCGCAGAATCAGAACTCTATAAATTGATGTTTCAGAACCAGAAAAAGTAGCTCGGAGATAGATCCGAATCCTAGTAGTTTTTCCACTTGTTTAGAGTAGCGTTTAGGACGATTTCTTTTCTCTTTGGAGTTGCGTCTCCTCTTCTCTTTTCTTTTTCTTATTTTACTATGGTGGTTATGTCCGATTGTTTGTCTATGAGCATGAGGAACTAATCCCCTCGTCTGAGGGAACAATGAAGCCACCCATGGCAGTGTAGATTCGATGTGATGTATGTCTTTCTCCCTTTTTCTCAATAAATGTTTTCCAATTCTGATTGGATTGGGTTGATCATATGCTTGCGTGATTGACTTGTTAACGTTGATGAGGCTTAGTCAGCAATTCGCGTTTAGAACTTGAATTGGGATCACTAATTGAATATTGCACGAGAGTGAGTAGGAGATTAGTGAAACCTTATAGGGAACAAGAATTAATAGAGTTTGATGATTAGGATTATGAGACCTAGTAAGTAATTAATCCAATCATTGAATACGTCCTATTGAGCACGACAGTGGATATAGGAGAATTTGGGGGTCCTGGTTGACATTGTAATTGAACTTAGGGAGGAATTCATCATCACTTGGGTATGCATGATTGGGTAGGTGGATTTGTGACCTTGGACATTTTAATTTCAGATTTTAATAGCTTAGTTTTATTAGATTTGTTAATTGAATTTCAATCCTATTTTCTCTCCAATCTCAACCACTTTCTGTTACTTGACCAGCGTATCTAATTTCCCGCGAATTGGTAGAATTGGTGGCCCAATCCTTGTGTTCAACCTCGGTAAATCATTACCGTGTTATTTTATTACTTGCGACGACCCGGTACACTTGCCGGTGACTCATCAAGTTTTTGGCGCCGTTGCCGGGGATTGGCACAACCAATTTTCCTAATTTTTAGGGAAGTTTGATTATTTGGTTAAGTTATTTTTTTTTATTTTTTTTTATTTTTTTTTTATTTACTATTATCTCTTTCTACTTCTTTGATTCCACTTGGTCTTGCCTTATTTTGTATGCGAGGTACACGAGGGAATGCTTCCGAGTTGCGAATATTGTAATGGAGACCATGACACTTGGAGCTGTCCGTTCTACTTCTCTCAAGAATATGTGGACTCATGCCATAATTTCTATGACAGCGTGCCCCAGGACAACTATCAGAGTCAGAATCAGTATTGGGGTTATATGAGGGGAGACCATCCGGGTCTAGCTTGGCAACCACAACCTCAACAAAATTGGCAACAACAACCTCAACAGGCTGGTGGAAGACAACCTTGGGAGTTGGGTTTTGAGAAGACGAATGCGGCAATTGAGAAGTTGGCAATCTATACAGAGAAGGTGAATGCGACAGTTGATAAGTTGGCAATCTATACAGACACAGCATTTGAGAAGGCAAATGCGGTAGTTGAGAAGTTGGCCCAACAACAACAACCTTGGGAGTTGGCTCTTGAGATGGCGAATGCAGCAGTAGAGAAGTTGGGTCAGCTCGTAGAGCAACTAAATGAGCATCTCCCAGGCACTCTCCCAGGTGATACCAAGAAAAACCCTAAGGACCAATGCGAAGCCATAACAACTAGAAGCGGTAGGGTGTTGGGATATGACTGGGATGCAACTAGTTCTCAGGAAGTTGAGGAAGAACTACCACATGTTGAGGAAGAGCAACCTGAGAAAGAGGAATTGACAAGTGACAAGGCCCCGGAACAACCACATGTTGAGGAAGAGCAACCTAAGGAAGAGGAATTGGCAAGGGACAAGGCACAGGAGCAAGGGGGTAGAGATCAAAATGCAGATAAAGTGGTAGAGGATTTCACCATGCTTGCCAAGCAACCTGAAATTACTGCATTAGATAACTATGTGGGCTTACATGCATGTGTGGACATTGGTAAGTTAGACCCTCCCACTTGTCTGGCACACTTCCTCCAGAAAACACCATTTGACCCGAGAGGAAATGAGTTCATAATTACAGAGGTCAATGGAGTTTTCACACACGGGCCAGGTGGAATTATGGATAGAGTCGTATTGCTTCTGCAAGGGCCACTTCATAAACCATGGGATCCGGGTGGAGGATCTCACATGATAAGCATCTCTTGGCCCTTGTACCACAGGCTATGGGATCCATGTGGATGCTTCTTAATAAGTCAAGCTCGGGACGTTAAACAAGCACTACTTGGGAGGCAACCCAAGCTAGGTATCCTTTATTTTTAGTCTCTGTTATTTTCTTTTATATATATATATATAAAAAAAGAGCTTGATTCGCCACGCGAATCCACAGTGGCCCCGCGAGACAGAAGCCCTGAATCTCAGAGGCTTACTCACGTTTCTGTCTCGCGTCGCGAGGTCTACTTTCGCCTCGCGATTCTGGGCATCAGCATCTGTTGGAATTCCAGATTTGCCTCGCGAGATACTACTCGCCTCGCTATTCTGGAAAGTGTGAATAACAATTTTCCAGATTCGCCTCGCGAGTGGTCTCTCGCCTCGCGAATCTGCACTTAAGGTTTTAATTTGCAGGAGTTCTTCCAGGATGCTATGCAATAGAAAGGAGCCCGTGATACCAATTGGATGAGGAGGCAACCATGGAAACTTGATCAGGGAGCACCCTCTCCTCTCCTCACTTTTGTTTTGTTTTTGTTTTTGTTTTTTGTTTGTCGCTCTTGAATAATTTGAGAAGATCAAGAGTTTGTGTATGAATGTTGTGTCGGCAAGCTTGTTGGATTTTAATTAAATTGAGCATAGATTGATTGCATGAATTATGTTGACCATTGATAATTTCCCCCTAGGTTCTGAAAATAGAAAAGTTGATCCCCATGTGAAAAATTGAAAACTGAACTTTGAGAATTTTATTGTGATTACTTGATTTATGATAAGTTTGGGGTGAGGGGGTGCACACAATAGGAATTGTATCTCGGTCAAACAATTTGAAAAAAATGTCCAGGTGAGGAATTTGAGCCTCCAACTTTGTTTTTGATTGTGTGAATCACTTTTAAGTTGCACTTTCCCGGATTTGCTTGAATCTCTTCATGGATTGCATGTTTATGTGTTGCATCAAATGATTTAGGCAATTTCCTTTGAAATAGCTACTTGGGCCAAAAAGAACCATCCCTAATGCATGTTCCCTAGTTAGCCACATTGAGCCTAATTAGCCTATTGTTTCTTGATTACCCTATATTACAAGCCAAAAATATGAAAAACCATGTTAACCCAATCTTAGGATTAGGAGAGCATGGACACTTAGCAAGAGAAGGGGTGTGAGAAACTAAGTTTGGGGTGGCTACAAGGTGATGTGTCATATTGGGGTGAGAAAAAGAAAAATAGAGGTTGAAACCCAAGGCAAAAAAAAAAAAGAAAAGAAAAGAAAAAAAAAAGAAAAAAAAAGTGCCAAAAGAAAAAGGGCAAAACAGAAAAAGATTAGCAAGGAAAAGGCTGTAGTCACCCGAGGCAAAAAGGAATTTGAGTGGAATATGTGTCAAATTCTCATGCACTCTTAGTTCCTAGGGACTTAAGCCTAGTATCCTTGAATATCCTACCCTTAGCCAGGCCCCATTTCGACCTTTAAAAGACCTTCTGATGTTGCATACATGTTTTCATGGGAACTATTTTTGAGATGAAAATCAAATTCATGGGAAGTGCTCTTGAAGCCCAAGGCAAAAAAAAAAAAAAAAAGAAAAGAAAAAAAAAAAAAAGTGCCAAAAGAAAAAGGGCAAAACAGAAAAAGATTAGCAAGGAAAAGGCTGTAGTCACCCGAGGCAAAAAGGAATTTGAGTGGAATATGTGTCAAATTCTCATGCACTCTTAGTTCCTAGGGACTTAAGCCTAGTATCCTTGAATATCCTACCCTTAGCCAGGCCCCATTTCAACCTTTAAAAGACCTTCTGATGTTGCATACATGTTTTCATGGGAACTATTTTTGAGATGAAAATCAAATTCATGGGAAGTGCTCTTGAAATGTGAATTTGAGTGAAAAGTTGATAGCCTAGATACAATTGAGCGAATGAGTGAAATTTTACATACCCTTGTGAGGAAGGCAATTGTTTGAAATTGGTGATCTTCTTTTTGTGTGTGACTCTGATCCTCAACTTAGATTAATGATTGCATGAATGATGAAGTTCTCAATTGTTTAAAGTAAATGAATTTGGGGATTACATTGATGTAAGGGGGAAATCATTGGAGAAAAACTGTTTTGTTAAGATTACATGAAATTTGTGCGAAATCGATTGAATCCCTTAAGCTTGCCAAGTCTTGAGTCCTTTTTGAGTTTTAGCTTGCTTGGGGACAAGCAAGGTTTAAGTTTGGGGTGTTTTGATAAGCCTTTGGCTTATCTAGTTTTATAACTAGATGGACGGTGGTTTTTGTGCAAATTATTCGAGTTCAATCTCGTTTTCGCCCAAATTTGGCCTTGTTTTGTTCCTAAGTAAACTTTGACTCGTTCTAGGCAATTTTTGTAGTTTTTAGTCTATTTTGAATAGAATTATGCTTTTTGTTTCTTTTTGTTGTTTCAGGTTAGAAGTGAAGCTACGAGAGTCAAGGAAAGTCAAGAAACAGTGGAAATTGTCATTCTGGAGAGACTCGGCCCGCGAGTGGATGCTCGCCCTGCGAGCCTGAAGATCAGCTGAGCAGCAACAGTCATCAATTCTGTCTCGCCACGCGAGAGCCAGATCGCCTCGCGAACCTGAAACCTGACTGTGCCAGAGAAGTCATCCTTTCTGGATTGCCTCGCTAATCACAGTTCACCCCGCGAGAATTCAAACTCAGGATGGAGCCAAAACTGAAATTCGCCCCGCGAACATACTCTCGCCTCGCGAAAGTCCAAATTGAAAGCGCGTCATTTTTAATATTCGCCTCGCGAAAGCATGTTCGCCTCGCTAGTGCGCGCAGAATCAGAACTCTATAAATTGCTGTTTCAGAACCAGAAAAAGTAGCTCGGAGATAGATCCGAATCCTAGTAGTTTTTCCACTTGTTTAGAGTAGCGTTTAGGACGATTTGTTTTCTCTTTGGAGCTGCGTCTCCTCTTCTCTTTTCTTTTTCTTATTTTACTATGGTGGTTATGTCCGATTGTTTGTCTATGAGCATGAGGAACTAATCCCCTCGTCTGAGGGAACAATGAAGCCACCCATGGCAGTGTAGATTCGATGTGATGTATGTCTTTCTCCCTTTTTCTCAATAAATGTTTTCCAATTCTGATTGGATTGCGTTGATCATATGCTTGCGTGATTGACTTGTTAACGTTGATGAGGCTTAGTCAGCAATTCGCGTTTAGAACTTGAATTGGGATCACTAATTGAATATTGCACGAGAGTGAGTAGGAGATTAGTGCAACCTTATAGGGAACAAGAATTAATAGAGTTTGATGATTAGGATTATGAGATCTAGTAAGTAATTAATCCAATCATTGAATACGTCCTATTGAGCACGACAGTGGATATAGGAGAATTTGGGGGTCCTGGTTGACATTGTAATTGAACTTAGGGAGGAATTCATCATCACTTGGGTATGCATGATTGGGTAGGTGGATTTGTGACCTTGGACATTTTAATTTCATATTTTAATAGCTTAGTTTTATTAGATTTGTTAATTGAATTTCAATCCTATTATCTCTCCAATCTCAACCACTTTCTGTTACTTGACCAACGTATCTAATTTCCCACGAATTGGTAGAATTGGTAGCCCAATCCTTGTGTTCGACCTCGGTAAATTATTACCGTGTTATTTTATTACTTGCGACGACCCGGTACACTTGCCGGTGACTCATCAATGACACTTGATCTTAACTCCTTAAAACCTATAGTTGTTATATCTAGAAGCTTGAAATCAAAATAATTTCTTCACCCTATTTTCCTAGTTAGGACCGAAACCCTCTTTGAATGTGGGTATGATGTTTTTGTTCAATTTGTAATTAATGATGCTTGTTCTTCCTTATAATATGCCTTGTGATTTAAATCCAAGAGTTTGAACTCAAAAGAATTTCCTAGCCTATTTTAATTTATGAGGCTGAAACCCTAACCAAAGTGGTTAGCGGATTTTATTTCATATTTTTGGATGGTGACAATTAATCTATGATAGTTAATGCTCTAGGAACTAGGAACTAGGAACCAAAGGATGGAATTAAGAAAAGAACCCTAACCCTATTTTGAATTAGGAAGCTGAATCTAACTATTTAGGTTAAGGGTGAGTTTGTTGATTAATATGTGATTATGTTGTTTGGATGAAGGTGAAATTGGTAACGTGTGGTGTGATAACGAGGAACATCGAATTCGGGATTCCGGTGATAACTCAGGAGGAGGAAAGAATCACCCTATCATTAGAATGGATAAGTAGTATATATTATAATAATTGTGTCGGTTACTTTATTTTATATTTTTCCACTGAATAATAGTTTGTTTAAATATACCCGTTAGGGATCCTACTGACGGGATACCATAAATAGTGTCTTTGATATTTCTGATGTTTAAACATTCGGGTGGATGTATAATATTATTATGGTATGTTGCTTTTAGTTTTTCTTCCGCTGTGTGTTTATAAGTTAAGTTCTTAATTTTTTTACGTGTTTCGGAATACACGTTTAACGTTAAGTGAGTGATTAAGATTTAATTAATAAGGTATTAACTTAATGGCATAACTAGGCACAACGAGGTGTCTCATTTTGGTATCAGAGCAGTTTGATTCTGATCAGACTATGAGGTTTAGGATGTTGTTACTGGCTGTGTCTAGTTGAATCAACATCGGATTTTGACTATGCTTAGAAGTTGGGTAGTGTGTTCGAACCTGATACAAAAATTAATATTGGTATGACATATGGTATTTATATACTTGCCTATGTAGTATTATATGTCATATGGATGGGAGCTGATGATTTCTTTAAACAGAATCATGGATCGAGGAAGAGGACGTCCGACCAACAGTGGTGACGGAACTCCTGAGGGAATATTGGTGCTTTCAAGGGTAATGTCAATCATACTGATAATGGAGGAGAATCATCTGCAACTCCAGATACCATGGAAACAATAGCTACTGCTATGCTATTACAGACCCATCAGAATGCTGAGATGCTGCAAATGAACAGAGAACAGCTGGAACTAAAGAATCAGAGGAGGGCTGCAGCAGCTGAAGATGCCAAATTGGCTACTTTTCTGCAAGGGAAGCCACCTCAATTCCGAGGAGAGTATGACCCAGAGAAAGCTGAATGGCGGGTACAAGAAATTGAGAAAATATTTCATACTGTGCGCTGCAGCGAGGAAAGGAAAGTGACTTATGCTGTCTTCATGCTAACTGAAGGAGCAGAGTTCTGGTGGAAAGGCAATAAAAGACTATTGGAAGTCGAGGGAAGAACGATTAACTTGCAGTTATTCACCGACTGCTTCGTTGAAAAATATTTTTCGCGTCTAGTTCGACGCGAGAAGGAAAAGGAGTTTACAAACCTCAAACAAGGCAACATGTCTGTAGGTGATTATGCATCACATTTTGAGGCTTTGATTAAGTTTTCAGATTTCTATCAGAGGTTCCCTAATGAGGATTGACAGTGTAGGAGATTTGAGGAAGGAATCATAAATGAGCTGCAAAGGGCTGTAGTGTCTCTCGACATTCAAAGCTTTCCGGAACTGGTTGAGAGATGTAGCGCTATAGAAAGTATAGATCTGATGATGGCTATTAAGCAGAAGCAACGTAGGAGTGGAGGCCCTATTCACTCAGATTCTCAGAGGAGAGTAGACTATAACACCTCAAGATTCACCCTTATGTTTATATGTGTTAGTTTCGGCATATATTTGTTTGATATGTTTGATATTTATATTTATGTGTGTGTATATATTATTGAATATGATAATATGTATATTAATATATGATTATTTGCATTAATATGATATTTTGTCTCTTCATGTTTGATTTTATATGTTAATATATCATATGTGATTTTATTAATAATAAGCGATTAAGAATTATATGATAAGATATCGTGTGATTTAGTATTTAAATAGAGATAGTGTTATTCTTAGATTTTAGCCCCTCAACCAATCAGATTTGAGTCCTTATCAATATAGGATCATCCACTTTTTGTTTATATCTTAAGATCTTATCATAATCGCCTAAGGATATAGGAATAACTACCAAATCTGTCGCTAAACTTCCATCGAACTTTTGACCATCTTAGAGTCTGATTTAGGATTCGATCATTAGACATTAATTTGTAGATATTTCTCTGAATTTTCTAACGACGAAAAGAACACCGCAATCGGAAACTTGTAGCTCACGTTATAGTCACAATACCGAAATGTATACAGTTTGCGCTGAAATAGGAACCCGTTATGACCCAAACTCATATATATACCATTAGACTCGACCTAAACTAGTTTACATGACCCCAACACTCAGAAAACTTCTTCCCTCCCTCCTTTTTGAATCCTTATGATTTTTCTCCCTAAAACACTCTCTAGGGAACCCGTTCTTGCACCGTTCTTCACTGCTTCTTGATACGAGAACATCGCTACGAATAGGGGTTCGTTGTGCTTGATGTTTAGGACTTTAGAAAGGGTAAAATTCGTGTGCCTTGTCCTTTGTGTTCTTTATTTCAAGTTCTTGATCTTTTTCTTTTAATTTCTTGATCTTAGAGTTGAACCAAATTGTCTCTTTGTCGTTCTTGAGGTTTTAGACAAGCGCAAGTGAGACAGGACCCAAGTGGATCTTCTTTCTCTCTTTTTAATCATGATCTCTATTCCAGGTATGGGGATAAGGGTAGTGTATTCATAGGCTTGGGTTTAGTGTAAAGTAAAGGGGTTCTCATAACCCCAAGTTGTTTTATATGTATGAATGAATAACATGTTAGATTGTATTGTTTGGTGATGGTATGTTCTTGGCTATTTTGGTATGTTATTTGTATGTGTTCCATGTTCATGACATGTTGTTAATATTTATCTTGGTTTCCTTGATATGAACATGATAGTATGATGATTGTCGTTGTTATTACGATGTTGGCTGTTGATGTTATGTTGGTTGTATTGTTGATACTGTGACTGTTGAGTTGATGGTCAAAATCTTAAAAACCTTAATTAGTTAAATTAGGTTCTAAAATGAGTTAGAGATTAATAGGTTTAAGCACCCTAAAAAATGGTTAAGGAACTGTGTTGAGACTCTGCCCAGAACAGTACTGTCGTGCATTGAGCACGGTCGTGCTGAACAGGGAGCACGCCCGTGCTCCCAGTTTGAATTCTGGAAAATTGACATGTAGTAACCACGGCCATGCAGCAGAGGAGCACCACCGTGCATCTGAGAACGACCGTGCTAAAAAAGGAAGCACGATCCTCCTCCACTTAAGTGGCAGCATGCCCGTGCTGGGGTTAAGCACGACCGTGCTCACCCCTCTGGACAGAATCTGAGATTAAGGACTTAAACAGGGGTTTAAACCCTAATCTTCCCCAACGACAAATGATGACTTAGTTAATTAATGATGAAGACTAGATAACTTAATTAAAGATTAATTAAGATGGTTCAGTCGGTAACCGTAAGTTATTTGAGCCGTACCTTGGTGCCTTATGGCCAAGAGGGCCTTGACCCCACGGTTTGGGTCTAAGGTGTTATTGATGTTGTACCTTAGGGACCGAGAGTTTGTCCCAAGGGTGGGCCTTGACTCCACAGTTTGGGTCTAAGGTTTTGCAGTCGATTCTGCTACGGAAGATTCCGTTGGATAAAGGTGTTGCGGTAGATTCCGCTGCGGTCGATTCTGCTGATGTCTTTGGTTGATTTTGTTGGAGTTATGGAGGTGGTGGTTGTCCGTGGTCATTGTGTTGTATACGCATTGCATCGGAGTTGTTGTTGTTGTTGAGGGATGTTCGATATAGGGGAGGTCATCCTAGAGTACGGCAATCTGGCCATCCAAGGTTGGAGTTGATTCTCCTTGCGCCCTCGTGACGAGGCATCCATTGGTTTGATGTGTTGGCTATCCAAGGAGTAGATTCTCCGGCTTGAGTAGATTCTTAATGTGGATATGTAACTCCGAAGTCGTCCATCCCGATTTTAGTGGATCTACATGCATTGTTGGTTTAGCGGAGTAGGACTCCATTGCACTGCATAGCATGCTTGATGTTGATGAGGTTGATGTATGTTTATACATGTTGTTGATATATGCTTACGTTGGTGCCATGCTTGTATGTTTTACTTTACTTCCTACCTCCTTGCTATTATGATTACATGATTCTTACTCCCCATTATTTGTTTGTTGTTTGGCCTGATTGGCACCTTGTAGAGGATGACGAGAAGCTCATAGAGGAGTGACTCTGAGGAGCCACCACTCATAGTTAGGGCTTGGTTTTATGTTCAGTTAGTTATTTTTCAGCTTCTATTCAGTGGATTTATTCCGGAACGGTTATACCAGCTCTGTATCTGACATCGGGGTTGGGATAGGTTTATTTCTTTGCTATGTTAATTTATTTTAAACTCGTTTTATTTTTCGCGATTTTGAGAAGTAGTTCATGTGGAATTTTCTACCCATGGACGAACGCTTTATTTTATCCAGTATAATCATGACTAAATTTTATTAATTGCTTATCTTAAAGCTCTTATAACATGCGGGGTAGAAGGGTATCACATTTAGTGGTATTGGAGCAGTTCGGCCCTGTCCAGACGTGGTATGAGTCTTTTGTGTAACTCTTGTTTGAATTGTCTATATTTATATAGACAATGTTACGTGGTACTAAGTACCTATAGCTTTGCTTTGGCTTGACTTACTGCATTTGGTGGTTTGTCTTGAACGATCCAAGGAGACTTCGGGTGCTTCTTGTGTTTAGGAAGGTTGTTCTATTATCTCTTGATAATATGAACTCTGCAGCTGATCTTGTGTGCTTACTTTTTTAAAACCGCTAGATGTTATTCTTGGGATGAACTGGTTATCTTCCAACCAAGTTCCCTTTATCTGTTTTGATAAGACCTTAGTTTTTGGAACTCCAACGGCGTCTAAGAATCCGGATCTTCTCTCTGCCAGCCAAGTTCAAGCTTTGTTGAAAGACGAAGCCCAAGTGTACATGATGATAGCTTCCCTGGAAGTAGAGAGCAACCCTCTTGATGTCGCCAGCTTGCCTGTTGTACGAGATGATGAGTGTGATTTCACATCATATTTCCTGGTCATTTTGCATGCATTTTCATATAGATTAGGCATATTTAATTTGATTTTTATTAGTTTTTACCTTGGAACGGGTAAGGTGGTTTTGTGGTGTTTGTGTGCAGGAATTGAAGATTAAAATGCTCAAGACCAGTTATATTGGAGTTTGCATGAAGGTAGAGCTTGAAATACAAGAAAAATGAGCCAAACAGAGCCCATCACGGCCTGGTCGTGATAGGCATCACAGCCATGATCGAGTAGGGCTGAAAAGAAAGAAGGTTAAACTCTGAACTGGTCACGGTCAGGCCGTGATGACCATCACGGCTGTGACATGCAAACTGAACCAGACCCTCATGGGCAGAACTGATCACGGCTGATGGTGGTCCCGGCTGTTACAGACCAAGCAGTGAAGCCATCTCCAAGTCAGAACCTGTCACGGCCTGCCCGTATCTGATGATTTAATTGCTGATTTGATCTGATTTTGTAACAGCTTTGAATTCAAGTTACCCTACATTATAAATAGGACTCTAAGACTCGAAAATAGGGACCGGGGGGACTGCTACCAAATGGTAAAAATTAGGATTTCCCTTCTTCTCAATTTATTCTCTTCTCTTAGGTACTTTTATGTTTTTGTTAATCAAGCTTGCTATGAACATGTCAATGCTTGAGTAGTCATTTTATTTCTAGGATTTAGGGCTATGCCCAAGACTCGTTTTATGTGATGAATTGACGTTTTGCTTCTTGTTAATTTCAATTTTGCTTTCGATTCAATTCCTATTGCATGAATTACATGTGAATTTGGTGCGCACTTATTTGCATGTCATAGATACTCTAAAGAGGAATCTAGCGGTGAACTTAGGTATTGGATCTATAGGGATCGGACTTAGGACTTAAATCACGAGAGTTAGAAGCGGTCCTTCGAGAGTACCATTGAATTGTCACGAATCTTAATGGGTTCAATTTAAATATAACTACCACGAGAGTAGGGGTTGGTTTAATTGAGCACGGTTCTTGTATCCCGAGAGGGAATATTAACTTATTTAGGATAAATTCACCTTCAAAGCAATTTTGATTATTAACAAGAGGGGTAGTCAATTTAGTTGCATGAGCAGTCATATTGGTAACCCAATTCCTGAAAATCTCTTTTAATTTGAAAATCTCCAGATTTGATTTGATTGCGATTTTACTTGATTACATTTTAAATACTTAATTTGTTAGTAAATCTTATTTTAAAAACCAAATCTTTTCCAAATCTTTTTTTTATATTTTAGTTAAATTCATTTAATAATTATTTTTTATTTAAGATCACGGTCTCTGTGGGTTCGATCTTTTTATTACTTGACGACGAAGTCGTACACTTGCGGATTCACTCCATCACAAGACTTTCCTGAAGTCTTTCCGAGGGATGTTTATAACTTACCCCCAGAGAGAGATATTGAGTTTGCCATAGACTTAGTGTCTGGCACCGGGCCAATCTCCATAGCACCCTATAGGATGTCTCCTCTAGAGCTTGCTAAGTTGAAGGAAGAGTTGGAAGACCTAATGAAGAAGCAGTTCATTAGGCCTAGTGTGTCTCCGTAAGAAGGATGGTAATATGAGGTTGTGCGTCGACTATCGACAGCTCAACAAGGTGACCATAAAGAATCAGTATCCCTTCCCTAGTATTGATGATCTCATGGACCAGTTGATAGGCGCTTGCGTCTTTTCAAAGATAGACTTGAGGCCAGGGTACCATCAAATTCTGGTTAAGTCTGAGGACATCCCGAAGACAGTGTTCAGAATGCGATATGATCACTATAAGTACTTGGTTATGCCTTTCGGTGTGACCAATGCTCCTGCGGTCTTCATGGATTACATGAACAAGACCTTTCACCCTTACTTGGATAAGTTTGTGGTGGTGTTCATAGATGACATCTTAGTGTACTCCAAGAGCAAGGAGGAACATGAGGAACACCTGAGGGTTGTCTTGCAGACCCTTAAGGAAAAGCAGTTGTATGCTAAGTTGTCTAGGTGTGAGTTTTGGTTAGAGGAAGTGAGCTTCTTAGGACATGTCATCTCTAAGGGTGGCATAGCTGTGGACCCAGCTAAGGTTGAGACGGTGCTCCAGTGGGAAGCGCCGAAGTCTGTGACCGAGATTAGGAGTTTCGGGGGGTTAGCCGGGTATTATAGGTGGTTCATAGAAGGTTTCTCTAAGATAGCTTTACCCTTAACCCGTCTCACCAAGAAAGGACAGTTGTTTGTGTGAGACTCTAGATGTGAAGAGAGTTTCCAAACCCTTAAGGATAGGTTGATATCAACACTAGTGTTAGTTTTGCCAGATCCTAGTGAACCCTTCGTGGTTTATTGCGATGCTTCTAAGCAAGGGTTAGGTGGAGTCTTAATGCAGAATGGCAAAGTAGTTGCTTATGCTTCTAGGCAGTCGAAACCCCATGAGAAGAACTACCCTACCCATGACCTAGAGTTGGGGGCTGTGATATTTGCCTTAAAGATCTGGAGGTATTACCTGTATGGATCGAGGTTTGAGGTTTTTAGTGATCACAAGAGTTTGAGGTATCTCTTTGATCAAAAGAAGTTGAATATGAGGCAGCATAGGTGGATGGAGTTCTTGAAGGATTATGACTTCAAACTGACCTATCATCCAGGAAAGGTCAATGTGGTGGCCGATGCCCTATGTAGGAAAACCTTACATATCTCAACTTTGATGGTCAGGGAGATGATTCTGACTTATGAGTTTAGAGACCTTAGTCTAACTTGTGAGTTTACCCCTAAGAGTATTAGGCTTGGTACCTTGAAGGTTACCAACATCTTGGTGGATCAGATTAGAGAGGGTCAGAAGTTAGATAAGTTTATCTTAGACCAACGAGAATTGCTAGCTCCGGGTAGAGACCTTAGTTTCAAGGATAGGAGTGATGGAGTCTTGAGGTTTAAGGATAGAGTGTGCATAACGAATGTTCCTGAGCTTAGGAAGTACTTGATCCTTGAATAAGGACATAGGAGTGGGTTAAGTGTGCACCCAGGTGCCACCAAGATGTATCAGGACCTTAAGAGGATGTTTTGGTGGCCTAGGATGAAAAAGGATGTGGCTGAGTTTGTGTATGCTTGCTTGGTTTGTCAGAAAGCTAAGATAGAACACCAAAAGCCATCAGGTAAGTTACAACCTTTAAGTATCCCAGAATGGAAATGGGATAGCGTCTCCATGGACTTTGTGTCTGGACTCCCTAGGACTCCAACTGGTTTTGAGGCTATATGGGTTATTGTGGATAGATTGACTAAGTCTGCCCATTTCATTTTGATGAACATGGAGTATCCTTTATAGAATTTAGTCAAGTTGTACATCAAAGAGATAGTTAGGCTTCATGGTGTACCCTCTAGCATAGTATCAGATAGAGACCCGAGGTTTACCTCCAGGTTTTGGGAGAGTTTGCAGCATGCTTTAGGGACAAAGCTTAGGCTTAGTTCAGCTTACCACCCGCAGACTGATGGGCAGTCTGAGAGGAACATCAGTCCTTAGAGGACTTGTTGAGAGCTTGTGTGCTAGAACAGTCTGGTAGTTGGGAGGAGATGTAGGACACCCTTGTGTTGGAGTGAACCTAGTGATAGTGTGTTGTTAGGGCCGGAGATAGTCCAGGAAACAACATAAAGGATCGGGATGGTTCAGGAAAATATGAGAGTGGCACAGAGTAGGCAAAAGAGCTACCATGACAAAAGGAGGAAGGCGCTCAAATTCCAGGAAGGTGATCATGTGTCCTTGAGAGTTACTCTAACCACTGCGGTTGGTAGAGCGATGAAAGCAAGCAAGCCAGCTGTTATCAGGAGATCCGAGTCTTTCCTACCTTGGTGAACGAGTGCAGAATCTTCGAGGATTCTTACGAGGCCAAGATCGCAAACCGCAAAAGTTCGGAGATCCAGAGCAGTAAGGATAAAGATCAGAAGAATGAGGTGAGACAATGTCATCGGCAGAGACTTCAAGCAGAATGGCAAGGAATCGCAGTTCTCAACAGGTAAGCCCAAGGATTGGGATTCTCATAAACATGTCAGATTTGGAAAACATGGAGAAGGTCACTATACCCATCAATGCAAGGAGTCGAACATCATCTATTTCAAGTGTGGCAAATATGGTCACCTCAGTAGGAACTGTAAATGAGAAAAGTCAGAACCACGGAGTGCTCGCACGAATCAGAGTGCGCGGCAGAAGTGTAGTGGAGCTGGAGCCTCCAAGTCCGTGGACTCAACCCAACGTATGCACCTAATTGATGAAAGTTTAACCAGTTAAGATGATAGAAATTTCGAGGACGAAATTTTTATAAGGGGGGTGGAATTGTAACACCTCAAGATTCACACTTTATGTTTATATGTGTTAGTTTTGGCATATATTTGTTTGATATATATACATATATATATATATATATATATATATATATCTGTGTGTGTGTGTTATTGCATATGATAATATGTATATTAATATATGATTATTTGCATTAATATGAGATTGTGTCTCTTAACGTTTGATTTTATATGTTAATATATGATATGTGATTTTATTAATAATAAGCGATTAAGAATGATATGATAAGATATCGTGTGATTTAGTATTAAAATAGAGATAGTGTTATTATTAGATTTTAGCCCTTTAACCAATCAGATTTGAGTCCTTATCAATATAGGATCATCGTCTTTTTGTTTATATCTTAAGATCTTATCATAATCTCCTAAGGATCCTATCTAGGAATAACTACCAAATCTGTCGCTAAACTTCCATCTAACTTTTGACCATCTTAGAGTCCGATTTAGGATTCGATCGGACATTAATTTGTAGATATTTCTCTAAGATTTCTAACGACATAAAGCACGTCTCAATCGGATACTTGTAGCTCAAGTTATGGTCAAAATACCGAACTGTATACAGTTTGGGCTGAAATAGGAACCTGTTATGACCCAAAATCATATATACATCATTAGACTTGACCTAAACTAGTTTACACGACCCCAACACTCATAAAACTACCTCCCACCTTCCTCTTTGAATCCTTATGGTTTTTCTCCCTAAAACTCTCTCTAGCGAACCCATTCTTGCATCGTTCTTCACTACTTCTTGATAGGAGAATATCGCTACAAATAGGGGTTCGTTGTGCTTGATATTTGGGACTTTAGAAAAGGTAAAATTCATACACCTCGTCCCTTGTGTTCTTTCTTTCAAGTTCTTGATCTTTTCCTTTTAATTTCTTAGATCTTAGAGTTGAACCAAATTGTCTCTTTGTCGTTCTTGAGGTTGTAGACAACCGCTAGTGAGACAAGACCCAAGTGGATCTTCTATCTCTCTTTTGAATCGTGATCTCTATTCCAGGTATGGGGAGAAGGGTAGTGTATTCCTAGGCTTGGGGTTAGTGTAAAGTAAAGGGGTTCCCATAACCCCATGTTGTTTTATGTGTATGAATGAATAACATGTTAAATTGTATTGTTTGGTGATGGCATGTTCTTGGCTATTTTGGTATGTTATTTGTATGTGTTCCATGTTCATGACATGTTGTTAATATTTATCTTGGTTGCCATGATATGAACATGATAGTATGGTGATTGTCGTTGTTATTACGATGTTGGCTCTTGATATTATGTTGGTTGTATAGTTGATACTATGACTGTTGAGTTGATGGTTAAAATGTTAAAAACCTTAATTAGTTAAATTAGGTTCTAAAATTAGTTAGAGATTAATAGGTTTAAACACCCTAAAAATTGGTTAAGGAACTGTGTGGAGACTATGCCCAGAACAGTACTGTCGTGCATTGAGCACGACCGTGCTGAACAGGGAGCACGCCCGTGCTTCCAGTTTGAATTCTAGAAAATGTCCGAGCAGTAAGCACGGCCGTGTAACAAAGGAGCACGCCTGTGCAGCTGAGCACGACCGTACTAAAAAAGGAAGCACGACCGTGCTCCACTTAAGTGACAGCACGCCCGTGCTGGGGTTAAGCACGACCGTGCTCACCCCTCTGGACAGAATCTGAGATTAAGGACTTAAACAGGGGTTTAAACCCTAATCTTCCCCAACGACAGATGATGACTTAGTTAATTAATGATGAAGACTAGATAACTTAATTAAAGATTAATTAAGATGGTTAAGCCGGTAACCGTTGGGTTACTGCAAGTTGTTTGAGTTGTACCTTGGTGCCTTATGGCCAAGAGGACCTTGACCCCGCGGTTTGGGTCTAAGCTGTTATTGATTTTGTACCTTGGGGACCGAGAGATTGTCCCAAGGGTAGGCCTTGACTCCAAGGTTTGGGTCTAAGGTGTTGCAATCGATTATGCTGTGGTAGATTCTACTGGTTAAAGATGATGCGGTAGATTCCGCTACGGTCGATTCCGCTGATGTCTTCAGTTGATTCCGTTGGAGTTATGGAGGTGGTGGTTGTCCGTGGTCATTGTGTTGCATACACATTGCATCGGAGTTGTTGTTGTTGTTGAGGGATGTTCGACATAGGGGAGGTCGTCCTAGAGTACGGCGATCTGGTCATCCACGGTTGGAGTAGATTCTCCTTGCGCCCCCGTGACGAGGCATCCGTTGGTTTGATACGTTGGCTATCGAAGGAGTAGATTCTCCGGTGTTGAGTAGATTCTCAATGTGGATATGTAACTCCGAAGTCGTCCATCCCGAGTTTAGTGGATCCACATGCATTGTTGGTATGGCGGAGTAGGACTGCATTGCACTGTATAGCATGCTTGATGTTGATGAGGTTGATGTATGTTTATACATGTTGTTGATATATGCTTACGTTGGCGCCATGCTTGTATGTTTTACTTTACTTCCTACCTCCTTGCTATTATGATTACATGATTCTTACTCCCTATTATTTGTTTGTTGTTTGGCCTGATTGACACCTTGCAGAGGATGACGAGGAGTGACTCTGAGGAGCCGCCACTCATAGTTAGGGCTTGTTTTTAAGTTCAGTTAGTTATTTTTCAATTTGTAATCCGTGGATTTATTCCGGAACGGTTATACCAGCTCTGTATATGACATCGGGGTTGGGATAGGTTTATTTCTTTGCTATGTTAAATTGTTTTAAACTCGTTTTTTTTCCCGTGATTTTGAGAACTAGTTCATGTTGACTTTTCTACCCATGGACGAACGCTTTATTTTATCCAGTATGATCATGACTAAATTTTATTAATTGCTTATCTTAAAACGCTTATAACATGCGGGGTAGAAGGGTGTCACATAGACAGTGGTTTTCAAGGGAGATGGGAACCATATATCAGATCAGTGCAGACAGTTGTACAAGTGTCAGTTCCTACAGCACCAGTGGGTGGAGCAGGTCAGCAGCAACAAAAGGGCTTAGCTTGTTTCAGATGCGGGGGACCGCAATATGTGAGAGATTGCTGAGAGATGCGTGTTTGTTACATCTGTGGTGAACCAGATCACTTGACTCGTGACTGTAGACAGCGGGATATGCAGCAGCCTGTAGCTGCTGGTAGAAGAGCTAGTGTTCAGAGAGGTGGAGCTGGAAGAGGAGTTCCAGCAATAGTACAGCAAATGACTAGATCTCAAGCCACAGGAAGGGTGTTTATCATGAGGGGAGCGGAATCCTCTCACGCTGCAGATCTCAAGGAAGGTATGTGTATATTGATATAATCCGGAATAGTAAAACACGCTCCAAAGATCTAAGGATTATAATTGGATACATTGAGTAGGAAGTTAAGGTAGTATTAATCTTGGTGCATATTCGAAAAGTTAAGGACAATGAACAGAATGTAGTGATGGATAAGTTCGAGGATAAATGGAATGATATAATGATGAATTCTGTTACGAATTTACCGCTGTCGCTTAAGGGAAGACAACGATGAGAAATACGATGTAGGATCTTTAGATTAAGATACAATTGCAAGATTCTACCCAGTTTTGAGTCAAGAAATTTCGAGGACAAATTTTTTTTCTAAGAGGGGTAGTATTGTAACAGCCTGATTTTTAACTACGCTGTTTAACCGATTAAAATATAATTAATTATATTTAATCTGAGAATTAGAAAATGATTTTTAATAAAATAAAATCATATTCATAGTCTCTCTTATGGTAGAAGGTTACGGTGGAAATTTTGGTTGAAAATTCAGACGGAACCCGACCTGCGTTTTCATTGACAGTAAGATTTTACTGAGCATAAACCCTAATTTCGACTCGTGAACGAAACCATTAGGTTTTATATTTTGTTTCGGAGTATTTTCCAAGTTTTGAAAAAATTCGTTAGGAATGAAATTAATATTATTTTATTCGGGCGTAATCGTTAAGAAAACGCGTAAAATCTAAACCGGGGGATAAGTCGGGTAAACGACAGAGTCGATTATGGAGGTGAGGTATTAGGAGAGGATAATGTAGCAGGGAGGACAAGGTGTCCGGCCTTAAATTTTAGTAATCAGGAATTCAAGTGAAAAGACCAAAATACCCCTAAGCTTAACCTAACCGACGTTGAGTTAAATTTTAACCATAGTTAAGGAACCAAGGTTAATTCTTTTGGACCAAAATCAGCCACACCCTTCATCAGGTCTTGGCCACATGATTTTAACCATAGTTAGCAAAGTAACCCTAGTTAAGTTAATCATTAACCATAGTTAACTATTATATTATTTAATATTCACAAAACCTATTAATTCAATTGCTAAGAACCAAACAAGGCCTAATAACTACCCTATAAACCCCCCCAATACGCAGCCCCTCCCCCCCCCCCCCATCACTCATTTCTTCATTTTCTCTCATTTTTTTCTCAAGAACACTTCAGGTAAATTTGTGAAGGACTTAATCCATTCTTCTCAATTTTCCAACATCTAAGAGGTATATCTTACTCTTATTGATCAATAAACATCATGTTTTTCATTGATTTCCTTGTTTCCAGGTCATGATCATCAAGTTTTTATGAGTTTTTCATTCTTAGATCTAGAATTTCAAATATTTCTAGAAAATTGTAGAAAATTCATTTTAATGTGAAACCAATTTATATGATCCTTATATGTCTTCTACTATCCTCATCTAGGAGCATGTAAGCAAAATCATTTTCCTTCTTATTTTTCTTAGTGAGGCCGAATCAAGGTGTTTTTGGGCAGATGAGATTTTGTTCAATCTTTAAAGTATGATACTTGATCTTAACTCCTTAAAACCTATAGTTATTATATATAGAAGCTTGAAATCAAAATAATTTCTTAACCCTATTTTCCTAGTTAGGACCGAAACCCTCTTTGAATGTGGGTATGATGTTTTTGTTCAATTTGTAATTAATGATGTTTGTTCTTCCTTCTAATATGCCTTGTGATTTAAATCCAAGAGTTTGAACTCAAAAGAATTTCCTAGCCTATTTTAATTCATGAGGCCGAAACCCTAACCAAAGTGGTTAGCGGATTTTATTTCATATTTTTGGATGGTAACAATTAATCTATGATAGTTAATGCTCTAGGAACTAGGAACTAAAGGATGGAATTAAGAAAAGAACCCTAACCTATTTTGAATTAGGAAGCTGAATCTAACTATTTAGGTTAAGGGTGAGTTTGTTGATTAATTTGTGATTATGTTGTTTGGATGAAGGTGAAATTGGTAACGTGTGGTGTGATAACGAGGAACGTCGAATTCGGGATTCCGATGATAACTCAGGTGGGGGGAAGAATCAACCTATCATCAGAATGGATAAGTAGTATATATTATAATAATTGTGTAGGGCGACCTAAACTATACTAGTGATCGACTAGACCAAAATGGTATTGGAAACCTTTTCTGTAATACCAATGATGATTCGGGGATTGTAGGTTTATCGACATTAGGTTGATTTTAAGTATTTGATGATCTCTGACTTTATGATATTAAATTTATTGTGATACGCTGGTTGAGGTATTCCATTGTATGTGACGTATTATTTTTTGTGTTTGAATATTTCCTGATATTGTGTTATGTATGATCTGCCTGGTTTTAATATTGTGTTTAGTGGATTTTAGGCAAAGATAAATGTTGTTTGGGAGATAATTGTTTGGGAGTGAGGATAAATGGTGACTTAGAGGTGCTAGCCTAAACTAATTATTTCAAAGAGGAGTAGTGACATAGAACATGTGTTGATGGAAGGTTAAGGCACTAGGTTGTTGTTAATGTGGGTCGGTGAGGTTCGTGTATTTACATTGTTGTTCACGATCTTGTGTTGGGAACACGCGAGGTCAGAGTATCCGATCATGCATACAGGATGTCACGGGTCAGTTCTCTGACGGGAATGGGAAAAAACTACCATGATACCCTTATAGTTCTGGGTGAGTCGTCCTGTATCCTAACGGGAATGAGGATACTTATGTATTGTGCAGCAATTCTTTAACGGGAATGAGGGAATAGTGTCCCGTGACTAAATTAATTTCCTTGAATATTTATTGATTTAGAAAGTGAATTATTTTATAATAAAAAAAAAGAAATTTAATAGTTAACTTTTTTGCGTAAAAAGAATTTTTATTTATAGATTGAAGCTTTTGAGATGTGAATCGTAAAAAGTTAAACGTCTCTCAAGGACTCAAACACTTGAAGAATCAACAAGTGTACAAAGAGTTGTTCCAGACCCTACAGTGGACAGATAACAAAGGGGGAACTGTGGAAACTCATTTTCATGCCCAAATCCATGCTCAGTTAACATATTCGAGTTGTGATGAAATTGATTGGATTGGCTATTAACAGTACATCAACACGAGGCTCACAAATTGATTCCAAGGAAGGAACCCTCATCTTTAAATCTTTAACTCATCATTGCTATGATAGTACTTCCCTTGTTATTTAATTCCTGCACATATTGAAATATTCATAAGGTAACGACAGTTTAGAAGACAACAACAACAGTTCATTAATTGTATAACTACCCACCCCTTGGTCAGGTCAGTGGTGGTCTGATGGAAGACCAAGTCCGCGGATGTTTAGACCTACATGTTCCATGCAGACTCTAGTAGAAGACTATGACCCAAGTCTTCTTTCTGCTCAATAACTGTCCCTCTAGAAAAAGTCTGATGCGTGTGTTGCAGGGCAATCATCGTTGTTTTAAATCTCACTACTTTAAATTCAAATTAATCACTTCTCCCGTATTGGTTTAAACCTTTTTTCAACAATGGTGTCACTGACAATGACTCTCACCAATATAAATAAAGACTGAGTTGACCAAGCCATAACCATGGTACTGTTGAGCAAGGAATAAGATATTTGCACACAACTTGTAAACATGAAAATAATGAGCGACTGATGATATGTATCATGTAGTGATAGGAGATGTTAATTATTATCTCCATCACTATATGATAAACATTCTAGTTTAGAAATAAGCATCTCCCCTTCCCTTTCTCAATATGCTTAGTTAGGGTTGAGCTAAGATGTACCATCCATATTTTGTACCACCCACTACACCATCCATATGTGGTAAATTTTGGACCAATCAAATTGTCACACGGGTTTCGTCAAAATTTCAAACTTTCTAGTTGTATTTCTATTGTAGTCAAATATATGAATACAATATATTATAGTATAGTATATGTACTCTTTGTATTCGCAAATTTAACCCATATTAAAATAATGTTTTTTGATTAAAAAAATTGATTATATTAAAAAAATAATATTTTAATATGAATTAAAATAATATTCGTTGTCAATAATATTTTGCAATATAATCAGTTTTTTAATCAAAAAACATTATTTTAATATGGGTTAAATTTGCGAATATAAAGAGTACATATACTATACTACAATATACTGTATTCATATAGTTTGACTACACTATAATACAACTAGAAAGTTTGAAATTTTGACCAACCTATATGACAATTTGATTGACCCAAAATTTACCATATGAATGGTGTAGTAGGTGGCGCACAATAGCGACACCCCCACATGCATAAATAGACAAGAGATATCAAGCCTTAACATGACAGAAACAGCCAAAAACATGAGTATGTTTGTGCTTCTCTTGTTCTTTGTTGTGGCTCCAAATCCAACCTCAGCAGCACCCTCACCCACAATTTCCCCTACCAACAATTATATATGTCCAGTGGAGATGAATTATGTGCTAACAGTCCCTTGGAATTCCTCTAGCTGCCATAATTTCCAACCCTTAGCATCCCAAAACCAAACACACAATAGTTTTTGTTGCCAAAATCTGTTATCCCTCTTTGGCATAGCACTTGCACAAAACCTGAAGAGAAACTCTCTTTTCCAGCTCCCCAACCTTCCTACCTCCATTTCCTGCCTTCAAGACTTCCAATCCAACCTCACTTCCCTCTCACTTCCCAATAACCTTGTGTCCACATGCTTTGATCCACATCAGTTTGTTATCACTCCCAACATCTGTGCTCATATTCAGTCCAAGCAAGATTGGCTCAACAAGCTTGGTCCTACACCACTGTTTAACACTGCCTGTAAACCAGACCTCAGTGTTCCTGCCAGTTGTGATGCCTGTGTGACAGAGGGGCTCAAGGTGCTGCAGATACTGAATTCCATTGATGGGAATACCTCACATTCCAAAGATTGCTTTTACTTCACAGTACTTTATTCTGCTGGAGTTGTGAATGACTTGGGGCCTGAAAGCAAAGGTGCTATGACTTGCATTTTAGAGTTGTCAGTTAATTCGCAAGGGGGTTCCAAAAGAAAGGGCCATCATGCTCTTGTATTTGGGTTAACTGGAGCTTCAGTTGCAGTCCTTGTAATCACTTTGTTAGGATTGTATTTTTGGTACACCAGGTGGGTGAGGAGAAAGGATATTGAAAATTTTCAAGTCTATGCTGATCCAGTGGAACAAAGGTCTAGACCAAAACCATATTCAGGGTCAATTTGGTTCAAGTTTGAGGATCTTGAGAAAGCCACTAACAATTTTTCACCCCAAAACTTCATTGGTAGAGGTGGGTCTGGGGTAGTTTACAAGGGCATTATACCTGATGGCACAATTGTTGCAGTTAAAAGGATTGAAGAATCTGATTCTCAAGGAGATACTGAGTTCTACCGTGAGGTGGAGATCATTAGCAACTTGAAGCACCGGAATCTGGTGCCTCTTAGAGGGTGTTGTGTGGTTTATGAGGATGAAAGTCTTGAGCACAGAAATCAAAGGTATCTTGTTTATGATTATATGCCTAATGGTAGCCTTGAAGACCATCTCTTTCCACCCAAGGACAATACAGATGCAAAGAAATCACTGACTTGGCCTCAAAGGAAAAACATAATCTTGGATGTAGCAAATGGGTTGGTTTATTTGCACTTTGGAGTCAAACCTGCTATTTATCATAGAGATATCAAAGCCACCAATATACTACTTGATGCAGGTATGAGGGCAAGGGTTGCAGATTTTGGGCTAGCCAGACAAAGCAGTGAAAGTAGATCTCATCTAAATACAAGAGTGGCAGGAACTCATGGATATCTAGCCCCAGAATATGCACTTTATGGTCACCTTACTGAGAAGAGTGATGTGTATAGCTTTGGTGTGGTTATTTTGGAGATGATGTGTGGAAGAAAAGCTCTTGAATTGTCTTCATCAGGAACACCTGCTTTCTCGATCACAGATTGGGTTTGGTCATTGATGAAATCTGGAAACATAGAAGAAGCTTTGGATGCTTCTATATTGATAGATGAAAATGCTAATAGAAACATGATAGAGAGATTTTTGCTAGTTGGAATTCTGTCTTCTCATGTAATGGTTGATTCAAGGCCAACAATTTTGGATGCTTTGAAGATGTTGGAAGGGGATACTGAGGTTCCACCAATTCCAGATAGGCCTATGATTTCTGGGCATCATATGCTTTCCAATGATGACTTCACTATCAACATGTAATGGAAAGTATATTTACAAAAAAATATAGAATTGAATCGTGTAACATGTTTATGTAATTTAATTATAAAATAAATAATACTTTATTGTATAAATTTGTGTGAAAGTCGACAGATAATTAAAACATCAAATTTTTATTATTATTTTCAATAGTATCATACTTTAATTAAATAACCTCTTGATCTGGAAAATTAAATTAAAAGTTGATATATCAATTCCTGTGAAACATGATGCCTTCTAACGTCTAACCAAAAGAAAGAAAACGGTAGCTAAATATATTATCTCCATAAGATCAGTCAAGATGTGAAGAAGTCAGAGTTACTGAGTAAGCAATGTCATACGTCTTTTGTTTCGATTGAAGACTATTTTAGCTCAATTTCTACAGACACAATTGTATAATTTGGATTGGAGATTGATTAGTTTGTGTTTGGTTTCCATAGGAAGGTCCCAAATGAGCGGCAAAAGCTATTAAAGTTATTATATGATGATTAGGCAAGTGGTTTATGTAATGGAATGAGTCAACTCATAAATGAATTAGGCAAAAATGTTATCAGAGCAAATGTAATCACTGGAAAAAAAAAATTATTGGGGAGAAGATCTTCAATATTCCATGGATGAATTTGATACCTCCTGATTTGGTATTTCCCTTTAAATTTCAAAGAAAACAATTTCTATTGTCTTTATGTTTTACAATGACAATGAGCAGAAGGCAAGAATACTCACTCTCTCAACTTCGACAACTTCCTTGCTCAAGAACTCAATGAGCTTCACCAATCCCTCCACTCCCATAGCTTCATGTCAATTCAGTTCATGTCAAAAGTGCTCTCTGTGACACTAAACCCGGCATCACATGGTTACCCAAATGCGGAAATATTTCTAATTACAAGCTGGTTACTTTCGGAAAGTATCATTTACTCGATGGACGAGAATACTAAAAACGGTAAAAAAAAATTTGAGATGAAGGAATGAACAACATAGAGGTGATGAACACCCAGAACATGAATTGAAAACAACATATATATATATATATATATATATATATATATATATATATATATATATATATATATATATATATAACAAGTCCCAATGAGAGCCAAGTTTCAGTACATAAGATAGGGACTTATCAACGGCCATTGCAACAAAATTAGACATCTAGAAGATACGGCTTAAAAGAGAGTAAGTAAAGACATAGGGCAAGAGGGTCTGGAACCACATCCAAAAGATAACTCTAAAAGTCAGATGACGGAAGATTATCCACAAAACGCTCTGAACTGGTTACTGACACTGGCTGCAAGTAGGGTCTTCACAAAGGCTCCCACGAGACGAGACCTCGGGTAATGGATCTATAACGTCGCCGCCCTCATCTATGGAATCGTCGTCGTCGTCAAGATCCATAACATGATCCTCCGGCTCATCCACCTCCAGGACCTCATCGAAGTCTTCCTCAGGGTCCTCCTCAGGATCCTCCTCGAGATCCTCCTCAATCGGCACCGTCGGCTCTACGTCTGGAGGTGGTGGCTCATGTTGCAGTCCGTGAGCTCGCAGTGTGTGAAGGTAATGCCAAATTGGAGGCAGAGCTACCCTCCTAGTTTCCACAGTGTGGCTCCTACGGATTGGTCTCCGTCAGTATTTAAATCGGTCGTGGTGATTGCTCCGTGGTATGTGGCAGATGTCGCCCCTGGGTGTATCTGCCATGCACCAGCATTTCCTGCGTCGTCGAAGACCTCAGTCTTCGATGTTGTCGGCACAAGCGGGATATTGGGATCCATCTGGACTCATGTACATACGGCGATGCCAAAAGGAAGAGAGAATGACAAGTAGAAATCAAAAAGTGAGATACCGACACCGGATACATCGCACAACAACCATACACATGATACATACAACACCTTGGCATATTGACATTTTAAACATTACTCATAGATAAACAACAAGTATTATTTCAGTGGGTCTCATAGCCGAATCAATCAATTTTATAAAGATAATGCATGACACTTGAATCATCAGGATCTAATCTTAATCTCATGAGATACCATCACCGTTTTATCATTAAGAAAGAAAGAGTTGATCAGGCTCATACGCCATGTTTGGCAAGTTGACTCCGTCACCTCATGTACCCGGATCAACACCATCACGAATCACTTATAACGGGCATTCGGATGTATACATCATCAAATACCACATCTTAAGCGGGTATTCGGTAACTCAAGCACGTCTGCCAAGGGGAAATGCATATGAATAAAAGACTTTTCATTAACGATACTTTTCTTTGTGTTCTTTCTTTTCCGTTGTCGAAGCCCAAAGCTAACGACTATTCAAAATGTTCGACAGTTGAAAATTAATAACACAGGACGTACAGTCCGAGTGCTCAATCACAACACCTTAGACCGAGGCCGCAGTCCAAGGTTGTGGCCGTAGAAACAATTATCATTTTATCCATGTTTTATTTCAACATGATAAGGACTCCTAGCCCATAACAATGAAATTAGAACACACAGTCCTCAATTCCAAGATTTGGACTCCTAGCCCATATTATCACAACTTGGACCCTTGGTCCATAATTCTTGACACGGATCCCAGATCGCGTGCTTATAGCTGAACACTAGAGGCGACGTCTCGCGAACTAGAGTCTCTTTCACATGTGCTTACTTTTCGCTCAGTGAAAATCAAAAACCAAAACAAAACTTCGGTCACTTATCCAAGCAACCGGAATGTTTCTAAATCATTTAGGAGAAAATCTTTTCCTTTACAAATTCTTTTATAAAACATTTAGGAAATTCGTTTGCTTTTGAAATCCTTGATGAAATAAGGTCAAATATTTTCAAAGGGGTTTTTCCTTCATAAACATAGTTCGAAAAAGGTTTTATCTCGTACCATCTTTGGATCATAAAAAGGTAGTTTCTATTGTCTTAAAAAAACACTTCAACGTTTCTGTTCAAAATAAGAATCTCATTTTCTTGAAGTAAGCGTTTTAAACAAGGAACTTTCATAAATTAAACCATTACTTTCAAAGTTCTATTCAAGGCTTATTAAAGGCTTTTAATCCTTATAATCAATGTGCACAGAATCAAGTCCGGCTTCTCAAACTTCAATCAACAGTAATATATCCTCAACAATAATATCACATTTAATGATAGTTCATCACATATATACAACTCACAATACTTTAAGGCAAGTAATAATCAACTTCAAGTAATAATCACAATAGTTAAAGTAAACAAGTCATTCAAGTGTTTGCTCCACATCATAATAATATTCAAATCATTTAAGTAAACACATACACACATGCATATAGTCATTGAATATCCCTAGGCAATCCCCTCTTACTTTCTTTGAAGGTAAGAAGATTATATGCTCGACGAGGTAAGTCACGAACGTTCTCGTTTCCTCCGCGATGGAAGTCTAAGGTTATGAACACAAAATCACAAGTTAAAATCAAAACAAGAACACTAAACCACAAGGTATAGGTTCGGCCAAGACTAGTTCTTAGGGTTAGAGATTCCCAAAAATTATACAACTCATGGATTTAATTAAGTGTTAGGAGTTCATAAACAATGATCTTTTAACAAAGTTGAATTAAAATTCCACTAAGTTAAAAACATAGGGCATTCGGCCAAGGCTTAGTAAAATAGGCTAGCATTCACTAAACTTTCCAATCTCTTAGGTTTAGCATCCATATGTGTTAAGGAGCTCAAATCCATGATCATTTTGGAAAAATGAAAATAACCCATACTAGGTTTAGTAACATAAAATAAACAAGTTATAAATCTTTAAACTTTCCAATGTCTTAGACTTAGCATCCAAATATCTTATGGAGCTCAAGTCCATGTTCATCTTGGAAAAATGAAAGTAACACATACTAGCTTTAATAACATAAATTAAACAAGTTATAAATCCTTAAAATTTCCAAGATCTTAGACTTAGCATCCAAATATCTTATGGAGCTCAAGTCCATGATCATCTTGGAAAAATGAAAGTAACACATACTAGCTTTAATAACATAAATTGAACAAGTTATAAATCCTTAAACTTTCCAATCTCTTAGACTTAGCATCCAAATATCTTATGGGGCTCAAGTCCATGATCATCTTGGAAAAATGAAAGTAACACATACTAGCTTTAACAACTTAAAATAAACAAGTTATAAATCCTTAAACTTTCCAATCTCTTAGACCTACCATCCAAATATCTTATGGAGCTCAAGTCCATGATCATCTTGGAAAAATGAAAGTAACACATACTAGCTTTAATAACATGAAATAAACAAGTTATAAAGAGTTCTAAATCCATGATCAATACTTGGAAAGTTGAAACATAGTATCCTAGGCCTACTTATTCATATTTTTAGGCCATCATAGGAACAAGCTATCAAAACTTCCAAGATTTATAGATTCAAGATCAAGGGATAGTTAGAAACTCAAACACATGATCATATTCCAAAAGTTGAAACAAAAACTTCTTAGGTCACAAATGCAAGCATTCGGCCTTCATTGGAAGAGATGGATAGAGATTTTTGTTTTACACAACCTCTTAGTATGTGAAAATATAAGTTAATACAAGACTATAGAAAGTGGTTTCAACTCAAAATGAGTTTTTTACTATTTTAGAGAGATTTTAGAAGTTTAAAGCATATAAAGAAGACATAAAGTAAACTAAGAAATAAAAGATGAAACTTACAAAAAGATTTATATGAGAGCATTACCCTTAGTATAAGGAAGAACTTAAGTAGAAAAGATGAATAAAAACTAAATCTTTAAGAGCTTGAACTTTTAGAAGAAAGGAAGAAGATGAACTTTAATGGTGGTTGAATGAGGAAGATGATGAAGTGAAAATAAAAGGGGTATATATAGAGAGGAGAGAGAGTTGCACGAAATTGAGGAGAGAGGAATGAGCTTGGAGAGCAAGTTTTGACCTTGTGCCTTGTTTGGTTGAAGAGAAAAGAGAGAAATAGGTTTTTAGAATATAATATGATATATTTCAAAAAGTCCATCATGACCACTTTTTAGGAGGTAGCTTAGGCCAAACCTCTAGTGAGTCACATCACTCCCCCATCTCACCTCAAGCCTTTTATGTCTCCTATTGTGCTCCATTTCGTACCCGGTTGCATTTCCGATCGTAATTCTTCCGACGTTTTCGCCCGAATATAATATTTTATTTTATTTTTGAACGAAAATTTTAAAAATAACCAAAGTTGAAGGAAACATAATAAAAACACTAACTATCTCGTCCACGGGTCAAAATTAGGTTTTCTGCACCCTAAACTTGTACCAGCAATGAAAACGCAGATCGGCTTTCGTCTGAATTTTCAGTTGAAATTTTTACCATGACTTCATATGATATAACAACACAAGAAAATGATTTTAGTTTAATTAAAATCATCCTCTGAGATTAATCTAAAATAAACACATTTAAATATGTATTTACTGCTACAGACAACATATGAAAAACAGGGTGTTACAATACTACCCCGCTAAAAAGAATTTCATCCTCGAAATTACGCACCTTGAAATAACTCGGGGTATTGTAATTTCATCTTGTCCTCCGCTTCCCATGTAGCTTCTTCGGTTGTCTCGTTCCAGATAACTTTGACTAAAGGGATTTGTTTACCTCTGAGCTGTGCGATCCGTACCGGCGAAGTCTCAAAAGACAGGTTCTCTTTTAATTGTACTTTATCAGGTTTAATAACATGTGATGGATCAGGAATATACTTTCTCAATTGAGAGACATGGAAAACATCATGGATGTTGGAAAGAAAAGGGGGTAATGATATTTTGTACGCTACTGGACCTACGTGATGAAGAATTTGGTAGGGTCCAATGAATTTGGGAACAAGCTTTCTGGATATTATCACTTTGCCAATCCCAGTCGTTGGTGTGACTCTCAAGAACACATGCTCGCCTTCCTCAAATTCAAGAGGTCGTCGTCTCTTGTCAGCATAACTTTTCTGTCGACTTTGGGTCGTCCGCATTTTCTCCTGGATCATCTTCACCTTCTCGGTCGTTTGTTGTACGATCTCTGGTCCTAACAGCAGACTCTCACCATCCCGGTACCAACACAAAGGTGTTCGGCATCGTCGACCAAACAAAGCCTCATAGGGTGCCATCCCTATACTGGAATGAAAACTGTTGTTGTAGGTGAATTCTATCAACGGTAGGAACTCGTCCCAGCTCCCAGTGTCTTCCATCACAGAAGCTCTTAGTAAATCTTCAAGTGATTGGATTTTCCTCTCTGACTGTCCGTCTGTTTGCGGATGATACGCAGAACTCAATTTGAGTTTTGTTCCTACAAGTTCTGTAGTCCCTTCCAAAATTCTGAAGTAAACCTTGGATCACAATCCGAAATGATACTCGAGGGAATACTGATAAGCCTCTGGCTTATCTAGTTTTTTAACTAGTAAGACTGTGGTTTATGTGCTAATTATTCGAGTTCAATCTCGTTTTCTCCCAAATTTGGATTTAATTGTCCTCAAGCAACATTTTGAGTCTTTTGAGTAGTTTTAGGATATTTTAGTTAATTTTGAGTCAAATAAAGCATTTACTGCTATTGCATAGTTTCAGGTTAAAGGGGAAGCGCTTCGAGTCAAGAAAACAGTGGAAATTGCCATTCTGGAGATGCTCGCCCCGCGAGAGGCTGCTCGCCTCGTGAGCCTGAAGACCAGCTGAGCAACAACAGTCATCCTTTCTGTCTCGCCCCGCGAGAGGCTGCTCGCCTCGCGAATCATGAAGACCTGGAGGACAGAGACCATCATGGCCTAGTCGTGATGAAGGTCACGGCTGTGACAGACTAGAATTCCAAGTCTCGCCTCGCGAATCTTCCTCTCGCCTCGCGAGAGTCCAATTTGAAAGCGCGCCATTTTTAATATTCGCGTCGCGAGAGGCTGATCGCCTCGCGAGCGCGCAGAATCTGAACTCTATATATTGCTGTTTTAGGGCAGAAACGGGAGCTAGCTTTTTGGTTCTCCACTGGTTTTGTAGCGTTTTGGGACGAATTCTTGTTTTCTGGAGCTACGTCTCCCTCTTTTATTTTGTTATTTTACAATGGTGATTATGGCCGATTGTTTGTGCGTTGTTACAAGCATGAGGAACTTATCCCCTCGTCTGAGGGATCAATGAAACCACCCATGGCGGTGTAGTGTTCGATGTGATGTATGTTTCTCTCCCTTTTCTCAATTAATGTTTTCCAATTCTGAATTTGTTGTGTTGATCATATGCTTGCGTGATTGACTAGTTAAACGTGTTGAGGCTTAGGAGGCAATTCGTGTTTTAGAACTTCTCTGCGCATTAAAGGAAGAAAGGAAGTGATTTGGCTTGCAGAAATTTAGCCAATTTTTTCAGACATCATTCTGCATGCACAAGTGGTTCTATTTATAGACCAACTTATGCCTCTTGGTGAATGAAGTAACATTTTATGTATTTGAAATAATGATTGCAACCTTTCATGAATGTACACTTGATGAATGAACACATTTAATCATGAAAAAACACACCTATTAGGAAAGATTTGAAAGCCATGAAGAGACACACCTATTGGTGTCCTTCAACCTCTTTCCAACTTGGTGTTTTGGACATCCATTATTTTGGAAATCCCTGGTTTAATGTACCCAGCTTTATTACTCCAAGTTTATGGAAATATTTCTCTGACTCTCTATGGAGAAACCTATGAATATGGACAATTAATAGTAGTTCCCTATGAATATGTTGAGTTACATTCTGGAATCCTAATTTTCCCTTTTGAAATGGTTGGAAGAAAAATGTTGTTTTTTTTCCTTTCAAATCGAGCAGGTGGGAAAGTTGACTAGTTATGCATGTGGAAGGAAGCAATGTGAACACTTTGGATTAGGCTACATTAAGAAGCAAGCTGCTTCGGAAGGAGACACTGTAATTGTTGGAGACAACATCAGTGGAACAGTGGTGGAAGTTCCTTTTCTTTCTCAGCAGCGCCCACCATCTCGTAGTTCAACTCCTTGATTCTTTGGGGGCATCAAATGTAGACATCCTTCATGTGATTCGCTGTGGAGGACAGGTGATCCATTACTCATGTTGTTGTTGGGTAGACATGCAAGAAATGCATACTTAATATTATTAGTACATCTTTTAAACTGTTAAATTATACAATAGTATATAGGCTTGTTGGTTTTCTTGTCTTCTTTATCATGTTTGTATTAGCACCGATTTTGGACAAGAGTAGCAGCTTCTTTCTGTTCACCACACTTCTATTTGAGGTCACCTCCAGTCCAATTATTTATGATTTTGTTTGGGAGTTGGAAGGAGGAAGGAGGAAGGGAGGATAGCCCCCAACTTGCATGAAGGATTTATTTTTTAACTAAAGAATCAAAACCCTCATTTTGGAGGAACTAAAAAATAAACTAAAGGAGGGTTTTAGAGGGCTTTTAAAGGTTTCTCACATCCTTCTTATCTTTTAAAAATGCTCTCAAAATAAATATTAAAAAAACTCTCAAAATAAGAAAAATGTTAGTCATGAGATTTCTCTATCCCTCCCATCCAAAGACCTTCTCCCAAACAAACCCTTAGTGTGTGTTTGGATGGGATATTTCAAAATTCAAAGAATTTTGAAATACAAGGTAATTGAATTAATTCAATTGAATTCCTTTCATTTTGAAAATACTTCGTTTGGATAGAGTAATTTAAATATCTTGTATTTCAAATTCTTTGTTTGGATAAAGCAATTTAATTACCTTCAATTATTAAAAGAAAATTAATATTTTTTAGAAAAAAAATTGGAATTTCAAAATAAAAGGTGGCAAATTAATAAACATTAGTCAATTTATAAATAAATAAAAAATAATGTAAAGTTATACATTCCTGATAAGACTAATCACTCTTTTTAGAGCCAAACAAATGACCAGAATCAAAGTACGCTAGGCAAGATGTGATACTACTAATAACACCATTTACAGGATCTTTCAACAAGTAGAAGCATGAGCAAGCAAACCAAAAGGTTTCTTTTTTAAAACGCGTTCAAACAGCAGAAAATGAGTATAATTGCATTCTTAATCAAGAAGTAAAAACAGAAAAGCTACATGATTTTGCTGCTCATAGCCGTGGTCTTAAGGGCATCAACTTTTCCAAGTTTTCATGCTTAAATGAACCAAAGAGATTGGCAATAGTCCAGCAGTAGGAGTACTAGAAAAAGAAACAATTTCATGCTTAAGACAGTAGCCAAATGAAAGCAGAAAGTTAACAAAAGTTAACCTCATTTTAAGAACTTTAATAAAAGAATTTTGGAAGGGTCCCAACATGTCAATAAGTTTGCTAAATACTACATGTTCAACAATAACAATAATCTCTAAGACAAACACACTCCTTATATATTATTCCATTCTAACCACTCAACTCAACTAAAATTACATGATTATTTATAAGCTAGGCAAATCAACAGCAAACTTCCAAGCTCATCCCAGTTCTCAAATGTGAAGAATTCGTTAGTCACTAAGGTTAATCCAAAAGTTGAAGATGATGCAGTTAGCCGAGGTTGCTGTGCCACTGTAGAGCTTTACATGAAACTGATTCCTTTGGTCACTGCATCTGTAATTGATGACAGACTTCTCATTCTCATAATTGCCAAGACTTGCACCAAAATTGATATATGCTTCTTGAATTGATTAGTGTTAAGACTCCACACTACTCTTTCAGGTGCTCATGTCAATAGAATGATGCTTAGCAGCAAAATGTCTCATGTCTGGTGTGATTTGTGAAACAATTCTCCAAACATGACAGCCTCCAAATGTCTCATGAGCAGGCAAACCAAAGGTTTCTTTTTTAAAACCTGATCAAACAGCAACAATTAGATTAGAGAAAATGAAAGCTGAACCTCATGATTTTCCCAAAAGGCAGTTAAGACTTAAGAGGCATTACAAAACAGCATCACAAGCACACACCTAAGAGGTTTGGGGCTCAAATCTGGCATTTTTAAAATATTCAAACCAGCCCTGACACGTCATCTAAAACAGAAGAAAGGATTTCACCTATAATCATCAATATTTTTGGGTTGCAAACAAACTAATGCAGCACAACAATCAAGATAAACCAGAAGCAACAAGCATTATTGTGAAGAAGTCGTCTTCTCATTTTAACAAACATATGTGATACCACTAGAAACATCAAACTCAGCATCATGGACATTAAGCCCAAGGCAAAAAACATCAAAGCAAAAGCCAATAAACTAATACAAACTAATGAACGTAAAGAAAAGCCAACCCATGTCAACACATTTCTAGATGTAGAGGATAAAAACAAAAATCATAATTTGCTCAAGAAGTAACATCATATAGAATACCAATGAGGCAACATGGACCTTCCATCAAACAAATTATGAGTAATTAAATAAGCATCCAAAAATCCACTTAGGAAGTTTATTAAAGCACTAGACACCTTCAAGATCAAAGAGTTGCAAAAACATCGGACATAAAACAAACTACATATGCTAGTAATTATAAATCATGAATCAAAGCAAAATCAAGATTCAACACCATTGAAACAACCAATCATACAAAATCCTTCTCCATAAAAGCAACTTAGCTTTGACTGAGACCCACCAAAAGATTAAAAATGCAAATTCATAGCAAACCCCACTAACTTAATCTGAGATAAGCAACTCATGTATACAATACAATGAACTTCAAGGATATTAGAATTTTTACCTATATCAAACTAATTAGTTCTCATCACTATGTACTGCTTCATAAACAAATTGCAAACAAATTGTGTGAATTAATTCCATGAACCATAATTGAATCGATATTAATTAAAATAATAATTTTTCAATTTTTATTATTATATATATACCAATATTAAACGAAAAAATAACATGATATTCAAAACTCTATCACATTAAAAACTAAACTTCATTTAAAAATATCATAACTCATAATATCAAGCATATAAAATTAAACATAAAATCAAATCAAATATGACATAACATAAATAGTTATTAAAGATATATATTATAAAAATTTAAAATCAAATGATATATATATATATATATGAAAGATGCGTATCATAAATGAAACGAAAGATTCGTGGGTTGGGTTGGGTTGGGTTGGGGTTTAATTTTATATTTTATATATTATTATATTATGAGAATTGGATTGATGGCCCTTTTAGATTCTTCAGAAAATTGGCCCAACTTGTTATAACCCAGAAGACGTGCTCCTGCTGTTATTTTCTTTATGAATGAATTGCAGTGGAAAAAGCCTAGTGCAATCACCTACGAAGCTCATATATTCCAAAAATTCAAACGTATTCGTATTATATTCGTGTCCGATATCGATACTTGTAGGATACTTCCGGATACATATCCAAGAAGTATCATCTTATTTTATTTTATTTTTAAATTTATCTTTTACCCGATACTTTTAGGATACTTCTGGATATGTATCTAAGAAGTATCCCTTTGGTAGAGGTGTCTTTTGATGAATCACCCTTAAAAGCTATGTTTTTTCTATATGACGGTAAAGTGGGAAAGGAGATTGAATCAGTTAGCATTAAACAATAATTAAGTAAAGATGTTTTTCAATTGTTGGCTATTATATAGAGTCGAGACTTGGTTTGAGTTCTACTAAAGATGCTTTTGTTGATATTCTGACATAGAGGCAACAATATATTATGATTAGAGGTGTCAAAACGGGCTGGCCCAGCCTATTCGGGCCAGCCTGTTCGGGCTAAGGCAGTTTTGGGCTGGGCTGGGTTGGGCCAAAAATCAACTGGGCTGCTAATTTCCTAGCCCAGCCCAGCCCAGCCCTTTGCGGGCTGTGGTCCAAACAGGCTGGCCCATGGGCCGATAACGTTTTTTTAAAATTATTTTTATTGTTTTTTAAAATTCATTTTATTAACTAGAAAATTTCATTACCATTTCATTCATATGGTTATGACTTATGAATTAACATAGGAAATGTACCATAGTTATAATAAATATCCATCGTCATAAAAAAACATACAGATAATCCTTCCTAAATCAAGAAATCTACGACTATTATCCCTCCAATAATCTAAAACATCTAAATCCTTGTGACCCACAAGTTTTGATTCTTCCAAGTAGAGGTCAAGTTCATATTTTTCATTCAACAAAGTTTCTTTACTCTCTTCTGCTTCAAATTCCTATCAAATAATTACTAAAAGAATAAAACAAGTAATCAAAATTGAAATAGTTAAGATGGCATCAAGGACATAAAGCAAGGGCATTAAGCAAAAGAGAGTTGAAAGATGAAAGAACCTATGAATAATTACATACAATAAATGAAAGATGAATAAGTTTGTTGAAGTATAATAACTTACATCATAGTATGGTGGTAATGTTGAAATACTTGTCCCTTCTTGATAAGTTTGAGTGGAAGTACTTGCATCCATCATAGAAGTATGAACTTCCATATTGTTGGCACAATGATTAAAAAGTTCATACAAAGCATTCTTCACAACAATCAACTTCTCATCAACCAAGAGTTTGTTGGAATAAAGTTTAGAGTAAGCATATTTAAGCATTCACAACTTCAACCTAGGATCAAGAACACATCCTAAAGCAAGAATTGTGCTACACTCATTCCAATACTTATCAAACTTTTCCATCATTCTTAAAGCCATATCACTAATCACATAATCTTGACTTGATCTACTATTTTTCAATAGAACATCAATCTTCCATGTTTGCATGAAATACAAATTGGATGTAGGATATTTAGAACAGGAAAACATTTTGGTGATTTCATAAAAATGCTCTAAAAATTCATAAATCTTTTTTCCTCTTTCACAATCTTCATTTTAACTTTCAAAATGTTTATTTCTTTTTGGTATTTAATTTTGTTTTGTTAAAAAATCTGAAGCAATTCGGGCCAGCGGGCCAGCCCGACCCGTTTCGGGCTAGATAATGATGGGCCAACAGTTTTTCGGGCCTGGTCGGGCCAAAATTTAACTGGGCTCTATATTTTGTAACCCAGCCCGTCATTTATATCGGGCTAAATGGGCTGGCCCGTCGAGCCGGGTCTATTTTGACAGCTCTAATTATGATATAGGTAGGACTATATTTTTTTTGCTATTATGATCACATGTATCTTTTTATAAATTGTGATCATCATAGTTATACACATTTAGGAGAAATGATCAATGTTTCTTTCTTTATAAATATTCTGCATCTATATAAAATATTTTTCTATAATTTTTTTCTTAAAGTATCTCGACCGTATTGTATCCTGAATTTCAAAAAATTTCTCGTATCCGTGTCGTATCGTACCTGTATCGTAATAAGTATATGGGCTTCATAGGCCATCACACATTGTCACGTTCCTACTTCCATTTTTCCATTTCCCCTTCTTCTTCATCTATCTCTCACACACACTATCAGTGCTTCTCGATCTGCCACTCTCACCCACTCCTCCGTGCACCGCTTTGCCGTGCCCGCTTTGCCTCTCCGTCGTGTACTGCTCCTTGCTCCAGTGTCTCCTCTGTGAGACGGTTCAGACCGGTCTCCAAATGGTTTTGACCGGTTTTACCGGTTTTGAACCGGTTCAACGGTTTTTCCACTGGTTCCTCGCATGGCTAGTTCTGGGGGACATTCTAACCGGCATGGTGTCTGGTGTCCGACCGGTCCAATTTTAACTACCTTGAAAATATCACACCTCTTCTGTAAGTGGGCTAAGTAAGGCGGGCCCTAGGGCTTGAGCCCTTCTAACTTATTATAAGAATCTGACCTAAACCCTACACATGCCACCCTGAGTTGCCATTTCTTCAATTCTTGTGCCACCACCATAAGCCGCTAGGTAACTATTGTTGTTAACGACGATGAAGTTTTCAATTCATATCATCGTTATATATTGACCCCACATCCTAACGACATCGACTTCCATGACGTTGGTTTTGTAGCATTCGAGGTTGTGGGAGTATCACCGTCTACTGTCGAGTGAGGAATGCAATGATAACGAACAACATTCGTTTTGTGGCATCGGAGCTTTACTGGGCACAATAACCCCCCCCCCCCCCCGGCGCTCTTGGATCACTGCCGGATAACTGCCCAATCATCCCTGATGGTCATCCCATCAGGGATGATTAGGCAGTTATACGGTAGTGGACCAAGAATGCTGACACGCTGTCGCGCACGCGTCAAAAAGCGAGCGGTTTGGAAAAAATATGTAGCTAGGGAAAGTGCAACAACTCGAGTATCGTCGCACAAGGACTCTCGGATTGTTATTAACAGAAAAATCAGTTTTGGGGGGGATTTTGGATTTAAAATTAAATAAAGAAAACAATGCAAACTAAATAATTATCAAATAAGCTAAACGATCAACCTACTGCTTTCGGTTTCCCACTATCATTGATTCATATAACTCCAAGCCCTAAGCGGATTCTAATCCCTTTTCGATTGTAGCGACAATTGACAAGCGAAATTGGCACTACACGATTTATGTTCCTAATTCCTGAATTAAGCAAACGGGGTGAAGCGCTCGTGAATTAAGCAAACACGAATGAACACACGCGAATTAAGCAAACGCGATTAAGTATAGGAACATAAAATTATCGAAACAAATCAATACCCATTCGATATAAACTGAATTAAGCAAACAGAGAATATAGAAAAGTATTGAAAGAGAAAAGCAAGGAGATTAGGAATTATAGAACCTCAAGCGTCAATGGAACCCGATTACAGCAGATCAATCCAAGGAGACTAGTTCTCCATTAACAACTATGACAAAAACCTATGAACAAATTCGCAGCCGTCAAAATGGGAGAGAAGAAGAGAATTCAAAGATCCCTGCAATCTGCCCTAAAACAGCAACTTATAGCATCATACTCTGCGTGCGCTCGCGAGGCGAGCAGCCTCTCGGACGCGAATATTAATTATGGCGCGAGTTCAAAATTGAGCTCTCGCGTGGCGAGACAGTGATTCGCGGGGCGAGGCATCAAATTCCATTCTGTCACAGCCGTGAACTTCATCACGGCTAAACCGTGATGGTCTCTGTCCTTCAGGGTCTTCTCATCATGCCCGTGATGGGCATCACGGACTGATCGTGAGGCTTTCTGACTTCCAGGCTCGCGAGGCGAGACATGGTTCGCGTGGCGAGACAGAGAGGATGGAATTTCTGGCACAGCAAGGCTTCAGGCTCGCGAGGCGAGTACCCTCTCGTGAGGCGAATAATTCCAAAATTGCTTCTCTTTATTAACCTGAAAACAAGAAATAGCAGTAAGTGCTTTATTTGACTCTAAATCAGCTAAATTGCCCTAAAAATACTCTGGAGACTCAAAATGTTGCTTGAAGACAATCAAGTCTAATTTGGGTGAAAACGAGATTAAACTCGAATAAAATCATGGTCTTTACTAGTCAAAAACTAGTCGAGCCAGAGGCTGATCCAACGCTCAAGGGGAGACCCACTACAAAAAAATAACCGTTTAGCGACCGACATATTCGGTCGCTAAACTAAATAGCGACCGACTTAGCGACCGATTAATGGTGGTAGCTGATAACCTGGTCGCTAAGCTTTTAGCGACTGAATTATTATTTCGGTCGCTAAATGGCGACCGTAATTTCGGTCGCTAAATAATAAAAAACGGTCGCTACACGGTTGGTCGCATTGTTTGGGTAACCATTTTTAACGATCGATAATCGGTTGCTAGTTCGGTCGCCAATTTTGGCTAGTCTGTTAATGTTAAATAAAGTTTAGCGACCGAATTATTGGTTTCTAATTCGGTCGCTAAACTGGTTATTATTAATTTTTTTAAAAATTTAATTTTTAAAATAAAATTTTTTTCCTGTTTTTCTTTAAACGTTAGCAAATTTACTAATAAAACACATCAAATTACTAATGAAATATACAATCATAAGAAATAATAAATATATATAAAAAAAATAATCCAAAGTGTCGTACAAGAATCATTTAAAGTCAAAAATATGAAGAAAAAAAAATCAGTCATGATGAGGGGGAGATAGAGGAATCCAATCATCATCAGCGTCCGTACCACCGACATCTGCTATATGATCGTCCTCTGCAGTAGCAGCATAAGTAGCTGGCGGCGGAACTGGAGGAGCGGCAACAGGCGGCACAACCGTCATAGCATCACCCTGAGCAACTGGAGTCTGGATCCTCATCTGCTCCAACACCAGCCGCAGTGTCTGGCCCTGCTCGATGCTCGTCTGCACTAGCTGCTGGTGTGCCTGAGTCAACTGTGCAATCTGGTTCGCCATCTACTGCTCTCTCTCGCTCTTCTCCCGAAGCTCCGCGTTCAGCTGCGTGATGGTGTCCTGCATTTGGTTGAACTGCTCCTGAGGGACGGTATCGGCGTAGGAAGGAGCAGGCGTGCCGGATGATGAAGCGATAAACTCGCCTCCCAGGTGTCTGAGGCCATACATGTGTCCCTTCTTGTTCCTTCCCCCGATGACCTCCAAATAAATGGCATTATCGTCGACGGAGATAGGAGAGCTGGGCCCATCACCAGTCAAAGCCTCATCTTGTGACTGTGAGGCACGTGATATGGCATCGTCCTTCTTATCGTTGAAGCCCACCTACAAAGTATAGTTGAAGAGATTTAGTTAAAATTATATCCAATATTAACAAATCATTTAAAATAAATTACAAGTAAACACTAAATTGTTTTTTTGCTTACAGCATAGTTACGGGCCTTGTCGTTGACCCATGTCCCCGACTTCAACTTCTTCATCCTCTCCACCAACTCCATAGCAGTGGGGGCCCGCTGTTTCTGTGATTTCTGCACAAAAAAATATAATCTTAAATTCATAAGAATAATTAAAAATGAAAACTAATTAATTAAATAGTATAATAAGTCAAAAGTTTAATGTATTACCAGCTCGTCGTAGTGGGCGGCGGCTGATTTAGACCCGCCGGTCCAAGCACATGCGCCACCATCAGAAGCTCGATTTCGCCGAGCTGTGGCCTGGATCCCCTGGAACTTCTCAGTAGCCCAGTACTGGTCTGGCTGCCTCCTGATCTCAGGATCCACCCACTTCCCCTTATTCTTACCCTTCCTCAACTTGTTCGTCAGATTCTTCATGACCAATGAGCCTTTATGCTCAAATATGTCCCTGGCGAGAGCCTCTAATGATCCCTATAATGTAAATTTAATTTAAATAACTTAATAAATTGTTACCTTAAACTCTTTAAACAATTGATCCCTATGGCCCCCTGGGATGGCCTTCCATGTAGGCCATGGACCATCAAACTTGCGTCGTAGGATCTTCGATATCGAATTAGAAGGGCCCTTCATGCGTAAAGTCTGCAGCAAAATTAGAGCATTAATAAATGTTATAAATAAATTAAAAAAACAAGTAAATAGAAATTAACGATACTTTATATATATGAAAAAATTAAATTAGCTTACTCGTTATCCCCCCTAGGATAAGAAGAATCCTCCTGTCGGATGGACCACGACTGTCGTAGGTGTGGATGATGAGGGTGCAGCCTGTGTCCCGACCACATGAGGCTGGGTAGGGGGTGCAACTCCATCACCCTGAGGTGTCCCGTCCACAGAGATGCTGGTAGGGTGGTCTCGATCTGAAGGCTGTGGGTCGGCCGGCGAAGGGACTGTCGCAGCACGACCTCCACGACGACCCCTACCTCTAGAGGAATCTGCCATCTGTGAAAAAAATGAAAAGATGATTACACAACAGTGTAAATAATACAAAAATAAATTACCTAAGTAGAATGACATTTACGCAATGAATTATGACATAAATACATTACCTAAGTAGAATCTCCGTCACTAAATTCACCCTCACTCTCATCAGTATCACTTGATCGGAATGTACCTTCGCTAGATGCGTCCAAATCGAATTGATCCATTAACTCTCTTTCAACTTCTTCCCCATTTCCGAAAATGTCCGCCAGAGAATTAACAATAATGTCCGACGTAATTTGCAACGGTACGTGCGGTCTTGAAAACTCATCATCTTCGTACGGAGCATCTTTTTCAGGCTAGTTGATTACATTATCAGTAATTATACTGCGAGCCTTTATCTTAATAACACCCAACCAGTCTTGATGTCCTTCGGGATATGGCGAGTAATAAACCCGATCCGCTGTTGTCAGAAAAAAAATGAATGGGTCGTACGCCTTATTATACCTTCGAGACAGCCTAACTTGAACAATACCATATTTTTTATCGATTTTTGTCCCTACGTCAAGAGTAGGATCAAACCAATCACACTTGAAGATAACTAACTTTATCACGGGGAAACCGGTATAATCGAGTTCAAGGATGTCAGTTAGAACCCCATAGAAATCATCCTCTACATTGCCATCAGTGGCTCGCACACAAACACCATAATTACACGTCTGCATTCCTTCAGTCCATGTTTTTGTGTTAAATTTATATCCATTTACAATATAAGTATTCCATGATGTAACCCATCTGTTAGGCCCCCGTGCCAAATTTGTCAACAATGGATTTTGAACATTGTTTTCTGGATCTAGTACCTAAAAAATCAAATATTATATTATTCTTATACATGCTATATATTTAAGGAGATAAAATGTATTGCAACAAATGAAGATGCTTAACCTACATATTTACTGAACCACGTAGCAAAGTGAGAAGTAATTTCTCAATCAACCTGATCATTTGAAATGTCAGGTTGGAGATCCCTTAGAAAATTGTCATACATCCTACATATGGGAGATTAACAGCAGGACGATTAATAATCATAAATGTCAATTGAACTTATAAAAGACATTGTAGAAACTTACTCTAAATATGGCACCACCTCTTCACAATTTTGAAGGATATACAGATGAGCAGCATTAATGTCACGCTGCTCCAAGAAATATCCTTTTGATTTGCCACTAAATTTGCCCGGATAATTGAATATTGATATAGGAGGACTAGTTGAACTTCCTTCGCCCGAATCAAAGTTTCTAGGCATCCTTGTCCTTCTCGTGTTAACTTCGTCCGGATAAAAATAAGAGGCAAAAGTGGAAGTCTCCTCTACTAAGTATGCTTCACAAATGGAACCCTCCACCCGTGCCTTGTTCTTAACTTTGTGTGTAAGGGAGTGTAGGAATCTATTAAAGAGGGATACATACAAATAATTACTAGTTTTAGGGAAAGCTAAACTACGCTCTCGTGTTCGTGAATTTCATATGTATTAATTAAAATAGTTGATGTTGTTTACCTCTCAAATGGATACATACAGCAGTAATGGACTGGGCCACTAACTCTTGCTTCGTAAGGTAGATGAACTGGCAGGTGTTTCATGGAATCAAAGAAACTCGGTGAGAAGATTTGCTCTAGCTTACATAACAAAACGGGTATCTTGACTTCCATATCCTTTAATTGATTCACATTTAGTGTTGTCGATGTAAGCTCCCTGAAAAAGTGGCTAAGCTCAACAAGTGGGTTCCAAATTTGTTTCGGTAATGTGTCGAACGCACTTGGAAGCAACTGTTGCATGAACACGTGGCAATCATGACTCTTCATTCCATGTAACTTTGCTTCCTTAATGTCAACACATCTACCCAGATTGGAAGCATACCCATCTGGTAACTTTAGTTCTTTAACCCACTTACAGACGGCCACTTTCTGTGTTTTGCTTAGTGTATAACTTGCCTTCGGTTTGATAAGTCTGCCACGACCACCGTCCTGCAACTCAAGCTCCTTCCGATTACAAATTTTAGCCAGATCCAATCGGGCTTTATTTGTATCCTTTGTCCTCCCCTTGATGTCCATCATAGTGTCAAACACATTCCTCTCAGTATGCATGACATCAATGTTGTGACAGAGTAGCCGCGTCCTCCAATACGGCAACCTCCAAAATATACTTTGTTTTGTCCAATTATCGTTGACGCCATAATCAGGAATATGTTCTCCTTGGGATTCATGGACAAACGATAAGTACTGTAATCTGCGCCATACATTAGGACCAGTCAAACGTGGTGGAGGCGGTGTTATCTCCGCACAACGCTTCTTGAATGCATTCTTGTTCCTCCTATAAGGATGATCTTCTGGAAGGAATTGACGATGACAATCAAAATATGAGATCTTTCGATTGTTTTTAAGCATGAATGCCTTCGATCGCTCCATACATATTGGGCATCCAAGCTTCCCCGCGGTCATCCAACCCGACATCATCCCATAAGCAGGAAAGTCGTTGATCGTCCACATCAAAGCTGCTTTCATGATGAAATTCTGCCTCAAAGATACGTCATATGTCAACACACCATCATTCCACAGCATGATCCATCATGATCCATTATCATCTGCTCGTATGGATTCAATTCTTCCCTCCGGTCACCACTTCCATAGTACGAACCTTCAAAGACAATCGGGTTTAAGTCAGGCAGCGTCTCACCATGGTTACTCCACCAATAGTAATCAGGCATGAAGCCCTTCTCATAAAGATCGGCTACAACTCCATCCACGCTTTTGAAAGATTGACACTTGCATCTTTTGCAAGGACACCTCAATTGATCACCGCCCAGCCGTATCAATCTCTCCTGGCTAACAACAAACTCTATAAACTCACCCACTCCAACTCTATACTCTTCCCTAAGACGTTTATTCCGATCCAACCTACGATACATCCATTTCCGACACTACTAGAAATCCATCTTTTTTGGACAGAATTTCAGACGGATTTCGGACGAAAATTGGACAAATTTCGGACGGATTTCGGACGGATAATTCATTTCGGACGGATTTCGGACGGAATGGCACCCGTCTGAAAAAGCCTCGTGGGAAATTATAAAATCCGTCCCAAATTCTGTCCAAAAATATTTACGGACGGAATATGGACAACGTGGAAATCCGGATTTTGGTTATTGTTCGGACGGATTTCGGACAGATTTATTTTTGTTTTCCATCGGATTTGGGACGGATGTTATGATTTTGTTGGTTATTGTTCGGACGGATTTTGGACAGATTTATTTTTCTTTTCCAACGGATTTGGGACGGATTTCCTACGGAAGAATGAAAAGTCAGAATCTGTCACGGCCAGACCGTGATGCCCATGATGGTCGTGACATGTCAACTGAGCCACACCCCTTCTAGGCAGAATCTGTCACGGCAGACCGTGATACCCATCACGGTCGTGACAGACCATTTAGTGAAGCAACGTTCTAGGCAGAAGCTATCACGGCCAGGTCGTGATGCCCATCACGGCCGTGACATGTCAACTGAGCCAGACCCCTTCTAGGCAGAATCTGTCACGGCCAGGCCGTGATGCCCATCACGGCCGTGACAGATCACTTCACTTCCATTACAGTTTCACTATCTATGCGAATTATATGGCACCGATCACTAACATTTGCATTTTCACATTCAATCACAAAATCATGAATTTGACTATTGTTACAAAATACAGCCTGGGTACCATACAACTTCTAAAAATCAAATACCAATTGCTGCATGCAATCCAAAAGTCATGACTTAAAAACTATCAGAAGATCAAGTCACTGTGAACTGTGAAGGTCATGTAATGAACCAAACAAAAAAAAATAAAGTTGCCAGAAGAACTATGTGACCCACTTGAGTACTGCCTTGTCATGTTCTCTCTGTTTGAAAGTTCAGCAGCTGCTCTTGTAGCCATGCTTGCAAGTTCTGCAGATTCTGCAGCCGCCTCTGCAGCAGAGGCAGCATCTTTGAATTCCATGTTCCTATTCTGCTTACCCATAGGAAAGGCACTCCTATTTTCAGAACTCGAATATCTAAAATCCATTTCTTGTCTTCCAGTTCCTATAAGAAAGAATCCCAAATATTCAGGCAATAGAAAGAACAAAAGCCCCAAATTCATTTGCAATTACTGTCTTCAAAAATTTACCGGAAGGTCTAGTTTCTGGATTAGACACCCCTGATGCCGTTGAGTGATTGCCACCGGCCTTTCTAGAGGCACCACTTGCATTCTGCTCATATGAATATGTAGATACATCATCCATCGGTCTAAGTTGTGAGGAAGCACCTATGTTGGGAGGAGCCTTTTCATCATGAACAGATGGAACATGGCCTTGAGAAGATTCTGGATAAGTAGCCTTCTCAACAGTTTCTCAACCAACTAAAATGACAACATTAAATTAGAATAAATCTGAAAAGAAATGAGCTTTAACATGATCCTATCCAACTTCAAGAAGCTAGAGAAACTTGCCAAGCGATTTACACCACAGTCAGGACGTAATTCAACAGCTGCTAAGACAAATATAGAGACAAGCATGTGCATCCAGCATATTTACATAAATGACATACATAGAATACCGATTTAGACATGATGTCAACAATAAAACAGATACAATTCTGCAAGTCAGTACCTAAAATCATTAAAAATGCAAGGTGCCACTAGCAAGCTACATGACTAAAGTTGCAGAACATGACAAACGATATTGCAAACAGTTACAAGTTCCTTGAATCCCCTCATAAAAACACCAAGCCATCAAACGCTGACACTTAATACAGTTGTGTTGTCAAAACAAGGTTCAGTGACTAAACCAAGAGATAGTATAATAAAACCATGTTCCTAACAAAGAAAGCAAGTAATTTGTACAAGTGGCCACACCAACAACATGAAGAAGGAAACTTTTTTATATCATTCATGTAAAGTCCCCGCAACAAAAAAACACACTTTCACAAATTTGCATTCTTTTCACAGAAGGGTAGCCACAACTGAAACTATCACAAACTAAATTACAATAATAACTAATAACTGCATCTCATCTATATGACTGCAACACAAATAATTAGCACTGAATTTTATAATTTCATAACATAGAAGCTTCAAAGATGGTTTCATGAAAAGTCAAAGTAGTTATTGGTGTAACACCCCCCTTGGGGTTTAGGGCTCCTAAATACAATTTGGGGAAAACTCATTTGATCAAAGGATAACAAAAATTAGTTTAATAACACACTAATTTATAGTCCCAATTGCATAAAAACATAGTTTAATTTCATATTACAACATGAAATCAAGGAGCTAGGGTTAGGGTTTCAAAATCATATTTGGGGGTTTCTTGAAATCCAACAAGGTAAGGTGAGGAATCACTCACCCACAAGTAAGGGAGAAGAGATGGTGGTGGTCTGACTGTCCGACGCGGCGGCAGTGGCAGTGGAGGACGGTGGCGGAGCTTCATTCTGCAACAATCCTGACCAAAAAGAGGAGGCGAACCTCATAGAAGGGAAGGAGGTGGACGAACCACCATAGACAGCGGCCAGGAGAGCTCCCCGGTGGCGCGTATGAGGATGTCGGCCGCAGCTTCGAGTGAGGTGTGCATGGACGCGAGAGCGGTCCTCTCCTCCTCCAGCGGCGGTCCGAGCAGTGGTCTAGGACGATCGACGGAGCTCAGGCGGAACGCAATTGTTGTGGTGAGGAGTGGTTTTGAGGTGAAGGAGATGTGAAAGGAGGAAGAAGAAAAGAGAAAGAATAAGAAAGAAAGAAAGAAAGAAAGAAAGAAAGAAAGAAAGAAAGAAAGAAAGAAAGAAAGAAAGAAAGAAAGAAGAAGAAAGTAGAGAAGAAAGAAGAAAGGGAGGGGGAGGGGCGTCGAGTGAGAGAGAGAGAAGAGAAAGTTGGGTTTTAAACTAATCATTTAGTGATAGGTACAAAATGAGGGATAAATATTAGGCCTAAAATAAACATGTTTTTATTTTTTGGAATCTAAAAATAAAGATTGATAAATATATGATTTCGAAATTCAAATTAGAGTAAAGATTAATAGTTGAACTGATCAACTAAGAAAATACTCGGTCCAAAATTTAATCTCCGATAAATGTCAAACCAGTTTATTTTCAACTCTAAAATTAAATAGAATGAAAATATGAAAATGCTTTTCTCTTAATCTTATTATTTAAAATATTTTTCTGTACTGTTAATAATAGTGACAATAATGTAACTTATTGTCTAGTAAGCGTGCATTCACTGAAATAAGTCAGTGCTAACGCACCCAATAAAATAATTTGAAGAGAGTAATTAAATTACTCAAACTAAACCACATAAGAAAATTAACATAAACATCCATTCTAATTTGATCTAAATACTTAATCTTATTACCAAACAAGGTTATTTTCAAAGAAAATCATGTTTGGAGCTTACGCTTAGGTCCTAACAAGTTGATTTGGGCTCTATTAGGATCAAACAAGTCCATTTAGGCTTCATTAGGACCATAGAAGTTCAATTGGGCCGATCGGGGAAATTGGCCCAATTAGGTCCTAACAAGTCAATTTGGGCTCTATTAGGATCAAACCAGTCCATTTGGGCTCCATTAGGACCAAAGAAGTACAAATTGGCTTAGTTAAGTACTAAATGATCTAAAATGTCCATTTGGGCTCTATTAGGATCAAACAAGTCCATTTAGGCTTCATTAGGACCATAGAAGTTCAATTGGGCCGATCGGGGCAATTGACCCAATTAGGTCCTAACAAGTCAATTTGGGCTCTATTAGGATCAAACCAGTCCATTTGGGCTCCATTAGGACCAAAGAAGTACAAATTGGCCTAGTTAGGTACTAAATGATCTAAAAAGTCCATTTGGGCTCTATTAGGATCAGACAAGTCCATTTAGGCTTCATTAGGACCATAGAAGTTCAATTGAGCCGATCGGGGCAATTGGCCCAATTAGGTCCTAACAAGTCAATTTGGGCTCTATTAGGATCAAACGAGTCCATTTAGGCTCCATTAGGACCAAAGAAGTACAAATTGGCCTAGTTAGGTCCTATATGACCTAAACAGTCCATTTGGGCTCTATTAGGATCAAACAAGTCCATTTGGGCTCCATTCGGACGAAAGAAGTACAAATTTGCCCAGTTAGGTCGTATATGACCTAAAAAGTCCATTTGGGCACTATTAGGATCAAACAAGTCCATTTGGGATCCATTAGGACCAAAGAAGTACAATTGGGTCGTACGGGGCAATTGGCCCAATTAGGTCCTACCAAGTCGATTTGGGCTCTATTAGGATCGAACAAGTCCATTGGGGCTCCTTTATGCCCGAAAAAGTACAAATTGGCCTAGTTAGGTCGTATATGACCTAAACAGTCCATTTGGGTTCTATTAGGATCAAACAAGTCCATTTGGACTGCTTTAGGACCAAAGAAGTACAAATTGGCCCAGTTAGGTCCTAGATGACCTAAAAAGTCCATTTGGGCTCTATTTGGATCAAACAAGTCCATTTGGGCTCCATTAGGACCAAAAAAGTACAATTGGGTCGTACGGGGCAATTGGCCCAATTAGGACTTAACAAGTCGATTTGGGCTCTATTAGGATCAAACAAGTTCATTGGGGCTCCATTATACCCGAAAAAGTACAAATTGGCCTAGTTAGGTGATATGATCCAAAAAAAAAGGATCATGTAAATTTTCGGACGGATTTCAGACGGATCAAGGAAAATATAAAAAATAACACAATCCGTCTGAAATCCGTCCGAAATTTTCGGACGGATTTTAGACGGATCAAGGAAAATATAAAAAATAACATAATCTGTCTGAAATCCGTCCGAAAATTTCGGACAGATTTCAGACGGATGTAAGAAATATAAAAAAATAACACAATCCGTCTGAAATCCGTCCGAAATTTTCAGACGGATCAAGGAAAATATAAAAAATAACACAATCCGTCTGAAATCCGTCCGAAATTTTCGAACGGATTTCAGACGGATGTAAGAAATATAAAAAAAAATAACACAATCCATCTGAAATCCGTCCGAAATTTTCGGACGGATTTCAGACGGATCAAGGAAAATATAAAAAATAACACAATCCGTCTGAAATCCGTCCGAAATTTTCGAACGAATTTCAGACGGGTGTAAGAAATATAATAAAATAACACAATCCGTCTGAAATCCGTCCAAAATTTTCGGACGGATTTCAGACGGATCAAGGAAAATATAAAAAATAACACAATCTCGGACGGATTTCAGACGGATCAAGGAAAATATAAAAAATAACACAATCCGTCTGAAATCCGTCCGAAATTTTCGGAAAATTTAAGACGGAAACATTTCCGTCCGAAAATTCCGTCCGAAAATTCAAGTTTTCTAGTAGTGCGATTCTCCGGAATATCCATTGTTGGCAATTAAATAGCCTGACAAATCCTACAATAACACTTATATATTACGGCGCATTCCAATAACTCCATCAATCTCGTTCTTATGATAAGGTATGAACCTATCCCATTCGAGAAGAAACCTTTACCACACTCGGCTAATAATAGTTATTCCCATATTCAAATACCTTATACTTGACAAAATTTTGGCAGCATTTCCCATCGGTCTCCAAGTACACTACTCGAGCACGGTGAGAATCACCGCGATCAAGTATGCACTAGGAGAACAAAAGGAAATGCATCAAACCGATATTTCAACAAGTATATAAGGCATTTGAACATTGAAATGACTATTGTACGAGTGTGAAAAAGGTTTTTTCCCAAACTGTCCCACTTGGACAATTCAAGATTCAATACAATGAGCATGCATACCTTGATAAGTTACGCCTGCTCATTAATATTGAATATCAAATAGGAAACTAAGGCTTTCGTAAATTAATTATTAACTCTAACAGAAAATAAAACCATTAACCTATAAATATTGCAACATTGTTGAGCTTATATAAATTGCAGCGTAAATCAATACAAACTTAGATTAAATATTGTAGCAAACATCCTATTGAGCTCTGCTCTCCACTAACAAGTAGCAGGTAATTGTCAAACACATGCATAATTTCTAAATTATCAGCACACAACCAGCATCTCGCCTTTCGGACAAGATCACATCCTATTGAGCTCCGCTCTCCACTAACAAACAACACATATTGACAAACACATGCATAAACATTAAATTATCAGCATACAATCAGACAAGATCACATCCTATTGAGCTCAGCTCTCCACTACCAAACAACACGATAATTCACATAATACATTAGAAGCACCACACATATCAGTACCTATTAGACAAAGCAAAACCTTAAAAGAGAGTATTGAGAGAACTTACCTATTCGACAAAGCAAAACCAAGTAAGGATAAGGGAGGAGCCGCGGACAATGAAGATCAGACAAGGACCTATAATGCATAAATAAAAATAATCATGTCAAAGCTGAAATGACAACATTTGATAATATTACTTTAACCTTATACTAATTTGATATATATTTTTATAAGGTGGTTTTGTGGTGTTGTTTTGCAGCAATTAAGGATCAAAATGGTCAAGATTGACCATGATGGAGCTTGCATGAATATGGGGATTGAAAAGTGAAGAAAAATGAGTCAAATAGAGCCCATCACGGCCTAGTCGTGATAGGCATCACGGCCATGATCGAGCAGGACTGAAAAAGAAAGAAGAACGAAAAAGTCAGAAGCTGTCAGGGCCAGGTCGTGATGGCTATCACGGCCGTGACAAACCAACCAGTGAAGCATTTCCAAGGCAGAATCCGTCACGGCCGTGAAGTGCATTACTTGGATCTGAAGCAACCGATTTTGATTTGAATTTGTGTTAGATTGGGATTCAAACTTCCCTAATCTATAAATAAGGCATCTGGGCAGGTACCTACGCATTGGTTTAGGTATCGAGTGAAGTGAACTTTTGCTATTCTGATGGTTTTCGAGTAGCTACTGGTTTTGTGCAGAAAAATATAGCTAAACAAGTTTGTTACCAACTTAGATAAATGGATAAATGGTGAGAAATGGAATGAAGCATAAACTTGGAGAAATGGCCAAGAAAGTGGAGTTTAGAACTACATATTGCTTAAAATCATGATTCATGACTATACAATACCAAATGGATCAAAGGAAGTTAGGACTGGTTTATCAGCTTCCCCACAACCCTTAAGTAGTGATATAAGGTGGTACACCAAGTTTCATAGCTGAGTTTTGAGTATAACCCAAAATGAGCCTCTAGGCTAAAGTACCTAAGTATTATCCCAAGCTTAACTTCAAATTGGCATGACTCTCATTTGAAAAATGATATGGTCACGGAGTTTATCCCTATAGCTTTCATTTGCCAAACTCTAATTGTAAACCATAAAACAAACCAAATAAACAACCAAAACTCAGATTGGACCCCTAGAACCAAAATCATGACTTTAAGGTTAAAAAGGGATGGCTTAAAGGGTCAAATCTGAAATCCGATGTAGAAATGAAACAAACTCTTCACCAATAGTCTCTATAGGTGGAAATAAACTTGGATTCAAGGGGATAAACCAATCTAAGCAATAGAACTCGGAATTGCCCCATAAATTCCAAATCAAGGTTAGATTATCCAGAAAAAAGGTATAATGATACAACTCAAAAATCAGAAGGAGTTTTATAATGGAACCCTTTCCTATAGTTTCCTATGACAAAATTAGGATTGTTTATCATAAATCAAGTAAAATGGTTAAGTTGGTACCAAACTACAAAATTACTAGTGAGCAGTGGTACTGGTGGCCGGAGATTGGGAGTGGCAATGGCAGTGAGCACGTAATTGTAGCCGAAGTTGGGAGCAGGGACTGGGAAACAAAGAAAAAAATTGATATCAGATGCGAGAAACAAAGAATGAGAGATGAGGAGAGAACACAAGGTAGCTTACCCTTGGTGGTGGTGGTGTCACCGGAGCCGCGGACAGTGGTGGCTCAAGGGAGGCGGCTCAGCTGCGCTACAGGGACAGAGACAGAGAGACATCAGAAAGAGAGAGAGAGAGAGAGAGGGAGGGAGCGGGGGGAAGGTGTAATCACTCACCGGAGGTGGCCTGCAATAGTGGTGACCAGAGCACAGACATGCATGGTATGGTGCCAGGGAGGAGCAGAGCGTGCAAGAGAGAGAGAGAAGAAAAGAGAAGAAATGAGAGAAATGGGGAAGACAGGGGGGTTCTGGTGGATTTAGGGCTTTCAGTTTTAGCGACCGAAATTTCGGTCGCTATTTTCGATCGCTGAATCGGGTTGATTTGAAATTTGAATTCATAAATGTAGCGACCGATTTAAAATTCGGTTGCTAACAAGCTCCATTTCAATTTTTTCGCGTCGTTGAGCGACCGATTCAATATCGGTCGCAAAGATAAATAAAATTCAACGGTTGCATTTAACTTGGTCGCCATTTCGGTCACTAACACGCTCTTTTTTTATTTTTGTTACGCGTCGTTTAGCGACCGATTTAATATCGGTCGCAAAGATAGTTAATATTTAACCGTTGCATTTAACTCGATCGCCATTTCGGTCGCTAAAAAGTCACAAATTTTTGACTTTTACTTTCCTTTATTTTGCGACTGAAATAGAGACCGATAACTCTGCTACGCTCTATTTCGGTCGCAGTATCAACTCTAATCAGTGTTTGATTTAGATCCTACAATCGGTCGCCATTTCGGTCGCAAACAGCAACCAACAAATTCGGTCACTATTTTCGGTCACTAAATGACCTTTTTTTGTAGTGACCTTCGTGGTGATACTCCCACCAGCCTCGAATGCTACAGAACCAACATCATGGAAGTCGATGTTATAACGATGGTATGACGTATTGAAAACTTCATCGTCGTTAATAGCAATGATTATCTGGTGGCTCATGTTGGTATAAGCCCTAGAGGCCAATGTATTTCTTTAGACTTACATTTGTATCTTGCTATTTTATATATATATATGATATGAGGCATTCCAGTTTATTGTGTTACTTGTTTAAACATAATAAAGTCCTTAGAATAGGGATTTCAGTTTAATAGAATATCAAGTATATGACTTGATCGTGAGACACTATTGAACAATGAAATCCTATTCTTAAATATCCGTAGTCAAGTATTTTATTAATAAGGACAATAATAATACAATTGAGACTATTATGTGTGCAGACTGATGACCATATCTCACGGGTCATGGATATGAGATATCGAGTCGACACATAGGTACACATTAGAGTAATGATGTACTGGATTGACCTGCCATGAGAACACTACATGGAGCGTTATGTGAGTGTCATAAGTAGTTCTCATAGTGACAATGGTACATACAATCCTTCGACCTGAAATCACTACGATCCCTACATGAGGAGTCGTGTGCTTTAATATCGTCAAACGTCATCTGTAATAGGATGATTATAAAGACGGTCATTGGGCATACCACGAGCCATGCAGAGGGATCTGAGTGACCTATATGGAATTTGTCCCTCCTACATGACAGGAGTAATATTTGTGGGACCCCTGATAGAGAGAGACTGTAAAATGCATGGCCATGCTGAAATGAGTCAATATGAGATATTGACCTCATTTGTTGTTAAGTCTACTCGGGTATCAGGGAACATGATATTTAACCATACAAGGGTGACACATTCTATGCCTTGTGTTCAATATAGATATATGGACAAAGGGATAATAATGCACATGAATATTTGTCACAGAAAGGTTTCGTCAAATCACTGACTTTCTGACTACTTAGGTAGCAGTGATGTATTGCTAGATACCGCTCACTGTTTGTAATATTAAATGGGATTTAATGTTACTACTAACGTTTTGGGAACCTATAGGGTCACACACATAAGAGCGGATTAAAAGAAGCATTAAAAGGAGAGTTGGACTTTCCTATTGGGCCTAGCGCATAGTACATGGGCTTAGGTCAAGTCTTCGCTCACTAACTCACTTAAGGAGGCGCTACTATAAGTAGAACACTTAAGTTGTTGTGCACACAAGGTTGATACCCTAGCCGCACAGAGAGAGTAAGAGTGAACAGTAAGCCTCGGTTTTGAAGCTAGCACTGCAAGACAGAGACGCTTCAGGTTCGTGACGTTGGACGTTCACGGAGTCCGCTCGTGTGGATACCTCTGGAGACACCGTTCGTGCGGTGTTCGTGATAGACGAATTTCAACCAACAACCATCGCTTCAAGAAGTAAACTTTATAATCATGAATCATGACCATTCGCATGGATCCTTCGATGGGAATTTTTCCGCTGCGTTTTATTTTGTTTTATACGTAAATTCCCAACAGCTCATGGTGGTGTCATAAGAATTGAAGAAATGGCAGTGTGGTGGCATGTTGATAGTGTGATTTCACATCATATTTCTTGTACATTTTTGCATGCATTTTCATATAGTTTAGGCATATTTAATTTGATTTTAGTTAGTTTTTACCTTGGAACGGGTAAGGCGGTTTCGTGGTGTTGTTTTGCAGGAATTAAGGATAAAATGCTCAGGATTAGCCATGATGGAGCTTGGATGAAGACAGAGCTTGAAAAGTGAAGAAAATGACCCAAGCAAAGCCCATCACGGCCTAGCCGTGATGACCATCACGGTCGTGATCGAGCAATAATTGAGAAGATTGAAAGCAAAAGTCAGAAGCTGTCACGGCCTAGCCGTGATGACCATCACGGCCATGACAGGCCAAGCAGAACTGATCACGGCCTATCCGTGATGAGCATCACGGCCGTGATGATCCAAATTTGAAAGCGCGCCCATTCCAGAACACGTCACGGCCTGGCCGTGATGGCCATCACGGCCGTGACGCGTGCCTGATCTATAAATAAAGCCGCACAGAACAGATTTCGGGGAAATTTTTCCAGACAGGAAAAAGATGGATTTTTACCCTAGGAGCACTTACACCCTAGGAAGACCTTGGAGGTTGCGGCTGAGGAAGGATTGGAACCCTAAAGGGACGTTTGCTCTGAACCAGGGATTGCGACGACGACTGTGGAAACCTCCCATGGAGTTTCTTCTTTCCTTTGTTCCTATTGTTCTGGTTTTTGCTTTCTTTATGAGTAGTTAAATCCCTATTGTTGGGATTAGATGTAGCCAAACTAAATATTATGTAATTTCTTTGATTCATCAATCTGTGTTTATGCCTTCTTCTTATTAGTGTTTAATTCCGTCGCTTAATGCTTTTCGTGGTTTAGCTACCCATGAACTGATTTTAAGATTTGGTTTGCAATGGGGACGTTCTTATCAATTCTTGATCTGGAATTAATCAACTAGTAAACCTTGCATCTAGGAATGGAGTTTGGTTTATTAGTAATCGTGTAATCCTTAATCTTAATGCAAATTCATTAATCTAGGCCACCTAAGGAATTAGGGTCTATTAGTGGATTTAGGCTCTTGTCATCTGAGGAATCAGGGCTTGAGTAATTTCGTGGGTTGATTTTAATAATTGAAGCATAAACTGGATTGGTTGTTTAGGTATTTCATAAGGCTAAGGTTTGGTGAAGTTTAATCCCAACACCTCTTTCTGCACACCAAGTGTTTGGTAGAAGTTCCCAAAAAGACCAAAAACATTTTATTGCTTTGTTTTATGTTTTGATTTCTTTTCATTCAAAGTTTAGTCTAGATAGTTGTTGAATTTGTGAATTGGTAATTGGCAACCGATCCTTGTGGATACGATAACCGGTCTCACCACCGTATTACTTGTTCGACTAGGTATACTTGCCTAGATATAGTCCAACACGTGTGTAGGGTTTAGGTCGGATTCTTATAATAAGTTAGAGAGGCCCAAGTCCTAGGGCCCGCCTTACTTAGCCCACTTATAGAAGAGGTGTGATATTTGCAAATGAAGAGGAAGAGCGGAGATGAAGAGGATGACGAGGAAGAGGACTACCTAGATGGAGTCATCAAAGAATAAAATTGGCTCACTCCTAGTACTGGTGAGCTCTCTAGTGGCATTTTTTACGGGACAAGATCACCAAACCCTGACAATGATAATATTTACGACAACTCCGAGAGTGATGACAGAGGAGACCCACAGCTGAGTAGTAAGCTCTGAGACCCACAACTCTGGTTTTTGAGCCTAGGGTTTATTTTATACCTTGGTCATTTGTAATTAGCCTTCCATGGCTCCCATGTACAAAATACTTCATTAATAGACTCCTCCTTCTATCGGAGATTTATTGTTTTGGACAAAACAATTGGCGTGTACCGTGGGGCCAGGTAAAACTCTTCTCTGGCCATACATCCACCCTTCCCCACCATCGGAACTTGGACCTCGGAGACTGGTTCCCCTTTCCAATAGTTGGAGTTTTCGTGTCTATACCATGGGTGTTAACAGCCACCAATTCGGAGATTAAGCGGAATAACAATTATGAGAGAAAACCAGAGACGCCCTCCACATTCCTTCTAACCACCGCGTCTTGCCAGTCATGACCCCCTTCTGCCATTTCTTCTTGCTTTCCCAAATGATTTCAAAGAAGAAGAATGGGAAGCTCCCCGTCACTTCAGTCGATCACCGTCCCGCCCTAGGCCATCATGTTTCTTGCGCTCCAAGATCACCGTACAGAACTCCTCGTCCGCTCCCAGCAGATGAACGTGCACCAGGTCGTGCGCCAGATCGACGAGAGGACGACCATCGTTGCCGCCTTGCGCTCAGCCATCATCGTGCTTCCTCACGTCGTAACCAGATCCACCGCACCACGAAGACTTACCGGGATCATCGTACAACGACGACGCCATAGATCCACCCCCAAACTAGCAACACCGCGTCCTTATGGAAGTGTGACTTGGTGGCTCGTTGATGATGGGGGACGAACGCGCTGGACGCATGTTGGAAGCACGTCTACTCAGAGCAGAGGAGGTTCCCATGTAGCATTCTATTATATTTGACAAAGACATAATGTTTCAGTCTCAGATTTCATCTTCTTCTCTACCATATCTTGAGCTACCATCAAGTGCTGCCTCACCTGCATAGGTAAGTTATTTTGAATAAGAAAAACTCCCCAGTATAATTGATCTGTGGCCATACACGGGTCAAATTAATATAGTAATTAAAAACTGTAGTACAAAGGCAAAACAACCTTGGTCGTCTCTCGTGGATCTTTAAAATTTATCAACCAATCAAGAATGTTAGAGAAAAAAGGGGTTTTTGAAATTTTCAAGGAGAAAACAAATTTGCAACAAACAAAGAAATTCAATCAATTAAAAACATCAATCCAAGACATCAAGTTCTTTGGTAGAATTCGTCTTCATTCCAAAAGATATAAATTTGTTTTCTCTCCTTCTCAGTTAATTTGAATCTACTACATAATCATGTAGAATTTAACCAACGAAATTGAAATTACAATCGCAATCCCTAATAATGTTGATTTATGCACAAATTCGATTAACTTAGGTTATCAATCGATTCGCTAATCTCTATTAGATTTTCATATTGATCAATCCTAATTTCTAATTCCCATTCAATCATGAAAACTGAATCTACATCTAATCAGACATAAATCAAGTGTAATCACACTCACAACACAAAAAATAATTGAAGGGAGAGAAGAGGGGAGGAAGCAATTGAAATACAATTAAGAGTAGGGAACTCAGAATTCAAACCAAATTACTTGAATGCCTGGGATTGATAAAAGATTTAGCCTTCCATAGTAATCACCATTGAAGAAGCCTTAACAAACATTAACAAAGTACATAAAACTCAAAAGAACAGGAGAGAAAAGAATTCCAAAACCTGCAAAATACAAGGATTATCAAAAGTGGTCTAATTTCGTGTCTCGCTTGTGCGGCACTAAACTGCTACTTATACTTATTAATACTAATATAACCCTAGGCAATTTAAGACCCTCTGAATAAGCTTTCCAACAAGGTATCATATGCCTTAATTGGGCTTAAGATGAGTAAGTTAGGCCCATTTAAGTGAAGGAATATCTTGGACTGTGAACTGATCAACGTTAGAGAATTCCGGACCAAGTTTGGCCTTGTATTTCGCTGAATTTGACAATCCTTGAGAATCAAAAATTGTAGATCTTCATCTTATCTTTCTAGGGACACCAAGATCACCCAAATCCGATTTCTGTAGCTCTAGTTATGCTCTGCGTAAGACAACAAGGTCAGGATGAGTGAAAAATCTGAAAATTAACAATATTTAGCAATTAAGCCCAATAAAACCCAATAATGAAAAACTCAGTCAAATCACCAATATTAAACACATATAGACATTAACTAGGCCAAGTATTCAATACTAAAAGGTGACTCAAAATGATTTATCAATAATCACTCTATCATCTGAAAACAAACGAACAATATAAATGAACAGTACAATGGCATTGGCAAATAAAAGTGAAGTATAGAGCGGGTAATTTGAGTGTTCACTGTAGAAGATGGTGGCTGGTGGCACGGCTATGGCGGGTTGGATCCGGGTTCTGTGACGTTGGTGCCGCTAGGTCTTGGCTGCGCATTCTGGACAAAGGTCGATGCTGCCGTGGATGGTGGTGCATGGGAGAACCGATCTGGTGCAGTTCCAATGTAAAGTGATCTTCTGCTATGTTGGCTCTTTTTATGTTTTCATTTTGGCTTTGGGGAGTATGGATTGCAGGATGAAGGAAGAAAAGAGATTGAGGGAGAAGCTTTAAGGTGGTCTTTGGAATTTTGGATCTGAAAACAAAATTTTGAAGAATGAAGGGTTGAGAATGGAGAGGAAAATTGGGAGAAATAAAAATTTCCTTTGCTGCTCCCCTCCTTTTCCCTCTGTAAGGTGTAAGATTTATATAGCAAAGCCAAAAACAGTAGAAGAAGAAAGTGACAAAGAAATCTGGGATCCTGATCCTCTAACTTTGTGGCGCCAAAAGTCACCTGACTTTCTCTCTATTTCTCTCCTATATTATTTTCTCTCATCTCATCTCTCATTTTTCTCTCACCTTTTTCTCTCTCAAAATACACTAAAGTCACCTGACTTTTCCCGCCTCAAAGTTATAGGATTAGGATCCAGAAATCTGTTATGCCAGCTGTGAGTAGGTGTAGGTAATTGGGGTGAACAGACTTTTTTCCCCCACAGTGTAACAGTGTAGTAGAGCCGTGGATGCTCTAAGAGAGTAGAGCAGGGTATTGTCAAGGAAAAAAATAAAACTAAATTTCAAAAAAGAAAAGAAAACTGCTCAGTGCATATTGTTGTGGCTTTCTAAAAGCCACTTTCGAGTGGTGTTGTCTTAGGTACACCACCCACCAAAGTAGTGCAGCGGTGCACCACCCAAGTGACAAATTGTGGTCCAATGCTTTTGCCACTTGGGATGTGTTGACTATTCAACACATTTTAGGTGACTTTCTAGGGTGGGATAGCACCATAAATGATTCATTCAGTGACTAGTAATTTTCACCATTAGATAAATTAATAAAATAATTCAATAATTCAATGGGTGAGATTAAAACTTGTTAAAATTTGATAAGGATTCATCGTTGTCTTCCCTTAATTAACAGCGATAACTTCGTAACAGAATTCATTCTTATAACATGCTATTTATCGTCGAACTTATCCACCACTACTTTCTGTTCATTGTCCTTTAACTTTTTGATTTAAATCTATCGCCTTGAAGGGCATAATCCAAACTTACTCGTTTCTCTTCTTCTTAATATTGGTCCACTAGAAAACTCGATTACAACATCTGACTCTTACATATAGCACCAAGATCAATACCACCATGACTGCCTACTCCATATACCCAATCACAATCTTAGTTCCTTAGAGTGTATTCCATGATTCCAGATTATATCAAGTACTTAAAATGAATTCTCTTAATAACCCCTTCTTTCAATAACCAATCGCTCACTACACCTCATCCCTAAGAACTAATCCTTCTAGTAAGCTTCTTGTCTAATAGGTGATGTCATGCGAGTACACTAGAAATCAGATCTAAAGCAAAATCGAAATCAACAAAGGTACAACATCAAATTAACAACATAGATCAACCTTGGGCATAGCCCCAATCCCTAGAAATTAAACTACTACTCAAGCCTTGTCATGGTGATGACAAGCTTGGTTACAAATAACATGAAAATAAAACTATGAGAAGAAGAAGAGAGATCCTAAATTATAGCCTAAGAGTAGCAGCCAAAATCCTCCTTTTCATCTCTGCCTGGGTCCTTATTTATAGAATTGGGAAGTTTGAATCCCAATCTAACTCAAATTAGATCCAAATCAGTTGCTTCTGATCCAAGTAACGCGTGTCACGGTCGTGATGGCCATCACGGCCAGGCCGTGACAGATTCTGCCTTGGGTGCTTCTTCAGTAATTGGTCTGTCACGGCCGTGATGGTCATCACGGCTAGGCCGTGACAGATTCTGACTTATGGGGGTCTGGCTCAGCTGACAGGTGACGGCCGTGATGGGCATCACGGCTAGGCCGTGACCAGTTCTGACTTTAGTCTTCTTTCTTTTCTAGTTTTGCTCGATCATGGCCGTGATGGGCTCTGTTTGGCTCATTTTCTTCACTTTTCAAGCCCTATCTTCATCTGAGCTCCATCATGGTTGATCCTGAGCATTTAATCTTTAATTTCTGCAAAACAACACCACAAAAACCGCCTTACCCGTTCCAAAGTAAAATTAACCAAAAATCAAATGAAATATGCCTAAACTATATGAAAATGCATGCAAAATGACAAACAAAGATGAGGTGTAATCACACTTTTAACGTCAGTTGTATTATACAACTGACGTTAAAAGTTTATTATTTTCTGCAAAAACATTCATTCCTTTGACTACTATGCTACTTACCCATTCACCTTGTAACCTAATCCTCTTAATGAGCATTAAGTTTTTAGATCAGTTTTCAAGAAATTCAGGTAGTCTCTCTTCTCTATATAAAGAACCATATTCTTCTGTATCAGTCGATCTGTATTTCGTGCTTTTTCCTTCACAATATGCCTCTATCATATTTGAGGTGTTGTTATTCCTTCCTATTCCTAGACTTAAAGGTCTCTGTCTTAATGGTAAAAAAACTCCTGAGGTTGAGTAAATCACATAACATGGATGGTAAGGTTGGGTAAATCACATAATGTGATTCCATCACTTTATTTCATCCCCGTCATCCTTTCACTTTGCTTTGGAAGCAAGTTACTGTGGATTCAAGACGATGCATCAAGGAATTCCAGTGAAGGAGAAGATGCATAAATCCATTTCAATGTGGATTCACTTTTGCATCATGGAATTCAAGTGAGGGAGGAGATGCATCCATTGGAGTTTCTGAGGACAGGACTGAGAAGAAAATGATGTTGAAGCAAAACTTTTTTATATTTTAGGGCTATGTTGCAGAAATTTTTTATCTTTTAATCATTTAATTGTAACTTATGAATCGCTTCAATGAGATACGATTTGATTATACATATAACTTGTTTTTATGTTAAGTGTTTATTTATTTTAATTTGCACAAGATTTTGTTTACTAATTCAACCTAATTAATGAAGATTAAAAATAAACTTGTTTAAAAAAAAGTTTAGAAATAAACTTCACTATATATGGAGTGACCTGTGTTAAGAGTGACAACAGGGCATTTCAGATAGGGATATAGGATTATTTACGTCAGTTATTTATTTAACTGAAGTAAAAATCACACTTTTAACGTCAGTTGTATAAAAAACTGACGTTAAAAATAAATATTTTTTTATTTAAACAAGTTTTAACGTCAGTTGTATTAAACAACTTACGTTAAAGGTATATAGGTATCTGCAAAAACATTCATTCCTTTGACTACTGTGCTACTTACCCATTCACCTTGGAACCTAGCTAATCCTCTTAATGATCAACTTAATTCTTTAGCAACTTACCACGCCTAGTAACTTCATCCTCTGCTCCAATAAATAGCTTCCTTCCTTCCTTTTATTTTCTGCTTCACAATATGGCTCTGTCATGGAGATTAACTTCATCACTCTTTCTTCCTATTCCTAGACTCAAAGATCTTTGTCTTAATGGTCAAACAACTTCTGAGGTTGTGTAAATCACATAACATGGGTGATAAGGTTCTGTAAATCACATAATGTGAGTTGCTCACCTTATCATCCTTCCGGAGAATCGGCTGCTACAGTTCCAAAGCCTCAGCTTATGAATGACCACATTATCAGCATGTACCTCGATTCCAACATGAGTAACACCATCACTACTAGACATGGTCACATTCGGAGTATAGTTTTTCCTTTGGCATATTTCATAAAACTCTCTGATGGGATGTAGCTTTAATGATTCGGGTGTGATAAGGGGTTCCAAAAGTGTCCTTATGCTTTGCCACACAACCTCCTCATTAAATTATGGAAAACTCAGTCGCTCGACTCTCCTCTTTTGCTCACCCGTGAAGGGAACGAAGCATCAACAAATGTTTAGGATTTTAAACCCTTTCAATGTAACTTTTTATAGGATTTTAAACCCTTTCAATCTTCTGTATCAGTCTGTATTACACTTCATGAATGAGATCCGGTTTGGGTTATTGATTCAACTTATACTTCGCACATATATTTTAGTTTTCAAAACAGAAACACAAAACATCAAAGAAATTGTGAAACTGAAACTTTGAGGAAGGCAATGCGGAAGGGTACGTATACTAGATAAAAAAATTATTAAAATAACCTTTAACGTCTGTTGATGTAAGGATTGACGTTAAAAGTGAAGTGACTCACTTTTAATGTCAGTTCGATAAAGAACTAACGTTAAAATATTCACTGTTAACGTCGGTTGTTTATTGAACTAACGTTAAAAGTGAGTCACTTCACTTTTAACGTCAGTCCTTACAACAACTGACGTTAAAATTGAATTAATGAAGTCTAATATTTACAAAACTGCCACCGCCCCCTTTTTAACGTCTAGCTTTTGGTTAACTGACGTAAACCTTTACCGTCTAATGTATATTTTCCACTAGTGGGGGTTCGATTCCTGACTCGTGCGTATGGAAGAACATCTATTCGGAGAGGTCAACCCCTTAATTAAAAAATATTTTTCACAATTTTTATCTTTTATTAGTTTTAGTGGAAAAAAATTTACTGACTTTTGTAGAATTTATAATACCTACAAATGAATCTCATTTAGGTTTAATATTTCGTGACTAATTTTTTGTGAGTCTTTTTTATTTTCCAAGTTTCGGGATGGAATTCAAGGTATCTCCACAGTCGTCAGCCATAGGACTAATCCCCGAAAATATAGAATATCAGTTAACAGATAACTTTTCTACCATCAAATACAATTTTATTTCCGTCACTAGAATTCGAATCATAAACATATGATTAAAGGGTGAAGTTACTCACTTGGACCAGCCCATCTAAGTATTCGAGTCCTTTAAATATACAATTGTTATCACTTTATGTTTGAGTATGTTGACGGCTTGACCATTTTCAATCACACGCTTCTTTATGTGATGATTTCTGTCAAAAAATTAATGGGGGTTATGATTTTGGGGTCTAATTAAATATAAATGTTTACAAGTTTGAGAATAGACATATATATATATATATATATATATATATATATATATATATATATAGTTTAATTTCTATATATTATCGATGTAAATTTTTATAATGACAATTAATAATATCTTGATAAATTAGTATTATTATTATTTTTCTCTCTTAATTATTAAAATAAAAGCACACATGTCAAAATGTCAGAGGATGTTGATGTAAAAAATTTTACACTAGCAGTACATACTGCTTTAATCCACACACACATATATTCTAAGGTAAATGTTAATGAGTACCCTAAGGACATTGTTTAAGAAATTTTAAAATGTAAGTTTTATGGGAAGTTGATATACTTCACTTTTGAATGAGTAATTACCTTTTTTGCAATCCGTAAACAATATCTTTAGGACACTCGTTAGGAAGATGTACGTTGCATTAGTTGGCCCGATTAGTCTTTTTCCGGGGGGGAATATTTGACTACTAAACTAGCAAAGCACCATGAACTCTTACCTTCCATCCTCATTCATACAAGAGTAGGATGATCTTCAAAAGACTATAAAGGTATATGTCTGTTTGTTTTAGATTTTATAAAGACAAAATCATGTTTACAAATCACTTTAAGAGAAAGCTATTCTCAGATAGCTTTCAAAATAGTTGTATCGAAAATAATCTCAATCAACCAAACACTAATTTTAATGAAACAACTGAAACATGTAAAGAATGATTGGAAAGGCAATCACTGATTTGCTATTCATTCTCAAAGAAGAATATTTATACAACAAAGCTACCTTTATGGGATCTTGCCTAAACTAACGACCTACACATATGCTAAATAGAATCAATTACAATATTTTACAGCTAGTCAAATATTTGTCATTACACTCAGATATGATCTTGCCTAATCATGGGATCTCCGAATCTGATGGAGATGTGATTAGCCCCCCCCCCAACAAATAAAGTTGGAGCATACAGATTCCGAATGCCCAACTTGGGAAGAAAGTAGTCAAAATGCTTCTTTCCCAAGGCCTTGGTGAAGATATCCGCGAGCTATGTATGAATAGGCACATGCTTGGTGGTGATGTTTCCACTTATAAGATCATTACGCACAAAATGACAGTCAATTTCAATGTGTTTAGTGCACTCATGAAAAACAGGATCAGCGGCAATATGGATGGCAGATTGACCATCACGGTATAGTTGTATAGGATGAGTATGAGCAACACCAAGACTTAATAACAAGGCTTTCAACCATTTTAATTCACATGTAGTAGTAGCCATGGAGCGATATTCAGCTTCTGCGGAGGAACGAGATACAGTATGTTGTTTCTTGGTCTTCCTAGAAATGGGAGAATGGCCAAGAAGCACAAACCAACCAGTGAGAGATCGTTGAGTCAATGGACAACTAGCCCAATCATAGTCACACCAAGCAGAAAACTGGAGGTCACAATCAGCACTGAGGAAAATGTCTTGCCCTGGGTTACCTTTTAAATAACGCATTAACACGAATAGCAACATCCCAATGTTCTTGATGTGGATGCTGCATGAATTGGGCAAGCATGTGGACACTATATGAGAGTTCAGGTCTTGTGACTGATAGATAGATGAGACGGCCAACCAACCTGCGATAACGCTCTGGTTCCGAAAGAAGTGGTCCATCAGCCAAGGGAAGACGATGATTTTGTTCCAGAGGAAAGTCAACAGGTTTCGCACCCACCAGTTATGCTTCGGAGATAATGTCAAGTGCATATTTCCGCTGGCATAAAAATATACTTCTAGGATTGCGGGCCACTTCTATCCCCAGAAAATGTTTAAGTGTCCCCGGATCTTTCATGTAAAAACAAGTGCTCAAGTAATGTTTGAAACTTTGGATTGCAGCACTGTTATTACCTGAAATAATAAGATCATCCACATAGATTAGGACATTGAGCTGCATGAGGTCTCTATGTAGTGTGAACAAAGAGTAATCAGAGTAGGATTGCTTGAAACCATATTGCTTAAGAGCACCAGCAAGTTTAGCAAACCAACACCTAGGTGCTTGCTTTAGTCCATACAAAGACTTGCGAAGGCAACAAACACGACTAGAGGTAGGAGAATGAAAACCCGGAGGTATAGCTTCATATACACTTCCTCCTCAAGATCGCCATGCAAGAAAGCATTATGCACATCCATTTGATGCAATTCACATTGTTTAGCTACTGCAACAGCCAGAAATACCCGAACAGTGACCATTTTTGCAACCGGTGTGAAGGTTTCATTGTAGTCTAGGTCCTCTGTCTGATTGTTTCCTAGAATCACCGGTCTGGCTTTGAACCGTTCAATGGAGCCATCAGAGTGATACTTGATCTTATAAACCCATTTGCAACCTATGGCTTTCTTGCCAAGTGGGAGTGTTTCAACTGTCCAAGTACCATTATTTTCTAAAGCCTCAATTTCCTGCTGCATTGCCTGACGCCACCTTTTATTTTTCACGGCTTCAGCAAAGTTGTGTGGTTCTGGGCCTGCAGTGACAGCTGCCAAGAAATGTCTACAGTTTATAGAAAAATTTGCACAGTTCACATAATTAGCTATTGGATATTACGTACCTGAGGCATGTGAGAGGGTGGATGAACTTGGAGCGGGGCTCAATTTACAAACAGTATTTATCACATAATCACGAAGAAGGGTGGATGGAAGCTTCTTACATTGTCCTCTTCCCAAAGGTTCATCATGTGAGTCATGATCTGAACCCCACCTTGAGTGTATATTGGCAGCGTCGGATGCACTAGTGGACACATCAATGGGTTCGGTTTCTCTTGCTATAGTGGACGTGGCATCTGCAGCTTCATTCATTTGATCAACCAAGGTGAGATCAGTTGTAGAAGCGGTAGGAACATCTCCAAGGGGCACAAACGCTGGTTCATCATTTGTAGCCCTATGGTCACCAACATCCCAATCTATCACATGACCCATTTCAAGCACAGGTGGCACAGAAGCTTGAATTCCCGAGCCAATATTTTGATATGGAAACTCATCCTCATTGAACACAACATCACGAGATACTACAAACACCTCTAACTCCAGATCATACACTCGTCATTCCTTCTTCCCATGCGGGTATCCCACAAAGATGCATTTTCTACTCCGACTAGCAAAATTATCCCCTTTGTGATTTTGATTGTGCATGTAACAGAGACATCCAAACACACGTAGATGTTTAACTAAAGGTGGTTGACCATGCAAAATTTCAAATGGTGTTTTTCCATGCAAAACAAGTGATGGGGTACGACTAATTAAATATCCGTTACGCTCGTGCCACATTAAGTATATGTCTATGCTTGCGTTCCACATGTCCATTCTGTTGGGGGTACCTGTGCAAGAAGTTTCATAGAGAATATCAAGTTCACGAAAATAAGAGGCCAAGCATGTGAATTCTGTGTCATTGTCACTTGGAAAATTACGTAAATTCACAGAAACTTTTTCCTTATCAATCAGTATCTGTGGTACTACTACTCGCTGCTTGTGTTGCATTAGCTTTAAATGACCCTCCACCATTCATTCCTGCTTTCCCACGCTTGGTTCCCTGTCCATTGCTACGACCACGATCTCCCCACCAATCGGGATAGCCAACTCATTGAAAACAACTGTCCGTGTCATGTCCCGAACGGTTGCAATGACTGCACACAGTGTTCTTGTCTCTACCTTCATTTTTGCCACGAGCCCGGTTTACTGCAAAACTCATTATTTCGCCATGCTCTTCCTTTCCACGTGATATTGTCCCCACTCGTTCCTCCTGCACTAAGACAGAGTAGACTCTATTCAAAGTTGGCAATGGATCCTGGGTGAGCATATTCGATCTCACTGTTCCATAGGCTGTATCATCGAGTCCCATGAGAAACTGATGGACTCTTTCTTCTTCACGTTTCTTTTCCAACAAAGCTCCTAGGTTGCAGGTGCACATCCCACATTTGTTCATAGTTTGATAGTTCCTCCCACAACTTTTTCAACCTCCCATAATAGGTGACAATAGTGGAGCCTTTCTGTTTACACTCCGCAAGTTCTGCCTTCAGTTGCTGTATACGTGGACCATTGATCACTGAAAAACGCTCTCTGATATCCTCCCAAAGATCCCGTGCCACTTCCATGTGTGATATGGTGGAACGCAGTGCTGGCTCAATGGTGTTCATTATCCAAGAGACCAACAAAGAATTGTTAGTCCACCAATCTTCAAGATCTGGTGATTCTTCATCTGGTCGCTTGATTGTTCCATCCACAAAAGAAAAATCCAGAGAATAGATTTAAGGTATGAATTGTTCGAGTACCAGATCGTTTCGCCAATGCCACAGCATCCCCGATATATGGTATAAACAATCACAAATAGTACACGGTCCTGACTTGAAACACATGGTATTCGATTAATAAGTATAGACAATACATTATTGATTAGAAAATTTCTGAGGATAAATGTTCTAAAATGTATGGATGGCTTATGTCACATTTTACAACGAGGAGCTGTTCCGGACCTTCTAGTGGACAGAGAACAAAGGTGGAACCGTGGAAGTTCATTTTCATGCTCTTAATCCATGCTCAAGTTAACATTATTTGAGTTCCAATGCTATTTGCTATTAACAGTACGTCAACACGTGGATCAAGAATTGAACATTTCAAATTACTCCTTAAAGTTGAATATTTAAAATCAAATTAGTCCTTAAAGGTTAATTATGAATATCAATTTAGCCCTCAAAAATATGATTTTTAAGGACCAATTTTTTTAATTTGAGGGACTAATTTGAAAAAAGGATAAACTAAAATGATTGATAATTCACAATTTCAGGTATTTTTTGAAAATTGTTTTTTGTTTTGGGAATTGATCTCATACTTTTAGAAACTAGAATAATGGTCCGGTGACTTTACTCTCTGTTTTTCTTCTATTAATAATAATAATAAAAGAAAATATTTTTTTTGTTTAAAATTGTCTTTGGGCTAGAGATGCTAAGATGCAATAGGCTAAAAAAATGGAGTACAAGTTTTTGAACTTTTTGTTATAAACAATTTGATTTAGTGGATAACTATATGATATTATATATTATCCTATCTTCTCTTCTCTTATAGGAAACTGTGACACCCCATTTTCAGGTTATCACATTTACGTAACTTATTGCGGAAATACATTCAATAAAATAGTTTTGCTGGTTGCTTTCGGAAAATATAATTTTCTAGTTATTAATCCCTTTCAAAATTAGTGATAAAATTTTTTTCTTTTTCTTTTACTCCATATATATAATTCAACACCATTAACATAATATAAATAGGTATCATGAGAATTTTACACGTAGACCTTCACATAACAGGTCATCTCCAAAAGACTTAACATAAGAAAATAAAGGAGTAATTGTAACGTAGTGGTAATCTGGAATTACAACTCAAAAGAATGACTTTCAATAATCAAACGTCCAGACTAACCAAGTACCACTACTTTATAAGATACCCAAAAGTCCTATAGCTGGTCAGTACTAATAATCACGGTTGGGAAGACCACCATAGTTTTTCCCAACCCATCGAAATATCCGGTGAGGATTCCTCTACTTCCGGAACTATGGAAGTATCAAAACATATAAACTCCTAATTTACCAGAAAATCGGTAAGAAATCAGAGAGGCGATAAAGATGTCTCGACGATCAAAGTCTGGTACGTACTTGATGTAGATCCTGAATTATTATCCTCGTGACATTTCCACCGACGCATACCTCTTCAAACATCTAGTAGTTAAGTCCTCGAACGACTTAGTGAATTCCTTTGCTTCATCCGTACTAGTGTACCGAAGTACTACCTTAGTCTAACATAAACCTGATATGTTTGTAAGGGTGAGTTTCCAATATATGAGTTTTAATAAGACAACTCCATGCACGACTCTCAAATAGCAAATACCAAATATTCACAACATAATAAAATTAACTTAAAATAACAGAATGATTTATTTCACAGGGTATCATACCTGACAGTCATCGTCATTTTATAAAAATGCATGACACTTCAATATTCAACTCTATTTTGATACCTAATCTCCGGAGATCCCACAACTTTCTGTTTCGTTTCAAGCTGATCAGGCTCGCACATGGCGCATTGTAAAAACGAACAAAACAATGCCCAAGAAATTCAATGGTGCACATCCCCATTCCCGATAAGATGTTCATGCCAGCACCTAACACAATTGTGCACATCCCCATTCCCGTTAGGATGCTCATGCAAAGCAATGACACAATTGTGCACATCCCCATTTGAGACACCCCGTTGTGCCCCATTGTATTATTACATTAAATCCTTAATTAGTTATTTACTTAATCGTGCGCTTATCGTTGAAAATACGTAAAAATTAAAAACTTAATTAATAATTAGATAACTTCTACAAATATACAACACACCAACTATTTTACATAAATACACACCTAAGTATCCTTTATCTTACACCACATTCTTGTAACTAACGGAAACAAAACATCTTATGTGACTCACTGGCCTTAAACTAACTACACCACATTATTAGGATCAGTAGGTTGTTCTTCAGTATCAACTTCATGCGGAACGTCGTTCAACTCTTCAACTATCTCTGTCTCGTATGGGATTCCATCCATCTCCTCCGTAACATATTCGTTCATCTGGTCTTCTAACGTAACAAAGTAGACATACCCCAAAAATACAGAAATAGGGAGATAAGAAACAGTTCTATCATCATAAGTGGAAAAGATTCATAGCATATAATACAATAATAGTCACAGACACGCATCATTCAAAATCAACAATCATCCTCAATTCACTATATATCATCCTCTACCCTTCAACTCATGCAACTAGACCTTTATGCTGATGTGGCCACTACTACTCCTGTCACACATCCCTCGTTAGGGATGCCAGTCAATCGCCCAAGTGACACGTTCCCCACGCCGGTGCACATTCTTATCCATGGTAAGAATGCTCATGCAAAGCAATGACACTATAGCCGCACTGTATGTCGTCGGTGCACACCCCGATTCTCTCTCTCACTCTGTCAAGGGTGCTCATGCAAAAGCAATGACACTATAGTTGCACAACCTAAATTCTAATTTGGAACGGTCCACGAGAACTTCGGACCTCGTGTATCTCAAATACACGGTTATGAACACCAATGCAACATATGATTCTCACTGACTTTTATCAATAACAACCTAGTACCTCAAGCTTTTTCTCATAACCTCCACTTACATACTATATCACATTACTTCTATACCATAATAGCGAGGCACTTCTAATTCATATTCAAAACTCTCACCCAAACAAAATACCTCCGAGCAATATTTATCTTTCCTTAAAATCATCTAAGCATAGTATCAAACCCGGGCAGATCATGCATAACACATTAATCAACAGAATATTCAAATATCTCAATATCATATAAGGCAATTTATCACAACCAAATCATAATAGTTCAACCAAATAAATAACAAAGTCGGACTCTGTCACGGCCTGGCCGTGATAGCCATCACTACGTGTGAGGACAACAAAGACAAGAATCCTACAACACGGAACTCATCACGGCCTGGCCATGACAACCATCACGGCCGTGACAGACAAAGAAACATCCTCAATATCATAATTATTCAAACACCGAAACAATACGTCACATGCAGATGGAATACCTCAACCAGCGTATCACAAACAATCAAAAGTAAATAATTCAAACATCCTCAAATATGAATAATCAACCTAAGGCGATAAACCCACAATTCCCAAATCGTCATTGGTTTTACGGAAAAGATTTCAATACGATTTTGGTATTGTCGATTACTCGACCACTAGTAGGGTTTAGGTCGCCCTACACCATTATTATAAATTATATACTACTTATCGATTCCGACGATGGAATGGTTCTTTCTCCCACCTGAGTTTGCACCGAAAACACGTACACAACGATCCTCGTTATCCCGCCACGAGTTAACACAATCACCTTCAACCAAACAACATAATTATAATTAATCAACTAACACCCATCTATGACACTTTAGGGCTAGGTTCGGCCAAGACTTAGAATTAGGTTTAGGATTATCTTCTTAATGTCATCTTTTGGATCCTAATTACTAGAGTCTTAATTAACATAGATTACTTATTACATGACTAAAATTTGAAACAAAATCCTCTAACCTTTAGGGTTAGGGTTTTGACCAAGGGCTGACTTTTAGGGTTCAAAATCCTTAAAATTCCTAATCATGATTAAGTCATAGATTAATGATCCTTGATTAACCTAAATCATGGATTAGTGACTAAACAACTAAAGTTGAAACTCAAAACTTTCTAACTCTTTTATACATAGATTCGGCCTCAACATAATCTTAGGGTTAGGGTTCTTAGTTTAATAAACCAACTTGGATTTATTAATCATACATACTAATAGCTTGATTAACAAGATCATTAATGAAAACCATGAACAAAAACTCTACCAAACCTACTTTGATAGATTCGGCCAAGGCTAGGTTTTCAAGAAAGAAATTTTTGATTGCTTCATGCTCTTGGATTTAGATAGTAGACATGATATCTAGAAGATAGAAAGTAGTTTCATCATCATTAGATTTTCCTAGGATTTATTATGATTTTTCAAAGTTCTAGGGTTTGAAACTTGAAAATGATGAACCACCATGATATAAGTCTTGAATCAAGAAACTATCTAAAGAACATAGGCATGATTAAGAACAAAGATTAGGATTTACCTCTTGAGAATCAATGATGAAGACAATCCAATAACTTGCTTTGAGAAACTTAGAACTAAGAACTTAGAACTTTAGAGTTTTAGAAGACAACTAACCAAAGAACTAAATGAAAAGTGAGAGAAATGTATTTATAGTGTAAGTGGCGACATCTCAAGAAGGATCTAGATGAAGATGAGTTGTCATGTTAAAAGGATCAAAGTGCAATTAAGTTCCAAGGACCACATTGCAAAGATTCCAATAGTTGAAGGACTAGTTTGCAAATAGACAATAAAATGTCATGATGATGATTTTTGTCACATTAAATGCTAGCTTATCTTTGACTTAGTTGGCTGATTTTGGTGTCATAGATATTTTAGAGAAAACCTAACTTGTTGAAGAAGATTTGTTGAAGAAGATTGTTGAAGAAAAATCAAGAATGATGTAGAAAAGTGTGGAACATTCTAGAAAAATCTTGATTCATCCATCAAATGAGAAAGTCATCTTCTCTCATGGGCTTATGTATTTGGGCTTGACACATTTGGGCTTAGTTTCATTTTCTTGTTTGTTGTGGGGCCCACTTGAAGATTTAAGCCTTTAAACCTAAGATAAGAAACTTAAATGGGCTTTATGGACTCAACTATGAACTAGAAAAGTTTGGGCTTCTAAGCCACGACCATTTAAGGTTAGAAACAAGGATTCTAGCCCAATCCACTTGAAAAAACGAAAAAAACTAATTTAGGGACAAAAGGGTAATTTACAGAAAGTTCAGGGATTTAACCGTAAATTTCGAAATTTTCTATTTAACCCTGAAAAACCTTCTAGACTTAAAAATATGATTCATCCCATTGAATCATCTCAAAATCCTAAGATAAACCCTCTATCCACTCTTAGAAACTCTAATTTCCTTACATCGTCTACCCGATTACGTGTTCCGCCTGAAAAACGTAATTTATTTTATTTTTTTCTGAAAAAATTCTATCAATACAGAATCGTAGAAAATAAAATACTAAACTTAAGTCTTTCGTTCACGAATTAAAATTAGGTTTTCTGAGCAGTAAACTTTTACTGTCAGCGAAAACACAGAAAACGGCAGACCGGCTTCCGTCTGAATTTTCAACCAAAAACTTCCCCGTAACCTTATAAAAATAAGTATAACAAGGAAATGACCTTGGTTTATCCAAAATAATTTTCTAAGTCTCGGATAAAAATATATATTTATATATTTATTACCGATATTACCAGGCAGCGAAAATCGGGGTGTTACACCATTCCCGTTAGGATGCTCATGCAAAGCAATGACACTATTCCCCCATTCCAGTTAGGAAATAGCGGCACATTCATGTGACCAGTGCTCAAACAGCTATTGCAACTGTTCACATGACACCTCTGTGACAACCACTCAAACAAACTATTGCGATTGTACCACGAGATACACTTGTCCGGATAATCCATCTCAATCACATGTGACCAATGCTCAAACAGCTTTTGCAATTGTTCACACGACCTTCTGTGACAACCACTCAAACAGCTATTGCGGTTATGCGAGAGATACATAACCACTCAAACAGCTATTGCGATTATGTATGAGTCACTTGTGCTATAACCACTCAAACAGCTATTGCAGCTATGCACAAATATTATCCGACCTCGTATGATAGCCACTCAAACAGCTATTGCAGCTTAGTCATACGGCCCCTTGTGACAACTCTCCAACCATTGCTGTAGTCATACACATGGTAACTCATTGGTCCATACAGAACACAATGATCATCATCTCCTGACACGTCTGCCATATACATTGATCCACTCTGGATTCAATGCCCATAATCACATGACACAAATGCCATTGAATGCATGAGAAAAACTTTTATTCTCGTTTTGTTTTCTTTGTCGTAATAATCTTTCCCTGTCGAAGCACAAAGCTTAACGACCATGCTTAATTTTTTTTTTATTAAGACTTTTCACTTAAAACAAATACAGGACACACACAGTCCAAATCTTTTAATCTCAACATAGGACATACAGTCCGAATGCTCAATCACGATGCCCTTAAACCGATGCACCAGTTTTAGGCTTGTTGATATGGAACTCACACTGTCCATATCAACTCAGGACACACTGTCCAAAAACAACCACTTTGTAGGACACTCCGTCCCATGACACAGATCCTTGATCTACGTGTCCATACCACACCAGAACCCCGACGTCTCGGTTTCTAGGCTTATTTATCTGCTTGTAAGACATTTCGCTCAGTGAAAATCAAATACAAAATAACAGCTCCGAAAACTTATCCAAGTTTAACGGAATAACTTCACTGAATAAAATATTTTTACACAAATCCTTTTTCTGTTAAAACGTTGATAAATCTTGAAAATAATTGATAAATTCATTTCATTTCTAAATTGTTTCACTTCAGAAATTAATTTTCAATAAAGGTCAACAAAACAAAAAATTTAATAAATAAATTTCGAAAATTTAAATAATTAAATATTTAATATTTAATAATATTAAATAAATAATATTAAATAACTTGTAACACTTTTCCATCAGAAGTAATTGTTCTGACTGTTATAAATATTATTTTCGGAACTTAATCACTTTAAATAACATTTTATAATAAAATTGAATTTATTATATAAAAATTAGAGCCTGTGAAAAAATTTCACGGTTTCACCCTTAGTATGGCTTATTTACACTGTTTCCACAAAATATTATTAAAATAATAATTTTTTTCATTTTTCTCAAAATCTCCCAAATTAATCCCTCTGATTAATTATCCAAGCTTATTAAGGTTTATCCTTAATTAAAAATTTTAACACTGACCAATGTCAGGTTACTCAGTCCAACACTCAACAGCAGATAAATTCCAATCACATAATAGCATGGCATATATCAATTCATGACATGCATCACAATTATAATATAAACAAATAATTATAATCATGTAAATCCACACATCACATCAATTCAATTACTCAGATAAACATCACATCAATCTAACAATTAATAGTAAACAGTACAATATAATAAAATATTTTATACAAAAAATTAATAAATGACTCCACAAACAAACATGAGATTATCTTAAACTCCTCAGGCATACCCCCCTTACCTCTTGAAGACTACACTATAGTTTCTGTTAATCTCCCGAACTCGATCCGATTCCTCTTCGTCAGTGTAAATCAGCTAACTCAGTTGTTTCCTTCAAACGAATTGCAACCAAAATAAATCAAATCAAACAACAATACACTTGGATCATGAAGGTTAGGGTTCGGCTTCAACCAATTTTCTAGGTTAGGAAAATTAAAATTTGGTTAACTTAGGGATTAATGATCCATAAGTTACTTAAGAAATGATTAATCACTTTAACCATGATTATGAACTAAGAACATGAACTAAACTCATCTAGTTCTAAGAACTAGGGTTCGGTTTCCTCAAGATTTTTAGGCTAGAAATTTTGAAATTTCATCAACTCTTGGATTTAATCAACATACAAAGCTTAGAGTTTGATTCAAGTGTTACAAACAACTTTTGAATCATAAAACCCTTAAGTACACAAACCTAGGGTTTCGGTTTTTGAAGAAACAAATAGGCTCAAGTTTGATTTTTGATCTTATATATACTTGAATACAAGAACTAGCAAGATACAAAAGGATTGAATCATGAATCAAGTCATGAAAATGAAACAAAACCTAAGAATACAAATTTGACCTAGATTCGGCCATGACCAGAAATTAGGGAAAGAAATTTCACATGATCTTGTGCTTCTAGATAATGAAAATAGAGATGATTATAAGATCATAGCAATTGGTTTCATGTCAAAAGGATTTTTCTAGAATTAGTTATGAATTTTTGAATCTAGTTTCATGAACTTTGAACAAATGAAGAACATATGAATCTTAGCCATGAATCTACAAAAGTTGTGAAGAGAAATGATTCAAATGTCAAGAGAAGAAGTTTTTACCTCTTGATGATTCAAGGAAATCAAGATTTGGATGATGTTCTTCACAAATTTCTCATGGTGTTCTTGAGAAACTTAAGGAAGAAGATGAACATAGTTAGGGTTTAGAACAGTTTTAGTATTTTGGGTAGATATCTCAACATACTTATCCGTTTTGGATGATCTTTATGTCGTTGGAAATAAGAGATAAAGATTAACAACTTTCATGTTTAAAGTTTTTCGAGATTCAGAAAATAAAATGGTCAGAATTTCCAATCAAAATCTGACGAATTATGAACTCTTTGGAGAAAAGAACATGAAAATGGAAAAATGGCTTAATGAAGAAGACAACCTATTTAAATGAAGAAGAAACCAAACTTAATGAAGAAGGCATTTGGAGCCGTGGGTTTTGGGCAAGGGTTGGTCAACTTTTTCCAATGGCATTTGTTTGAAATTGTCATTAAAAGACAAGGGCAATTTGGTCATTTCATAGGAAAAATTAACTTTATCATAAATGTGCCATTATGGCCATTATGATACGGATAAACTCGTCATAAATGCTCGTCAAGTCGGTCAATCCAACATCTCTGCTACTTGCCGACTTCTCGATTCATCTGGCGCAAGCTTTTCCTAGAGACATCTCGACGTATACGCCCGCAACAAATATATTATTTTAATTTTTTTACCAAAATTTTCAAAACTTCCAATATCGTAGTAAATACGATAAAAATATTTTTCATCTCGTTCACGACTCAAAATTAGGTCTTCTGAGCAGTAAACTTTTACTGTCAGTGAAAACACAGAAAACGCAGACCGACTTCCGTCTGAGTTTTCAACCAAAAACTTCCCCATAACCTTATGAAAATAAGTATAACAAAGAAATGACCTTGGTTTATCCAAAATCATTTTCTAAGTCTCGGATAAAAATATATATTTATATATTTATTACCGATATTACAAAGCAGCGAAAATCGGGGTGTTACAGAAACTAACTAGGATTAGGAGTCTACTATTATTCTATAAATAAATAGTAGTAGTCAGATTGTATTTTGTATACTTGATTATAATATATCAATGACAAATATGACAGCTAGTTCCCGAAGAACTGGACTTTGAAGAATCCTAGTTCCTGAATAACTAGCATTTGAATCTATATCTCTATTCTCTTCTTCTCTCTATTCTTCTATATTTTTAACACGTTATCAGCACGATCAAGTCTCTAAGAATGTAGCAATCTTTCTTCGTGCTTCTTTTCAAGGTAAGGACTTACGAATATCTTTGCCAATGTATCTTTTTAACAAGATAAGAGAATAATAATAATAATAATAATAATAATAATAATAATAATAATAATAATAATAATAATAATAAAAAGTTTGCTAATTTTTCAGATCCCGTAGATCTATGAAATAGTTTGCTAATTTTCAGATCCGGTAGATCTATGAAAAAGTTTGCTTATTTTCAGATCCTGTAGATCTATGTAAAGGTTCCCTAATATTTGAATGCGCTAATTTTCAGATCCTACGAATAAGTCTCTAATACTTATTTTCAAGGTGAGGTTATGTATACATGTTTTACGACTGGTATAGTTTCACGTATGTCTGCTTATTATAGTTTCATGTTTTTCAAGGTGAGCTTTGTACAATCTGAAAGAAAAGCATCCCGGAACAATAATATGAAAAGCATCGTTCTATTTTTGTTACTGGATTCCTATTTTTTAATTCTCTTTTGGCTATATTTTATGATCTCTCAATATGTGATATATATAATATGAAATTATATCGTTCATGAGCCATCTAGATGTCTTTACGATGTGAAATCTCACAAAACATCCCTGAAGGATTGCGCAAAGCCAATGATATGAATTCATCGCTTTTGATAAGTCCCGGAAGAATCTATTATTCAAGCATCCCTGAAGGATTGCACAAAGCCAATAATTTTTATTGGTAATTGTTCATATGAAGATTTGTGTATAGTTCCTGAAGAGCTAGACCTTTGAACCATAATTGAAATTTAAAAGCTCAATTGATCTTGGTATATTTTGAAACAAATTAAAGTGATAAAAAAATATTATATATGCCTCTCAAGTATGCTCCCGAAGTAGCAAATGAAAAATGAGAAAGGCAACCAAATCGATTGAACTTCATTCCCATAAGTGAATGTCATGTATTATAATTTTTGGGTACGACAAGGCACTCGTGATTATAATCATTGATGTGATAACTATTAATATGATGTTTTAAGATCTTGATATGAGAATGTATCATATGAGTGGGATAACAATGAGAAAAATATTGAAAACATACTTGTTGTATATCAATATTTTTGCTGGATGAATTTTTTAATCAAGGTAAATATTGATTTTTGTCTGTCAAATCCTAATGGTGAGTTATACTTCGGCAATATATCAATTATTTTGGATTTTTATTTTTCCATTTACGTGAATGGCACAATGTTTGGACGTCTCTTCCTTTTAAATTATTTCATGATGGCCTTGATTAGTAACGTTTGTCAAAGGTGAATATTTCTTTTAGCAAATGAAATGCTCAATGTTAAAGAAGCATTTATGCTCATGGAAAAATTATTAAACATTAGAATGATATAATTATTTTAAGATATATTTTTTTTACGAATATGGTTGGTGTTAGAACTTGCCTTATAAAAATTGTTTGTTTGATGATGATCTTACAAATCATGTGCTTTGGTGTGTGTGTGTATATATATATATATATATATATATATATATATATATATATATATATATATATATTTGTTAACCTTTTTGGAGCTAAGATTTGTTGGTTATAAGAGAAAATAGAACGATGATTGTGCCTTTGACCAACCACTACCATAAAATTAAGATTATGGCAGACTTAATATGTAGTCTGAGTATCTCAAAATCTGGTTTGTGCATTGAAGGTTAATAATAATGAAGTTTACATGATACAAATGCCGAGGTATGTCTTCTTCGGAATAGAAAAATACTCCTTAATGACATTTACTAAATGCAATTTTCTAACTTTCTGGAGTATTGGAACGTTGACATCGAATGTCAATTTATGACGACAAATAAAATGTTAATAATGGCAATTGTGCAGATTTCAAATCAATAAATGACATTTTAATGTTGCATTATGTGTATCAATCAAAGTTAATTATATTTTTGTAAACCAGAAGTTTACTATTCTAAATAATTTTATTATTTGGCATATGATCAATTTCGTGATCGAAACACGTGCTAATGTAAACCAGAAGTTTGCTATGCATCTGAAAATCAAAATTAATTATATTGTTGTAAATAAGAAGTTTACTAATCTAAAAATTTTTATTATTTGGCATAGGGTCAATTACGCGATTGAAACACCTACTAATGTAAACCAGAAGTTTATTATGCACATGAAAATCAAAGTTAATTATATTGTTGTAAACCAGAAGTTTACTAGTCTAAATAATTTTGTTATTTGGCATATGACCAATTACGCCATCCAAAGTCAATATCGATGATTCATATTGATGTCATTAAAGGACCAGAAGATTCTTCAATATAATGAGTTTTCATATGTTATGCATTTTGAATGCAAAAGGATTAAGGCTAGAAGCCAGATGATCACATGTTTGGTTACTTTCAATTTGCAACCAGATGTTTGCAAAAATAATTAAATGTTTTGAAAGATCCCATATTATGGTTCCTAAATGGAACATAGTTTTTTTGATGTGTTGTATTCTAGTAGATCCCGAAGAAATCTACCAAGTTTCAAAGATATACATGACAAAGGGTATTGTATTGAAACAAAAAAAATGACGGAGATGCAAAATATATCTTTATTACTTATTCAAATTTTGTACCAGAAGTACATGTTATAGAAAAATTTTCAAGTTTCTTATTAGCATTATATTTTACAAAAGTGATGATGAGTGAGTGAAATTATATATATACACCGGAAGTGCTTACCATCTTCTGTACTTTGGCATGATTGTCTCTGTCATCTAAGTTCAATTGTCGTAGACCCAGAAGGTCACTAAGTCACATGTACCAATCGCAAATATTTTTGCATGTTAATTGTCCCAGAAGGAAAACCCGCGAGTATGGTAAATAACTTATGAATTTAAGGTATGCTAGAAGCGTTGTAGACCTATTGGTGAAAAGAATATTGTTCCTTAAAGGAAAATAAATTTTCAATGTGATGCTCCAAAAGAGGTCAATGAAACCCTAGAAGAGGTCAAAAGTTATATAGATCAACAACCCCATATTTCAAGAGAAGTAACCCCAGAAGTGGATCCAGTACCGATAAATTATGAGATCTCATTAAAATATGGAAATATGAGGGGACAATATATTGTTGATAATATATTTACATATGTAACAGCAATTGCTTCTGAAATTATTAATGATAATGAGCTTGAAGCTCAAATTACAGAAAAAGTCGACATTAAATTAATTGGCCAAAATTGAAAGGACCAATACAAGCTGAGCTATGGTTGTTAGCCAAACTAGAGCATTTGGACCAGTAGTCCAGACACCTGAAGTTGTCAATAATAGTTATGAATGCAATCACTTTTAAATTATTGATTAGTTTGGCGGTCCCTAAAGGACTTGACACACGCTTAATAGATGTAATGACAACTTACTTTTATAGCTCATTATATAATGACATATATATGAAAATCCCTACAGGACTTAAGATGACTGAAGCATATAATTCAAGATCTCAACTAATGTACTCTGTTAAATTGCAAAGATCATTGTATGGATTAAAGCAATCAAGACGAATGTGATATACTCGTTTGAGTGACTATTTGTTGAAAAATATATATGAGAATAATCCTATTTGTCCTTGTGTTTTCATCAAGAAAACAAATTATGGGTTTGCAATAGTTTTTGTTTATGTTGATGACTTAAACATAATAAAGACTCCAGAAGAGATCTCAAAGACTGTAGAGTACTTACAAAATGAGTTCCAAATGAAGGATCTTGGAAAAACAAAATTTTGTCTTGAATTCCAAGTTGAACATTTTGCTAGTAGAATACTTATTCATCAATATTCTTATATATAAAATATTTTGAAACAATTTATATGGATAAGACATATCCATTAAGCACTCCAACGGTCGTTCGTTCACTTGATGTGAAAAAAGACCCTTTTCATCCAAGAGAAGATGATGAAGAAATTCTTGATCCTGAAGTACCATATCTTAGTGCCATTCGAGCACTTTTGTATCTTGCAAATAGCACAAGACCAGATATAGCTTTTGTAGTGAACTTATTAGCAAGATTCAGTTCAGCACCAACCTGAAGACATTGGGTTGGTGTCAAACATGTTCTTCGTTATCTCCGTGGTACATATGATATCGGTTTGTTTTACCCAAATGGAGTAAAGTTAGAGTTGGTAGGGTATGCTGATGTTGGATATCTTTCTGACCCTCACAAAGCCCGGTCCCAAACAGGTTATGTTTTCACATGTGGAAAAGCTGCTATCTCATGGTGACCAGTGAAGCAAACAATCACAGCTACATCATCAAATCATTCAGAAATATTGGCTATTCATGAAGCAAGTCGTGAGTGCATATGGCTAAGAACTATGACTCAATACATCAAAAGCATCTGTGGATTGGTGATTAAGTTGATTAAGCAACTCAGGGGTAAGCAAATTTCATTAGTTAAAGTTATTTGGAATGAAACTACTGGAGAAGCAATGTGGGAAGCCGAGGACAAAATGAGATTACAGTATCCTGAACTTTTTACAGGTACATAATTTCGAGGACGATTTTTTTTTTAGTGGGGTAGTAATGTAACACCCCGATTTTTCGCTGCTTTCTAGTGTCGGTAATTAATATATAAAAATATATTTTTATCCAATACTTAGAAAATGATTTTGGATGATATACTGTTATTTTCACGTCATGTTTTATATCTTAGGGTTACGATGAAATTTTGGGTTGAAAATTCAGACGGAACCCGGTCTGCATTTTTACTGACAGTAAAAGTTTACTGCTTAGAAGACCTAATTTTAATTCGTAAACGAGATAAAAAATGTTTTTATCATATTTACTACGATACTGGAAGTTTTGAAAATTTTAGCCTAAAAATTAAAATATTATATTTGCTATGGGCGAATACGTCGAGATATCTCTATGAGAAACCTGCGTCAGATGAACCAGGGAGTCAGCAACGGGGCTGAAGTGATGGATTTGACCGATGTGACCGGCATTTATGACGAGCTTATCCGCGTCATAATGGTCATAATGACGCATTTATGACAAAGGAATATTTTGCCTTGAAATAACAATTTTACCCTTGGCTCTTCATAAATATTTCAAGCCATGCCATTGAGAATTTTGACCAAAATAACCCTAAAACCCACGGCTCCACCCTTGTCATCTTCACTTAGGCCATTATTCCTTCCAGTCTCATGATTTCTCTTCTTCAAAGTTCTTAACTTGCCAAAAGAACACTTAAGAACACCATAAGAGTTTGTGAAGAACATCATCAAAATCCTTCTTTTCTTTGATCTTCAAGAGGTAAGAACTCTTTATCTTGTCATTTAAAGCCTTTCTCTTCACAACTTTTGTAGATTTATGACATGAATCATCATGTTCTTCATTTCACTCAAAGTTCATGAAACTAGATTCAAAAATTCATAACTAATTCTAGAAAAATCCTTTTGACATGAAACCAATTTCTATGATCTCATAATCATCTCTATTTTCATCATCTAAAAGCATATGATCATGAGAAATTTCTTTCCCAACTTTCTGAACTGAGTCGAATCCATTGAAAAGTGATGTTCATGGGTTTTGTTTCATTTTCATGTCTTGATTCATGATTCAATCTTTTGAGTAGTATTTTCAGACTCCCACTATGACGTAGTTATGATATTTCAATTAGTGTAAAATACGTGTGATCGTAGATGGTGACCTGATAAGAAAAGGGTCTGGTGTAAAATGTTGAAGCATATGCAAAATATATACAGTGATGTATATTATTTTACGAGTGTTTGTTTTGTGTACAGTAATAAGAAAAAAAAAAAGAAAAAAATTTTATCACCAATTTTGAGAAGTATAGAGAATTAGAAAATGAATCTTGTTTTCCGAAGGAAACCAGCAAATTAATATTTTATTAGGTTTGATGTTTGAATAATGTTACTTAAATGTGATACATGGAAAAATAGGGTGTTGCAGTACTTGACCTAGTTTCACTGACGAAGAACACCAATCTTTCATTTTAAGCCTTTATATGTGATGCTATGTCCTTCAGAAAAATTCAACAAGAATGAAACAAACAATGTTGGCAACAATTCATGCTTCCAGTGGATATACACTTCTTGGAAGTGAGATTAAGTAAGCCAACAATCCTTCCATCCCACAAAATTCACAAAGCTTTTACAGATTCAGTAATATTGGTTCACAAGCAAATCACAGATGCTATGTTGAAAATGCCTGAGTGTTTCAGTTACAATGTTGCTGAATAATTGGTCATCAGACCAAGTCTTTCAGAGATATTATTGAGTTGTTTTCTGTTACATTTTATTTTAAAGAGCAGTAATGTTAGGGAGTTTTTTTTGTTTTTTTTTTTCATTTTTCAGTTATGCTTCAGCTCTATATGAAGCAGTAAAACATGCTTGTAATTTGTGTGCTTGCTGATATAAAATTCAGTCTTCAGTTTCTTTGCCTTCCATATATTTTCTTAGTTTGTCTTTTGCCTTATTTTGTTTCTTCCTTATAACAACAAATTGGTATCACAGCTTTTTTCTTGAGGGACCTGAGGTGAGTGAATATAGACCACCATTAAGAATGGAAACAGAAACAAATGTATCCCTTGCAATACCCATCTTTGATGGTGAAAATTATCATGCTTGGGCTATTAAAATGTCGGCCTATCTTGATGCTGTAGACCTTTGGGAAGCTATAGAAGAAGACTATGAGGTGCAGCCGTTGCCTGCAAATCCCACAGTGGCTCAAATGAAATATCACAAAGATAGAAAGACAAGAAAGTCCAAAGCTAAGTCCTGCCTATTCTATGCAGTTTCCAACACCATTTTTGCAAGAATCATGAACTTGAAATCAGCGAAATTAATATGGGACTACCTCAAAAAGGAGTACGAGGGAAATGAAAGAACCAAAAGTATGCAGATACTCGACTTGATCCGGGAATTCGAGATGCTGAAAATGAAGGAAGCAGAAACCATCAAAGAGTACTCAAACAAGTTGGTAAGGATTGTTAACTAGGTGAGACTACTTGGTAAGGATTTTTCTGATGAAAGAATTGTGGAAAAAATCCTAGCGTCTGTGCTAGAGAGATATGGAAGAAACTAAGGATCTTTCGAGTATTTCCTTGGCAGAATTGGTGAATGCATTGCAGGCACAAGAAAAAAGGCGACTGATGAGAGAAGAAGGGTCGATGGAAGGTGCTTTTCAAGCAAAGGCAGAAAACTCAGGAGGAGGTAAAGATAGGAAGGCCGGTAACAACTACAAGAACAAGGATGAAACCGATCCAGCTTGCCCTCATTGCAAAAAGACAAATCATTCACAAAAGAAGTGTTAGTGGAGACCTGATATTAAGTGCAGAAAATGTGGCAACCTTGGGCACATGGAGCGGGTTTGCAAGTCACCACAACATGAAGAAGCAAAGGCTGTTACTGAGCAATATGAAGAGGACCATTTGGTTGTCGCAACATGCTTTACAACAAGCAACACCTCAAGCGAGTCTTGGTTGATTGACAGTGGCTGTACAAATCACATGACCAATGACCATGAGCTTTTCAAGGAGCTTGATAAAACATTCATTTCCAAAGTGAAAATTGGAAATGGAGAATTTCTTTCGGTCAAAGGAAAAGGAACCGTGGCTATAGAAATTTTATCAGGTTTGAAGTACATTAATGATGTTTTATATGGTCCTGGCATCAACCAAAATTTGCTTAGTGTTGGACAGCTAATTGAGAAGGGATTAAAAGTTATTTTTGAAGACAAATGGTGCTGGATAAAAGATGCACTAGGCTGTGATGTGTTTAAGGTGAAAATGAGAGCAAAAAGCTTTGCTCTAAATCTAATGGATGAAGAACAAATGGCGTTCACAAGTGCTGCCAGCAATGCAGAATTATGGCACAAAGGGCTGGGGCATTTCCATCATGTTGGAGTTCTATATATGCAGAAAAACAACTTGGTGAATGGAGTTCCATTGTTAGAAGACAAGCTAACTGATTGTGTGGCTTGTCAATATGGCAAACAAACCAGAAAATCATTTCCTCAAGCAACACGGAGAGCAACAAACAAGCTGCAACTAGTGCATACAGATGTTGCTGGACCTCAAAAAACGCCATCCTTGAATGGAAGTAAGTGCTATATTTTGTTCATTGATGACTACACCAGATATTGTTGGATTTATTTTCTCAAATATAAATCTGAGGTTGTTAACATATTTTGGAGATACAAGGCTTGGGTGGAAAATCAAAGTGGTTGCAGGATTCAAAAGTTAAGATCTGATAATGGGAAAGAATATACAAATGGCATCTGACAATTTTTTTGAAGCAGCAGGTGCTGAACACCAACCTACAGCTCCTTACACCCACAACAAAATAGTGTAAGTGAGAGAAAAAATCGAAGCATTATGGAGATGACAAGATGTATGCTGTATGAGAAAGATTTGCAGAAGAAATTATGGGCAGAGGCTGCTAACACTGCTGTATTCTTGTTGAATAGGCTGCCAACAAGAGTTTTAGACAACAAAAAAAACTCCTTAAGAAATTTGGTTCGGTCACAAGCCAAACTTGCAGAACTTAATGACATTTGGTAGTCTTTGTTTTTCTTATGTACCACAGGTGAAAAGAGATAATCTTGATACGAAGGCAGCACCTGGAGTTTTTATTGGATGTACTGACTCTTGCAAAGCTTACAGAATTTTCCAACCTCAAAATGGAAAAATTCTGGTAAGTAGAGATGTGAAGTTTATGGAAGATAAACAATGGAACTGGGAAGAGGCAGCCGAGAAGCAAGTGCCAGAAGTTCCACAAGTTCTTGATGATGACATAGATGATGTTCCTGTTAGAGGTACGAGGTCTTCATCTGAGATTGATGAAATAAGTAATGTTGTTGTTTTTGAACCAGCTGAGTTTAAAGAAGCTGAGAAGGATAACAAGTGGGTTGAAGCAATGAAAGAGGAGCTCAGAATGATCGAGAAAAATGATACTTGGCAGCTAGTGGACAGACCTCAAGATAGAAAAATAATTGGTGTCAAATAGGTTTATAGGACCAAACTAAATGCTGATGGTTCTATAAACAAACACAAGGCCAGATTGGTGGTAAAGCGATACAGTCAAGTGTTTGGTGTAGATTTCTCAGAAACTTTTGCTCCGGTGGCACGCTTAGACACAATAAGGATGCTGCTTGCTTTGGCTTCCCAAAATGCATGGAAAATATATCAGCTGGATGTAAAATCAGCTTTTTTAAATGGTTATCTTGAAGGAGAGATTTATGTGGAGCAGCCTGAAGGTTTTAAAGTTAAAGGACAGGAGGAGAAAGTCTACTTGTTGAAGAAGGCCTTATATGGTCTTAAACAAGCTCCAAGGGTCTGGTATAGTAGAACTGATGAGCATCTTCAAGGACTTGGATTTGTTAAAAGTCCAAGTGAAGCTACTTTATATGTCAAAGAAACAAGTGGTAATTTACTTGTAGTTTCTGTTTATGTTGATGACATGCTTGTGACAGGAAGTAATGAGATCTTGTTGGGAGAATTCAAAGCTGAAATACTCTAAGGGTTTGAGATGACAGACCTTGGGTTGATGTCTTACTTTCTGGGCATGGAAGTGAAGCAAGATCGTGATGAAGTTTTCATAAACCAAAGGAAGTATGGAAAAGAAATCCTTAAGAAGTTTCACATGGAAGATTGCAAAAGCACTGACACACCAATAATCAAAAGGAAAAATTCAGCAAAGATGATGGAGCTGAAAAGATTGATGAAAGTCAATATAGGAGCTTGATTGGTTGCTTGATGTATCTTACTGCCATTAGACCCGACATAATGTTTGTTGTAAGTTTGCTTTCAAGGTTTATGCATTGTGCTATGCATTTTCAAGCTGTCAAAAGAATCATTAGATATATATCAAAGGGACAACTAATTATGGCATTAAGTATACTTGTTGTCAGAATTCTAAACTTGTTGGCTATTCTGATAGTATTGGGCAGGATCTACTGATGATATGAGAAGTACAACAGGTTATTGTTTCAGTTTTGGATCAGGAGTGTTCTCTTGGTGTTCAAAGAAGCAAGAAGTCATAGCTCAAAGTACTGCTGAAGCTGAATTTGTAGCAGCAAATGCCACAGTGAATCAAGCAGTTTGGATCAGAAAAATACTTGCTGATTTGCATATGAAACAAAATGAGCCAATGGAGATTTATGTTGATAATCAAGCTGCAATTGCGATTTCAAAGGATCCTGTTTTTCATGGCAAAACAAAACATTTCAAGATCAAACTATATCACTTGCGAGAAGAGCAAAAGTTTGGTGAAATCAAATTGGTTTATTGCAAGGCTGGTGATCAAGTTGCTGATGTGTTAACAAAGACTTTACCAAAAGCAAGATTTGAGTTCAGTTATGCTTAGGGAGTTTTTTTTTCATTTTTCAGTTATGCTTCAGCTCTATAAGAAGCAGTAAAACATGCTTGTAATTTGTGTGCTTGCTGATATAAAATTCAGTCTTCAGTTTCTTTGCCTTCCATATATTTTCTTAGTTTGTCTTTTGTCTTATTCTGTTTCTTCCTTATAACAATTTGCCTTCCATATATTTTCTTAGTTTGTCTTTTGCCTTATTCTGTTTCTTCCTTATGACAACATGCTACATGGATTGTTCACTACATAACCACTTCAAGCAATAAGAGGGAGGTGACAGGAAGGTGAAGAAGCAGAGGAAGAAAGGTTGGAAGGATTTGGGTGATGAGAGGCGAACAAGAGAGAACTTGTCCATCACTATTGGTGGCGATTGAGAGGGAGAGGGATCCAGCGGATGGTGGTTAGTGGGCGGCGGCTCCGAGACACCGGTGATGAAAATGTAGGGGTCAATTTGTATCACAGGAGACTTGGTAAGGTTGCTCACCGTAGCCACCGCCATTTTCAAGTTTACGTTTAGAATAATCTCAACCAGAGTATTGTAACAATAAACAACTGAAACATTTAGAAGACATGCGGAAGTCAATATGTTATCATTACTTATTACCTATTTTTCCTACGACCAAATAAACATCAAACCTTATCATTAATTTTCATAAAAGCTAATGTTGCACAAAAAATGTGCAACTGTGATATCTACTTTTTGAGTAGCTAAGATAACGTCTACAAGAGAAAAATCCTGAGAACTGATTTAAGGTATGAATTGCTTGAGTATCAAATAATTTCGCCAACGCCACAGCATCCCCGAGCATCCCCGATATGGACTAATAAGAAAGCCACACAACATATATGGTATAAACAGTCACAAATAGTACACGGTTCTGACTTGAAACACATGGTATGATTAATATGTATAAACAATACATTATTGATTAGAAAAATTCTGAGGATAAATGTTCTAAAATGTATGGATGGCTTACGTCACATTTTACAAAGAGGAGCTGTTCCAGACCCTCTAGTGAACATAGAACAAAGGTGGAACCGTGGAAGTTCATTTTCATGCTCAAATCCATGCTCAAGTTAAACATTTTTCGAGTTCCGATGTTATTGGCTATTAACAGTACATCAACACGTGGCCCACAAATTGATTCTAAGGATGGAACCCTGATCTTTAAATCTTTATCTCTCCATTGCTATGATAGTACTTCCCTTGTTATTTATTTCCTGCACATAATGAAATATTCATATGGTAATGGCAGTTTAGAAGAACAGTAATATCAGTCTTCTATGCAACAAGCATTGCTCAATGCAATTAAAATTGCTCAGACCAGTAGACTTCTCTTTTCACACCACATGTGAATTCTATTTCGCTTTCATGCATACAAACTATACTGAAATTCGAGAATCTTTATTTCTTTCCCAAACCTACTCATCCCCACTTCTCACCCTGCCTGTTATTACGCAAGCTAACCTTGTTATTCCTTTGTTTTAATTCACTAAATAAACAAAGCAACAAATTTGCAGCGGTTTTTTCCGGCAAACTTCATTTTAAATTTTATTTCATCTCTGGATATCCATTCCAGTATTCATAATTCTCCTTGATCAAAATTTTAGTTCACCATTGGAAACACAAATCTGCCACCTTACCAAGTCTTTAAACAAAAAGGGTGATTGATTTTATCATTTCAAGGAATATGTGAAAACTTTACTGCTTTGAATTCCTCCAAAGAAAAATAAATTTTGTTGAGGGATAACCAGTCCAGGAGACAACATACCAAGGAAGTTTAAAAGTATCTTTCCACCATCCTTGTTTTGAGCAATTTGCAACAATTTTGTCCAACCGTACAATGACCTGTGAAAATGTTGGCCTGACAACAGGCTCTGGATTCCAACATTCCTCAATCAATCTGCCACACCATGATAGTTAGTCAGCTTTAAATTTAAACGGGAGCTTGATGACCTATTTTTCACTTTAAATTGACTCACTCTTTCAAATCCGGAGGATAATGTTTTGTTTTGATCTTGAATGGTGGTCTTTTCCCTTCTAAGCACATGAACTTCACAGCCTCCTCGGCGGACTTGGGATGAAAGGGCTGTATACCCTCTATCATCTGTGCCGACAGAAGAAATATTACAAAAGGAATTACTGAGTTTCTACTAATAGAAGACTAATATTTTAAGGTCAGAATGAGAAATTCAGAAAATCTAAATGCCCCTAGAATTGAATCACTATGATGAGGTATGCATCAGTAATTTTAAGGAACCATGCCATGAATATAGTCCCAAGTCCCAATTAATAAGATCACTAAATAGGACTATCAGTGATACAACATATAAAAGATTTGAATAAATGTCGAGACAATGTTGGCGTCAAATTCCCCATCCCACCCTGAGAACCTAGGTCCAGCGGCCCATGTCTTTCTGTGTATCAAACTCATGACATCAGCTATGATGCCACTTGTACATGGAGTGTTGCCACTAATTAAAAACTATAGCTAATAGCCACAGTGCAACCTTTTCACTTAAGTGCATCAGCCTGAGCATCATGGTTTGATCGAATGCACATAGGCCGTGTGAAGGCAAGATGCAGTCCAAAGCCAAAAATACAAGAATCTCAAGAGAAGAAATTATCTTGAAAATTGGTGAATCTGATAATATGACACATCATAGCATATTAAGAATATTACGGGTGTTGTAAATAATAGGCACCTCATATACAATGAGACCAAAAGAATATGCATCCACGCTTCTATCAAATTCTTCATCTTTGTAAATTTCTGGTGCCAAGTACAAGCCTACAAAGAATACAGCCAAATCATTAATTGAACCTCGCAAAAGATTTTCTTGACAACTCTTGCCTTCAAATATTTTTTATTAGCTTTACAAAAATAGTTACTCTATGTAATAATGCTGTATCACTAAATCTTTCCTAAAATGCTTGTCCATTTTCTTGACTTATTTTGTTAAAAATTAGTCCCTCCTCCACGAAAGTCTTCATATTTAATTATATGCTGTCGGATTACCCAGGACACCTTCTCAATTCAACCTAAATGTCAGCCATTTCCCAAAATCAAGTAGGTTGAGAGAAAAAGGGCCCTATTCTAAGCAACATCATAAGCAGGTAACATATGTTCATTGTCAGAACCTCGATATCTCAAATGATGGACTATCCAACAAAATTCACCTTCTCTCTCCTCCCCCTATCCCCTTTTAAGTCATCTCTAAGAGAGTTTTGACACAACTCAAACAAATATTTAAATTAAGATTAATAAGAACAAATTTACAAAAACCATCTGTACTGTCTATTTTATCAATTTTCATTGCCTAACCTAAGCTAAGGGCAGCCAATAAAAATTGTCATATCCAATCATAACATGCATACTTAATTCAGGCTTGAAAAGAAAATTCTTATTGCATTCACAAATCTTATAACTTCAACCAGTTATAATTAAACTGATCTTAATGCAAGAAAATGGGATAGTGAAGAATAAAAACCTTCCAATCAATTTGGAAGGAGATGAAATCTGAGTCAAACAAAAAAATGTGAGCATACTTAAAAACTTACTTGAGAGGTCAACGTTAGCCTCAGGCTGTACTAGCCTTGCTTTATCAGGGGAGGTTTGCAATAATCTCACATTGCCAAATCCAGCTATCTTCAATTGCCCTCCACTATCCAGCAAAATATTTCTGGCACCTTACCAAAATTTCATATATTAAAGGGACAGTAATCCCAATGAGAAAAATACAATTTAGAATGCACATACAAGGAAACATCAGATTGTATTAAGTGGTCTTACTTTGGCTTTAAATCACAGTGGATAATTGGATCTGGTTTGCATTCATGCAGATAGTTCATTCCCCTGCTAACAATAAATTATCAAGATATCTTATATAAACAACCTGGAAGAATGTCCAATAATTTTATAATCATTCAGTCCATAATAAAATTAGCAAGCCAAGAAAAAGACCAAAGGCACCGTTAGGAAATCAATGACCGTATACAATAAGAGATAAGGATATGAAAGTTTTTAATGATGCGTTCACAAAGATTTTGTACAGCATAGCTACCTAAAATGGTTACTTGCCTGGCAATATCAAGAGCAAATCGTAGAGCTTTTGAAGGGGACAAACGGCCTTTCTTTTGAAGATAGCTTGCCAGGTCACCCTGAAAAATCAACATTGATATGAGCAATGAAAAGTTAGATACAAGATACTCCATTGGGAAACATCATATTTCCAAATGGGGTTTTGCTATGCTACTTCCACTAAAAATTTTCATCTTGCTAACATGTCCTAGCTCTCATGCTCATCCTTGTTTGCTATCTGCACCCTCTCTCTCTCTCTCTCTCTCTCTCCCTCCCTCCCTCCCTCCCTCCCTCTCTCTCTCCCTCCCTCCCTCACACACACACACACCCACCCACCCACCCAGACACACCTCTGCAAAAATTGAGATAGAGGGATGGTAAGCTTACCTTAGCATGGTATTCTCTAACAATCATCATAGGTATATTTTGGGTGACAGCTCCAACAAACTGGACCACATTAGGATGCCGTACCCTTTCTAATAATGTGAGCTCGTGTTTGAAAGCATTTCTGAGTGAATTGGTATAGATGGTAAAAAATTAGTGCCAAGGTTGAGTAACATATTACAGAAACAAACAGCAATTTAGACCATCTACTTGACCAGAAATCAAAGTGAAAAGTAGTGAATACATGCAGTCAGTCAAAAACTTAGCCAAGCAGAATAAGCATCAAACTATCCAGTTGAGTGGCAAGAAGCATATCATACATACATACAGCCACACAAAGATGATGAATTGCTGGGGTGTATACATACATGCTATCAGGATCTGAATAACTGTCCTTATCAAGTATTTTCACTGCAACCTTTGTGCCATTCCATTTAGCTACTTGATATGTTCCCTGCAAAGAGATTGATCAAATATGAATGAAAAACTACACAAGGAAGTAATTTTAGCATGTATCAATATTTAACTCAATATTGTCAGATGTTTATAGATCTAGTGAACTCAGTTCTAGTAAGACTTGGCAATGTTTATCATGTCATGTCACAAAAGCAAAAGCAATTATAAGAAATACCACTGCACATTAAGTACCACCAAGTACCACTTTACCAATATTCACTTGAAACAAACCCGAACAACAAAAATTGACATGAAAAATAAGAGATTAAAAAGATATATCCAGATGGTTTGTTGCCAAAGAGAACTCAATACATACATAGCTAAAAGATTATGGCAAAGCAAAAAATTAATGCAGGGCTGTAAACATCTTATATATATACCAAGTCACTAGTAATAAAGCAAAGTGTGACAGCCCATCATTGCAGTTGACCAAATTTGAAAGCAAAAATGTTCTCAAGAGTTGAAATTGTTTCAGTTGCAAGCATCAATGTGCATTTCTGTAAACAGATACCATTTCCTAGTGGAATCAAGTTGTGTAATATGCCAGAAAAGCCATAATAACTAATGAATAATCTAATTCAGTGAACAAGGTCCAGAGAGAGAGAGGGGTATACCTTTGAAATACCATCACTCTTCCGGACCTGGAGTTCTAATGGATTGAGTTCATATTCTGGAACTTCACGAGGATTTGCAACAGTCATTGGAGTCCTCCTGGTTTTCTAACCACATGAAAGATTATTAATCAATAAATCTCTGAATTCAATTCAATATATTCTATATTCATAGATACATAACATTAAGGAATGGTAATGATACCGGCACTTTTGCTCCACGGGCCTTCAACATATAATAAATATCTGTATTTCCATAATATTTAGCATCAGCCGCTGCCTGCATATCCATATATCACATATTACACAATAAAAAAATTTGTTTCAAAATTTAAGAACGTCGTTTACAAATTCATTGAGGCCTCGTTTGAATAAACATCTTATTTAACTACTTATACTATATAAAAAAAAATATGAGAAGGTTTTATTTCATATAAGCTTTTTTTTAATTTTGCTATTTAGTGTTTTGATACATATTGAAAAAATATATTACATATTTGATTCGTATCAACTTTTTCAAATAGCGTGAAAAATGCACAGCCGAATCTATCTTATCTGAAATTCAACTTGGTAAAGGCTCTTATATCATATTATTATATTAAGCATCGACTAACCCTAAAATCTTAAGCAAGCAGGTAAACATGAACAGGATGATTCTGAAAGGAAAAAAAATAATAATCCAAGGACGAATTTAAAAAATAAAAAATAAAATAAAATTGCATGACTAATTAATTATGGTTTTACTTTTCAAATTTAAGCACTAAAGAGAAACTCGGAGAGAGAGAGAGAGAGAGAGATAGAATTTGTGATTTGAAAATTACCGTACTGCCCCAGCGATCACGAGCATCGATGTTGGCCTTCCGAGCGAGCAAGAGCCTCGCAACCTCGACGTGCCCCTCACAGGCGGCGACGTGGAGGGCGGTGCGGCCATCGAGATCGATGCTGTTGACGTCAATGCCCTCGTTCAACAAATCCTCCACTCCCTTCACATCCCCCCTGCACGCCATGAACAGCAGCTGCATCGTCGAGTCCAAGTTCTCCGGCACCGTCAGCTCGATCTGGTCCTGCACGGGGCTCCCGCGCCGGATCGGATCGAGCGACGACTGCCTGCCGAAGCTGAACCGGAGGTTGTTCCGCCGCGGATCCAGCGAGGACTGCCGCGTGAACTGCCGGCTCAGGTTCCGGCGCAGCGAGGCGCCGCCGCCGAACGAGAATTGGCGCGAGATGCCGCGCTTCAGCTGCGCGGCAATGTTTTCCATTATTGAGAGATCAATTGATTCAACCAATCAATCAATGAATGGAAACGAACCAAGATTGATGGTGATGATTATGATGATATTGTTATTGCATTGCTATGTTTTTTTTGTGTAGTGGTGAGTTAAAGGGAGGGGGGGCTCTACATGATTGGAACCAACGAGGGTATTGAATTGAAAGGCTAGAAGGATTTTTGAGTTTTTTTTATTTTATTTTTTAACCAAATTGGGAAGCGAAGAAGAGAATGAAAATTATTTTTTGGATCGATGAAATGAAGCGGACAGTTAGGAGGGAGGGATGGGTGTGTGTGAATGACTGATTCTATGTCTGGGTTGACCCACATTCCACAAAGAGGTGATGACAATGCAGAGTCCACTTTTTTCTACGCATTTCCGCCAAAAAAGCCGTCGTTGTCTCTTTTTCTCTCCTTCTCTTTCTTTTTTTTCGTGTCGGGATCTCGTGTTGTGTTTTGCCAACGATGGACAACTGTGGCGGGCGAGATGAAGGGTGTGAGTTGGGTTGATATGGGACAGTATGGCCAATTTCTATTTCTAATGAAACCTGAAATATTAATCACGGAAACTGATGATAGGATAATATTATGTACTCCTAGTTAATAAATGTTTGAATATTGGGAATAGATATGCATAATCATATTTTAAAAGGTGAATTCTCTTGTACCCACGATAAATAGTGGGTAACTTTTATTCTGTTTAGTTAGTGTGCTCAGAAGCTGCCAATTCAATTAAATGATCCATATCAGTTTCAGATTAGGGTTGACCATCTATCTTTGTTTTTAAACCCCACTCAACTTTTATTTATAACTTCCGCCCCATTTATTTTTACTTTTTAAATGTTAATAATTTAAAACACGATCTAGCCTCCCCGCCTCCACTCCGGCAATCACCATCGCCGCCTCCCCCACCACACAATATCATCCCCTACATCATATTTCTCGTGCAGCACCACCAACAACTCAAAAAGGTCAAGTCTGAGAAAAATCAAAGAGCAAAAAGGTCTACCTTCCACAAACAGAACAAGACAAAACAAATAGAACCACCTCTCATTAGGGATGACAATTTTACCCATACCCGTGGATACTCGCGGATAAAATCCGCAATGGGCACGGGGCGGGTAGTTAAACGGGTACCCGCGGGTAAAATAAACGAGTAATTTCAATACCCGTTTATAAACGGGGCGGGGGCGGGTATCACACTATCCGTGCCCGCGGACACCCGCACCCGTTACTTAAATTACTAAAATGTCCTTTATTATATATATGTAGTAATTGTTAAATGTATTTGATTACTTTTGTTAGTAACTTTTGTAATTGGATAACGCTTTGATGCTTTCTTAACATCTATTTGTATGAACATGGTTATTTTAAATTGAATTATGCATATTTTAGCAATTTTTCAAGAAAAAAGAGTATATATTTTTTCTGGAAAAAATAATCCGCGGATACCCGCAAACCCACGGATATCCGTGAAACCCGCTGGATATCCACCCGAAAGATACCCGCGTGGGTAACAGGCGGGGACGGGTACAGATTTTAGCCGACGGATACGGGGACGGGGGGAGTGCTACACGTGCCCGCCCCGCCCCGTTGCCATCCCTACCTCTCATCTTCATTTTCTTTTTTTAAAAAAATCCTTCTCCTCTTACCCACAGCAGGGACACCTTTTTCACTCAGAATCGGTAGCCATCGCAGCTCCGCCTCGTCACCATCAACACAACCCCTCACAGTGCCATGCTTCAACCAAGACCACCACGTAGAGCTCCCCACAAGCAGGATCCTATCACCATTGACCAGATCCAAGCAGCTTGGGTTTCTCGGCTGCTCAATGATGTCGCCGTCGAAGGAGACCACTGCTCGACCCTCGTGTCCTCCGTTCGGTCATCGTCGTTTTACCACCATACAGTCCAGATCTGCTCTGCCACACCATCTTCTCTTCTCTTTCTCTTCCTGCAAAATAAAGACCAGATCCACACCATCTTCCCATGGCTATTTGTTAGGTAGGCACGACCTGGGTAATGGAAATGGAGGAAGAGGAAAGCTTTAGTGATGGGTTTGAATGTTTTGATACAATTTTTGTTCATTTTCTGATTTGGGTTTTCACTATTTGTTGGAGAATCCCATATGTAAAGCTCCCCATCCCACTCCATTTTCATGTGCTTATAGGGTGGGTTTTAATGGATTTGCATAGATGGTGGTTGTGTGAGTATGCAGCAATAATATCGATTTGAGCAAGTTGTGCTTTTTGTCGATGGAGGATTTTTGGGTACAGTGACAGTGGTTTAAGGGGTGGTTTCTGGGTTTTTATGATAGGGACGGTGAGGGGTGAGTGGTGGCTGAGGTGATGGCAGCGGGACGGTGTATGATGGTGGTAGATTATAATGGAGGGAGAACGCGGATTTTGGGTAGGGGATCTGAATATTTTGCAGAAACCCTAAATTTAAGTTTTTATTTTGTAATCCTTGTGGATCTAAAATATTAAAATAAAAAGAAATTGATCTTTATTTTGCATAAAGGTCCCCATGGGGCAGAAGTTTAAAAAAAGTTTAGTAGGATTTTAAAAAAAAATTAGATAGTCAAAGCTAATGTGGAACTAACATAGACCATCTAATTGAGTTGGCAACTTCTAACTGGACCAACTAAGCAAAGTAAAAGTTACCTAATATTTATAGTGGGTATCAAAGAATTCACCTTTTAAAAATCCGATATATTCTAAACGAGTGAAAATAGGGTCCAGTTGCTAGTGCCATGTGCTAGAGTAAATCCTTGAGTTCTTAGTTCCTATTTATATTTTGGTTTACCAGGACAGCTTTGCGGTCCCGTTTTCTTATCACTTCGATGGATTAATCTTCATGGTTGTGTGAAGGATATTCTAAAAAATCAAAAAGATTATATTTTTAGTTTGAGGAATGTTTTTTTTACATCAAAATGGGATATTATTTAGTGTCTCGTTTGTTTTTTGGATGTATTTTTGAGAAACGTGTATATAAAAAAGATAAAAAGTTAGTAAGAGATAGAGATAAACATATACGGTATCACATACGGTATCCAAAATTTGTGTTCAAATATCATATCTCTTTTGGTTTTACTATTTTTTGTTTTTATTTTACTTAGAATACTAACCATAATTATTAGTGCACTCGATAAGGAATTAAAAGAAAAAAAATTGACCAATGGGATGTTGTCTAGTGGAAGCAACTAGCCCTCATAAGAAGGAGAATTTGAGGAACTCTCGTTTGAATCCTTGTAGAGTCACCCTATTGGGAGGCTGAGGACCAAGGGATAAAATCATGTTCAATCAGTCAAACCAGATATTAGTCCCATAGTGCCTAATTAAGGTGGGTTTCGAACCAAAAATAAAAGAAAGTATACGTTAGCAAGTTGTAACTAAAAAATTTTAAATACACCCGAAGGTATGACTTGCTAACGTGCTCCTTCTAAAAAATGGGTGGATGCACATTAGCAAACCCATATGGATTTGCTAACATACATCCACACATTGTTTAGAAGGTGTACATTTATTATAACTAAAAAATTATCAAATACAGTTGAATGTGTAACTTGCTAACATACCCCTCCTAAAAATGGATGGGTATACATTAACAAATCCCATATTAAATATTCGATATATAATACTTAGATTTTGAAGACAATATTTCCTTCAAAACCCTTATTTTATACAAGAAAAATAAACAATGTCAACAAAATAATGTTTCATTTATCATTTTTATTAATTTTTCGATTGAAAAGTCTGAAAGAATAAAATATTATTTTCATTTTTTTACATTTTTACACTGATTTTTTTAAAATTTCAATCAAAGTTGTCATTTTTTTAATGCAAGTTGCAATGTTACCATTATAAAGTATGCTAGAGTTGCTTACCCGTGCTGAACGTACGGGTACAGTTTCATAGTGTCAAAACAAACGATTTTATAGCACTCAAACCAATTTAACTTGAGTAAAAATAATTATCAAAGGCCCAAACGATTTTATCCATTGTCAGTTAATGTAATACCAATAGGCCCATTTCTTTTTGTTTTTGGTTAACCTAATAGGTCATTTCATCACAAAGGGACGACTGAAACACTTGAAATTCCATTCTCACTGTTCATAAGCAACCCTAAATAACATGATAAGAACAGCAAGTCCAACGACTTGAAAATAAGCGCGTCCATTTGCCACGTCAGCAGACGAGGGTTATTCTTGTAACTCAAGCATACATCCATAATGCCTAACTAAAATTCAGTAGACGTCCACGGTGCCACGTCACTGGATGGATTTTCTTTTAAGGGCTTAGCAAGTCCAAAGACTTGTATGGACGAACACTTCTGTCACTTGTGTGGACGAACGCTTCCACCACATCAGTGGACGAGCGCTTCTACCACATCAGTGGACGAGCAGGTTATACAACTAATATACACAGTTTAACATTTTAATTCCACATTTACAACTTTTGGGTTCTCAGAGGAGTACAAATCATATTTCGCAAAAGAAAAATAAAAAAGGAGAAAAAAAAAGAGTGGTAGGGGTGGGGTAAGTCTCTACATGTAACCACTCTGGTTTTCATTTTTAACCCAACTTTAAGTGTGCTATACCATATTCTTACTTTTAGTTATCACAAAGATAATATAATTTAATATAGTAATATTTATTTATTAGTCAACAAAATCTTTGAAATTGAAATGTATCAAAGTTTGCAATGGATATATTTCATAAATGCTAGGTTTGAATGTAAAAAAAAAATTAGACTTGATAATACAGTAGATATCTGTATAAGAAAAATATTGAAAATTTGATAAGGTTAAATTATAATGTCAATTTAGTGTTTACCAATTCTATAAGTATATAACAACATCGATACCAATATTAGAGTGAATATAGTATCAAATACAAAAATTCAAATAGAGCATACATAATAAGCATTTCAAATAAGGTATACAATGGTTGGACTCGTGCAAAGAATTACCCGTCCAAAGGTTATTTAAACTGTTTATAATTTAATTGATAAGTAGACAGGTTTTTCCTTAGTGGACGAGTCCATAAATGAATATATAAATAACTTGATAAGAACAGCAAGTCCAAAGACTTGAGAATAAGCGCGTCCATCTTGCCACGTCAGCAGACGAGAGTTATTCTTGTAACTCAAGTATACATCCATAATGCCTAAAATTCAGTGGATGTCCACAGTGCGACGTCACTGGACGGATTTTCTCTTAAGGGCTTAGCAAGTTCAAAGACTTGTGTGGACGAGCACTTCTGTCACTTGTGTGGACGAGCGCTTCTGTCACTTTAATGGACGAGCGCTTCTACCACATCAGTGGACGAGCAGGTTATACAACTAACATACACGGTTTAACATTTTAATTCCACATTTATAACTTTCAGGTTCTCAAAGGAGTACAAATCACATTTCGCAAAAGAAAAAGAAAAAAGAAAAAAGAGTGATAGGGGTGGGGTAAGTCTCTACATGTAACAAATCTGATTTTCATTTTTAACCCAACTTTAAGTGTGCTATATCATATTCTTACTTTTAGTTATAACATATATAATATAATTTAATATAATAATATTTATTTATTAGTCAACAAAATCTTTGAAATTGAAATGTATCAAAGTTTGCAATGGATATATTTCATAAATGATAGGTTTGAATGTAAAAAAAAAAAGACTTGATAATATAGTAGATATCTGTATGAGAAAAATATTGGAAATTTGATAAGGTTAGATTATAATGTCAATTTAGTGTTTGCCAATTCTATAAGTATGTAACAACATCGATACCAATATTAGAGTGAATATAGTATCAAATACAAAAATTCAAATAGAGCATACATAATAAGCATTTAAAATAAGGTATACAATGGTTAGACTCGTGCAAAGAATTACCCGTCCAAAGGTTTTTTAAACTGTTTATAATTTAATTGATAAGTAGACTGGTTTTTCCTTACTGGACGAGGCCATAAATGAATACCTAAAGAACAGCAAGTCCAAAGGCTTGAAAATAAGCGCGTCCATCTTGCCACGTCAGTAGATGAAGGTTATTCTTGTAACTCAAGTATACATCCATAATACCTAACTAAAATTTAGTAGACATCCACGGAGCCACGTCATTGGACGGATTTTCTCTTAAGGGCTTAGTAAGTCCAAAGACTTGTGTGGACGAGTGCTTCTGTCACTTATGTGGACGAGCGCTTCTGTCATTTGGGTGGACGAGCGCTTCTATCACTTGGGTGGACGAGCGCTTCTGTCACTTTAGTGGACGAGCACTTCTACCACATCAGTGGACGAGCAGGTTATACAACTAATATACACAGTTTAATATTTTAATTCCACATTTATAACTTTCAGGTTCTCAAAGGAGTACAGATCATATTTCGCAAAAGAAAAAGAAAAAGAAAAAAGAAAAAATAAGAGTGGTAGGGGTGGGGTAAGTCTAAGCATCGTTCTTCAAGTGTAAAAATTGCTTCTCAAATGAGTCATCATCTTATACCTTAGTATGTAGTGTTTAACATATTGAAATTAACTTATGCAATGTTTAAGGGAAGCAAAACAAATATATGATGGAAGCACCAAAAATTTGTTGGGAGAAACTTGGTCCTTCTAGTTTCCATGAATGAGAAAAGATGAGACAAATAAGGAAAAAAATCAATGAAGAGAAAGATGGTGACAAGTGTATAGAAAAAGCATGAGAAGAAGAGATGTGACTAATGATAAGAAAGAAACGTGTGTTATGAGCATCAAAAATAATTTGTTGAGCTTAAAAGCTTGCATTCAATTTCACACACTTGGGTAAAACTCTAAGTTCAATGGTATGGCTAAAGTTCAAAACCAACTTATGAAGTCATTACCATATAGGTTGGAGCACCATCATACTGTATAGGAGGCAAGGGCAATTAGTGATCAACTCTATTGAGCTAGAATTTGGAAGTGAACCAAATTACAGAATGCCAAGGTCCAGTGGAAATACAACCAAAAAAAATATTTTTTGTCTTCACAAGCAGAGCTTCAATGCCAAAGTCTTATGCTTCTGTTTGGAGCATCAATCATAATGGGAGAATCGCACTACAATGTACAAAATGTCAAAATAAATTGAACAAAAAATCATTACAACTTGAACTAAACTTCAGTTAACGACTGAAATACAAGCATGATAACCGCCCTATTCGCCACAATCTTCCAGCTTTTTTGTGTGTGTCCCAATAATAGATCTGCATCAGATCCCTTCCACCATCGACATCGTCGGCGATCTTCCCAGCAACCACCCACACCATCAGGCACCGACATCAATGGCAAGCCGGAGAAGAAAAGTACAGGGGGACGAAATGAGATAAAGAGAGATCGAAGAGGAGTGGGTTTCATTTTGATGCAAAAGAAAAAGAAATGGAAGACAATATTGTATATATCTTAGCATTAGTTTCATCCTATCCTATGGCTTCAAGCTTTACGCCCTTATCTGTATCTATCTTAGCTTAAAGCTTTACGTCCCTTCCTATTTTGTTAGCTTTGGTTATTTGACTGAAAATAAAGTCTATCATATGAAGAAAGAAATGATGGTTAATAGACTAGTTAAGCTATCATCTTCAACAAATGACCAATAAAAAACTAATTTAACCCCCAAATCGTGATTAATCCGCCAAATCAGCCGCACGGTAACTTGCCACATTGAGGCTTATTAAAGTTATGATCAACCCTTTTTATCAATATATATATATATATATATATATATATATATATATATATATATATATATATATAAACCCATTGTATACACCCTTATGACCCAAATGACAACCAGATTTCTTGCAGATCGTCTTATCTCCACCACGTTATTAATTTTGTGTATCTTTATGTTAGTGGCAAAAATTTGATTATTTTAATATTTGATTATATAAATAATCGATAATCAACTATAGTAGAATTAGTTTTATGTTTGGATGTGTTTAGTGAATAATTAATTATGAATAATCTATTATTTCAATAATTTATTTTGCTTACATTGTATAAAAAAATCACTTTTATATGATAAATTACAAAAAAATTATGAATTTGTTTCATAATTAGTTTTGTAAAGATTAAATAGAAATAACATTATTTATTTCAAAATAATCTAACCGTTTTTTAAGAAGTTTGAAACTTCCGACTTCTTTAAAAATAACTTTTTTTTTGGTAGAAATAGTTGTTTTGCAATTTAATTAGTTAACCTAACATACTGACTTCTATTGAGAAACAACTTTTACCATGAAAAATAATAGTTGTTTGAGTACTCTTTGCTAACATTCAAGCCACCGACAAACACACATAGCAACACTCATAATTACGGCAAATTGAACGAGAACTTCTATCGATAACCCACTTGACCCGATGTTTCAAAACCCGATCCAATCGAATGATCGAAAATGAGACCGATTCAAGATTTGACCAATTGAACTAGTGGTTGAACCGATGTACAAACGTGTAATTATAAATACACATTAATAAAGAGATCAATCATCAAGTCAGATTTCAATCCAAGTTCCAAATTTTCATACAAAGTCAAAAAATTTCAATTGCATATTCAATAACTAGTTGTTTTAATTTTAACATTGAATTATATTAACGGTAACATGTAAGAATCAACAACCCTCAAACAAATCGAACTAATGGTACCTTCTTTTAAAAAATAAATAAATGGAATAATGAATCGATCAATTTTTGAAAATGGAATTTTTGTCGAATTAATTAATTCTTGCATAGTTAGACTGCTTTCTTACTCTAGTTCGACTAAGACCGAGGAGGTATCCAGTCAACATCAATCGATTGAATTGGAATGAGTGAACCATTTATAATATCGTTGAGAGATAGTCAAGTAAATTCATCTTCAAAATAGTAACTTCATAATTCAAATTCACAATATTATAGACAACGTTGGCTTAAAGTTGCAGTCCACTTTTACTATTACTAACTGCTTTGATTAGTTCTACCTCAAGGTTTAAGATTAGACCAACTTGTAAACGGAAGATTAGCCAACAACAGTGCTCATAGGCCACCCCATACCTAAATCATCATTGATCGAAGATCAGATTATTAGGGAGATTAAAAGATTTTCATTTTGAAAGAGACAAAGTAAATGGAGTCTCACCTATACAAATGTCATTTTAAGCCACTAAAGTCATGCAAGCTGGGTTCATAAGTCATGTTAGCCAATTGAGATGTCACATACGACAATTCAAGCACTAGTGTTGACGTAAACATCTCTTGATAGCAACCAGTAGAGCTATTTTACCTGTAATCGTTAAGTCGTGTTCGAGTTCCATTTGTTTTTTTTTTTTTTTGTACATGTTCCATATGGAAATGATTACAATTTTTTTTATTAGGAAAACTCAGTGGTTATAATTCAACTTACTTAACTCTCATATTAAGAGGATTTGAATTTGAACTAGGTTGCCTATTAGAAAATAAAAATAAAAATGTGTCCCATATGGATTAGTCATATGTTACAAGCTAGAAATCAAGTTTGAACCATAACTTGGTTTCTTTTTCCGCCTCCCCTCCCTCCCTTTCTTTCCCTCTCCACTGACACAGCCTCACTCACACAATAGGCAGTCGGAATCCTGTGAGACGCCTCTATTTTTGTCTTCTTCTCAATGTAATGCGACAAGGCACGACCTGACTAGATTAGTGCGAGAGTTTATTAGAGATATCTAGTTAGTTACATTAGTTAGGAAGTTAGTTGCTATCATCATTAGTTGTATAAATATCTCTTTGTACTTTTGTAACTACACTTAATCATTTTACTCTTCTCAATTAATACATTTCCATATTTTTCTATCTTCTTCTCCATGGATACCATATTTCCTAATATGGTATCAGAACGATATCATCCACCATGAAGAGTTTTTTCCGCAATTATTTGTTCTTTAGTTTATTCATTTTTTCTTCCTTCTCATTTTACTCACAAAACCCCAAAACACCACTCTTTTACTTCTTTTTCCAAAAACATCAGAAAACTCATTCCCTTCTATGAAACTTTCTTGATTGGCCGAAGAGGACAACACATACATACTCGATTAAGAATGCAGCTCTCGAAGATCCAAACTCCAATCTCTTTGTAGGGGTGTTCGCGGATTGGATTGGATCGGTTTTGAGCTAAAAAGTCATCCGATCCAATGATGAAAATATCGTGCGGTTTGGATTGGATCGGTTTGCTTCCTTAAAAAAATCTGATCTGATCCAATCCAACCAAATGCGGTTTGGATTGGATTGGATAATTCGGTTTTTGTCATACTTGATTTTTTTTCTAATGTCAAGTGTCATTTCTACTTATATTTAATAGTGGATAAAAGATAATCTTCGTTTTAATTTGGGAGTTTGAGAAGAAAAAAATTATTGATATTTTTTAACACGTTCTTTTATATTAATTCTCTATATCTACTCCCACTTATCCTATTTTTTTCCTTGAATCAGCTACAAATAAATTGTAGCTAATTATTTTTCAAATTTACTTAATTGTTTTCCTATTTTTCATGATTACTCGATCAAATATATATATATGTTATGCATCAAAACTTTTAGTAAAATATAACTTCAAGACATTAATATTTATTCTAAATAGTCTTATATATGTCATTCCAACAAAAATATTAAGGAGAATGATGGACATAAAAGTATGAAGAATAATGTTTAAGTATGAGTAATATTATAATTTCAAAAATAATAGTATATGTATATAATAGATCGGTTTGGATTGGATTGGATTGGATTGGATTTCACTATAGGATCCAAAATCCGATCCAATCCAATAAAAAAATGCGATTTTTTTCGGTTTTAGGTTTTCGGTTTTTTCGATTTTCGATTTTTCGGTTTGGTTTTTGCAGTTTGAATTGGTTTGGATCGGTTGATGAACACCCTTATCTCTTTGTCTATTACTGCAAGCACTGCGGATCCTATGTCCTCATTGTCGATACCTAGTTGCAGAAGATTCCTAAAAAAAAAGGCTTACATTTTGGACAAGACCAAACATCTTGCCAGATTCAACATTCACAAGACTGGAAAAGTTCTCTTAAGATGAGGTGTTCCCTGCGACTACCATCGAGCACCCGAACAATGATAGTGATGACATTTTCATCATCAGTCGGAGGTTCATTTGAAAGCCTCGTTTCTTTCTTATCAAGCATTTTCTTTATTGCAATTCTTGATGATTTGTTAATCTCATAAAGATTTGTTCAGTGGCTAGTGTGCCACATTTTCAATATTGCTGCAAGCAAGCCTTTGTGGTTGGTTAAGCAACATTAATAATTCTTTCTTGCTTCTACCAGGATCGTGGTTAAGCGTTTTGCCTAAAATTGGCATTGAAATTAATGAGGTATAACAAGCCCATTTTAGAGCGACTTTTGACTAATGTTAATTCTAGCAAGTCGACCCATTATTGATATTTGGAGGCCTAAAAAGATCATTTTAGAGCAACTTTTGACTGGTGTTAATTCCAGCGAGTTAGCTCATTTCGTATACAAATTCCATTCTTTTGCCAATGTTCATTATGGCAAGATTCATTTGCTTTTGGAACGAATGCCGGGGAGACACGGAAAGAAGATCGACGAAGCCCAAAAGAAGGTTGAAGACTTCTTAGATCTATGAACTTCGGCCGTTACCTATATCATTGTTAGACTTTTCTTGAGTAGCAATGTAATTAGGCTTATACATTTGTTTTTCATTGATTGTTCTTTCTTTTTCTCTTATTTTGTTGCTTATTCCAAGCTGGACTTGCTAAGGAGCACTTCCAGCTTGCGGGGGGACTATTAGAGATATCTAGTTAGTTACATTAGTTAGGAAGTTAGTTGCTATCATCATTAGCTATATAAACACCTCTTTGTACTCTTGTAACTACACTTAATCATTTTACTCTTCTCAATTAATACATTTTCATATTTTTCTATCTTCTTCTCCATGGATACCATATTTCCAAATAGAGTTAGACCATCTCTATCTCCAGCTTCGCTCTTGATCTTCTCTCCTTTGGACTTGTTTCAATCCTTCAATCTTCTCCAAAGTCCAAGCCACAACTGGTGGCAATATTTTTTTTTTTTTTTTGCATTATTTGGTTTTTCTTGATTTTACATGTGTAATTATAGTAAGCAAAGTCACCCAACTCAATTAACTCACCAATCTACCATTTATAGAGGTAGGTTGGCCAAAATCTAGCTTGTCACTAAAGTGATTCAACTTAAATCGACTCGTGTGTTTGGATGAGCGTTTGACAAAATTTTGGGTGGAATTGATTTTGTATAATTGATTTTAATAGAATTGAGTTTGAAGTGAAATAATTAATGTTTGTATACTTTTATTTTGAAAGTAAGTTTGATGTAAAACTTAGTGTAATTTGAGGCTAAAGATCACGTTTGGGGGCAGAAGCTACAAAGTGCATGTTTGGATTCACTTTTGTGAGAGGCAAAAGTGATTCCAGAGACAAAAAATTGATTTTGACATGTTTGAGTGTTCTTGTCTAGAATTGATTTTGCCTCTGAAATCAATTCTAATTTGAATCTATAATTTGTAGCTTCTAGCCCCAAACGTGATTTTTAGTCTCAAATTACACTAAGTTTTACATCAAACTTACTTTCAAAATAAAAACACACAAACATAAATCACTCCACTTCAAACCCAATTATATTAAAATCATTTTACAAAATCAATTTCACCCAAAATCACGTTTGTCAAACTCTCATTCAAACACACACAAATTCTAGCTTCAAGTTAGAATTGGTTCCAGGAGCAAAATCAATTATAGTTAAGAACACCCAAATATATTAAAATCAAAATTTTGTCTCTGAAATCACTTTTGTGAAGACAAAAGTGACTCCAAACGAACAGGCACTCACTTTTTACTCAACTTATGCGAGTCGAACAAATCCAAATGACTTTGACAACTCTTACAATAAGTGGCTTTCTCTTTCTCTTGAAACAAAAATGGGTATGGAAGTCAGGCAGCTTCTAGGGTGAGAGACTATGACAAGTCTCTCACCATGCAACATCATTTATTACCCTTAGATTCTTCTCTACCCATATTCATACCATGTATCCTCCACACCAGATAATCACCCTCATCAACTACCTCTCCCAGTCCTAATGGTTGACGGCGCTGCCCCATCACTATCTCCCTTCTCCGTTGCTGCCCCAGCAGTAACTCTTCTCAGGTACCATCGTCGCCGCTGGCGACATCCTCGTTCTCCTTAGCAAGTCTGACACCATTGAGGAGCTCCTCTGTTTGGTCCCCTCTTTTGCTCCAATGAACCAGTCACTGCCAAACGCCTCAGACCCACCACCGCCTCAAAACCATAGTTCGAAGCAGCCCTGCTAACCGCCTTGAGATTGAACAGCTTGAGACGAAGCTGACGTTAATGGGTGGTTTGAGATTGAGGGTTGTTGTCACCGCTGGAGAATAACTCGTTGTCTGGGGTTCCGACGCGGGTGAGGTAGAGGAAGGGACGACACCACGTGACTAGGAGTCATGGCCCCCCGCGGTGGCGGCATGCGCCACCGCCGTCTTGGGGTTACAGATCTGGACTGGGTGGCCGGTGGGTATGGTGGTGGGAGGCAGAGGAGAGTGAGGGAGGTTGTGGTTTTTCTATTAGAGGCCAGATCTGGTGGGTATAAGGTATACAACGGTGATTGAGCGGTGCCCGACGGTGGGTGAGCAGTGGCGTGTGGTGGCTGAGAGAAGGGGCGGAGAAGGAGAGAGACTTGGTTTCTGGTGAGGGGTGAGGGTCTTTGGATGGAGTTGGGATCCAGTGTGGAGAGTTTAGGATATTATCATGAGGATCATATTAAATCAAAGGTGAATAATGTCCTCTCATGGTGAGAGACTTCTCTAGGTCTCTCACCCTAGAATTAGCCATGGAAGTCAAGGAAGCATTGCTGCATTGGCTTATGCTTGTGGACGACTATTGACAACTGTATGTATATAGGGTTGGTATTAAATTGATTGAATTTGATGAATAGTTTGAGAGTTGAAAAGGGTTTGACAAAAGTATATATCCATCTTTAGAGAAATATATAGTTATTGTAGGAAGATCGTATATATTAATACACTTGGTTTCATGACTAGTTACATGGATGTTCAAATGGACCTAACCATAAAAATCGATAGCGGTCTCATAAATACACACTTATTAGTAAGGTAATCTATGTGCGATATCAAGTCTTGAGTTTGTTTTGTTTCCAATTTTCTGTTTTAAAAAATAATTATAAAACTATCACTTTATTTTCATTATTTTTTTTCTAAGGATTTGTACAGGAAATGGCGAAAAAAGAAAAAAAATTGTTTTTGGTGTTTCCTGTACAAAATTTTGAAAACAGGGAAACAGAATGAAAAAAGAAAACTGAAAACAAAACAAATATGCCATAAATAAAATATTTTATCTATATATTAAATACATCATTTTCAATATAAACTTACTCCTTTTATTCCTTAACAAGAACTTAATCCTTCCTGTTAAATGAATTTAATGCAATTGATTAAGATTTTTATCCATTTTTGTCGGCATTAAATGGGTCTAACTGGTTTTTTTTAAAAGCCCATTTTAATGGACTGGTGGGCCATTTCCTTTGTCCTTTTGCTTGGGCTTGACAATCATGTTCACCCCACCGTTTCCTGTGCGAGTTTTAATTGTTATATTTTCAGTCACAGTTACAACAATGATAATATTATTTTCTCCTTGTGTCTTATTTTCAAACTTTTATGAAAGAAATCATGAAAATAATAAAAATTAAATTTTGATGTATTTTAAGCATATTACTACATGTAAAAAATAACTACAAATCAAACGACATAATAGTGTATTGAAAATAAATCTTAAAATTGTAAGTAAAAAATATATCAACTACAAATAATAAAAAATTAAATCAAATACCATATATTCTCACTTTTAACTTGCTTTTTCTTCTTGAAATAGTATATGAATTCATCTTAAAAATTATGAGATATTAGAAAATTACTTGCAAATATCTTAAAAACCCTTTTTATTTGAATTATTTGACTCGACACTTCGAAGTTTGAACATCGGTTAATATATATATATATATATATATATATATATATATATATAAACTAAAAATATAAATATGTTATTAACAATATCTTTAATGGGGTTGCTTAAGTGATGTATATAACTAAACAATTGTTCTTTACATAATTACAATATTGGAGGAGCTAAGGTAGACATGAGTTGCTTATAAGAGTTGCTTTTATAATTAATCGATTCTTATATAAGAACATCAAGTGTAAAAGGAGAAAGAAAAAAAGATAATTGTATTGACTAACTTCTTCCGAAAATTGAAATAATAATAAATGTAAATAAAGATGTGAATAACTTGTGAGACTCATGTTCTAAACTTTTTAGAATTATACTATTGGAATAAAGCTTTGTTTTAAATGGTATAAAGTAAAAAAGTTGTAAAATGACATAGTAAAAGCCATGAAAAGGAATTAAGCAAGATATGTAACAAGAAGAAGAGTGTGTTTGAGAAAGATTAATTTTTCCTATTTCAAGTGTCTTTTTAGCTAATAAGTTTCTTCATAGATAATCTATTATGTTTAGGTTTCTAGCTTAACTTTTAAAAAAGTTTTTATTTTTATTTTTATTTTTTAAAAAAAACTGGTTAAAGCCATCTAAAAGATTTTAGCTTAAGATTATCATGATTTAATTATTTTTTATTCTCAAAACTATCTTCCCTATTTTTTCTTGCAAAACTAACTTCCAAACAAATATGGTTAAATTATATAAATAACTTCACATCATTTTTCATAATTTACCATGTAAAAGTGATTTTTTTGCACTATTTAAAAAATAGATTATCTTAAAAGCGTTTTTCATCAAATATACTTAAACAAAAACATATTCTGATTATAATTGATTATCACAATAATTAATTATACATATAGTATATATTTGGATGTGTGTTTGACAAACGTGATTTTGTAGAATTGATTTCAATACAGTTGAATTTAATGAAAAATGATTTATGTTTAAACGTTTTTATTCTGAAAGCAAGTTTGACATAAAACTTAACAAAATTTTCAATTCAAAAATAGAACCTAAGCTGCTTCTGAATTTTGATGCACAATTATTTTCCCAAATACATAATAACCAAACACACTAGAATGGCATTTGAGAAGTATAAAAACACTTCCGATATCTCCATATATGAAATCGATTATAATCTATTTTTTCCCATTTTCTCAAATACAATCGAAGTGTCAAATCCGGTGATAAAATCTATATGAACATTACGTTTACCATATGTCACTCATGTAAAAACGACTGTCATGCTTGCTTGCTTACCATAATATTATATTTGTTGGATATTTATGTGATAGTAGTATGTTAATTTTATCGCGTTGTGTCCAAAAATAATATATTCTCCGTGCATAAGCAGAGATATTACAAGTTACCACTCTCAGCCGCCACCATTAACTTCCCTCCTTCTCACTCTGAAATCTGAATATCAACCCATAAGCACAAGAGTCGTTTCACTCTTCTTCCGGCAATGGCAACCACTCTAACTCCAATTCAAACCTTCACATCCCATTCTCCAAAAACCCTCTTCTCAACTAAACCACCTTCCTTCTCCAAATCTCTCACTTTCACTTCCACTCACACTCACATCCACACCAACAAAACCAACAAACTCCTCCTCTATGCTGCCACTTCCGGCGACAAAATCGTCGACAACGCACCCCTCTCTTCTAACGGCCCTCCCATTCGATCCAAGTACGCTTCCAATTTCACTCTCAACAACACTAATGATGCGTTTGTTTATTTTTATTTTTATTTCTGATTCTAAATGCATGCATTATTAGGGTTCGGAGACACTCGATTTCGGTGTTCGTCGGGGATGAGAGCGGAATGATAAACCGAATTGCTGGTGTGTTTGCGAGGAGGGGTTATAACATTGAATCGCTAGCTGTGGGTCTCAACCAAGATAAGGCTCTGTTTACCATTGTTGTCTCCGGCACTGATAGGGTGCTTCAGCAAGTGATGGAACAGCTTCACAAGCTCGTCAACGTTTTAAAGGTGAAAATTTTATGTCATTAGTGTTCTGTGACTGTGACTTTTTTTTTTATGTCATTCGGAATATTCCTAGTGAGTTTTTAATCAGAATTTTGATTGTGTCGTAGTGTACTGTTCTGTTACTCTATTTTTTATCCCATTCGGAATATTCTTAGTGCTGCGTATTGAAAATTTTGAGTTTTTAATCAAAATATTGAAAAGATTAATCTGAAGTCTAAACGGAACGTTTCATTTAATGAGCAGGTAGAAGATCTTTCCAATGAGCCTCAGGTAGAGCGTGAACTAATGCTCATAAAAGTGCATGCTGATCCTAAACACCGTGCTGAGGTAGCTGTTATATGATTTCTGGGTTACTGGGTGTTTTAAGCAAACATGTGTTATGTGTGTATACATCTTTTTTTTTCTCTCTCTTTTTTGTTCCTGTTTGTTGGTCACGTGTGTGTGTGCGCGCGTCGGGGGGGTGTTATCTCCTTGTTTCTCTTTACTAATTATTTATTTATCGCGGCGAAATTCTCAGATACAATGGTTGGTGGACATCTTCAGAGCTAAGATTGTGGACATCTCAGAACATTCAGTGACAATTGAGGTTATTACTGGACAGCTTTGGATTTGCTTTTGTTTTTAATTCTTCTATGCATATGCAACCTGTAAAACTAGTTGTATTTGAAGGGTATGTTCTTGGGTGGACTCTTTATGCATTACATGTAAACGTAGCCCTGAGTTGCATTGTACCATCGTCCATCTCTTTTACCAGTTGATCCTTAAATCACAGAAAACTTATATTTTTTTAGTTTTGTTAGCCTTTTTGGATTTTGTTGATTTCTCTAGTAATTTATGCTAGTTATACTTGGATTAAGAATTCAAAATATTAGTTGTTTGTGCTCATAATGCCTTCATGGTGTTTTCTTTCTGGCTGTATTTGTCTCCTTATAATAACACGTCGAATTCATGTTTCATGGAAATATTTGAGTGCGTCATATATGTTACAACACTACTCAACAACGGTAGGCATAATTTTCTGAATTACAAACTGCTCAAAGCTTAATCATTGATATGGCTCAAATATTCTAAAAAATCAGTGGATTGGACAGTGCTGGTTGTGCCATTGCAAATGATTGTTTGACAGAAATTGGATAGAAGGTGGCATCAAATGGAACTCATTGTATGGGCTGGTATCTTGCTACTAGGTCTTTGTTTTGTGTTGGGGATTTTTTTATTCGCTTTAGGCTTCACAATCAATTGGACTGTACTTGTAATTAGGGGGAAAATACTATTGTTATTTTGCTGGAGCGGCTCTTTTTATGTTATTGTTTTTGTTCTTGATTTCTTGTCTTTCATTGTCTCCATGAATAGGATTTTGTCTGCCTTTACTTATCAAATAATATCAGGAAAAAATAGTATGGCGATATGAACTGGGTGGATATTTTCACCCTTATTTGCTTCAGTGTTTTGTTTCATATTTCCTTTCCATCTAGCTAATATTTAGTCATCACTATTTACAATTGTTATTTGCAACTCATCTTTAGCTATTCTCGGTGATACAATCAGGTCATAATTTCAGGTGAGTTGTTCTGCAAATGTTACAGGTCACTGGAGATCCAGGGAAGATGGTTGCAGTTCAAAGAAATTTAGACAAATTTGGAATTAAAGAAATAGCCAGAACTGGAAAGGTTGGAAAGTTCAATTGAGTACCTAAGAAATTTCCTTAAATTTCATCCACTCCACTTTGTCATGCATTATATCGTCAGATTGTGTAAAATTTACTAACCCATTATTATCTTGATGATGTAACGAAAACTAGATTGCATTAAGAAGGGAAAAGATGGGCGCATCTGCTCCATTTTGGCGGTATTCAGCTGCTTCTTATCCAGATCTTGAAGGAACAACAACCATTAATACCCTTGTAGGAGCGAAAAACAGGAATCCTGTTGGCGAAAGTGATATGCCTGTGGGGGTATGATCTTATGTACTCTTTTAACCCTATCAATTCCTTTTTTAACATACGCTTGGAACACACTAACTTTAATTTTGTAAATTACTCGCATGAAATTAAATGATTTCTAGATCCTACGGAAAGTGTTAGATCTAGAAATCATAAACATGTTTAGTTTCCTGAATCAGAATTTTATCAGGCAAATTTTTTGCAGTGACTTCAATTCTTATTTGTATCTCGCACTATCGATATTCCACAGCTAATGCTCTTCAAAATTGAAAACCTTTGGTCCCATATGCTTTGGAAAAGTTTGATACTTTGCTAGAATGGTTTTGGTAAACACACATGCCTAAGTTTTATGGAAGTTTGCAGTTAATGCAATTCTCTTGTGCATCTGGCTGGAGTGCAATGGCAGATGTCTCTTTGCTGTTCTGCTCATTGAATTTTTAAACAGTTAGTCATTTCTGACATGCACCTATGCAGCCTTTCTACATTCTCAATTTTTTCATATTTCTTGTTTTATCTCTTTAACCCTATTTTGGAGAATATCTCATCCTCCATGCAGTTGTACTTTCCCACTTTACTTTTTCATTGCTTTTCCATTTTTTCTTTAAAAAAATGAATGCATGAATAAATGAAAGACCTTTTTCATCTGGGCCTTTAGTTCCCTTGTATACATGGTGGATTGTGGTCTGTTCCTTTTTAGCTCACTATTCATTTATATTTTCTTTTTCTTTTTTTTCATAAGTACTTGGTGAGTTTTAAAATTAATTGTTGCTCTTAACTATGATAGCAAAAGACTCTAGAACAAATTGTGGATCTTGGCTATCCCTCTCATACCTCGATGGCTAACAGTTATGACCTCAATTCCTGTCTCCAGCTTCCTTTTGGCACCAGAGTTCAGAGCCATTTTTTTATTATTGTCAGGTCGTGGTAGAAAATGAATGATATAATTCTAGGTCACTTTACGTAATAAACAGTGTGATGATCAAATTATATTCTTGTTTGATCTTTATTGTCTTTGCTTATCATCAATTATACTAACCTTTGAGTTTATAAAATTTTGATGACTGACTAAAGAACAAATATGTAACTATTGCACAGAATGAAGTGAACAGTGACTTAAATGCACTCCATTATCTACATGTTCAGTATTTTCTGTCTCTCCTGTACTTGGATTTATTTGATCGTTGGTAAATTCAGATCTATTCTCTGACCTTTTCTTTTGAAATGTTTGCTTGCGTGAAGGGAGATGTATATCCTATAGAGCCTTCAGATGGTTTTACAGTCAAACAAGTACTTGATGCTCACTGGGGTGTTCTCAATGATGAAGATGTAAGATGGTTTATTATTGCTTATTGTCCTTAACTGTATCCCTTTTTATTTTTTTGCTTGTAATGCCTTGTAAATGTAATACCTAAGTCATCCTCATTCGCAATTTCTTGTTAGTGTTCTTCTACTCAATTTTTCCTCTTTCAAGTTTGATTGAAATAGTAATGAAGTTTCAGTTTGGTTTTTTGGTTACACATTTGAATATATTCATTGAGTTGTAAAGTTTTTATATTATAGTTTTTTTTAACACGGCTGGAGCCTTATGCACTTGCAATCCCTAGTTTTATTACTTGTCCAAATCCAAGCTTGAAAATAGTCCATTTCGCACATGGTTTTTTAAGTTGCAAATTGCCTCAGCTTCAAACACGTAATACCGTTTCTAACCGTTTAAAATATTTCTAGTTAGATTAATTAGCTGAAGGCAGGTTGAATATGGCATTTCCTAGTATCAAGGTTCCATATCATTGTATTCTTAAGGGGGGATAAAATAAACCTGCATGTGATGTCCTTCTGAGAGTTTTAGCTATAAATGCTAGATGGGCTATTTCTGTTTCTTTTCCCTTTCTGGGCATACACTTATCAATAACTCAGGTGGGTTATTCTTTTAAATAAAGCATCTGTTTTTTTTTTTTTTTTTTGACAAGCAAATATATTTAGTGTACAATTGGTACTCTAACCCAAATACAAATTAGGAAACGATATAGCAAAACTTATGTAATTAAAATACTGGAATTACCAAGTAAAACCAGTATTGCTATTACAATTTAGCATCTGTTTCTCACAGTTTAAAGATTTTGGTTAAAAGTCTTTGACAGCTGAAGCTTTGTATTTCACATAAAATGTTTTTGCTCTCTTCAATTTCTACTAGGTGTTAGAGAAGCTTGTACAATTTATGATGTCTTTATCATTATTTTCTTAAATTAATTTTAGTCGTGCTAAGATGATTTTGCATTTTAGAAATCAAGTAGTGAAGGCTTAATGGAGTGGACCAAATTGTAAAGTGATTCATAAATCACTATACATTCTTGTATAACTTTTGTATTGCAAATTGATTCCCCTGTAAAGTTTTAATGCTAATTAGAAATGTTTTATGCTTTCTACCAAAAAGAAATGTTTTATGCTTGTAAAGATCCCAGAGTGTAGCTTAATGCTCGATGTACCCTAGCATGTAATGATCATGGTTTTTTCCTGGATGACATACATGTTGCTGTCTTATTAATGGAATAACGTGTGCCTTCAGACTAGCGGAATTCGATCACACACTTTATCCATGCTTGTGAATGATAATCCTGGAGTTCTCAACATTGTTACGGGAGTTTTTGCCAGAAGGGGCTATAACATTCAGGTTTGCTTCATGTGGGTTGTTTTATAATTTATATTTGTGTGTGAAACAGAAAATGCATAGGGCTAGCCTTTTTAGTTTCCATGTTTTCTCATCTGCTTGAATCTGCCCTTTGTTATTTCCAGAGTTTAGCTGTTGGACATGCAGAAGTTGAAGGACTTTCTCGACTTACCACTGTGGTTCCTGGGACAGATGAGTCAATCGGCAAGTTGGTGCAGCAACTCTATAAGCTAGTAGATCTGCATGAGGTCCAAAATCTCTATAAAAGAGAATGCATGACTTCCGATATATAAACTGTTTACTTTGAGCTTTATAGTTTTTAGAATTACGTTTTATAGCACCTTGTAGCACTTTTAATATGGGTCTCCACCAGTGTCCTGATAGACAGAGCGGAAATCTTTACCTGCTTTCCTTCAGTTTTTTTTTTTTTTTTTTTGTATTTTACCATTGAGAGCAGTATCGATTGAGACAGTGCATAAAATTTTTACCATTTTTTAAAATTAAGAAATTTTGGACATTTTATACTTCTCTCTATTTCTTCTTCATCTTTGGATTTTAGGTTCTTTTTCTCTTACTATTCAGCTGCCGTTGTTTGTGTTTCTGAATTTTTGCTCGCTAGTTCATTCACATGTTTTACTGACATTTCTCTCCAGGTTCGTGATATCACTCACTTGCCATTTGCTGAACGAGAGTTGATGCTAATAAAGATTGCTGTAAATGCTGCCGCGCGACGTGATGTCCTCGATATTGCCAGCATTTTTAGGGCTAAAGCTGTTGATGTATCCGATCACACAATTACCCTCGAGGTGAATTTTATTGTAGACTTTTTAACCAAGTCATACATTATCGTATTTAACATCATCTTGTATTGATATTGCAATACTGGTAATGGATATTGGATACTACTTTACCATAGAGAGAATGTTGAATGTAGCAACTATAATGTACTTAAAAACAACTTTTTCTTGTTTTTATAATTTCCTTTACAAAACTTTGAAAACAGGAAATTAAGTGAAAATAGGTAGCATTTTTGTAAATAATAATGAAAACATATCAACGGGAAATGGAAACAGAAAAAAATGGACATAATTTTAGGTTTAAATTGTCGCTGCCCCACCTTTGTAACAATATTTTATCCTTCTTTAAGATAAATATTAGTGATAAATTTTTTTATAAGCAAAAGTATATTAATAATAAGTATCAGTGGTACTCTAACCTGAATACAAGAACACAATCCAACAAACAGGCAAATGGAAATAAAATACCGACCAACTCTAAGGATAGTATTAGCTTTACAGATGTCTATTTCTAATACCAAACCCACAAACCAGCAACCCCCACAAACTTAAATCCCAGCAAAAGCACCAATGGCCCTGGTAGAAAAACCCATATAACCCACCCCCAGATACAGCAAACGGGCATAATATAATTGAGTCACTGAGACGATGTTTTTCCCCAAAAAGCATAATATAAGTGAGTTAACAACTGATGACACCATATTGGTGCAAACCTGTTGGCATTGCTTCTAAGTTAATCATTTCACCCTTGCAACTAGGGTTTTGGTTATTAAACAGAAGGTTACTGCTTTTTACTTTGATGAAGTTAAGCTGATGACAGAAAAATAGGATTTTTGTTTCATTTATTTATGTGGTACTTCAAAATATTTCTTGCTTATTGATCAAAAAAATTTATTTCCTGCATTTCCAACTTCTGCCATAAATGAAATTACTAACTTCTGATCCTTGAACATTTTGGAACTAATTCATATGCTCTTGTTTCAGCTTACTGGAGATCTAGACAAGATGGTTGCGTTGCAGAGATTGTTAGAACCATTTGGGATTTGTGAGGTTTGTGCTATAAATCTTTTCCACTTACATGGTAGATACTTCGTGGAGACAGTTTACTTGTAGCACCTTTTTCGTATATTTGCAAAGTCATATTTGGTGCTTTTGCATTTTCTGCCCTTAATTATTCCTATACTATGGCTCCAATTGACAGTATCATACATACTGTCACATTACCAAACCTGAGCATCTCCATCCCACCAAACCTGTGCTGGGTCAACATTTTGGTGCTGAGCCAGCCAGTTAGCAACTATTGGCTGGTTCACTACTCTTGTTATACTATGCTTTTTGCTCTTGCATATCTTATTGCACCGGTTCTCCCAAATTTCGATCCAGTCTTCCTAAAAACGATTTCTTGTATCAGGTGGCACGAACTGGGCGCATAGCACTAATACGTGAGTCAGGTGTGGACTCCAAGTACTTGCGTGGATACTCTTTTCCTTTATAATTTCTTTCATCTGGATGAAGTTTGTGGGAAAGGTGAGGGTCGAGTTTTTGGCTTGCAGACACTTTTTCTTAAGGGTGAATACTGATTCTTGCCTTCTAAACTATAACGTTGAGTCTTTAGAACAGTGTTTTGCAAATCTAGAACATTTGAGATAGAAGAAATTATTCCCTTTTGTCACCTTTGCTTTTTCCTTTTTTTTTTTATTTTTGTGTAAGTAAAGTTGAGTGATATATAAAGTTTGGTAAATGGGTCACGGCTTGCAGGGCGTTTGGTAAATTATTACCTACGGTTTTTAAAATAAATAAATAAATAATAAACTTCACCTCTTTACACTTCAAGCCCTATTTTTTCAATTCTATTCTCCTGAATTTTCCTGATTCTTTAAACCAAAACAAGTCCATCCATACCCAAGAAACCAAGACCCATATTTGCCCAACCTAACCCTCCACGTCTAATTTTAGTTCAGACCACCACGTTGCTAGGGTTCGCAATGAGCTGAACTTAGCTGAGCTCAAGCTAGGTTTCGATGACAATTTGGTTGGCTTGAACTTAAATTTGATAAGAATGGAAGCTTATTTGTTTGCTCAAGCTCATTTTGTTATGAGCTCACGAGCTGCTCAGACTTGCCAAGTTAAAATTTGTGTGATGCATCTGAATTTAACCATAATTCATCTCAAAACAAAGGCAAGTCATTAAGTATTTTATAATGTATTTTCGTACTTCCAACGAAGCAACCACTGATTATTCAACTAATTCTTCCAACATAAACAAAACAACTGTCACGATCTTACAGAATTTTGATTAATTGGTTCCGAACAATTTAATTTATCCTGTTAGCAAACTTGACTCACCATGGGTAGAAGTCGGGTTGGGTTTGACAAAAAATGGGTTGGTTTTAATTCAAGTTGTTTGATCCCAGGCTCACGTGGGTGAGTTGGATTGGTTCACATGTGGAAGAAACAAGATTAGGATATGGATTTGGTTATGGGTCACTCTGTTTAAAGAAGTTAAAGGAATTCACGTTATGAATTAAGTAATGATATTTGGACATAAAAATAGTGTTCAATATCGTATCTACTTATTTATTATTTTTTTCTCTCTTATCATGTATTTTATCATTTTTAAGATACTAATAAACTCTACGATGTCTATACAAGATGTACAAATTGTGTTCCAATATCTTAACTCTTGTGAATTATATGGTGAAGTTACTTATTAGTTTTTGGTTTTTAGTTTTTTTTATATATACAATAAATTTTTCCTTTTTTTTTTCTAAAAAAATGTGTACCAACACATTTAACTCATCAACCCGTGGTTGATTGAGCCACTTTAACAGCTCGAGAACAGCACCATGTCATTGCTTATCATCATCATCATTGTTGTTGAATCAGCTCACTAGCTGATTTGCCAAATATATGAAAGTTCAAACTTAAATGTATTTTATTAGCAAGCCAAAATTTGTAACACAAGTTCAACAATCAACATGAGTTGGTGAGATGAGCTAAAAAAATCTTGTTAATGTATCACGTATCATTTTAGATCTCCTAGGGCACTAAAGTATTGGACTCACTTTCAGTAAAGCCAACATTTTGTCTTCCACGAGTTTTCACCAGAATAATGATTTTCATCAAAATCATTTTAACCCATGCTCATTTTGTCACTAATATATCCTTGACTTTCAGTGATATTTTTTTATGGAAGCATCAATTGAGATTTTTCGGAGCCAAATATTATAAGTAAACTGATAAAATTGAGCTATATAAAACAGATGATCCATTAAAAGTTGTTCTGTGTGGATTGTGCAAACTGCAAAGGCAGAAGAGACATGCAATTGGTAGGGTGAAAATAACATTACATTTGGAAACCAACATAACCAATGCAGCGCATGACATCACATATAAAAGTGTAAGTGGCACCACGCACAACCAGAGCATCTTGATGGGAAAAAGTTTCCCGGCCACGCAAATCTGTTCTACAAGTTGAGCTTTATAGTTTTTTTGGTTTTGTTTTTTTTTTAAAAGAAACAACATTTAATATCATAATTTATTATAGGCTACGTTGCAAGTTCATCAATCGGATCCCATCAGCAACAGAACACCGCCCAGTTTTCTTTACTCCTCTGCAGCACTAGCGGCACTCAGATCCACGCTGAGGTCAAGAACCTATACAAAATCAACCAGTTAAGAATATAAGTATCAGCAAGTTATCCAACTACTAAGAAAACCATCAAAAGAATATGATGAATTATTATCCAATATCCCCCATGCCCACCACTAGACCTAAAACACAAGGTTGCGAGCCAGGTTGCGAGTTCATCCATGGGCTTTCTGTTTGACTCATTGGTGCCTTATTGCAATTGCAACAAAAGAATCAACTAGAATCTTCAATTATTTTTTCATCCATGACAGTCTTGAGCAAATCATTAATTTATGTATTAAATCAACATTTTAAGAAAGCTTATGTAGAAAAAAATTGAAGTTGAAAGGATATGATTGATCCTAAAAGATACAAATTCAACATATTAAGAAAATTAATCAAATAAAAAAAAATATTTTATTAACAAAATATATTCAATCAGTGAAACTATAAAACCATCACATTTCCAGCCAGACAGCCACTGTATAAGGAGGAATAGTAAGATGAAGATGAAATTCAAAATACAAGGCAACTGGGAAGCTAACTTCAAAACAGCCACCAAAAGAACCCTTAATACGACCATTAAATATCCAACTCATCATCCTAAACAGATCGAATTGTAGTCAGTGTGCAGCTATTTTTAGGTCGGGAGGAGGGGAAGAAGGGAATCTAGCTTTTTGCAGAAGTTTGACTTACATGAAGTAGAACCATAAGTCATATCAAAACCGAAAGTCAGAGTGATAATACTTCTCAACCAACATTGTTCGACTAACATGCAGTCAATTTAAGCTAAACAATTATTTCCCCATGAAAGACTAGAAAACAGTGATTCCTAAAGTTTGTAGACTTGTGAAATTATAAATTGATGATATATGATAAAAAGCACGTTATAGTCTTAACTATTGGAGCTAATGGCTATAATAGAATAATGCCAGTTGACATTTGTGCCACTGGCAAGTTAATTCAAGTGCAGAAAACGAGCAAATATGATGGCAGAGAACTTACCTTTCCAGTTATCAATGTATACATGTTGAGGACGTCTGTTACAGTTGACTCGAAGTGAGTAGTAGCATCATAACTCTGTCAATAAATTTCAAATATGTTATGATCAACCTATCAACATAGCATACATAAATATAAATATATATGATAAAGTAAACTCACAGTTGAAATAAAGCAGTTGTCCAAAGTTGGTTCATTGACTGGCTCATATCTGTCATACAGATCAAAAAATATCTCGTCAACTGGTCCAAGAAGGTCAATTCCTGGCTTTAGTTCAATCGGAGGCTGATCGGTCTCTGCCTCTGCTGATACAAATGCAATAAATTTTCCCTTTGGGGCAACATTGTGAGAATATGAACAACAAAATAAGTACCTGCAAAGGAATACAGAAAAAAAAATATCAATGTAGCAAGGAAAACTTTAAACATATCTTTAAATTGACCGGCTAAGCTTCAGTCAAGACTCAAAAAAGCATTGCCCACACTAATTATTAATTAATGGTCCCAACAGCAGGATAGATATTATTGAGCTACTGTACAAATATCGCAATAGGTTCTACAAAGTGAAGTAAATCTATTTTTCACACCGCATGACAACTTACATGTCTGACTTCCGACCCAACTGCTTTTGTGGTAGAATAACTTGAACTGAATGGGAGTCATTGGTGTTGGGGATTGGGTGGCTCATGATGGCTATTGCCCTTGCAACCCTGCCGACTTTCCTCACCTGTTGAAACGGTTACATTTTTCTTTTAAAAAAGGATGCAGTCTACATCAGGGTCGTTTCAAAATTAAAATCAGCTGACATTCGCCAATAATTTATTTTTTCTAACAAGAGCATGGCTCAACTTCCTTCAGAAACAGAAATGGTACTATACTTTTGGCAAGGTCATTGACTTTTAAAATATTATATATATATATATAAGCATGCTCTATGACTTGAACTGAAATTTAAGGAGCATACAATTTTTCACACTCTCACCACCACCTGAATTAGTTGCAAATAGTCAATGGAAATTGATTTCCATTACCTTGTTGGGCAAGTATGATGGATCACAAACAACTTTTTTGCACTTTGCAGTTTCCCCTTCAGATGTGACACCAACAACCTTTCCTTCCTCATCAAATTCTACCTGGCAATAAAGTAAATTAAAAATCAATTTCAATAGTAAGAAGGTATATCAGCAGTTTGTTCAAATACAATCAAAATCACAATTTTGATAAAAAGATGGGGGAGCAACCCAAATAATGCAAGTCAACAGAATGAATAAAAAGTCCAATCAATATATATTGGGTTAGGAGTTAGGATTTTTTCACAGTAGTGAATCAGAATCAACTATACACCAATGAATAACTTTTTGAAATTTAGTATAATGCTCGTAAGTTTTCGAAAATTTGGCATTCAAAAGATCTAAATAATAGTTATAGTTCAAAGGTTGGATTGATCAAAATCATTTTCTTGTAATTGTGTGCGCTAAATCTTGCACCAATATCAATTGAGAAAGTGAAAGAAAGAGACAGAGACAAATGTATATAATAGAGATCTACCTTGCATTCAGGTTTATTCAACATATATGTTCCACCATAAACAGCACTAAGCCGAGCAAATGCCTGAACATAAAAAATGAATTAGCAAAACATGAGCAAAACAAATTAAGGGCCCGTTTGGTGGTCAGGATAATAGAGACAGGATAGGATAAGCTATCATATCCTGTTTGAAACTGTTGTTTGGTGAGCCAGCAGGATAGGATAAGGCAATCCTGTCACTTATCATATCCTGTCCATCTAGTTAAAATTCTATCTTGAGGGGAGGGCTGGGGTTAGCACTCAACAGGATAGGATAAGGTTTTTTTTTTTCTGGTAACAAGTAGGATAGGGTGATTTAAATTATAATAAAATATCAAAATATATAATACATAAAATAATTAAAGTATAATAAAATAATAATTTAAATTATAATAAAATTTAACATGGATACCAAAAAGAGGTATAATAAAATATAAAATATTTAAAATAATAAAATATTAATAATTCAATTTAAAATTTATTTTTATTTTATAACAATGCTAATTTTGTTATTTTACATTATTTTAAAAAACTGTAAAATATAAAAAAGTATTATAATAATTTAACTATATGTAAAGTAAAAACAAAAAATGAATATTTAAAAATATAAAAATTAATTTTATTTAGACAATATTTAAAAAAAATTAAAAATTATATGTAATTTTAAAACAATGATAATTTTGTCTTTTTATATAATTTTAAATAATGAAAATTATAAAAAAAACTAAAATCTAATAAAAGATGAAAACATTTAGAATAAAAACAAAAAATTTAAAATTCATACTTAAATTATAATACTGTCCGGTTGGTTATCTGGTGGACACCAAACGTCGGATATGATAACAGCTTATCCTGCTCATATCCTATCCTACTCCCATCATGTTCTCTTATCATATCCGCCTCTATCCTATCCTGACCACCAAACGAGCCCTAAAATGAAACATCCCTAAAAAGAAATGAAGCAGATGGGTAAAGAGAGATATAGAGAGGTATACCTGAGGAAGCTCTCCTAAACCATACAAAGGATATATGTAAGGTGATCCCCCTTGAAAGCGTGCAAGAGACTCTGAATATAACTACAAGTGGGAGACAAAATAAAGTTTAGCAACCAAATGAGACTGATGAAACTTTCAACTAATAATAATCCACAATTGAAAAAGAACAAAGCACATAATAAACCAGTACATTTACCTTCATTCTCTTCACAGTGTCCAGTGCAGGTTCATTCAAGTAGCGGTCATCTCTATGAAGTGCAATAGCATGACCAATGAAGTCTATAGTGTTATCATCGAGGCCATATTTTCTGTCACAGGTCAATAAGAAAAGCAAAGGGGTCTTAAAATAGTCTTTGTTACCATCCATACGAAGTTCTAATTTCATTTTCATTACAAGTATGAAGAGATCTAGATGATACAATGACATATAAAAAAATCCAGAGAGTTACATATGTATACATACAAAAATGGCAAAAAAGAGTAAATTATCACACACTTAGAATTTGGATTCATAAACATATGCATGTGGTTCTTATATAACTTACAGAGCTGACCACATAATTACATCTTACTATCAACTCTATGCAACTGACAAATTAAATGTGATGCTACTTAGAAGTATTATGGTCAATAAGACATGGCAATTAGGTGGAAGCCCCACACTCCTTACAAAAAAACACCAAGAGTTTACTTTCATAAAATGGAAGCATAATTATCATTACCAACACCCCCATTTTTCACTATTTAATCCTCTCATTCCCTTTCTTTCTTTTCTTTCTTTCCTATCATAACTCTTATGCGATAAGTCTTATTGATAAGCTCTAATTAGTTTTAACCAACCACCCTTATTCCTAAACTAATTGCAAATTTGCAATATGTTTAATTGTTTATGCAGAGCATCAAGGCAATACAAATCGTGGGAAGTCAAATCTTGAAATGATAATGGACACAACAAGAAATCAAGAGTATACATACGCTATCAGTTCTCTAGTAGTCACTCTGGTCAAGTCCATCCCCTCATGAGTTTTAGGATCATTCTCATTATAATCTTGAACATAAATGAAAAACTTGCGAGCTCGACGCTTTTCGAATATACCCATGAGTGGGGACTTCAAGGCCTCCATGTCGGTTGCAGGCACCTTGTGAACCTATAACAACGGCATTTCCCACCAGCAAAATAATTATAATTAATACACTTAAATATGAACAAAAGAAAAACGAAAATGAAAATTTCCAGTCTGGATCCATCAATGATGAAAACAAAATCATACCTTTCCTTTATTAAAAACAAAGCTACCATCCACGGCCTTAAAATAGAGATACTTTGTGACATCGGTATGTATGAGAACTCGCACTAAAGTGCCATTTGCCATCATAAACTAGCCCATCATGATTATATGCATCAGTAGACCAAAACAATTAAAATAAACAGATGAAAAAAAAGTGGGGCGAAACATGAGATGAAAATGAGTGAATGGGATAACCTTACCTTAGGGATCATATCAACATTATAATCCCTGCTAGAGCCCAACTGGGAAGGGGGTTTGTCATCTCCCCTGAACCTCTTCCAGAGCTGAACAAAACAAAGAAACCATAATCATCATTTCATTTCACAGTCACAGTTCAAAAATAACAACTAATGATAAATAAATAATAGAGAGTGACCTGAATAAGATTGAGAGAGGTGGATTCTCCACCGTAGTAGTCATTTCTATCCATGTGAAGAACCTGAACACGATCAACAAACACAGACACAAATCAGAATGAATGAATCACCATGAAAAATGCATATACATATTATATATCAAAATTATCGATCTGAATTGAGCATAGTGGATCTACACATGAACAAATCGCGTCGAAGCAAATCGCATGGGTAGGTTAAGCGGTTACGAACCTTGAGGCCATCGACGGAGAGAAGCCCGCTCAGAATGCATTCCTTGAGACCAGTACCCAGCACAATCACATCGTACTCTTCATCCATTCTCGATCAAAATCCGAACTTTCAGACGAGGAGAGAACAATTAACGAAAAGGGGGTTTAGGGTTTGCGATTTGATTGTTTGCTGAAAGAAGAAGAAGAAATGGATCACAGATTAAGAATTTAAGATGGCTGACTCCTGGCTATTATATAAAGGATATCAAGCTTCAAGCTTTTTTTAACAAAAACAGAATACTTTCCTTACCCTAGTATATATGCTTCAGACATTTTTTTTTTTTTTTTAAATTTCATTATCTTTCTTCTTTGCTCTGTTTTACTTTTTTACTTTTTTTGGAGGTGACATTATACACTGTCACAGTTCTATCATCTATCAAGTAAAATAGGAAATGTTCATATCAAAAAAAAAAAAAAGGTAAAATAGGAAATGTCTGTCAAAAAAAAAAAGTAAAATAGGAAATGTTTATTTTCATTTTTCATCCATTTGTAATTTGTAACTTAAAATAACATTTCATCAAATGTCATATCTGTTTGAATGATATGTGTTTTTACGGTAATTTTTTTTTTATAATATCAATCAATCACAAATCATGATTTAAGTGCTTATAAAACAAATCATGATATAAGTAATTTTTAAAGATAATTAGAACAAGAATAAAATATTTTTAATGATGTGACAATTTATGATTCGTTGATAATATAAACAAATTTATATAACGAAGAGTAGCATTGAAAATGGTAAATTACAATAAACACTCTCTTTCAATTTTACAAAAGAGACAATAATTTATTGTTCTGGCATGACTCGAATTTTGTAGTCATGACCGACCACCCTTTCCCTTTTGCAGCCTCACAACCATACCCAAAATTCGTTTCATCCAAAATAAACAATTACATTCATTAAGTATAACAACCTAACGAGTATAATTACGTCAAAGTACAGACAAAACAGAAAAGCACAAAGTCCCACCGAATCATTGATGGGGTTTTCCCCCAAACACATACTGGTATGCAAGCTAAGAATAAAACAACACACAATCATGCAAGCACACACTTATATCCATGCATAAATCCATCTCAAACAAATATCATACCAAAAATACATAGAAACATGCATATAGAAAACATTGCTCAAAAGGACATCTCGTCCACTACTCAAGTACTTGTCGAATGCCTTGCGCTTCATTTAAACTTCATATCTCAAGTCCCTCACAAGGGATCAATATATTTCTCATATGTATGTATTACATATCATAATATCGTCGCGTCTTTGGGTATCCTAGAAGGTGGGTTCTCTTAATACCTCCTGCCCCGACGGTTTTAATTTAATACCCCGGAGATACTGCTCTCTCCGGCCAATAGCAACATCCCTCCTCAACGCCCGGGGTATATCTAACGAGGTCCCCTCATCTCCGACGGTGATATTTATATACGGGAGCCTCTCACTCCCTGATCGACCTACCCAAAGATTCGCATCTATTCCTTATCAATTCATTCCACCAAACACTTTCCATAAAGTTTTCAAATCGCAAACATGCTAATGACAAATTCAACAATCACATCATTAATAATTTTCAAGGTAACCATGAAACACAATTCTCATCCATATTTATGATCCAATCAAATTATAGAGTCATTCCATTTCTCATTGCTTTGAGTATATAAAACATATGTAATTTATCACCTTACCAGCATTCAAGCATTCCCCATAATGTTTGCTCAAACAATATATAAATATATAATTAGCAAAGGAGATTTAGCTCACAACAATCAGAAACACATTGTCACAATTTACCATATCTTTAAAGCAAACTTAGCCTAATCAACATTTATATAACATAATCAACGTTTTATAAACAACACCACATAATATATAATCAACTGACCTCAACAGTGTATATAGACCTCATCATAACTTACATCAGTAATCTACACACATACATTACATGCTCATCAAAATCACCGACAACCAATTTGGTTTTATGCCCGGGAGGTCGACCATGGAAGCAATTTACTTGCTACGACGAGTGATGGAACAATATCGAAGGGATCAAAAAGATTTACACATGGCCTTCATTGATTTGGAGAAAGCGTATGATAGGGTGCCAAGAGAGGTTTTGTGGAAAGCCCTAGAAAAGAAAGGTGTTCGGATTGCCTATATTCGAGCTATCAAGGATATGTATGAGGGGGTCACGACTAGTGTGAGAACGCGAGGTGGAGCCACAAAAGATTTCCCAATAACCATAGGTCTGCACCAGGGGTCAGCTTTAAGCCCCTATCTTTTTACCTTGGTCTTGGATGTACTTACGGAGCACATTCAAGAGCCAGCACCGCGATGCATGCTTTTCGCAGACGATATAGTCCTAGTTGGAGAGTCGAGAGATGATATAAATGGAAGGTTGGAGACTTGGAGACAAGCTTTAGAAGCACATGGCTTCCGCTTGAGTAGAAGCAAGATGGAGTATATGGAATGTAAGTTTAGCAAAAGGCGAAACACCTCTAGCTTAAAGGTGAAAGTTGGAGACCACAACATACCACAAGTCACACGGTTTAAATATCTTGGGTCTATTATACAAAATGACAGAGAAATTGAGGGAGATGTAAACCATCGGATTCAATTAGGGTGGTCGAAATGGAGGAAGACTTCGGGTTTTTTGTGTGATAAAAAGGTACCTCTTAAGCTAAAGGGAAAATTTTACCGTACAGCTATTAGATCGGCGATGTTGTATGGGACGGAGTGCTGGACGGTAAAAAATCAACACGAGAGTAAAATCAATGTAGCAAAGATGAGAATGTTGCGCTGGATGAGCGGAAAAACTAGACGTAATAGGATTAGGAATGATAGCATTAGAGAGAGAGTTGGGGTAACACCTATTGTAGAAAAGATGGTTGAATCTCGACTTAGGTGGTTTGGGCATGTATGGAGGAAACCTTTAGATTCTGTAGTAAGGAGAGTGGACCAAGTGGATGGCAATCCAATAGCTAGAGGCAGAGGTAGGCCAAGAAAAACTATAGGAGAAACTATTAAGAAAGATTTGGAAGCCAATGATTTAACTATTAACATGATTCATGATAGAACATTATGACGCGTATGATCCATGTAGCCGACCCCACCTAGTGAGATAAGGCTTGGTTGTTGTCGTGATTGTTGTATATTTATATATTTGTCCTACTTGAAACATTGCCCAACGAAAAAAAAAAATAAAGAAAGAAGGATGCCCAGACTTTCAATCTTAGTCCTTAAACACTTTTTCAATCAACCAAAATTGCCCCATTTCCCACGTCAACCTTTTTAAGGCAAAAATAAATATGAAAATCTGGTATGGCCCCATTCCTACACCCATTATTTGATGCATAAGGCCACTTAAGGAATTCTTTCATTTATTTAAAGCATGTTCAGCGCAAGAATAAAAAGAAAGAAAACAACCCCCAGCCCTTGTAATATCCAGCCACAAGGAAAGACAAAATATCAAGTGGTATTCTTTTCCATGGCTGATCACCACCAAAAAAAAAAACGTCGAAACAGGGGCCATAGAAAAAAAATGTTCCAACACCCAGAAATCTAATAAATCACACTTATTACTTCCTATAAACAAAATCATGTAGAACAAATAAAATAAAATAAAAAATAAATCCCTGACCTCTTGTAGATTCTAGATTGAGCTTGCAAGGAAAAGGAATGAAAGAATTCCAGCATACGGGAACCTGTGTGGGTATAGTGTTAAGGGGCATAAAGCATGTCCAATATGTGAAGAAGGCACATGTTACCATCAACTGCAACATGGAAGGAAGACGGTTTACCTTGGGCATCGGAGATTTCTCCGACGTAATCATCCTTATCGTAGATTGAGGAAAGCTTTCAATGGACTTCCGGAGAATGAAATTGCTCCGGTGGCCTTGACTAGAGAGCAAGTTTATGAAAGGGTGAACAACACTAATGTTATCTATGGGAAGACCCAGAAGAAGGCTACAGAGAAGAAAATATGGAAGAAGAGGTCGATCTTCTTTGATCTTCCATACTGGTGCAAGCTTGATGTAAGACATTGTATTGATGTGATGCATGTAGAGAAAAATGTGTGTGACAGTTTAATCGGAACGCTTCTCAACATTCAAGGCAAGACAAAGGATGGTGTGAATGCTCGTCTGGATCTAGTTGCGATGGGTATACGAGAGCAGTTAGCTCCACTTAAAGTGGGGGATAAGAAGACTTATTTGCCCCAAAGATGTCATACTTTATCAAAAAAAGAGAAAAGAAGTTTTTGTGAATGTCTACGGGAGTCAAAGTGCCACAGGGTTACTCTTCAAATATCGAAGACTTGTCTCAATGAAAGATCTCAAATTAGTTGGCTTAAAGTCTCATGATTGTCATGTCTTGATGCAACAACTACTACCAGGTGGCCATTCGTGACATATTGCCTAAAAAAGTCAGACATGCCATTACTAGGTTATGCTTATTCTTCAATGCTATATGTAGCAAGGTCATTGACACTAAAAATTTGGATGAGTTGGAAAATGAGGCAGCCATTGTATTGTGCCAATTGGAGATGTATTTTCCACCTTCATTTTTTGACATCATGGTTCATTTGATTGTTCATCTAGTGAGGGAGATTAGATTGTGCGGTCCCGTTTATTTAAGGTGGATGTACCCGGTTGAGCGATACATGAAGATCCCGAAAGGATATATGAAAAATCCACACCGTCTCGAAGCATCTATTGTTGAAAGGTATGTTGCGTAAGAAGCTATTGAGTTTTGTACGGACTACATGTCGGAAGCGGAACTGTAGGGCTTCCAAGTCTCGTCACGAAGGAAGATATGATGGTAAGGGTACACGAGGTATCACTTGTTAAGAGCATGGATCGGGAGGAAGTGCTTCAAGCACATTTGTATATATTGAATAACACCGATGAGGTTGAACCATACTTATGTGAGCATAAAAGCATCATCAATGAAACTTACCCTATAATGAATGAAAAATGGTGTTTGAACAAGCATAACAAGACTTTCTTGAACTGGTTTAAAGAAAAAATTGCAAAGGATGGTACTGCTTCTGCTACATTAAAATGGCTAGCACAGGGGCCTAACTTTGATGTCATATGCTTTGGAGTGGGTACGATATCAATAAGTTTTCCTTCTATACAAAGTCCCAGGATGACAAAAGTACTATGCAAAACAGTGGGGTTATGGTCGTCGCTGAGTCCATGCATTTCTCTAGTTCGAAAGATAAAAACCCTGTTATGGCATCAGTTTCATACTTTGGAATCATTGAAGAGATATGGGAGGTTGATTACACGAAGTTTAGAGTACCTGTTTTTAAATGTCAGTGGGTCGACAGTAACAATGGTGTGCAAACCGATGAGTTAGGATTCAAATTGGTGGACCTTAGTAAGGTAGGTAATAAAGAGGAACCTTTCATCATGTCATCCCAAGCAAAACAAGTGTTTTATATCCGTGATCCTTCTAACAAAAGGTGGTCAGTGGTTCTCCAGGGAAAAAACATGTATACTGGTAGTGAGGGAAATCACGATTCAACTCTTGATATTTCTGATACTCCTTCTTTCTCAACACGAGTGCCTAATTTCAATGAGGAAAATGAAGTGGATGATGTACATGCTACTCGTAATGATCACCAAGAAGGGTTATGGGAGAACTTTACTAATTGACCACAAAGTAAGTTTAGTTTGATATTACCATCAAGTTTGGCATATTATATGTTTACGTTGATATTTATAAGTTATGTTTATGTACGTTGGTCGATATTTATAAGTTATGTTTGATATTTATCCTGACATACTAACAAGTTTTTTTTTTGTTTTGGGTTTAAACAGGTATACATGGCTGATCATGAGGATATCCCTCCTTCATGCAGCGGGTCAGAGACCCCGTCTCTAGAGTAGAAAGGGTAGACGTGCCACACGGATGAGGAATTTGACTGCCAACCGTGGGTCAAATCAAAGGATAAGAGTAGATTTTGATGATAACCTCAAACCTATTAGGCCAATGGAAGATCAGTTTACCAGTTTTGTGGCGACCCTTGCTAGGAACAGGCCCAGTATACTCATTGATAGGTGGAGAGATGTACCGGCGGACGTGAAGGAGCAGATATGGGAGAGTATTCTGGTATCTATACTTCTACGTCCCGTGTTTGTCTGTATCTACTTTATTTTTATCTTAATAATATCATACAGTAATTCGTTGATTCTTTTGGTCTTAATGTAGTTGACATTTGACATACCGGATACATACGCTATGAAGAAGCGTTTTTGAAGTATGCTGGGAGAGCGTTGGAGGGGTTTTAAGGCCGACCTGGGCAGATACTATATATTCAATCCAACAAGTAAAAAGAACCCACTTGAGGTGTATCCGTTTCTTGACAAGGCGACGTGGGATCGCTTTGTTCAGAGCCGACGTGATCCCAGCTTTCAGGTTAACTTATTTGATTTGTCTCTAAATTTACGTAATTGCATTAATTTCATTTACTTATGTAATTTAATTGTCTTTTATTTATAACAGGAGAAGAGGAAAAGGGGGCAGGAAAACCAAAGCAAGAATCTCTACCCCCATGTCATGTCTCGTGGGGGATATAAAAAGCTTGTTAAGAAAATGGTTGAAGAGGAAAAGAAAGCACGTCAGCAGGCAGCATCTCAGGCGGATCCTAATGCTGAAAATCTTCCAGAGGTTGTTGATCCACCTCCACCCCCACGCCATCGTTCATGGAAGAGGGGCCGACAAAGAAAAACGGGACAATATACATCCGAGGAGGCCCGCCAAGTAGCTGAGAGGATTGTAAGTATAGTTTGTTGTAATTGTCATTTTAAGATTGTTACCGAATTGTAATGTGACCTGATATTTTTATGTGATAGGATGCCTTGGATGATCAACTAACCCAAGGAACCTTTGTTCCTAGAGGACGCATGGATATCTTATCTACTGCCATCCAGAAACAGCACCACCCGGCCGTGTCATTGGTGTTGGATGGGGAGTCGGCATTCGCCAATACCATGGTTCATCTTCACACCAATGCCACGGGGATGTTGGTGCAGATAGAGCACGGCTAAAACATGAGATTGCAGGTGAGCCGACGACAGAGATGGCCGAGCGGTTTGCCCAAAGAGATGGCAATATTCACTTCTCTGTCCCAGAGATGACGGTAGGTGTCCAACCCTCTCGTCCAACCCTCTGTCCATGTGAGCACTAAGGGCTCATGTGATCCTCCTCATCATCCCGAAAATGATGATGATGGTGATCTTTCTTGCTGCCGCTGCCGATGATGATGATGATGATGATGACAACCCCGATAGGTGTGAATCGTATGTTGATGATCATCATCATCGCCGCTAGTGGCATTGGGTAGGGCATATAATAAGTTAGGTAATATCATACACCATCGGTTATTACCGGATGATCAAGTGAGGGTGTCTGTTGAGATTATTCGAGACGCCGATGCTCGAGTCCCCGTGCCCACCGAGGAGGTTCAAACAAGTGGGTCGAGCCCCGAGAACTTCATCCTCTGGCCAAGAAGACTGGTAAACTTTCTTGTTGCATCTGAGGTATTCGGTTAGTTGTGTTTTTTTATATTCATAGTTGAAATATATTTATTATTGTTTAAAGATAATGCTTTATTTTTATTCGTTATAGGATGTTGGAAATGATATTGTGCCTAAAAGGTCGGATCTAGGAAGACCAAGAGATGTCCGCTCTCTGCCAAGGTATTCATTTGACCATTTAGTTAATAACGAATTAAATAACTTAATTATCCGTGATTACTAATATATATCTATGTTGTTTAGGGGATCGACAAAGGGGCACCTGGCCATGGTGATGTTTTTAAAGTTTCGGCTATACTGAGTTGTCACCATGGAGGATGATGCAGCCTTGGTAACGTTGGAACATGATGATGCCACTGGTGAATCTGTATATACCAAAGAAGGAACTTATGGAAATGGCACTCAATAAAGAAATGACCAGTTCGCACACATATCGTTTTGGTGCACGTAAGTACATTTTATTTATAAGTTAAGTACGTAATTAATTTTTAAATACTATGATAATTAACATGTTTTTCCAATATATTAGGTATCTGCATCGTATGTTAGTCGATCAGGGTAACCTCGCCCTTTATGGGTTCATTGACCCCATGTTCATTCAGGGTGATGTTCTCGTAGCATCGGAAGACCCGGTCACTACCATACGTGATATACTTGCCCGAGACGATCATCAATTCTATCTTGCGCCTTATCTCAATAAGTAAGTACCTAGGTTATTTAAGTATAACTATATATGACTTAGTCACTAAACTGTTCCACAAATACAGCAGGCATTGGCAACTGTTGCTCTTGTACCCAAGAATGAACGTCGTGGTCTTCTTCTGCTCATTGGGAAATAAGCCGGCGAATCAACTGAAGACGATCATCGAAACGTAAGCATTAAAATACTTTATAATCAGTAATGCAGTTGTTTTAATTATCTGAAATCTATTATATATACTTTAATTAATGTTTTTGTCATGATAGGTCTATTAATGCATCCCACATGTTGCGTGGTGAAAGGCGTACTCGAGCTATCAGATGGATTATTCCCAGCGTAAGATATTTATTAGTTCAAATGCATCAAATGCAGTGGGTACAATAGTTGATTTCTATTTTATTTAATTCCTCATATTCTAATTGGGTTTCATTTGTACGTAGTCACGTATACAACGTGGGTCATGGGAATGTGGCTACTATGTGATGCAGTGGATGTTGGAAATTATCTCCTCCGGCCGCACCTCTCACTGCGATGGCCAGGGGAAGCTTCTCTGCTGAGAAGAAGAGGGTGAGGGTTTTAGGGGCTCTGGCCAGGATACGAATTGAAGAAGAAATAAGAAGGAAAAAAAAGAAAGAAAGAAGGGGCAGGAGAGGTGTCGAAGTTTGAAAAATACGGAGGAGTGTAGTCCATAAGCACTTGTGCTAAATCCCATAAGCTTCTCCTACTAACTTATCAAAATAAGTCAAAAACTCCTTATGAGATGTCATAAGCTCTTTTGATAAGCTCTGCCAAACACACCGCATAGGAGCTTATGTCATAAGACAAGTCAAAAGGAGTTTAAATAAGCTCTTCCAAACGCCACCCAAGTCCAACTTCCCTCCCTCTAGGTTTAGAGAAAATGTGACAAATGACAAGAGATAGGGTTTCCTCTTTTTCAACTTCAAAACTTGAAGGCATTATGGGCTCACTAAAAGACAAGATGAGCAAGGCCCAAAAGAATTACACTAACTCCCTAATTGAATTTTAATTAACCTTCTAAGTGTATGTAAAATTATGTACTATGTTATTGATGTCTTAATATCATAAATTAATTACTAGCTATCATAAAATAAATTAATTCCCACATAATATATTAAATACTGATATAATCATAATTATTAAAATATGTAGGTACAGTAGTTATGCACAATAAATTTTATGCCTTAAAATTCTTATTTAATTCTCTAAAGAAATTTGAAGAGAATTTATTTTTATTTTTTTTCTTCAACTTATCAAAGTATGACATCATTTAAATCTTATAATTAAAATTAATAAAATTACCAGGTATTAAATGTTCTTAGTTAAAAGAACAATAAATTATTTGCAGAAGAAAGAAACTTGCTTTTCAAGTTAAATTTACTAAGAGACAAGTAAATCTATATGTTCATATTCCATCAAGGGATTCTATTTTTAATGGTAGTTTGTGTTTTTATTATTTTGCTCCTACTTGTATTGGCACAATGATTTTGAATGAAAAGTAGTAAGTTTTCTTTTGTTAAAAAGAAAAAAGAAAAAAGAAAGTTGCTCGTATAACAATGATATCAACAATTTACAACATGTTTGGTTTAGAAAATTTTAAATGCAAACGGTCGTTCTATTTCGCGTTGAAGGAAAGCTCCAATTTGGAACTTTTGTCAAAAGCTAAAACACGTGCCTTAGAATGGTACGTTTCTCATTTTGCGTTAATAAGAATCTGTACCAAACAGGCACTTAACCTTTATGTTGGGAGTGATACCAATTTAATCCTTAAACTAATGAATATACTCAACTTAAATAGTAGCTAAATAAAATATGATAATTAACAATATGCAAGATGTAGGATGAGACTAGACATGTTTGCTAAAATAGCAATGTTGTCAAGATATTTAGTATTTTCCACACTCCCTTTAACACGTTATTTGTTATTCGATGAATTTCAATATGAGACGATGAATTTTATGTGGGATCCACTCAGTTCATATCTCTCAATAATGAAGATTGTGTTGGCGAGAAAGTTAAATAGAGTGGGTTGTTATCCGTTCTCTCACCAAAGCACACCCTCACACCTACACATGGAAGTGATAGCATTTCTCTTTTTTTTTTGGAGTCGAAGCCACCCAATTATTTGCAGCAAAAATCTTTAAAAAAAAAAAAACTCATAATGCACACTTTTTAAAAAGATTTTGTATGTTAAATTAGACCTTTTGTCCCTTATATTTATTGTAGGTTTTGGTTTGGTCGTCTATTTTATTTTGGTTTGAAGTGGTCCCTTATGTTGTCAACGTTACGCCAAATAAGTTGTTCTTTTTTTTTTTGTTAGATTTTAACATTAGTCGCTGAAAATCCTCTTCTCCTATTGGAATCTGGAAAAGTTATCAAAATTTGAAACAAAAATTCATCAAAGACACCTTTCACTCTTCTTCTCTTCCATCTCTTTACCCGTGAGCCCTCCGAAAAAATCACGGTCTTCACTTGGTGCCTTGATTCCGTTGACTAACCCTTCACTAATATGCAGAACGTCTACTTTGATGTCAAAAATCAGACGCTAAAACCCACCAAGAACCATAAAACTCATCACGCGCCAGTTACCAATGATGTTGAAAATCATACACAACCATGACATGAACACGAAGTTGCAAATAAACATGCCATCAATGAAAGAAATAAGTGAAAAAAATAACAAAAAAAATTGTGATAGTACCTTGAAGAAGCAAAACCCGCAATTTAGCGTGCAAGAGGGTGGTGGTGGTGGTGGTGGTAGCGATGGGGGTGCAAAGAAGAAAGAGAGAGGGGAGAAAGACGATGGAGAATAAGAAGAACAAAAAAGGAAAAAGAAATGACTTCCTACCGCTATACCTAGTTTTGAGTAGATAAACCCATATTCTAATGAGTTAACAACAAAAATGTAACACCGTTATAACAGTGTTAACACAAAGGACCAGCTTGAAACAACTTTACAATTTAAAAGATCAAAAAGGGAGGAAAATTAGAAAAAAGATATCAAATTAGAACCTAACATAAATATAATGGACAAAAATGTAATTTAACCTATTTTTCGGACTACACTTTTTTTTATATAACAAAGTTTATTTATTCATTTTATTTATTCATATTACTCATTTTATTTATTCTATAACTAACTTCCCTTCTACGTTTTTTTAATTATAAAGAATTTATTAAATTTTGAATAATGTTGGAAGTGATCAAATGGGGTAGGGGTGTAATCGGATCGGTTTGGTTCGGATTTGAGGGAAAACAGTGTCCGAACCAATCAAAATTGTTCGGTTCGGTTCGGTTCGGTTTTTGGCATTTTCTGTTAGCAGACCCGAACCAATCCGAACCGGTCATGTTCAGATCGGATCGTCGGGTTCCCACCTTTAAAAAAAAAATGCGGTTTTTGTGCTTTTGATTAGTCAACTGTGTCTGAGAAATTCTTAGGAGTTTCTAGTTCTTGGTTTGTTCCATTTAGTGTGTGTCACCTCGGTTATAAGATTATAAATGTTAATTGAAAGGAGAGATACTTATGACTTGTATAAATGAGACACATTGAATGGTATAAATCTAAATGATTCTTGTAGCTCATAATCATTGCAGAACTGGTTTTTTAGAATTTTAACTCAAAAAGAAAAAAGAAATTCATTCAACTATACATCACAAAAGATAGCTATTGTTAAGCAAGATAAATTGCAACTATAACAATGTTATGATATCCCCATATGGTGTGTCAAAAAGTGAAAATAAATTACTTATAGAAGACCTGAGAAAAGCACAAACAGGAGTAGAGCTGCAAAACACCATAGTTGTTAAGCAGTAAGTTTCACAAAACAACTTAAAAGAAAGCCGTCAATAAGGATATAAAAGTCTTCTAAAGAACCGGCACCTAGAACTGAAGTAGAAACCTAAGCTTCATTAAGGACCCTTCATCCTTTCTTCCTTGCTACTATCCCTCCACATATCATCAATGATGCACAACGTCCTTGAAGCTAAGGTTGCAGATCTAAAATTCAAAAAGTGCCGCGTGAGACTTGAGAGTGAAATTGTAGAGAAAAAAATTTCTTGATAGAACAAACACTGGCAAGATTAATAAAACAATTCAAGAATAGCAAACACAGCAAAAACACAAATGAAAAAGAATGCAACATGCTCAAAAGTGCATCCAATCCTTGTGTAAACAAAGAAAGACATTAGCTTCATCCCTGTTGCTAAGAATACAAGTGTGCAGTCTTGCACCATTGGTGATACAACGGCTGTGTTATTAAAGATGAGATTCTATAGCAATGACATTATCTTTTTTTTTTATAAGCCAAAAATTATGTTAATAAACAGCACAGCAGACCAACAAGCACAAGTTGTACCAATTGGAAAGCTGGCAGGAAAAGATACAAAAGGAAACTGCTACAAAACACGATATAGCAGCAAACCAACCAAGGCAGCACAACCATTAAAATGCAAAATCCAAGCCATATGCAACACAGAACCAGAAAAAGTAATACTGTTGTTATAGTACCCATATGCAACGCTCATAACACCCATACAAAAACCGAAGGCATCCAACTACTAGCCACAGAGAAACTAAAAAGGATGGGATTTGAAAAACCAAACTGATCATGCCCCTTCACCTAAGCTTCCTTCCAGGCGGCACCTTCACACAAAAGCTCCCATCTTCCACTTTACCAATAACAGAAACTACTCCAACTCTCAAAACAACATTCCACAATTGATAACCACTGGACATAGGATGGACATAGAAAACAATCCCACAATTTGAATGCTTATTATTGATTAGCTAAACCGTATATGTCGTACAAAACAAAATTTCAAACAAAGAGAGATCTTCACTCCTTGCTTCAACTTCAAAATTTAAGATAAGACTCTCTAGTTTGCCTACTATTTGTTCTCATTGCTAACTAATTGTAAGCTTGTAGCTTTTATCATGGGAAGGTAAAAGTAAAACAGCCAAGACTCAATAAAAGACCTGAGAAATGAGAGTTTCAGTCAAAGGGATGTTCATGAGAAAAGTTTCCTATACACAAACAGCAAACAAGCCTTTCTAAGATCTTCAGCTGATCAAATGCAATCAAGATGAGATCACATATTAAACAGAATAAAACAAACACTCATTTCTAGTATTCCATATCCATAATGAAATTTGGCATTAAATGAAATTAATATCAAGATTGAAGAAGTAAAATAATTCTAGTTATTTTTCTCTGCATTTTGTTTAAAACCTTTTGAAGACCAACCCAATAATAAAATATTTAGGAGAATCAATTACCATTTTGGAAAATCATCGTTTAGCTTACAATTAATATAAAATCAGAACAACTTAATCCAATCCATACATTTCAATCCAACCATTACCAATAGGCCATAGATAATCTACCAAAAAAAAAAAACATAATAATAAGTTACCTTAATCCAAGGCCATAAACTGACTACTAGTGTTCCCAATATCCTGATGCAATACATTTATCTCTGGAAGCTCTAATAATATAATAATACAAAAAATATATTAGAAAGTCTGAAAGATATCAAATTCAATGATAAAATAATTAATAAACTTTTTACCTGAATCATCTTCAGCCATATGACTTTGTAGATTATCAACTTTTTCAGCTTTACTCCTCAACCAATTTTGAGTACAATTCAAAGCCTCTACTGTGGAGGGATGCAATGAACTACGGTATGGGTCAAGAACACGACCCCCGGTACTAAATGCGGACTCAGATGACACAGTAGACACCGGGATAGCTAATATGTCCCTAGCCATTCGAGAAAGAACATGATACTTCACTGTCTTACCTCGCCACCATTTGAGAATATCAAAATCATCACAATAGTCTTCCACATCATCTTCAATATATCTTTCCAGCTCATTTCTCTTCAGCTCACCTTGCTTCCTCCTTACCTTTCGTATGAACGCACCTTTACATGATATTTCACTCTCGTCGTTTTGACCACCTTGTGCTTGAAGAGTACTATTCGAGGGTTGGGCATTAGAATCACAAGTATCATTGGGAATAGGATACCAAACAACATATTGAGAAAATATTTTTTTTATAAGATCTTTCAATTTTTTTAATACTTCCGTCACAATAGCCATATCCGAACTGAATACCTGATCCAAACAACACTCAAAATACTCCAATTTATATCTAGGGTCAAGGAAAATAGCCACCAACAACAGATAATTCAAATGCTCAATGTCCCAATATTTGTCAAATTTTATTTTCATATTTGATGACATCCTATACAGCACCTCATCATCACTTTGCATCCACTTATTCAATGTAGCTTGGATTTCACACCACTTATCAAAGAAGCCATTAGAAGTGACATGCAATGATGCAGAAAAAGTAAGGGTAGCATCATAGAAAATCTTTAAAAATTTAGTGAAAACACGAGCATGATTCCAATCATCAATAAGAGGAGCACCCCCTTCACTATCAACAAATGCTACATAAGAGTGGTCATCAAATTGTAAGCGAACAAATGCCTTTTCATACTTTTCAGCTATGTCCAACATCAAATAAGTGGAATTCCACCTAGTTGGAACATCAAGCACAAGCATTTGACCCATGGTTATCTTTTCCTCATCGACACACCTCTTAAACGAGGCCAATCTTTGTGGAGATGACCTCACATACTTGCAAGAAGCCCTTATCTTTGAAATAGAACTATCTAGTTCCTTCAACCCATCACTTACAATTAAGTTCAAGATGTGAGCACTACATCTCATATGCAAATACTCCCCTTTCAATATGGTAGTACCTTTCCAATCATCCATGCCTCTAACCAAATATGGCATGGCTGTGGTGTTAGCACTAGCATTATCTACGATTCTAAGTGCAAATCTTGGTAATACCCCAATCTTTTATGCATTTCTCTAAAGCTTTTCCTATGGTTTCCCCCCTATGGTCTGCAATCAAACCAAAACTCACTATCTTCTTTTGCAATTCCCACCCCTCATCAATAAAATGGGCAGTCACACACATATAATTCATGTTTTGAATGGAAGTCCAAGTATCGGTTGTAAGGGAAACCATTTGGTAGTTTTGTTCCAAGAAAGATTTCAAAAGCACTTTCTCACCCATAAAGAGTTGCATGCAATCCTTTGCCATGGTCACACGACTTGGGATTTTAAATCGAGGTTGAGCCACACTCATGAAAGCTCTAAACCCGGGGTTATCGACAAACTTAAAAGGGAGCTCATCAATTATTAGCAACTTAGCCAAAGCCTTTCTTCATTCATCTTGCTTAAACTCAACAAGCCTCATAGATACAGTGTTATCATTCTCACTTTGTTTTCCTACGGCAATCGTTTTTTGCTTCTTATCGGTGTTACTTGGGTTTTTAGTACACTTATTCATATGTTTGTTGAGGTTGGAAGTCCCATGATTACTACTATTGCAAGCATAATGTTTGTCACAATAGATACAGATAGCCTTATCACCCTCTCTCTTAAAATGATTCCAAGCCATAGATGGAGGTCTACTGGGTTTTTGTTTGACACGTACCTCTGGTGCAGATTGACCTTCAATCTGAGGTATCTCACTGACACTGAAAGTTGTTTCTGTTGGAGGAGTAGGTGCACTAGAAATTTGAGTCCCAGATGTATCTTGATTCTCAGTCATTTTGCACCAAACCTAAGGAATTAAGGAATGCACACAAGTAGCATAGATCAGAAAGAAAGAATCAATGATTCAAATAACCATAAAATAAAAAATCCCAAAATAAAAAATTTAAAAACCCTAAAATCAGAAATCCCTAAATGCACAAATTGGGTACCAATCTCAGAGGATGTCGCAAACTCGCGGTGATGGAGTGTGGTGGAGAGGTGGAGGCCGGAAGGAGATGTCCCGGACGCGGAGCCGGTGATGGAGAAACAAGCCGAAGAGGTGGAGAAGTATCGCAGATTCACAGTGATAGAGCGAGGTGAAGAGTTGCATGCAATGTCGCGGACTCGCGGTGATGGAGTGGTGGAGGCTGGAGGGAGGTGTCACGGTGCCGGTGATGGAGCTACTAAGCGAGGTGAAGAGGTTGAGGTGATGGAGCGACTGAGCGAGTCAGCGAGGTGAAGAGGTCGCGGTGATGGAGCGAGGTGAAGAGGTGGAGAGATGTCGCGGTGCTGGTCGCGGTGGCGAGCAGTGCTGGAAGCTGGAAGGTACGCCGTCGCCGCCGCTGACTCGAGTTGAAGTAGGGTTTGTGGCTGTCGAGTTGAAGACGAGGAGTGCGAGATGGAGAGATCTGTGTCTGTGTCTGCTTAATATATTAATATTATAAATAATTAAAAAAAAATAGGGGTTCGGTTCTAGCGGGTTCACTTTTCCTGGAACCGAGAACCGAACCGAACCATGGTCGGGTCCAATGATTTTGACCCGACCCGAACCAATGATCCGAACCAAACCACAAAAACGGATTGGTTCGGTTCGGATCGGCCGGGTTCGCGGGTCGGATTAAATCCACTTACACCCCTAAAATGGGGTATCAACTTCCCAACTTAAATATAAAATAAGTAATATCACAAAAAAAATGAGTAATTTGAAAAATAATGAATTTTTTGTTATATATTTTAGGAATTAATCCCCCAGATTATTTTAAGAGTATGTTTTCAAGTTGACACAGGGAAACACAAGAAGGGGGGTTGAATTGTGATTCTTAACAGATTTTCGAAAAAGTCTTTTCTCAAACCTTTTACAAGCAAAACAATAAAAGACAACACACAAACAAAAAAACATTTTTGAAGAGTTAATAAACTCAGATTCAGAACCCCACAGTTAGTATAAACAAAAACTGTAAAAGATAAGGGTTTAGAAGATTCACGCAAGTGTTTTATCCTTGTTCACTCTCTTCCAACCAAGAGTTACGTCCAGTCCCTTCTACCTGAAGGTTTTTACCCACTATAATCCAATAGCTTTACAAGTATTCAACACCTCTTCAAGCTACAAGTATTATTTCTCTACCAAGTCTTTTCAGGCTCTTACTCGAACAAAGAGATTTAAAGCTTTGATCTAAGAACTCACTATGTGTGAGGATTTAAAAGTTTAAGATCAACAAGATTTACACGTAATCTTGTGTTACAATTTCAAATGAGTTTCTGCATTATGATATCAGAACTTGTGTTACTGCGTATATCTATATATTGAATCTATCTCCTTTTTCTCTCCTTGAAGTTCTTCAAGCATATATATAGCTGAAGTGCTTCTCTATCTTGATATTCTTCAACGATCTTCAAATCGTATCCGTTTAGACTTAGCATTAAATGCTTGGCTCCGTTGAGACCGATGATAGTGTGATTTCACATCATATTTTATGTACATTTTTGCATGCATTTTCATATAGTTTAGACATATTTAAATTGATTTTATTAGTTTTTATCTTGGATCGGGTGAGGCGGTTTCTTGGTGTTGTTTTGCAGAAATTAAAGGGAAAATGCCCCAGATGAGCCATAATGGAGCCTGGATTAAGTTGGAGCTTGAAAATTGAAGATATTGGATGACTCCAATTTAATTTGGAATAAAAATATTTGATGACAATTGACAAAAGTCCAACAGCAATGTAAGAGGCCTAATTGATGGATTTGATGATTTGGATATTAATGGCTAATCATCAAAATAGAAGATGAAGATATTGATTGGGAATTTAATTTGAAAGATTGAAGCCATTAAAGAATATCAATCATGGAATGAAATTGATATTGAAGATAAGATTAATTTTGCCAACTGATTTACAAGATAACTTGAAGATTGACAAGGAAAAGCTACAATGTTAATGGCTAATAAAATTGCATGGGACCATATGAAGCAAAACTGACTTTGCCAATTTGAAGTAAACGGCCCACATAATGAGGAGCAAATGGCCTACACCAATCTTATACAAGGATAGCATTATTTGGCAGCGAAGGAAATTAATTTAGGATCCCCACGTGAAATCTCAATTTAGAAAAGATTTGGATTTGATAATAGAAGAAAAGATAAGCATCAAAGTAAAAGATTGCAATTCTCAATTGTAATTTATTTTGTTTTGGATAGAACTAATCTGGGGGAGATTTCAAATTGGATGAGGAGAAGAAGGCTTGCAATATATAGCCACATTAGCGCAGGGGACACAAGACAGACACGACCACACACAGAAAAATAGGGACTTTTAACCTAGGAGCACTTTTACCCTAGGACGACCTTGGAACACAGAAAGGGGACGTTTTGCTCTGAACCAAGGGCTGCGGTGACGGCAGTGGAAATCTTCCATGGAGTTTCTTCTCTCCCTTGTTTCTACTATTCTGGTTTTGGCTTTCTCTTTCATTATGAGTAGCTAAATCCCTGTTGTTGGGATTAGATGTAGCCAAACTGAAACTCATGTACTTGCTTTGATTCATTAATCTATGTTTATGTTTCTCTATTAGTGTTTAATTCCTTTGCTTAATGCTTTTTGTGGTTTAGCTACCCATAAACTGATTTTAAGATTTGATTTGCAATGGGGACGTTCTTATCAATTCTTGATCTGGAATTATTCACCTAGTAAACCTCGCATCTAGGAATGGGGTTTGGTTTATTAGTAATCGCGTAATCCTTAATCTTAATGCAAATTCATTAATCTAGGTCACCTAAGGAATTAGGGTCTATTAGTGGATTTAGGCTTTTGTCATCTGAGGAATCAGGGCTTGAGTAATTCTGTGGGTTAATTTTAATAATTGAAGCATAAACTGGATTGGTAGTCTTGGTATTGCATGAGGCTAAGGTTTAGTGAAATTTAATCCCAACACCCCTATTTGCATTCCAAGTGTTTGATAAAATTCCCCAAAAAGACTAAAAATATTTTATTGCTTTTGTTTCTTTATTTTATGTTTTGATTCCTCGTCATAGTTTAGTCTAGATAGTTGTTTGATTTGTGAATTGGTAATTGGCAACTGATCCTCGTGGGAACGATATCGGTCTCACCACCGTATTACTTGTACGACTAGGTATACTTGCCTAGATTCGTCAACAACTGATAACTTGATATGCTTCACTGAGAAGTGCTTTTGTTTAACAGAGGAATGCTCAAAGTAGAACTGTCACTTCTCTATTGTACCAAAGGTTGCTTTCTGACTTACCATCTTTGTACTTGACTTGATCTTTACAACAATGTATTTTGACAGAGTACAAAGGTTTATGGTTTCAATGAAACGAGGTTCTTTTATCCAAGAGATAAAGATTTTATACAAAAGAAGCATCAAGGTAAAAGACATATATTCTTTGAATTATATAAGCAATCATTTGAAATAAATTCATCGTGGACCAGATTGCATTAAATCATATTCAAGGTAGTAAAGACATAAAACATATATAGCCGTCTACTTAGTTTTAAGAACGCATCTATTCAAGAGTTTAATTCTGCTCGTCCACTGAAGTGGTAGAAGCGCTCGTCCACTAAAGTGACAGAAGCACTCGTCCACACAAGTGACAGAAGCACTTGTCTACACAAGTGATAGAAGCGCTCGTCCACACAAGTCTTTGGACTTTCTAAGTCCTTAATGAGAAGCTCCGTCCAATGATGTGGCATATGGAGCTCGTCTACTAGGTTACTTTAGACTTAGTAATGGTTCTACCTTAGTTGACTCTAAGACCTTGTCTGTTCTTATTTTCAGGATCTCGTCTACCATAAAGCTAAAGACTCAGAATTTTACCAAGAGTTGTAGACTGGTCTATAGGTTTGAACTAGAATCTATAAATTCCATACTTTAAATTTTAGTCCCTCTGACTCACATAAAATCAAGTAATCCCTTCATACTTATAACAAACAAGTTAGATCTTTGACAAATACTTTGCCATACAAATTTAACCTTTTTGTTAACATCAAAACTTAAGAGATTATTTTAATCCAAAACCACTTTGGTTCTAACAATCTCCCCCTTTTTGATGATGACAAAAACTAATTAAATTTGAGTGAGCAAAGTCTAAGAGAGCTACAGAGCTCCCCCTAAGACAAAGCATTCAAACTTAAAGGGTAAAACAGATAAGCAGCAGCATATAATGGTTTTAACATATCAGATCAGTCATGTTGAAAGGTAGTATCAGAGTTAACTATTTTAACAGAGGTTATAAGTCCAAACACAGATAGCAAAATCAGATCATATTAAGCACAAGTATGCAGCAAAATAGTATGCATGTGAAAACAGATATGTATAACCAAAATTTGACTTTATATATAAAATTTAATTTCTATATCCTTTCTCCCCTATTTTGTCATTAGACAAAAAGGAAACAGGAGTGGACCATCATTGTCAATATAAAGGAATAAAAGAGGGTTAAGAAGATGGTGGAGGTGGTGAAGGAGGGTTCTGGTTTGGTGGATGTGGATGAGGTTGAGTTGGCAGATTGTGACTCTGTTGAAAACTTTGCATAATGCTCATCATCTGGTTAATCATTACATTCGTTGGAGCCATGGATTCTGCAACCTGCTCTCTCACTTGTTACTTGACCTCAACCTTTACTCTATCTTCTATAATTTTTCCAATTGTCTCTTCAAAGTTTGGAGGTAGTGAGGGCCTTGAACTTTCAGCACTGTCTTGAGCATGTGCTTGGCTTGGAACAATGTCTAGAGCTCTGGAAGTTTGAGGGTGCTCATTAGGATGAATGACAGTCAGAGCCATTGGCTGAGATGAGTGTTTCTCAGAAATGCTTGGTCTAGGAATAGACTCAATAACTTCCTCGACCTCAGCAACTGGTTGAACAGAGTCAACATCCATAGCAGGTCTTCGATTATTATTTCCTCATCAATGTGCTCTGAAGGTGGAGATGGTGGTGGTGATGAAGCAAAGGTGAGTACAGGAGGAGGCAGCTCTTTAGCCCAGTGGACAGGGTCTTCTTCATAGACAGGACTGATGACAGGAATCCAAAGAGTGTCCTTGTAAATGAAGAATATGGCATTTGAGAGTCCACATTTGCCTCTAACTTTAGGAATTCTTCTCTTCTGTTCATCACTTAGACTAGAAGAAGAAGCTTCCTTTGCACAGTCCAGCATGTGATTTGCCCAAATGGCAAAAGCAGAATCTTGATCAATGTCTTCAACTGGCTGTGACAACCAGAAATTAATCATATTTTGATAATAAGGTTCAACAGTATCAAGATTGATACTGTCTTCTAGTTTCTTTGCAGTGCTCCTCTGCTTCTTCAGATCCTTGTCTTTGTTCAGATCTATCATTGGTAACCTTGGACCAATCATATAGGGTCCGACACCAATCTTTGTCTTCTTCTTGGTGTGAAACAGCCAAGTTGGAGGGACAAAGTTTGCATCCCTGACATATCTTGGTAATTCAAACTCATCCTGCAGGAAGGCATACATGAGGTGGTCCACAAGACTCATAGCTTTGTCATAAATACTTGGATGTCTGAAAATCTCCCAAGAAGTTTCTCTGTCCATAATTAATTTAGGTCTTCCTTCTTGGAGCATTTGCTTTACCCTGGTCAGTTTCCTACACAGGTATGATGTGCCTGTTGACACCATCTGTGAAAGGTTTTAAAGGAGGGGATTTGATGAGGTTTGGGTAGATTTTTCTAGGTGGGAATTTTGTAGTGGAAGGTGAGTAAGGGCAGGTCCAATGTGGTTGTGCAGAGTGGATGGAAGAGGATTGTTGTGGTTTGCAAAGTGGATGGAATGGGTATGTATTCTGGTATTGTATGGACTTAGGTTCATACTCATATTCTGGTAAATGATAGAAAGGTCTGGTTGAAACAGGTTCAGGTTCATGTTGATGGTAGAGGATTTTCCAGTCTCTTTTTACTTTGGCCCGGCTTTCAGCTTTGCCATCATAGAGAACCGAAGGGTGACTGTAAGGAAATTTGGTTCTAGGTATTTTGGGAAAGAGGGCTCCAGGGTTAATCCCTACATCATCTGGTTGATTGAACCAGGGATCATCTGCAGGTATTATGGGTTGAAAGTGTGGTCTATTTGGTGAGGTTTTTATAGGTGAGGCTATAGTGTGGGTATGTACACATCAGTGTCAACAACCATATCAGCAGTACCAGTATCATTCCTACTTTCTAAACTCTCTACCAAGGCATCTACTGCTAATTGAACATGATCACTAGTAGAGACATTTACCACAGAAGTCACAAAGGACTAAGCTTTTCTTGAGGGTTGCCTTCTCTTGGTAGGAACAGAAACATCAGTAGCAACAACAATTTTATGCTTCTTCAAAACAGCACTGATGGGGATACTGTCCTCATCATCCTCATCTTCATTATGAGAAAAGATCACATTCCTTGTTCTCTTCTGAGTTGGAGCAGGTTGAGGGGCAACAACATCAGGTTCCCTTATCACAAATCCAGCTGTTGGCTTTCTTGCATAAGGTTTCCTAACAGTAGTAGTCTTCTTTCTCATTGTTCTTTTTAGTCCTAGAACATCAGCATTGTTCTGCTCAACTTGTTCCAATTTTATTTTCATCAATTCTTCTGTTTTGGCCAAGGCAGCAGCAGCATATATACTTTAGAGCCACCAAGTTCTGTCTCTCATGAATCAGTGAAAACAACTCCTTCTTGAGGGCAGTTGATAGCATCAGAGATGGTCTTTTCAGAGACCACTATCCTTTTTCCGAGAACTTCAGCAGAAATCTCAGACATTGAAACTTGAAGGTTTCCCCAGAACTCCCTAATCAGGTTAGGGTAGATAGAGACTTTCTCCACGAAAAGTCCTCCCCAGCTAGCAGCATTAACATTCTTTCTTACATCCAAGTTGTATTATTGCATAATCCCAAAGTTGAAATGATGTTCATAAGCAAGGTTCAACTTGTCCACATTGAAACCACCAGAAGAGGAAGCCATTGTTGAAGGTTTGAGAGCTAGGATTTGGAAGCAAGAAAACAGAGTACACTCGAGGGTTCAAAAGAGAAGATTGTGAAAGGTTTTTCAAATGGAAAGAGTATTACTTAAACGGTTTCGAATTTGAAGAGTTTTCCGTACTGATGCGGCGCAGGTTTTTGAAACCATAAAAAGCTATCGATGGGATTGATGGAAATAACTGACTCAGCATAAGGATATTATTAAATATGTCTTGGACATAAATTAATGCAAATATAATAATAGATAGTATAGACGAGTCTAATAAAACCATTCAAACAATCAATAGATGCAATACTCACTGGACGCGCATGCAACATGTATTGGATGCACTCATGCAATAAACGCAAGCATTGGATGCATAGTTAATCCACACAAATCATACTAAGATGTTTTCTAATAAATATGAATCTGTCCTATGCAAGAGTTTTAGTAAAGATATATGCCCATTGATGGTCAATATCTACAAATTGTATATCAAAAACACCTTTTTGCACATAATCCCTTATATAATGATGTTTAATTTCTATATGTTTAGCTCAAAAATGCAATATTGGATTCTTAGATAGATTTATTGCAGCAGTATTACCACACATAAGTGGAATACTACTTACAAACACATTGCAGTCTTCCAATTGATGTTTGATCCATAGAAGTTGTGAGCTGCAATTAGTAGCCGGAATATACTCAATTTTAGCAATTGATAAGGCAATAGTGCTTTGTCTTTTGCTTGACCATGAGACTAGATTAGCTTCAATGAAGTGGCATCCTCCACTGGTACTTTTTCTTTCTATTCTATCTCCAGCATAGTCGGCATCACAAAAACCAACTAATCTGCAATCATCATTTTTCTTAAAGCACAAACCTAGATTAGTAGTACCTTTTAAATACCTAAATATTCTTTTAACTACTGAGAGATGAGACTCTCTAGGATCAGATTGAAAACGAGCACATAAGCAAACACTGAACATTATATTATGATGTGCAAGCAAATGATAATAAGATGCGAATAGCCTCTAATCTAGCAACTGGTGCAAAAGTTTCAGTATAGTCTATACCTTCTTCTTGAGAATAACCTTGTGCTACAACTCTCGCTTTATTTCTTACTACCTTACCATTTTCATCAAGTTTGTTTCTGTACACCCATTTGATTCCAATAACTGATTTATATTTTGGTAAAGGCACAAGAGTCCACACTTCAGTTCTCTCAAATTGGTTCAATTCTTCCTGCATTGCAAGAATCCAGCCCTCGTCCAATAGAGCCTCGTCTACTGTCTTTGGTTCTAACTCAGACAAAGGCAGAATCATCTTGTTCTTCGAATGTAGATCTGGTTCTTAGCTTATCATTAGGATTCCCAATTATTTGATCTTATGGATGATAATTCCTGAAGTACCAAAATATCTGAACAATTTCTTGTTGAGAGGTTGAAGCTTCTGACTCATGTTGTTGAAGGTCGTCCACTTGATCATTAGGTTTGTCATTTGCTTGAATTTCAGAGTCCTTGAGATTCAAATCTGCAATAGATTCATCAAGCTCTACTCCAGTGATCTTCCCTTTCTGATTACCTCCAAAGGTAACCCAGTCACCATCCCTATGTTTAAGGTCTTGGAACATACACCCTTCTCCCGTCATGTGACGTGAGCAACCACTGTCCAAGTACTAGGATGTGTGTTTCTTTCCTGTTGTTAAGCAAGTCTGCAACAGGACAATCTTATCTTTAGGTACCCAAATTGACTTGGGTCCTTTCTAGTTAGTAGTCACTGGACTAGCATGTTTAATATGCTTATAATGTATGCATCTAGATGTTATGTGACCATTTTTTCCACACACTTTACAGTAAGTGTTGGACGAGCATAGTTTAGTTTTGACATGTTGTGTTTGAGCTTTTGAGGTTCTATTATGCACATGTGGTTTTGAATTTTTATAAGATGCTTCATGCTTTTCTTTGTCATAACCAAGGCCAGACTTATCATGTGGTGACCTAGAGTAACTTGAAATTAAACTAAGCTTATCTGAGCCACCTACAAATTTAGACAGAGTGTCTGTCAGATATGTTACATCTTGTTTCAGTTTTGCAACTTCACAGGAGACAGTTGGCTCACACTTGAGTTTGTCAGTTAGACTCACATTCTCTGATTTCGGTTTGTTATTTTTATTTACAAGACTTATTTTCTCCATGCAAACCCTATCAAATTCTTTAGATAGTTTTGAAAAATTCTTTTTAAGACTTCTATATTCATGAGACAGAATTGATGAATCATGCAATAATTCATCAAAAGCATCTTGAAGAATGGAAGGGTTAGAATCCATTACCTCAACATCAGAGTATTCACTTTCGGATGATGTACCGGCCATGAGACAGATATTTGCCTCTTCCTCTGCTTCATTCTCTTCATCAGATGAAGACAGATCCAGATCCTTAGAGTCTGATTTTTCTTTGCTGAACTTTTTGTTGAACTTCTTCCTTCTGAAACCACCTATCTTTCTCCACATATGTTGAATCTTTCTGGAGATGAAAGACGGTTCATCCTCATCAGATCCTTCATTGTTGTCAGAGGGGTCTGCTTCATCAGATGACTCCTCAGCTTTAAGAACTTTGGAAGAGCTAGCATTCTTTGCCTGTAAGGCAATATGTATTCCTTTTCTGGAACTTTCTGTTGGAACCAAAGTGGTTATGGTTTATTTAATCTCTAAAGTTTTGATGCTAACAAAAGGATTAAATTTGCTTGGCAACGTGTTAGTTGAGATCTAACAAGTGAGTTCAGTTTATGCATGAATATTCAAAATAATATAAGGTATACAATGCTTGGACTCATGCAAAGAATTGTCCGTCGAAATGTTATTTAAACTATTTATATTTTAAATGACAAGTAGACTGGTTTTCCTTAGTAGACGAGGCTATAAATGAATACCTAAATAAATTGTTAGGTATAGCAAGTCCAAAGACTTGGAAGTAGACGTCCACAGAGCCACGTCAGCAGACGAGGGCTATCCTTTTAACTCAAGTATACGTCCATAGTGCCTAAACTAAAATTCAGTAGACGTCCACAGTGTCACGTCACTGGATGGAGGTTCTCTAAGGACTAAGCAAGTCCAAAGGCTTGGGCAGACGAGGGCTTCTGTCACTTTAGTGGACGCAAGTTTCTATCTCTTGTGTTTTGGACGTGCGCTTCGATCTCTGCAGTGCTGAACGTTTGCTTCAATCACTACAGTGTTGGACGATCGCTTCTACCTTATTAGTAGACGAGCGCTTCTACCACATTAGTAGACGAGCGCTTCTACCACATTAGTAGACGAGCGCTTCTACCATATTAGTAGACAAGCGCTCTATCACATTAGTAGACAAGCGTTTTTACCACTTTAGTAGATGAGCGCTTCTATCTTATTAGTATATGAGCGCTTCTACCACATTAATAGACGAGCGCTTCTATCACATTAGTAGACGAGCGTTTTTACCACTTTAGTGGACAAACGCTTCTGCCACATCAGTGGACAAGCAGAATTAAAATCTTGTATAAATGCGTTCTTAAAACTAAGTAGACGGCTATATATGTTCTATGTGTTCTCTACCTTGAATATATGATTTAATGCAATCTGGACCACGTTGAATTTATTTCAAATGCTTGCTTATTTAATTGAAAGAATGTATGTATTTTACCTTGATGCTTCTTTTGTATAAAATCTTTATCTCTTGGATAAAAGGAACTTCGCACCATCGAAACCATAAACCTTTGTACTATGTCAAAATACATTGTTGTAAAGATCAAGTCAAATACAAAGATGGTAAGTCAGAAAGCATATCAAGTTATCAGCCTCAACGGATCCAAGCATTTAATGCTACAGTCTAAACGGATACAATTTGAAGACTGTTGAAGAAGATCTAGACACAAAAGCACTTCTCAGTGAAGCATATCAAATTATAAGCCTCAACGGATCCAAGCATTTAATGCTAAAGTCTAAACAGATACAAATTCAAAGTAATCGTTGAAGAATTACAAAAGAAGAGTGAGGTCACTATATAAGTAGAAGACCTCAGATACTGAAGAAAGAACTCTTGCCTGAAACAACTTTTGTGAGCTCAACATTTGCCAATACAATTCTTGAGTAGACAAGCTCTTATTCTTTCATTCTTTCAAAAGCAAAAGTCTGTAATTTATTAGTTTGAATATTGTTGTAATATTCAAGTGATCTTAAACTATCATACTCTCACACTTAGTGAGTTAAGAAGATCAATCTTTAAATCTGTGATAGAGTTAGAGCCTGAAGAAGCTTGGTAGAGAAAGAATACTTGTAGCCTGAAGAGGTGTTGAATACTTGTAAAGCTATTGGATTATAGTGGAGAAAAACCTTCAGGTAGAAGGGACTGGACGTAACTCTTGGTTGGAAGAGAGTGAACCAGGATAAAACACTTGCGTGAATCTTCTAAACCCTTATCTTTTACAGTTTTTGTTTATACCAACTATGGGATTCTGAATCTGAGTTTATTATCTCTTCAAAAGAGTTTTCCTGTTTGTGTCTTGTTCTTCTTGTTTTGCTTGTAAAAGGTTTGAGAAAGGACATTTTCAAAAATCTGTTAAGAAACACAATTCAACCCCCCTTCTTGTGTTTCCCTGTGTCAACTTCAGTTGGTATCAGAGCTCAGCCTCGAAAGGGTTGAGCATCTATCAAGTGCTGAGCGAGTACGATCCAACAAGCATGGATACAGAAGGACATGCAATCAACATACCTCCTCTCTTTGATGGTAGTGATTATGACTACTGGAAAAAGAGAATGATGGCTTTTCTTGATGCACAAAACGTGGACATCCGGGAGCTGATTGAAACTGGCTACACTGAGCCAAAAGGTGATGCTGGAGCTGTTATTCCTAAAGCTAAATGGACTCAATAGCAGAAAAGCCAACATCAACTACACCTGAAAGCTAAGCACTATCTCATGTGTGCTATCACCAGATCTGAGCATGCAAGGTTCATAGCTGCAACACAGCTAAATAAATCTGGAATACTCTTGCACTAGCTCATGAAGATTCCTCACAAGTGAAGGAATCAAAGATAAGCATGATGGTTCACCAGTATGAGCTATTCAAGATGGCTGATCATGAAACCATAGACCATATGTTTGGAAGATTCCAAACTATCACCAGCAGTCTCAGGTCTCTTGGAAAGGTCTATGAAAATAGAGATCATGTGAGAAAAATTTTGAGAAGTCTCTCAAAGCAGTGGAGCCCTAAGGTAACTGCTATCTAGGAAGCAAAGAATCTGAATACTCTTTCTCTGTAAGAGCTTCTAGGGTCATTAAAAGTTCATGAACTTGAACTTAATGAAGAGGAAAATTCCAGAAAAGGAAAGTCCATTGCCTTAAAGGCCAAGAAAGCTAGTTCCTCAAAAATGCTTAAAGTTGCCGAGTCTTCAGATGAAGCTAATTCATCAAATAATGAAGATGACTCAGATGAGGATGAACTATCTTTCATCTCTATAAAAATACAATACATGTGGAGAAAGAAAGATGGATTCAGAAGGAAGCAACTCAACAAAAAATTCTCCAAGGAGAAATCAGATTCCAAGGAGAAAGGTCCACCCCTGTGCTTTGAATGTAAGAAACCTGGGCACTTCAAAGCTGACTGCCCAGAGCTGAAGGAGAAAAAGAAATTCTTCAAAAAGAAGAAAGGCTTGATGGCTACTTGGGAGGATCTTGACCTGTCTTCTTCAGATGAAGAAGATGAAGCAGGAGAAGAAGCAAACATTTGCTTCATGGCTGACACTGGATCAGAAAGTGAATTCACTGATGCTGAGGGAATATAATCTGATCCATCCACTCTTCAAACTGATTTTGATGAATTGCTGCATGAATCATGCTTACTATCTAAAGAGTATAAGAGTCTCAAAAAGAAGTTTATTAAACTTTCTAGAGACTATGATAAGGTCTGCACAGTAAATCAAAACCTTAGGGATGAAAACGAAACATTAAAGTCAAACAATGTTAGTCTGACTGACAAGACTAAGTGTAAGTCTAATAGCTCTTGTGAAGTTGAAAAACTGAAACAAGATGTGACATACTTGACAGACTCTCTGTCAAAAATAGTAGGTAGCTCAGATAAATTAAATCTTATATTAAGATATTCTAGATCACCACATGACAAATCTGGCATTGGTTATGATAAAGAGAAGCAAGATGCATCTCTGAATACACCAAAAGTGCATACACAATATAAGGCTTTTAAAGCCCGTCCACAGCATACTAAGTCAAAACCAAGCCCTTCCAATACTTATTGTAAAGTGTGTGGAAAAAGTGGTCACATAATATCTAGATGCATACATTATATGCATATTAAACATGCTAGTCCAGTGACTACTAACAAGAAAGGACCCAAGTCAATTTGGGTACCTAAAGATAAGATAATCCCTGTTGCAGATCTGCTTAACAACAGGAAGGAAACAGAAGTCTTGGTACTTGGGTAGTGGATGCTCACGACACATGACAGGAGAAAGGTATATGTTCCAAGACCTTAGACCCAAAGATGGTGGCTGGGTCACTTTTGGAGGAAATCAAAAAGGAAAGATAATTGGTATTGGTAAAATTGGTAAGCATCCTTTTCCCTCCATTGATAATGTTCTGTTAGTAAATGTTCTTAAACACAATCTGCTTAGCATTAGTCAATTATGTGATAGTAGGTTTGCTGTTTCATTTAATAAGAATATGTGTTTTGTCAAGAAAGCTGATGGATCACTCTTATTCACTGCTCAGAGGCAAAACAATCTGTATAAGATTGACTTAGAGGATCTCTCAAATCAAAGTGTGTCATGTCTAGTGTCCATTGAGGATGAACGATGGATTTGGCACAAAAGGTTGGGTCATGCAAGTTTGAGATTAATCTCAAAACTGAAAAAGCATAACCTTGTAAGAGGACTACCAAACCTTAATTTCAAATCTGATGCTTTCTGTGATGCATGTCAGAAGGGAAAACAAGTCAAAGGTTCCTTTGAATCTAAGAATGTTGTTAGTACCAACAGACCACTAGAGTTGCTACACCTTGATCTCTTTGGTCCAACAAGGACTGCCTCTGTCAGTGGAAAGAAATATGGTCTTGTCATAGTAGACGACTACACTAGTTGGACATGGGTTATGTTCCTTGCTCACAGGGACAAGTCATTCAAGGTCTTTTCTGTATTCTGCAAACGTGTACAAAATGAAAAAGGCATGTGTATAGCTTCTATTAGAAGTGACCATGGGGGAGAATTTGTCAATGAGCTATTCCATGAGTTTTGTGAATAAAGTGGTATCCAACACAACTTCTCAATACCAAGAACACCACAGCAAAATGGTGTGGTAGAGAGAAAGAATAGGTCTCTTCAAGAGATGGCTAGGACTATGCTCAATGACAATTCTATCCCTAAGCACTTCTGGGCTGAAGCTGTGAACACTGCCTGCTACATTCAGAACAAAATATACATTAGACCTATTCTGAATAAGACTCCTTATGAATTGTGGAAAGGCAGAAAACCCAACATTTCATACTTTCACCCCTTCGGATGTAAATGTTATATTTTGAATACAAAAGATCAACTTGGTAAATTTGATGCTAAAGTAGATAATGGAATCCTTCTAGGATTTTCTGAAACTTCAAAAGGCTTTAGAGTTTATAATTCTAGAACTTTAGTTGTAGAAGAATGTATTCATGTAAAATTTGATGACAAACAGCCTGATAAGAGACTATCAGAGCTTGATGAAGTTTTTGCAGATTTTGATCTAAATATCTCAGGAGAGAAACCAGAAATCAAGTCTGATATCCAAGTAGACGACACTTCACAACAACAACCCGAAACTTCCACCTCTCAATAGGAAAACGCTCAGAAATCTTGGTATTTCAAAAACTACCATCCTCAAGATCAAATCATTGGTGACCCCAATGACAAGCTAAGAACTAGGTCAAACTTCGGAGAACAAAGTGATTTTGCTCTTGTCTCTGAATGTGAACCAAAAATAGTGGACGAAGCTCTACTGGTCGAAGGATGGATTCTTGCTATGCAAGAAGAGCTAAATCAGTTTGAGAGAAGTGAAGTCTGGACGCTTGTACCCCTTCCTGAAGACAAGTCAGTCATTGGAACAAAGTGGGTCTACAGAAACAAGCTTGATGAAGATGGTAAGGTTGTGAGAAACAAGGCAAGACTTGTTGCTCAAGGCTACTCTCAAAAAGAAGGTATAGACTACACTGAAACTTTTGCACCAGTTGCTAGACTAGAATCTATAAGAATTTTAATATCATTTACTGCACATCACAGCTTTATGCTTTTTCAAATGGATGTTAAAAGTGCCTTCTTAAATGGGTTTCTTAATGAAGAAGTATATGTCATGCAACCTCCTGGCTTTGAAAATACAAATCACCCTGAACATGTTTATAAGCTTAAGAAAGCATTGTATGAACTTAAACAAGCTCCTAGAGCTTGGTATGATAGATTAAGTTCGTTTCTAATGGAAAATGGTTTTAACAGAGGAAAGTAGACACAACTCTATTTAGAAAGTCTATTAAGTCTGATTTCATTGTAGTACAAATTTATGTTGATGATATCATTTTCGGTGCTACTAATGAATCTCTGTGCAAGGAATTCTCTAAGCTTATGCAGAAAGAGTTTGAAAGGAGTATGATGGGAGAACTCAAGTTCTTTCTTGGACTTCAAGTGAAGCAAACAGTGGACGAGGTGTACATCCATCAAACTAAATATACAAAGGAACTTCTAAAGAGGTTTAAGATGGATGATTGCAAACCAATGAATACCCCTATGCATCCGACGTCCATACTGAACAAAGATGACAAAGAGAAAAAGGTAGACCAAAAGGTATATAGAGGTATGATAGGATCTCTTTTATATCTGACTGCGTCTAGACCTGATATAATTTTCAGTGTTTGCTCATGTGCTCGTTTTCAATCTGATCCTAGAGAGTCTCATCTCTCAACAGTTAAAATAATATTTAGATATTTAAAAGGTACTACTAATCTGGGTTTGTACTTTAAGAAAAATGATGATTACAGATTAGTTGGTTTTTGTGATGCTGACTATGCTAGAGATAGAATTGAAAGAAAAAGCACCAGTGGAGGATGTCACTTCATTGGAGCTAACCTAGTATCATGGTCAAGCAAAAGGCAAAGTACCATTGCGCTATCAACTGCTGAAGCAGAATACATATCAGCTGCAAGCTGCTGATAGTGTGATTTTACATGATGTTTCATATATACTTTTGCATGCATTTTGCATATAGATTAGGAATTCTTTATTTGATTTTAGTTAGATTTTCCCTTGGAACGGGTGAAGCGGTTTCTTGGTGTTATTTTACAGGAACTTAAGGAAAATTGTGCAAATTTGGCCATAATAAAGCTTGGAAGGATTTAGAGCTTGAAAAGAGAAGAAATTGAGCCAAGCAGAATTCTGAAGTCTCGCCCCGCGAATCACAATTCGCCTCGCGACCCTGAAAGCTGACTGTGCCAGGAAAATGCAACCTTTCGGTCTCGCCCCGCGAACAGTGTCTCGCCTCGCGAGAGTTCCAATCCTGAAGACGAAAAGTTTAATATTGGCCTCGCGAGAAGACATTCGCCTCGCGAGCTCGCGCAGAACTGATTGGTATAAGTTGCTGGTTTAGGGCAGAATTGAGGGAGTTTTGGAGTTTTTAGAGTTAGAGGAGTTCTTGGAGAGAAGCACTTGGAGGCTGCGGTTGGAAGAGGGTTCCAACCCTGAAGGGGGATGTTTTCCTTGCTCTGGGACTAGAAGAAGATTGGAGGATCCTTCTATGGAGTTTGCTTCATCCCTTCTCTCTTTCTCTTTGTATTCTCTTTTTATGAGAAGTTAAATCCCTGTTTGTTGGGATTAGATGTAGCCAAACTGATTAACATGTATTTATCTTGACTGATTATTCTGTGTTCATGCCTTCATATTAGTGATTAATTTTCTGTGCTTAATGCTTGTTGTGGCTAGCACCCCCATGACTCGATTTGTGTTTTGGTATGCAATTGGGAAATTCGTATTAGAACCGGAACTGAATTTAATCACCTAGTAACCCTTTCATCTAGGAATGGAGTTAGGTTTACTAGTAATCGCGTAATCCCTAATCTTAATGCAAATTCATTAATCTAGGCCACCTAAGGAATTAGGGTCTATTAGTGGATTTAGGCTCTTGCCATCCGAGGAATCGGGGTTTGAGTATTTTAGTGGATTGATTTTAATATCTGAAGCATGGATGGGAGGTATCTAGTCCTGGTATTGCATGAGATAGAGGTTTGGTGAAGTCTGGTCCCAACATATCATTTCTGCACTCCAAGTGTTTGTCAAAAATCCCCAAAAAGACAAAAAGATTTTATTTCTTTTCTTTTGTTTGTTTTACTTTCTCTTGATTAATAATTTAGTCTAGATAGTTGCTGAGTTTGTGAATTGGTACTTGACATCTAATCCCCGTGGATACGATAACCGGTCTCACCACCGTATTACTTGCACGACTGGGTATACTTGCCCAGATTCGTCAACAAGTTTTTGGCGCCGTTGCCGGGGATTGGTTTTGCCAATATCATTAGTAACAAAGGAGGCAACTAATTTAGACATTTTTATTCTTTTTTATTTTTCTGTATATCTTTTATCTTTTTGTTTTGAGTTCTGTTTTTGCAAAGTGGACGAAAGTCATGGTATATTTTTATTATCCACCTGATGAGGAAGCCGTAAGTTACACTTGGGAGGACAACTTGTGTTGGGAAGACGATATAAATTTGGGAGAATTCTTCGAGGAGTTTTCCTTATCTAATAATATTCCATCACGAGGCGATCCTATGACTGGCGAGCTTATATATATATACTCCAAGGAGGATTGGGAAACCTTTTTGTCATATTTGCCACCTCCACCACCGTGTATTGTGATTCCCACAGAGCCACATGAAGCAGAAGTTGAGCAGAATCTTGTTTTGGGAATGGATCAAAATGAAGATGAAGTGGTGGTGGTAGATGAGCCACAAGAAGAGGAGGTACCTTTCACAAGTCCTTGGGGAGGAACAAGTGAGAAGGCAGAGAATTTGGAAAGCATTCAATCCACCATGTATGCTGAGAAATCTGATTTTACTGCATTAGAAAAATATGTGGGCTTGCATGCATGTGTGGACACTGGTAAGTTAGGCCCTTCCACTTGTCTTTCAAACTTCCTGGTGAGAATGCCATTGGATCCGCTAGGAAGTAAGTGCATTATTATAGTTGAAGAGGTCAATGGTGCTTTCACACACTGGCTGGGTGGAGTTGAAGATAAAGTCATACTACTGCTACAATCGCCACTCCAAGTTCCATTTGATCCCGGAGGAGGATCCTAGGACGTCAAGCTAGTGACGTTAAAGAAACGCTTATTGGGAGGCAACCCAAGTTTCTTAACCCTTCTCTTTAGTTAGATTGTGTTTTTGATTTTAACCTCTTGAATAATTTGAGAAGCTCAAGAGGAAAAATAATAAATTGAGAATTGCCAAGTGTTTGCAGGGTAATAAGGAAGGAGGGAAGAGCAAGAAGATAAGAAAAAGCAAATTTCAACACCCGTTACCGCCTCGGTAAGGCGTTCCAATTTTTTTTGTTTTATTTTATTTTTCTTCTCCTCTCTCCAACTTGATTGTTTACATTGGGGACAATGTAAATTTTTAAGCTTGGGGTAGGGGTATTCTATTTTTGCATTTGTTCATATTGCATTCATATAGTTTTGCATGATAGTTTTGCATGATCACACAATTAGATTGTCCTTGCTTAGATTTTGCATCCAATTGTGAGAACTAAGTGCCCAATAATTTGTGATAGTGAATTGTTGAACCCAATTATGTTTATTCTTGTGATAAGGCTGCAAATGAAAATGTTTGAGATAATCTTGGATAGTTGATAATTAGCATATGGTTCTATAGAATTGTGTTGCTCATTGATGGTTGAACTACTAAAATGTGAGATTTTGAACCAAAGGGGTACTCACTAAATTCTACCCCATTCTTGGTGTTAGAGTGTTATTCCTCTTGGTTTGCTTTCTCTAGAACTTGACTTAAAACCATTTTGAAGCTTAAAAATTTTTGAAAACATTTTTGAAAATGATTGAGGCAATAGGTATTTTTCTGGCCTTCTGAGCTTTGAATGATGAAATGCTACCCCTTAGTTGCCCAATTTTGAGCCTGAATGAATAAAATGCTTTTCTTGGTACCCTGAAATGTTTTGATAAATATGCTTGATAAGGGACCTTCTAAAGTATTACAAAAAGGGTGAAAAAGGTAGTCGAAAAAGTTTGGGATGAAAGAATCAGAAAAAAAATAATTCTCTTGAGTTGAAAAAAATCTCCCCTTCTCCAAATAAAAGAAAAAAAAAAGTAAATAGAGAAGGGGATGACAAAAAAAGAAATGAGAAATAAAAACATAAAGAAAGAAAAGAAAGGTGGAAAGTGAATTGAAACCCAAAAGGTATTTTAGAAGGTCATGCTTTGCAAATGTTGATGTGTTGTGTAGCCTTTTGAAATGTCCTTTTATTGATTTCCCCACCTAACGATTAATCCCATGGCCACGTTACAACCAAGTGAAAGACCTCTTGATTCTAAATTGTTTTCATTAATAAAATAGAGATTTGGTTGATAGTCAAGCCTATGGTAGGATTCATTCCTTGAGGAAAATTGAGCGAATTGTCTTATTCCCCTAAACACTTGAGTGAGGGAGAAAAGAGAGCCAAGCAAATGAACAAGCTTGGTGTGAGCTTCAGGTGAGAAAGAGTGCCCAAATCAGTGAGAACACGAGTCTAAGGAACCCAAGACTCTAATTGGACTTGAATTGATTGTCTCATGCTGAATTGTTTGAATTGCCTATTACTTGAATTATTTGCTCGGGTTCTTAGTTCACTATCCATGTTCTGTTTCTTCTACTGGCCTTAGTGATTGCTTGAGGACAAGCAATTGAATAAGCTTGGGGTGATTTGACAGTGTGATTTTACATGATGTTTCATATATACTTTTGCATGCATTTTGCATATAGATTAGGCATTCTTTATTTGATTTTAGTTAGATTTTCCCTTTGAACGGGTGAAGCGGTTTCTTGGTGTTATTTTGCAGGAACTTAAGGAAAATTGTGCAAATTTGGCCATAATAAAGCTTGGAAGGATTTAGAGCTTGAAAAGAGAAGAAATTGAGCCAAGCAGAATTCTGAAGTCTCGCCCCGCGAATCACAATTCGCCTCGCGACCCTGAAAGCTGACTGTGCTAGGAAAATGCAACCTTTCAGTCTCGCCCCGCGAACAGTGTCTCGCCTCGTGAGAGTTCCAATCCTGAAGACGAAAAGTTTAATATTCGCCTCGCGAGAAGACATTCGCCTCGCGAGCTCGCACAGAACTGATTGGTATAAGTTGCTGGTTTAGGGAAGAATTGAGGGAGTTTTGGAGTTTTTAGAGTTAGAGGAGTTCTTGGAGAGAAGCACTTGGAGGCTACGGTTGGAAAAGGGTTCCAACCCTGAAGGGGGATGTTTTCCTTGCTCTGGGACTGGAAGAAGATTGGAGGATCCTTCTATGGAGTTTGCTTCATCCCTTCTCTCTTTCTCTTTGTATTCTCTTTTTATGAGTAGTTAAATCCCTGTTTGTTGGGATTAGATGTAGCCAAACTGATTAACATGTATTTATCTTGACTGATTATTCTGTGTTCATGCATTCATATTAGTGATTAATTTTCTGTGCTTAATGCTTGTTGTGGCTAGCACCCCCATGACTCGATTTGTGTTTTGGTATGCAATTGGGAAATTCGTATCAGAACCGGAACTGAATTTAATCACCTAGTAACCCTTTCATCTAGGAATGGAGTTAGGTTTACTAGTAATCGCGTAATCCCTAATCTTAATGCAAATTCATTAATCTAGGCCACCTAAGGAATTAGGGTCTATTAGTGGATTTAGGCTCTTGCCATCCGAGGAATCGGGGTTTGAGTATTTTGGTGGATTGATTTTAATATCTGAAGCATGAATGGGAGGTATCTAGTCCTGGTATTGCATGGGATAGAGGTTTGGTGAAGTCTGGTCCCAACATATCATTTCTGCACTCCAAGTGTTTGTCAAAAATCCCCAAAAAGACAAAAAGATTTTATTTCTTTTCTTTTGTTTGTTTTACTTTCTCTTGATTAATAGTTTAGTCTAGATAGTTACTGAGTTTGTGAATTGGTACTTGACATCCAATCCCCGTGGATACGATAACCGGTCTCACCACCGTATTACTTGCACAACTGGGTATACTTGCCCAGATTCGTCAACAGCTGCTGCTCACAACTTCTATGGATCAAACACCAATTGGAGGACTACAATGTATTTGTAAGTAGTATTCCACTTATGAGTGATAATACTGCTGCAATCAATTTATCAAAGAACCCAATACTGCATTCTAGAGCTAAGCACATAGAAATTAAACATCATTTTATTAGAGATTATGTGCAAAAAGGTGTGTTTGATGTTCAATTTGTAGATACTGACCACCAATGGACAGATATCTTTACTAAACCTCTTGCCGAGGACAGATTTATATTTATAAGAAAACATTTGAATATGTTGTATGTGGATTGAGCTAGTATAATTATTGTTAAATTGATCGTCCATTGCATGTTTTCTCTGCACGTCCACTAGTCATGACGTCTAGAGCAAGTGGATTCTATGCTTCCACTACCTATGAGTTTGCACGTCCACTCTTAGTCTTGTGTGGACTCGTCTATGCACACATTTATTGCTGATATTATTTTGTTCTTGAACACTTTTATTTAAAACGCTTCTCTTTCCTTGCTGAGTCGGCTACTCTCATCAATCCCATCAAGACCTTTTTATGGTCCCGAGTTACCAACGCCGTTTTATCATGTCTTATCAAAGTTTTTTTTAATAAAAAAAACCTTTTGATATTCAAGATTCTTTTAAAAGAAATCTTTTCCCTCTGAGAAAGACTTTACGTTTTCACAATCTCTCGAGCTATGATCTCTTTTTATCTCTCTCTGCTCTCAAAAGCTTATCTCAGATGACCTTGATGCTGAAGCAAGTGGACAAATAATCATTGCTGATATTTTGGAAGACACTGCTGAATCGTGTCATCAACATAGCTCATCTGAAAGACAATCTTCTCAACCTCTGGCATTAGTTGTAGTGCACCTTGAAGATCAGACAAGAACTATGGACACTCTTCAAGAATCTGCATAAAGCTCAAAGACTCTGCCATCAAAAATTGAAGAAGTTCTTGGAAAGCTGGTTAATGAAAGGGTTAGCAAATTAGTAGAAGAAAAGGTTGACAAGATAGCTGAAAAAATCAATGAGATGTTCATTAGCAGGATCAAATCTCAATGGCTCCAACCTTAGAGGTTGTGAATAAAATGCTTGAATTTCTTATGGATTTCTAGAAGAGTCAAACTCAGAGTCCTCATCCACCACCTCCATCTGCTTAGTCTTCACTTTTGTTCTCTTTTTATTCTTCTTGTGCTGACAATGATGGTCCACTCCCTGTTTACCTTTTTGGCTGATGACAAAAAGGGGGAGAAAGGAAAAGAAAGACAATTATAGGAAAAGAAAGACAGTTATTGTAACGCCCTTTGTTACATTAGTAATCCCAAGGTAAAATAATAAAAATTCCTTTAAAACATTTAATTAAAACATACATCTCATAAAGAAAAATTAAAAAAAATATTTAAAGTCTGAAAATACCTCATAATAAATAACGTAGTAATAAAATATCCATGTAGTGAATATAAATATAAATAAAAATTAAAAGCCTCAAAATCGGGCGCCTAATTACAATCCCAACGATAAATAAATGTGTCTAGCCACATACGGCTCCTTATTTAAGAAAATACTAACAAAACTAGAAAGAATAACTAATGGAATCCACTAAGTCTTCACGCCTCTTCAGTTTCAATGACGTCCTCCTCGTACTCTGAAAACAATACTTATAATGAGATATAAAATCCCAGTGATCAACAATACAGTTTTTAAAAATATTTTCGAAAATAGCATTGTTCTCAGCCGGCGCGGTAACCGGAAAAACTGTCCATGGCACCCGCTAATTTTCCAAAATAATATATATAAAGGAAAATGCTTTTAATATCAATAATAATCTCATCTCAACACATCACATTCCATATACCAGATAAATTCTAATTTAATCCAAGCGGTCTGAAGACTTCCTAATTAAATTGGCATCTTGACAGCATGCCATATATTCACACATCACACGACAATGGGGTCCCATTGCCCACCCCTACTCACGAGGAGTGTTTCGATGTCACCCTCCTGTCGGGGACATTTCCATTTCGATACCTCCCATGTGCACATGGTGGTATTTCTCCTTTTTCGACACCCCAACCTGTGGCGGTGTTACTTTCGATACTCCTTTTTAGGTAGTATTACTTATTTTCGACATCACAATTATATGGGGATGTTACTTTCGATACCCCATTACGGTGGTATTACTTTTCGATACCCCTATCATAGGTGGGATTACGGCAAACATCATACAATTCATCATAAGGCACAATTTCATGTCTCATACGTGTAACAATTCATTTACCAAAAATTAAATATTTGATCTTATCATGCATGTCAAATAAACTCACATGGCATAGCATGCACCAATAAGCACGTCACTCAACTAATTCAAATACCAGTCATGTATTTCATGCCATCAGTAACAAGAATAAATACCTAATTTAATAATCCTTTTTATTTTAATTTAAAACCCCTAAAAAATTAGTTTATTAATAACATGCATCATTCAATTAAAATCACTCAAAATCATAGGTAAATCGCTCAACACAACAAACACACGTACCATGAAAAGGGTTATTAAAAGGTACTGTTGCTCACCTCTCGAAGACCTCCAATGTGCTCTAAAATTTATTTATGATAAGGATTTGTGCTTCCCTAAAAATTCTTCTCCCATTTGGTGGCGTTCTTGGATCAGTGTTGTTACGGTTGCACTGGCAAGGAAGAATGGAACTGACGAAAATGCTAAACCCCTCTGCGGCGCTCCTGATCCACACTCCTTTTCTTTTTGGTTACTATTCCTATATATATATATATATATATATATATATATATATATATATATATATATAGTGTCAGCATAGGTTTGTCCCCCTTTTTTTTTTCTTTAGCCAAAAGCATGGCTGCTTGGGCTTAACGCCCGAGTATCCTTCTTTTCTTTTCTTTTTCTTTTATATATATATATATATATATATAATTTTGCATTCTCTATAATAGTTAATAAATTGCAATAAATCCTTATACCATCACTTCTTTACACTAAATCTCCCATTTATATTTTATTTGCACTACACTTTTTAATAACTTAATATTATTATTATTATTATTATTATCATTTATTTATTTATTTTCAAATTAGTTATGTTAGAATTTTAGGATGTTACATTTTCTCCCCTCCTTAAAGAATTTCGTCCCCAAAATTCATCTCATACACACGCACTTATTGTAACATATGTCATATTCAAAACCAAAAGGTTATCATACCTTAGATAATAAAATCTGGGTATTGGCGTACGATGTCCTCCTCCATCTCCCAAGTGGCTTCCTCCGGAGTCAATCCTTCCCATAACACTTTTACCAATGGAATTGTCTTGTTCCTCAGAGTCTTAGTGCTCTTGTCCATGATTCGACTGGGCTTTGGCTTATAGATCAAATTATACTTCAATTGTACAGACTCGGGAGCTATCACATGAGATTCATCAGGCATATATTTTCTGAGTTGCGACACATGGAAAACATCATGAAGGTTTGCCAACTGTGGCGGGAGAGCCAGTTGGTAAGCAACAGGCCCGACTCTTTTAAGGATTTGGAAAGGTCCCATGAAACGAGGATTTAGCTTGCGGACTTTCATCGATCTCCCTACCCCCCGTCTTAGGAGTGACTCTAAAAAATACATGCTCACTTTCCTGGAATTCTAGAGGCTTTCTCCTTTTGTCGGCATAGCTCTTTTGTCTACTTTGTGCCGTGCGCATCCTCTCCCTAATCATTTTGATCCTCTCAGAGGTTTCCTGGACCAATTCGGGTCCTATCAAGGTTTTCTCACCCACCTCACACCAACATAAAGGGGACCTACACTTCCTCCCATATAGGGCCTCATAGGGTGCCATGCCTATACTAGCGCGATAACTATTGTTATACGCAAACTCAATGAGAGGTAGGAATCTATCCCAACTCCCTCCTTCATCCAGGACACACGTCCTAAGCATGTCCTCAAGGGTCTGAATGGTCCGCTCTGACTGACCATCCGTTTGGGGATGATAGGTCGTGCTAAAGTTCAACTTAGTCCCAAAGGCTTGCTAAAAAGCTTTCCAAAATCTAGAGGTAAACCTTGGGTCTCTATCCGACACTATAGATGTGGGTATCCCATGAAGCTTGACTATTTCCTTGATATAGAGGTATGCCAACTTGTCCAAGCTATAGGTTGCCTTAATTGGCAAGAAGTGGGCGGACTTGGTCAGCCTATCCACTATCTCCCAAATAGCGTCTAAGCCTAAACGCGTCTTAGGTAACCCCATCACAAAGTCCATAGAAATTCTCTCCCACATCCATTCTGGAATCTCCAAGGACTGCAACAACCCCGAAGGCTTATGATGTTCTATCTTGACCTTTTGGCACACTAAACACCTAGTTACGAAGCTAGCCACATCCTTTTTCATTCCTGGCCACCAATACATCCTCTTAAGGTCTTGGTACATCTTAGTTATTCTAGGATGTATGGTAAACTTCCCCTTATGAGCTTCCTCTAATATCTTTTCTCTAAGGCTCCCCTCCATAGGAACAACGATCCTATTCTTAAACTTCACTAGCCCATCAACTGACAACTCATAACCCTCTTGTCCTAACCGAGACTGCAACTCCTGCTCTAAAAGTTGTTCCCGCCTAACCTCATCTCTAAGGTCACTATTAATTTCCAACCTATTCAACTTCAAACTTAAGACATTTAAGGACACATCCAACACCTCCTGATTCATGTCCCTAAACTCTTCCATGAGGTTCAGCTCTTGCACCATCAAGCTTGACACGTGTAGGGACTTCTTACTCAAAGCATCTGCCACCACATTGACTTTTCCCGGATGGTATTTCAACTCGAAGTCATAGTCCTTAAGGAACTCCATCCACCTTCGTTGTCTTATGTTCAACTCCTTCTGGTGGAACAGATATTTAAGGCTTTTATGGTCACTAAAAACTTCAAACGTTGCCCCATAAAGGTAATGCCTCCAAATCTTAAGGGCAAAAACCACACATGCTAGCTCTAGGTCATGTGTAGGGTAATTCCCCTCATGTGGCCTAAGCTTCCTAGAGGCATATGCTACCACCTTGCCCTCCTGCATTAAGACACATCCCAAGCCATTCTTAGATGCGTTGTAGTATACCACAAAACTCACTATAGGATCCGGTATAGTTAAGACTGGTGATGACACCAATCTCCTCGTAAGCTCTTGGAACCCGTCCTCACACTCCTGCTCCCACACAAAAGGTTTCCCTTTCCTAGTCAACTGGGTCAAAGGTAAGTCTAGTCTAGAGAACCCCTCTATGAACTTCCTATAGTAGCCAGCTAAGCCTAAGAAACTTCTCACTTCGGTTACTGTCTTAGGTTGTTCCCATCTCAACACCACATCAACTTTAGAGGAATCAACCGCTACACCATCCTTTGAGATGGTGTGTCCTAAAAACTTTACCTCGTCTAGCCAAAACTCACACTTCTCCGATTTGGCATAAAGACGCTCGTCCCTCAAGATCTGCAACACTAACCTTAAGTGTCCTCCATGTTCTTCTGGCGTCCTAGAGTATATTAAAATATCATCTATGAACACCACCACAAACCTGTCCAAAAAGGTCCTAAAGATCCGATTCATGTAGTCTATGAAAACGGATGGGGCGTTGGTCACACCAAAGGGCATCACCACATACTCATAGTGCCCATACCTTGTCCTGAAGGCTGTCTTAGGGATGTCCTTGCTTCTAACTCTAATTTGATGGCATCCCGATCTTAGATCTATTTTGGAAAACACTGACGCTCCCCTTAACTGGTCTAAGAGGTCATCTATCCTAGGCAAGGGATATTTGTTCTTGATGGTTACCTTATTCAGTTGCCTATAATCAACACACAACCTCATACTCCCTTCTTTCTTCTTCACTAGAAGCACTGATGCTCCCCAAGGTGACACATTAGGCCTAATGAACCCCTTTTGTAACATATCCTCTATCTGTTTCTTGAGCTCGCTCAACTCTAGAGGTTCCATCCTATAGGGTGCTACCGATACAGGTCCACTCCCAGGTACTAGATCTATGGTAAACTCAATCTCTCTATCTGGAGGTAAACTAGAGACATCCGTAGGAAACACATCTGGAAACTCACACACAATAAGCAACGTCGCTACATCACTCTCAGTCCCTATCTTAGCAGAAAAGAGAAGTATATATCCCTGAGCTCCCTCAACTAAGCACTTATGACATGAGGCAGCAGAGATAATGTGTTCCGTCCTAGGAGAGTCAACAAACATGGACTGTGGAATGAAAGAAATAGTTCGACTAGCACAATCAATAATAGCATTATTACGAGACAACTAGTCCATGCCCAAAATAATATCCAGACCAGACATAGGTAAACATATCAGATCAACAATATAAGTCAGGTTTTGACACAATAAAGGACATTGCAGGCAGACAGAAGAAGTAATCAATCTATCTTTAACAGGAGTAGAAACACACAAATCATATGACAATTTAGTAACAGGTAACTCTAAGAACTGAGCACATTTAAATGAAATGAATGAATGTGTTGCTCCCGAATCGAACAATATAGTAACCTTTTATCCTATACGAGAAGGAGAAATTCAGTCTTCCTCGGATCAAGCTGCCTCGTAATGATGGCGGTTTGTTCTTTTGAATTCGAAAAGCCCCACGTGCTAAGGGTCCTAAGTGGTCACAACTCCATCAGTGACTGGCCTCCATCCCCTTTCAGTTGACGGAGAGTCTCCATCTGTCCTTGCATAGCTCTGACCATACGATCCAAAGTCGATGCAAGTGCAACATTCATCCCTCGCCTATTGAAAGCCATAAATCTGCTCACTACCAATGAAATACTGGGTTGATCAGGTCCACTATCCCAAAGAATAGCATGCAGAATCTATAACTCTAACAAACATCCTATGCGCCCAAGTTTTGTTTTAGAAAAAGCCCCACTACCACAGTCCGATTTAGAATCGAACTGCTCTGATACTATAAATGTAATGTCCTTTGTTACATTAGTAATCCCAAGGTAAAATCAATAAAAAATCCTTTAAAACATTTAATTAAAACATACATCTCATAAAGAAAAATTTTAAAAAAATATTTAAAGTCTGAAAATACCTCATAATAAATAACGTAGTAATAAAATATCCATGTAGTGAATATAAATATAAATAAAAATCAAAAACCTCAAAACCGGGCGTCTAATTACAATCCCAACGATAAATAAATGTGCCTAGCCACATACGGCTCCTTATTTAAGAAAATACTAAACAAACTAGAAAGAATAACTAATGGAATCCACTAAGTCTTCACGCCTCTTCAGTTTCAATGACGTCCTCCTCGTGCTCTGAAAACAATACTTATAATGAGATATAAAATCCCAATGATCAACAATACAGTTTTTAAAAATATTTTCGAAAATAGCATTGTTCTCAATGTGTGAGAACTCGGAAAAACTGTCCATGGCACCCGCTAATTTTCCAAAATAATATATATAAAGGAAAATACTTTTAATATCAATAATAATCTCATCTCAACACATCACATTCCATATACCAGATAAATTCTAATTTAATCCAAGCGGTCCGAAGACTTCCTAATTAAATTGGCATCTTGACAGCATGCCATATATTCACACATCACACGACAATGGGGTCCCATTGCCCACCCCTACTCACGAGGAGTATTTCGATGTCACCCTCCTGTCGGGGACATTTCCATTTCGATACCTCCCATGTGCACATGGTGATATTTCTCCTTTTTCGACACCCCAACCTGTGGCGGTGTTACTTTCGATACTCCTTTTTAGGTAGTATTACTTATTTTCGACATCCCAATTATATAGGGATGTTACTTTCGATACCCCATTACGGTGGTATTACTTTTTGATACCCCTATCATAGGTGGTATTACGACAAACATCATACAATTCATCATAAGGCACAATTTCATGTCTCATACGTGTAACAATTCATTTACCAAAAATTAAATATTTGATCTTATCATGCATGTCAAATAAACTCACATGGCATAGCATGCACCAATAAGCACGTCACTCAACTAATTCAAATACCAGTCATGTATTTCATGCCATCAGTAACAAGAATAAATACCCAATTTAATAATCCTTTTTATTTTAATTCAAAACCCCTAAAAAAATTAGTTTATTAATAACATGCATCATTCAATTAAAATCTCTCAAAATCATAAGTAAATCGCTCAACACAACAAACACACGTACCATGGAAAGGGTTATTAAAAGGTACTGTTGCTCACCTCTCGAAGACCTCCAATGTGCTCTAAAATTTATTTATGATAAGGATTTGCGCTTCCCTAAAAATTCTTCTCCCGTTTGGTGGCGTTCTTGGATCTGTGTTGTTACGGTTGCACTGGCAAGGAAGAACGGAACTGACGAAAATGCTAAACCCCTCTACGACGTTCATGATCCATGCTTCTTTTCTTTTTGGTTACTATTCTTATATATATATATATAGTGTCAGCATAGGCTTGTCCCTTTTTTTTTTCTTTAGCCAAAAGCATGGCTGCTTGGGCTTAACGCCCAAGTATCCTTCTTTTCTTTTTTTTTCCTTTTATATATATATATATATATATATATATATATATATATAATTTTGCATTCTCTATAATAGTTAATAAATTGCAATAAATCCTTATACCATCACTTCTTTACACTAAATCTCCCATTTATATTTTATTTGCACTACACTTTTTAATAACTTAATATTATTATTATTATCGTTTATTTATTTTTTTCAAATTAGTTATGTTAGAATTTTAGGATGATAGTTATACATATTATATTTAATTTAAAAAGCTCTTATGTGTTTTGCTTGTGCATATTCATTTCTACTTGATATATGGCTCTGATATACTTGTGTTTATAAAGAATGATAAGTGTTTGTATCTATCTGTTAGTCTACTTAAACTTTTTTATTGAATGCTTTGTCTTAGGGGGAGCCTTGCAAGCTCTCTTAGACTTTGCTTTTTCAAATTTAATTAGTTTTGTCATCATCAAAAAGGGGGAGATTGTTGGAACCAAAGTGGTTATGGTTTATTTAATCTCTAAAGTTTTGATGCTAACAAAAGGATTAAATTTGCTTGGAAAAGTGTTAGTTGAGATCTAACAAGTGAGTTCAGTTTATATAGGAATATTCAAAATAATATAAGGTATACAATGCTTGGACTCATGCAAAGAATTACCCGTCCAAAGGTTATTTAAACTGTTTATATTTTAAATGACAAGTAGACTGGTTTTCCTTAGTAGACGAGGATATAAATGAATACCTAAATAACTTGTTAGGTATAGCAAGTCAAAAGACTTGGAAGTAGACGTCCACTGAGCCACGTCAGCAGACGAGGGCTATCCTTGTAACTCAAGTATACGTCCATAGTGCCTAAAATAAAATTCAGTAGACGTCCACTGATGAGCCTCTGGTTGACTGGTTTTATAACTAATAAAAACCTTGGCTTTGTGCTAATTTTATATCATTTTCACCCAAATTATACTAGATTGTCTTTAAGTAGTATTTTGAGTCTGTAAAGTATTTTTAGGTTAATTTAGATGATTTAGAGTTAAATAAAGTCTCGATGCTATTTTACATTTTCGAGTTAATAAAAAGAAATAAATCTGGAGCTTTCGCCCCGCGAGAAGGATGTTCACCTCGCGAACCAGAAGGTGACTGTTCCAGAAATTGCCAACCATTCTGTCTCGCCCCGCGAAGACTTGACTCGCGTCGCGAGTAATCCAACCCTGAAGACCAAAAGTCAGCACGGTTTATGCATGCTAAAGGTCACGGATGTGGCAGTTTGGAAATTGAAGAGTTTCGCCTCGCGAGAATACCAAAAGTTGAAGATTCGCCTCGCGAGACAGCCTTCGCCTCGCGAGTCCGCTGATTCCAGATTCTGTATATAAGTCAGTTTTAGACAGAACTGAAGGGAGAGCTAGTAAGCTGGCTAGTTTTGGCCAGCAGTAAGCTAGAGTTAGCCAGTAGTAGTAGTTTGTCTTCTTTTCTTAGATATGTTTTGTTTTCTTTCTGTAATGGAGAACTAGTCTCCTAGATTAATCTACTGTGATTGGGTTCCACTACACTTGAGGTTCTTGTATTTCCTGTTTTCATTTGCTTTTCCCTTTTCAATGCCATGCTATGCATTTCTATTTATTTAATTCAGGATTGTATAGTGTTGTGTTGATCCATTTCGGTGATGTTATGTTCCTATACTTAATCGCGTTTGTTTAATTCGCGTGTGTTCATTCATGTTCGTTTAGTTCATGAGGGCTTAACCCCGTTTGTTTAATTCGGGAATAGGAACATATATCTGTAGTAGCGATTTCGTTTGTTAATTGTTGCTACAACCGAAAGGGGATTAGAATCTGCTTAGGGCTTGGATTTATATGAACCGATGATAGTGGGAAACCGAGAACAGTAGGTTGATCGTTCTCTAGCTTATTTGGTAATTACTTTTTATTGCATTGTTTTTTTGTTCTGTTTTCTTTATTTAGTTTTCAATCTCAAAACTCCCCAAATCTGACTTTTACTGATTTTCTATTAATAATAACAACCTAAGAGTCCTTGTGAGACGACATCCGAGTTGTCGCTTCCCTATCTACATTATTTTGTAAATGCTCGTTCTTTTTGGTGCGTGGCGACAGCGCGACCAAAAATTGGCGCCGTTGCCGGGGACTCTTGTTGTGTTATTAGCAGAAAATAAATAAACTTAAAAAAAAAGAAAAGAAAACTTTGCTGAATTAGTTTTGTCTGCTTTGTCTGGTTGTGATTTTTAGTCCATGGATAATTATATGCAAAATTATGTGCCTAATGTTTATTATGAGCAACCATGCATGTATTATCCCGATTTTGGTATGCCACCACCATGCATATATTATCCTAACTTTTCCGGAAGTTATGAGTTTAGCAGTGATTTTGACATGTTTGGAGTGAACAATTATCCTAGCCAAGTGACCACCTTTGCACCTTCCGAACCTTCACTAGAGGACCTGTTCAAACAGATGACTGCACAAATGGAAGAAATGATACAACAAATGGAAGAGAACAATCAACGGTTGGCACAACAAAATCTTGAATTCCAACAGAGGATGGAGGCAAGTAATCTTGAATACCAGAGGAGAGAAGCTGAATCTCAGAAGTTATCCATTCTAATTGATCAAATTGTCGCTAATTCGGCTGCACTGCTAACTCCACAGCCCCTTGAAGAACATAAAGATTCACAGATGGTTATTCTTGAAGATACTTTTGCTGATGATTGTGATAATGTTTCTATTGATGAACTGTGTGTTGAATCCCCTGATTCTAATGTATGTGCTGATTGTACTGACACTGCTTTGTGTATAGACTGTTTTGTTGAAAGGTATGTTGAGCAAAGCATCCATATAGAACAGGAGACAGATGAGGTTGAGGGCCATGTTCATACAGAAAATGAGGATCAGGAGGACATCTGCTTCACCGTGCTTGAGGATGATGAAGAACCTTTGGAAGTAGATGATTCAATTAAATCAAATGCATGTGTTGAGAGTAATGGGATGGATGAACTAATTGCTGAATTTCCAGACATTCAGAATTTTACTGATTCATTTTATTGTGATATATGTACTGACTCTACTAACCCTAACCTTTGTGTGGTGTGTGCTGAAATTTCTGCATGTATAGCAGGTGATGAATTTGTTAGTGCAGTGAATGAAGAAAATGCAGGAGTTGAAGCAGCACCAAGAACCCTGACTACCTATCTGCCACCTCCCCCTGTGGAACCACCGTTGATGGAGTTCCAGCCTTTGGATTTGTCACTGTGGCCATTTCAAGAGGTTGAACCCCACTTCTATTGGGAGGACTTTATGGACAAAGTTGAGAAAGAGGTCATCTGTGACCCAAGAGGGAGTGAGAAGTCCGCCGTACTCGGTGAGGTCATCATAATTGTCAAGTGCTCACCCCCATATCAAGGCTGCAAGTTATGGAAGCATGGAATGAACTACCACCCTTTGGCTATCACTTGGGCCTTATGTTACAAGCAATGGGATCCTGGTGGAACCGCCCCTCAATGAGTTTCTCTGAACCTTGCTTCTTTTTAATTTTCTTTTCCTTGCTTTATTTCTGCTTTGTTTTCAATAAAGCTCCTGAATAATTTGAGAAGCTCAGGAGTTGTGTGAGTCTGGTATTGGCAAGTTTATTGGATTTTATTGATTTTGCATAGATTGATTGCATGTCATGTGTTGATTGTTTTCCCCCTAGGATTTGAAATTTATTTGAAAAATGATCCCCATATGATTGAAAACTGAACTTTGAGATTTTGTTATGATTGCATGATTTATGATAAGTTTGGGGTGATGGGAAGCACACACTCGGGATAGAATCTCTGTCAAACAATTTGCAAATAATGTCCAGGTGAGGTTTTGAGCCTCCAACATGTTTTTGACTCTGTGAAATCACTTTTAAGTTGCACTTTCCCGAATTTGCTTGAATCTCTTTTTGGTTTGCATGATTATATGTTTGCTTCAGATGATTTAGGCATTTTCCTTGTAAATAACTACTTAACCTAAAATAACCAATTCCTAATGCATATTCCTTAGTTAGCCCCATTGAGCCTGATTAGCCTGTTAATTCTTGTTAACCTTATGTTACAAGCTAAAATCTGGAAAAACCCATGCTAACCCGATCTTAGGATTAGGAGAGCATGGAATCTTGATAAGAGAATGGTTGCAAGAAACTAAGTTTGGGGTGGCTACAAGGTGACATGTTGTTTGGGATTGAGAAAAAATACAATAAAAAGGTTAGAGCCAAAGGCTTGTAAAAAAAAAAAAGAAAAAGAAAGAAAGAAAAACAATAAAAATAAAAAGTGTTGAAATAACAAGGCTGTAGTCACCCAAGGCAAAAAGAAGAATGAGAAAAGGAACTTGAGTGGAATTCTAATGTTTTGAAGTGTTTCATGCTCTCTTAGTTCCTAGGGACTTCAGCCTAGTACCTTTGTATATCCTACCCTTAGCCAGGCCCCATTACAACCCATAAAAGACCTTTTGATGTTGCATGCATGTTTTCTGTGGGAATCATTTGGAGATGAAAATAAAATTTATGGGAAGTGCTCTTAAAAGTGAAACTGAGTGAATTGTTGATGACCTAGACACAAACTGAGCGATTAAGTGAAACACTAAATGCCCTTGTGAGGAAGGCAGTTGTTTGAATTTGGTGACCTCCCTTTTGTGTGTAACTTGGATTCCCTGCTTAGATTAATGATTGTTTGAATGATGAAATTCTCAAATGTTTAGAGTAAATGATTGTGGGGATTGCTTTGTTTGAAAGGGGGGAATCATTGAAGAAAACTGTTTGTTAAATTGCTTGAAATTTGTGCAAAGTTGATTGAATCCTTAATCTTGCCAAGTCTGAGTCTTGTTTAAGTTTTAGTTTGCTTGGGGACAAGCAAAGTTTAAGTTTGGGGTATTTTGATGAGCCTCTGGTTGACTGGTTTTATAACTAATAAAAACCTTGGCTTTGTGCTAATTTTATATCATTTTCACCCAAATTAGACTAGATTGTCTTGAAGTAGTAATTTGAGTCAGTAAAGTATTTTTAGGTTAATTTAGCTGATTTAGAGTTAAATAAAGTACTGATGCTATTTTCTGTTTTCAGGTTAATAAAAAGAAATAAATCTGGAGCTTTCGCCCCGCGAGAAGGATGTTCGCCTCGCGAACCAGAAGGTGACTGTTCCAGAAATTGCCAACCATTCTGTCTCGCCCCACGAAGACTTGATTCGCGTCGCGAGTAATCCAACCCTGAAGACCAAAAGTCAGCACGGTTTATGCATGCTAAAGGTCACGACTGTGGCAGTTTGGAAATTGAAGAGTTTCGCCTCGCGAATGATAAGCTCGCCTCACGAGAATACCAAAAGTTGAAGATTCGCCTCGCGAGACAGTGTTCGCCTCGCGAGTCCGCTGATTCCAGATTCTGTATATAAGTCAGTTTTAGACAAAACTGAAGGGAGAGCTAGTAAGCTGGCTAGTTTTGGCCAGTAGTAAGCTAGAGTTAGCCAGTAGTAGTAGTTTGTCTTCTTTTCTTAGATATGTTTTGTTTTCTTTCTATAATGGAGAACTAGTCTCCTAGATTAATCTACTGTGATTAGGTTCCACTACACTTGAGGTTCTTGTATTTCCTGTTTTCATTTGCTTTTCCCTTTTCAATGTCATGCTATGCATTTCTGTTTGTTTAATTCAGGATTGTATAGTGTTGTGTTGATCCATTTCGGTGATGTTATGTTCCTATACTTAATCGCGTTTGTTTAATTCGCGTGTGTTCATTCATGTTCGTTTAGTTCACGAGGGCTTAACCCCGTTTGTTTAATTCGGGAATAGGAACATATATCTGTAGTAGCGATTTCGTTTGTTAATTGTTGCTACAACCGAAAGGGGATTAGAATCTGCTTAGGACTTGGATTTATATGAACCGATGATAGTGGGAAACCGAGAACAGTAGGTTGATCGTTCTCTAGCTTATTTGGTAATTACTTTTTATTGCATTGTTTTTCTGTTCTGTTTTCTTTATTTAGTTTTCAATCTCAAAACTCCCCAAATCTGACTTTTACTGATTTTCTGTTAATAACAACAACCTAAGAGTCCTTGTGAGACGATATTCGAGTTGTCGCTTCCCTATCTACATTATTTTGTAAACGCTCGTTCTTTTTGGTGCGTGGCGACAGCGCGACCATCCACAGTGCCACGTCACTGAACGGAGGTTCTCTAAGCACTTAGCAAGTCCAAAGACTTGGGCAGACGAGGGCTTCTGTCACTTTAGTGAACGCAAGTTTCTATCTCTTGCGTTTTGGACGTGCGCTTCAATCTCTACAGTGCTGAACGTTTGCTTCAATCATTACAGTGTTGGACGTTCGCTTCTACCTTATTAGTAGACGATCGCTTCTACCACATTAGTAGACAAGCGCTCTATCACATTAGTAGACGAGCGTTTTTACCACTTTAGTAGACGAGCGCTTCTACCTTATTAGTAGACGAGCGCTTCTACCACATTAATAGATGAGCGCTTCTATCACATTAGTAGACGAGTGTTTTTACCACTTTAGTGGACGAACGCTTCTGCCACATCTGTGGACGAGCAGAATTAAAATCTTGTATAGATGCGTTCTTAAAACTAAGTAGACGACTATATATGTTCTATATGTTTGCTACCTTGAATATATGATTTAATGCAATCTGGACCACATTGAATTTATTTCAAATGCTTGCTTATTTAATTCAAAGAATATATGTCTTTTACCTTGATGCTTCTTTTGTATAAAATCTTTATCTCTTGGATAAAAGGAACTTCGCACCATCGAAACCATAAACCTTTGTACTCTGTCAAAATACATTGTTGTAAAGATCAAGTCAAATACAAAGATGGTAATTCAGAAAGCATATCAAGTTATCAGTCTCAATGGATCCAAGCATTTAATGCTACAGTCTAAATAGATACAATTTGAAGACTGTTGAAGAAGATCTAGACACAAAAGCACTTCTCAGTGAAGCATATCAAATTATAAGTCTCAACGGATCCAAGCATTTAATGCTAAAGTCTAAACAGATACAAATTCAAAGTAACCGTTGAAGAATTACAAAAGAAGTAGAAGGTCACTATATAAGTAGAAGACCTCAGATACTAAAGAAAGAGCTCTTGCCTGAAACAACTTTTGCGAGCTCAACATTTGCCAATACAATTCTCGAGTAGACAAGCTCTTATTCTTTCATTCTTTCGAAAGCAAAAGTCTGTAATTTATTAGTTTGAATATTGTTGTAATATTCAAGTGATCTTAAACTGTCATGCTCTCACACTTAGTGAGTTAAGAAGATCAATCTTTAAATCTCTGTGATAGAGTTAGAGCCTGAAGAGGCTTGGTAGAGAAAGAATACTTGTAGCCTGAAGAGGTGTTGAATACTTGTAAAGCTATTGGATTATAGTGGAGAAAAACCTTCAGGTAGAAGGGACTGGACGTAACTCCTGGTTGGAAGAGATTGAACCAGGATAAAACACTTGCGTGAATCTTCTAAACCCTTATCTTTTACAATTTTTGTTTATACTAACTGTGGGGTTCTGAATCCGAGTTTATAATCTCTTCAAAAGAGTTTTTCTGTTTGTGTGTTGGTCTTCTTGTTTTGCTTGTAAAAGGTTTGAGAAAAAACTTTTTCGAAAATCTATTAAGAAACACAATTCAACCCCCCTTCTTGTGTTTCCCTGTGTCAACTTCACTTTCTTCTTCATTGAGCTCAAGCTCATGAACTTTTAAAGATCCAAGAAGTTCCTCCAAAGTGAGAGTATTGATGTTCTTTGCTTCCTGAATATCAGTGACCTTAGGTCTCCACTGTTTATATAAGCTCCTCAAAATTTTTCTCACATGATCTCTATTTTCATAGACCTTTCCAAGAGACCTGAGACTGTTGGTGATAGTTTGGAATCTTCCAAACATCTGGTCTATGGTTTCATGATCAGCCCTCTTGAATAGCTCATACTGGTGAACCAGCATGCTTATCTTTGATTCCTTCACTTGTGAGGAACCTTCATGAGCTAGTACAAGAGTATTCCAGATTTCTTTAGCTGTGTTGCAGCTCTGAACCTTGTCATGGTCAGATCTGGTGATAGCACACATGAGATAGTGCTTAGCTTTCAGGTTTAGTTGATGTTGGCTTTTCTGCTCTTGAGTCCATTCAGCTCTAGGAATAGCAGCTCCAGCATCACCTCTTGGCTCAGTGTAGCCAGTTTCAATCAGCTCCCAGATGTCCACGTTTTGTGCATCAAGAAAAGCCATCATTCTCTTTTTCCAGTATTCATAATCACTACCATCAAAGAGAGGAGGTCTGTTGATTGCATGTCCTTTTGTATCCATGCTTGTTGGATCGTACTCCCTCAGCACTTGCTAGATGCTCAACCCTTTCGAGGCTGAGCTTTGATACCAACTGAAGTTGACATAGGGAAACACAAGAAGGGAGGTTGAATCGTGTTTCTTAACAGATTTTCGAAAAAGTCTTTTCTCAAACCTTTTACAAGCAAAATAATAAAAACAACACACAAACAGGAAAACGTTTTTGAAGAGTTAATATACTCATATTCAGAACCCCACAGTTAGTATAAACAAAAAACTGTAAAAGATAAGGGTTTAGAAGATTCACGCAAGTGTTTTATCCTGGTTCACTCTCTTCCAACCAAGAGTTATGTCCAGTCCCTTCTACCTGAAGGTTTTTCTCCACTATAATCCAATAGCTTTACAAGTATTCAACACCTCTTCAGGCTACAAGTATTCTTTCTCTACCAAGCCTCTTCAGGCTCTTACTCTAACAAAGAGATTTAAAGCTTTGATATAAGAACTCACTATGTGTGAGGATTTGAAAGTTTAAGATCAACAAGATTTACACGTAATCTTGTGTTACAATTTCAAATGAGTTTTTGCACTATGATATCAGAACTTGTGTTACTGCGTATATCTATATATTGAATCTATCTCCTTTTTCTCTCCTTGAAGGTATTCAAGTATATATATAGCTGAAGTGCTTCTCTGTCTTGATCTTCTTCAACGGTCTTCAAATTGTATCCGTTTAGACTTAGCATTAAATGCTTGGATCCGTTGAGACTGATAACTTGATATGCTTCACTAAGAAGTGCTTTTGTTTAATAGATGAATGCTCAAAGTAGAATTGTCACTTCTCTATTGTATCAAAGGTTGCTTTCTGACTTACCATCTTTGTGCTTGACTTGATCTTTACAACAATGTATTTTGAGAGAGTACAAAGGTTTATGGTTTCGATGGAACGAAGTTCTTTTATCCAAGAGATAAAGATTTTATACAAAAGAAGCATCAAGGTAAAAGACATATATTCTTTGAATTAAATAAGCAATCATTTGAAATAAATTCATCGTGAAATAGATTGCATTAAATCATATTCAAGGTAGTAAAGACATAAAACATATATAGTCGTCTACTTAGTTTTAAGAACGCATCTATTCAAGAGTTTAATTCTGCTCGTCCACTGAAGTGGTAGAAGCGCTCGTCCACTAAAGTGAAAGAAGCACTCGTCCACACAAGTGACAGAAGCGCTCGTCCACACAAGTGATAGAAGCACTCGTCCACACAAGTGACAGAAGCACTCATCCACACAAGTCTTTGGACTTGCTAAGTCTTTAATGAAAAGCTCTGTTCAATACGTGGCATATGGAGCTCGTCTACTAGGTTACTTTAGACTTAGTAATGCTTCTACCTTACTTGACTCTAAGACCTTGTCTATTCTTATTTTAACGATCTTATCTACCATAAAGCTAAAGACTCAGAATTTTACCAAGACTTGTAGACTGGTCTAGACGTTTGAACTAGAATCTGTAGATTCCATACTTTAAATTTTAGTTCCTCTGACTCGTATAAAATCAAGTAATCCCTGCATACTTATAACAAACAAGTTAGATCTTTGACAAATACTTTGCCATACAAATTTAACCTTTTTGTTAATGTCAAAACTTAAGAGATTATTTTAATCCAAAACCACTTTGGTTCTAACATGTTTGCTTTGTTTTTGTTTTATATTTTTATTTTTCGATTTTCAGAAATAATTATAAAATTATGACATTATTTTCATTTTGTTAATTTTTTTAAAAAAAATGTATAAAAAAATTTAAAAACAATTTCTTATTATTTCAATTGTTTCCTATATAAATATTTGAAACAGAAAATGTAATTTCCCTAAAAAAAAAAGAAAACAGAAAATGTAATAAAATAAAATAATATATTTATAATTATTTGTCAAAAAAAAATGAAAAAGTTCATTCCTTGTAATAATTTTCTAATTATCATAATTCATAATTATTTTTATTGTTTTCTTTTGATTTTTTTTCTTCCCTATTCCTTGATTTCCTTCTGCTGCTGCATCATTAACGTTTATTAATATAGTAAACGCGACCCGGTTCAGTCCGGTTCGAGAGAAAACATAAGCAAACCAATCCCAACCCGACATGAACATGGAACCTCAAGCTCTGTGTATCTCCTTCCAATTCCCAATCTTCTTCTGTCATTCTCTCCCTGAAACTAAACCCTAAAAGGTTTCCAACATTTCCCCACATTTCTTGAAAAGCAAGAGGGTAGCTTCAGATTTTGTTGTTCAATTCTTCAATCAGAGATGGAGATTCACTACAGTCAGAGTTACTTTGAAAGGCGTCCCATCATCAAATCCAAGGCTCCTGCAGTTAAATGGGTCAAAGAATGGTATTGATCTCTTCTATAATCCATGATTCTACACCTCCCTTTTGATATTAAATTTTCTATCCTTTTGTCTTTGGGCTTTTAAGATGATGGAAGATCCTCCATGTGTCATTGTTTTTGGTCGCTGTCTATGTGTGTGTTCTGTACTCTGCAGTTATGCAAAATTTAGTTAATGGGGTTCAACTTTCATTAGTTATTGTTTCACTGAAAATTGGGATTGGAGAAGGAGCTGAGTGTTTTTGGCTCTGATGTTACTATTCTTTAAAAATATTTAGCAAATGTGGAAGCAAGATATATGGGATCAAAAGAATATATTTCTTTCTGTGTGGAATTCATTAATATTTTTACTGGCCATATGCGGTTTCCATTCTTTTTGTCATCAGTTTGTTTCAGCTTCCCCTTCTTCAGTTGGTAATGTATTATGCTAATAATCTGATAAATATTGTTGCCAGGGTTCCTCAAGATGTTGTAGCAACTGGGGGAAAGTGCATGCTCTTAAGATGGGTAACAGGTTAGCAGATGTTTGCTATTCTGTTTTGTTTAGTTTAGGGATAGAGCATTGTTATAACCAGATGCATAACAGAAAATGAGAAGAAAAACCGACACTGAATAGTTTTATATTCGTGTGATTCTGATTGGTTAATTTTATTTTTTTAATACCAACTACTTGTGCTATTTCTACAGCTGATTTCTGTCATTCTTTCTATTTATTCATGCCATGTGTTTCGTATGGCATGCAGACAATTATTTATCATACTAAATAGCAGTGTTCATCTTGAGCATCTGTGCGACTCTGCCCAATGATTCTCATGCTGAATTGCTTTACCCATTTATTTTTTATGCATCGGTTGTAATATTTTTTTTTAAAAAAATGCATATTATACTGATTCTGTAAAAAATACAATTATACAACTTGCAACAAATTGAAGTTTAGACATGGTTTACATCTAAGGGACCATTGTATTATATTTGATTGTCATTTTACCATGTTTTCTGTCTGACATTTCTTTTTGTTTTACTTCCCTTAGAGGATACCTTAAAGGTCTTGAAAGAAAAGGCAAAAGAACCATCAGCGCCCGAGCCAGAACCAGAGCCAACTACTGAAGTACTTTTTCTTTGCAGTTATGAAGGCTGTGGAAAGACATTTATTGATGCTGGTGCATTGAGGAAGCATTCTCACATCCATGGAGAGAGGCAATATGTTTGTCACTATGAGGGATGTGGAAAGGTGGTGATTTTCTTACTTCAGAGTTCAAAACTCGCACATGCATTTCTTATATGTATGCCCTTATATTGCCAAGGGTTGATTTAAAAATTAACATTGCAAAATGCCTCAAAAGCAGAACCAATGTACACTTTGTTCTACCACTCTTATATCCAGTGATGGGTCAAATGACCTATAGCTACTAAACAGTGTTGAACACTCTTGAACAGAAACTCTGTTTGTCTTGCATGCCATGAATTTAGGTTTTTGCTTGTGTTGCTCTTAGATTGAGAAATTACACTAGTCTATCATTCCTGCTTTATTTCCGCTTCTAGCTTTTGTCTACATCTTCTGAAAGTTTCATTCTTTTATCCCTTGTTTCCATTTTAATACATGGTGCTTAGTGTTCTATCATTCATGTCCAAGAATTATTACCTGTGAGGGAATTTTCGTGGTTCTATAATTTATTTAATTTAACTCTAAAAGAGGGGAAAGAATATGGAGGGAAACAATGGGCAAAGTAACCTTCTATGAACTTCATTTTATCTGAAGTTTTCAAGTGTTTGCATATTATGTTGCATGGTTGGAACAGTTTTGGTTCTAAAATCTAAATAGACACTTTCTAATTATTTTTATACATTTATTAATGACAATTTTTATTTATATAGTGCTATGTCTCAAGTTGCAACTGCTATCCTAGCAAGCTGTGGTTTACATTAATGTCAGGTCTATTCAGCAGTGCTGAAAGTATTTTGTTTCTGTTGCAGAAATTTCTGGATAGCTCAAAGTTGAAAAGACATTTTCTCATTCATACCGGGGAGAGGGATTTTGTGTGCCCTCATGAAGGCTGTGGTAAGGTGATAAATCTGTCCATTGAAGAGGGTTTGTTCTTATTTTCTGTAAGGTCTTCCTTTTCCTAGTTGGCGTTGCATGTTCGGTTTATTGTTCTGTAAGTTCTGCATGTTTGGATCTGTGACATATTTCAATTAGCTTGATGCTTGCCATCTATTTCTTCCTATGATGAAGATCATCATCAGTTCTGTTTTTGTTTTTTTGCTATGGACCTATGTTCTGCTGATATAGAGGATAGCTAACAAATTTGGAAATTTATCGATTTGGAACAATATACACTGAATCTTGTTTGTAGTTGACTATGTTGCCATTAAATCACAGTTACCATTTTCATCATGGTATATGAAAAATAAAATGTCTTTCCCCAATATGAACCTGTCACTTTAAAAGCCCACTGACATGAAGTCAAGTTAGTTCATGGCTCAAGATAATATGTGAAGATCTATACAATATTTCAATTTTATTTAAGTATAATTGCCAATGCACCTTCTTCAAAGCCTACAGTTAACTCTTCTAGATGGATAAATTGGTATTTGTATGATATTGACTTGAATCGTTATTATCTACTATTTCACTTTCTGGAGCTCTAATGTTCTTTTTCTAGGGATAATGCCTTTTGTGAGTGTGTTATTGTGCTCTAAATGTCTTAGTAACCAAATTTGTCAATCTGCAGGCCTTCTCCCTGGATTTCAACCTGAGGTCTCACATGAAAACACATTCTCAAGAGAACTATCATATCTGCCCATACCCAGATTGTGGAAAGAGATATGCTCACGAATACAAGCTAAAGAATCACATTGCATCTCATCATGAAAAGGTTGGGTATTCTTTCCTGTTCGTTTAAGTGGTACATCTGTTATTGTTTTATGGTGGATTCTAGTATGCACCTTAATAGGGTACATGATGCACTTTACCTATTGTTATCAATTTTTTGGAAATTAAAAGAATACCCAAAATTCATGTTATTCTCAACTCCACCCCCACCCCCACCCCCATCCCTTTCCTACCAACGTCGACACACTGGAGCAGCCGTGGATGCCGTCATGGAGCAGTGCGGGAGATCGATGCAACACCATCATGGACACTGCTGCCCCCACCCATTCTCTGTCACGACCACCCCCACCCCCACCTCTAACTGCAACCACCTCCTCCCAACGGCCCCAACTGCGACCATTACCAAATTCCACCGCAAATCCTCCGCTGCATTGGCTTCTGCCTGGGTCAACCATGAATCCTCCTACACACACCCTGCCTATCTGACCCACCGAACAGCCCGGATCTGTAACCATGTTTAGGTTTAGGAATGCTTTTGGATGATGAAAAGTTACTGTGTTAAGTTTTCTGAGTGCTATTTGAGGGAATGCTTCATGGCTTGGTGGAGTTGTTGCTGCGGTTGGGGTTTGTGAAAAAAAAAGGTGGTATGTGTTGTTTTGTAAGAAACAAAGGACGTGAATGGGAGCCTCCATCGTTTGTGGAGGTTGGGATTTGGGGTTTTGGCAGATGAAGAGTCTAGACAGAAACAATGGTAGAGAGAGAAAATCACTGGTTTAGATGGTGCAGGTAGACAGTCAGCAGTTTGTAGCATTTGGTGGTGGTGGTAGGGGTGAAAATTAAATATAACAAAACTTGCTTAACAGGTTACCGGTTATTAATCTCAGCCATTGATCAAATTTCTTACCGATCAATGGTTAAGATCGAATGAGCATGAATGCACATTCTTTGAGAAGGTACATCTTAGAACAAGTCATTGATCACTCAATTTGTTCATGATGGATGGTGCATCTCTGTCATGTAAATCATATCTGCCCTTTTAGTTTGTCCACTTTGTTTACATATTGTTTCTATTTGGCATTTTAACTGTCCCAATATAATTATGCAATATGACATCTTGGATATCTGTATAAAGTGTCTCTAATTCAAAACTCACGACTAACTCCCAGTTCTGGGTCAAGTCAATGTGATGTAAACGTCCTGTAATATATATCACCTTAGACAATCTTCTGATTCACAGTTTCAACCTTATCTTACAGAATGCATCAGTGGATGTGACAAAGTATACTCCACCTTCAGAGAAGCAAACAAAAACTACTAAACCTTCTGGAGGGGCATATGGTTCTGCATCATCTGACCGTCCGTACGCATGTCCTTATGAAGGGTGCGAGAAAGCCTACATCCATGAATACAAGCTTAAACTCCATTTGAAGAGGGAGCATCCGGGGCACATGTTTGACGAAAATGCAGAGCATGCTCAGGCTAATGCTGACAATGAAATGGATGAAGCAAGTGACCAAGATGCTTATGGTGGGAAACGTTCGAATGGTAAGATTCAGAAGCAAAGTAGGGCCAAACCAAACCTGAAGTTGCCTCCATCCAAAGTTGCAAAACGCAAAGGGTCCACTCCCTCTCTTGCCACTTTACCTATAGCTAAAAAACCTTGGCCTGTGAAAGAGGAAATTTATGATGAAGAAGATAGTGAAGAAACTGAAGAGGACCGTGACAATGTTGAAGATGGTTGGAGATTTGCAGGAAACAACGAAGATGACGATGAAGAAACAGAATATGAAGACTGAAAGTTACTTATGGCGTGCTTTATGAATCCCACCTCATTTTAACTCTCTCTCTCTCTCTCTCTACTACATACATCTTCAAAATTTCAGTTTTCTTTTTTTATTTGGTTCAGGACAGGGCATTTTCTTGTTATACAAACAGTATGCTGATTAGTGGCAGAACTAGTGATACAATTGGAAGAATTTATTATTTATTATATTAATAAAAAGTGATGTTGAATGCTTGTGGTTTGCCAACAAGCCTGTAACTCAACTTGGTGTGAGAAGTAATGTTTCGTTCTGCACAGGCTACCATTTTTTTTTATACCTATTTTACCAAAAATTTATTTTGTGGATCAAATGCAGCGCAAAAGTAGGGTTACATGGTCTCGTGCTCCCACAAAGGGTGTATTTGGTTCTAGGGAGGTTGGGGAGATTTTAAGGAGAGGAGGGGAGGGGAGGAAAGGGATTTTAATTAGATATTGTATTTGGTTGAGAGGAGGAGATGGGAAATAATATTATTCATTCATATTTGGTTCACGCTTATAAGTTTAGATTTCAAAATAAAAAAGTAAAGGCTATATTTTTTTTGGGACAAAAAATAAAGGATATTTTAATCAAGAGGAGGTATCAAATTACATTCAAATAAACTTACACCTCTTACACTTAATTTGGTTCATTCATTTATTAAAAATCGAACGGCTTACATTTTTCAAATTAAAAAACCACGTGACCTAGGTTATCTCCTCCATCTTTCACAAATTGGCATCCTCTCTCTCTCACCCTCACCCTCTCTCAATGCTCCTTCACAGAAAAGGACAAATTTTCCATAGAAGAACCACCTTCTTCTTCTCCTTTTGGATCTCACTTGGGCTCTATGACTAATCACGTAAAAAAAATTATCAGATGGACCACCACTTGCTTGCCTAAAATGACATAGGGGCCAAATAATCAATTTAGTGACAACGATGCTAAGGCAACACTTTAATAGTATACAGTATACACTTGCTTTCCTTCTTCAAATGCAACCGACCTGCAGCGAGTGTATTGGCCGATGAGTAAAATTCGGCCACCGAGGTTGGATACACGATCCGATAAAGGCGGGAAAAGTTTCAACAGCAGTAGAGTCGAGGACGTCTGCATTATGTGAAGGAACAACCAAATATTGGTCAGGTAAGCCCATTTTACCTTCATCATTTCCTCCCTCCTCGGCCGCTTGCTCCCCCCCCCCCCCCCCCCCCCCCCCCCCTCTTCTTGAACTGTCTCTTCCTCATCCTCTAGCTCGGACAACGGAACCATTATTCCATCTCTGTTAAAATCCTTGTCCACGTCAACCTGGGAATAGTCGACATCGGGGTTGAAGCGTTGAAGCTATTTTATAGCTCGGAAGAACCCATTAACATTCTCCTTCATAATGGTAGCCTCGACTTCAGCCAAATCGGATTGAAGCTTGAGATTGACCTCCTTCTCGGCTTCCAGAGACATCCGAAGCTCGAGATTGGCCTTCTTCTCGGCCTGAAGTTCCTCGGCCACCTTCTAAAAATTGAGCCTCTCGACCTTCTCTGTGTCCAACTCAGCTCGGAGGGAGGAATTGACTTTCTCCAACTCGGCCCTCTGTGTTTTTAGCTGACCAAGAGACCAAGCCTGTTCCTCACATTTAGCAACGGCTTGAGCCAGCTCATCCCGCACCCACAAAGCACGAGCAGCGTCGGCCTTCATCGCCTCCATCTTCTTCACATTATTTGATAATTCATTACCCCAAAAGCAGGTAATGGATGAAATCCGGAAGGCATAAGCGACAACGGCCTCCATACTTGCCTCAGGTCCCTGCTCCAGCAACAGTCGAACGTCGGCGGGTTTGAGAACTTGGCCGTCTATAAGGGGACCAGGTGATCCGTATTTTTAGAATAAAGGCAAGTGCACCTCGTCGCAAACAAGTAATACGGTGGTAAGACCGGTTATCGTATCCACAGGGATCGGTTGCCAATTACCAATTCACAAACTCAACAACTATCTAGACTAAACTATGGTATGAAGGGAAAATAAAATAAAGAAATAAAATATTTTTGGTCTTTTGGGAATTTTATCGAACACTTGGAAGGCAAAAGAAATGCGGTTAAGATTGTCAGGGTTAGACTACACTAATCTTCCCTTAATTGCAATGAAATGGTTTCTAACACAAGTCCTAATTCAATAATGACAATCAAGCCTTTTCTAAAATACTCAAGCCCTAATGTCTTAGGTGGAATGAGCCTAAAACCCCAAATTAAACCCTAATGTCTTAGGTGGAGTAACATGAGATTTTGCATTAAGTCAAGACTTATAGGATTGCAAGCAGCCAACACCTATGTCTAGATTCTTGAACTACTTGGCATATGATTCATGAGCATGCCTCAACATCAATCTGTCAATTGTCTATCAAAGCAACATATCATTCCTATGGGCAGCTAAGCCAAGGAAAGCATTAAACACAGAATCACATACTCATAATGAAATAGAGACTTGCATTAAAACAACCAAATCAAATACAAACAAATTCAGAAAAGCTACATCTAACCCCAACAATAGGGGCTTTAACTACTCATGAAAAATGAGAATACAAAAGAGAAGGAGAGAAGGGATGAAGAACACTCATAGAAGAATCCTCCAATCTTCTTCCATTCCCAGAGCAAGGAAAACATCCCCTACTAGGGTTGGAACCCTAGTCTAGCCGCAGCCTCCAAGTCCCCAACTCTCCACCAAAAGCTCCCAAAAAAACTCTAAACCCTCCCCCCTTTCTGCCCTAAAACAGCAACTTATACCAATCAGTTCTGCGTGCGTTCGCGAGGCGAGACATGTCTCGCGAGGCGAATGTTAAAAATCTGCTGTTTCAGAGAATTGAACTCTCGCGAGGCGAGAGTTTCTCGCGACGCGAAATCGAAAGGTTTTTCTCAAATACGCCCGTGAGGAGCATCAGGGCCTGGGCGTGATGGCTTCTGATTTCCAGACTCGCGGGGCGAAACAAGGTTCGCGAGGCGAACCAGAAAGGCTTGCATTTTCTGGAACAGTCAGCTTTCATGGTCGCAAGGCGAATCCAGTCTCGCGGGGCGAATCTCCATAATTCTGCTTGGCTCAATTTCTTCTCTTTTCAGGCTCTATTTCATCCAAGCTCCATCAAGGCTAATTCTGAGCATTTTTACTTGAATTCCTGCAAAACAACACACAAAACCACCTTATCCGTTCCAAAGGAAAAACTAACCAAAATCAAACTAAAATGGCCTAACTAAATGCAAATGCATGCAGAAATGTACATGGAAAATGAGGTGAAATCACACTCATCAAATCACCCCAAGCTTAAGACTTTGCTTGTCCTCAAGAAATCACTAAGGCCAGAAGATCAAAATAATCAAAGCATGGATAGTGAATTCAGAACCCGAGTAAATACTAATCCAAGCAACAGGCATTTCAAACAATTCCGCAGGAGACAATCAGTTCAAGTCCAATTAGACGCTTAGGTTTCTTAAATTCATGTTCTCACTGATTCGGGCACTCTTTCTCACATGAAGGTCACCCCAAGCTTATTCATTTGCTTGGCTCTCTTTCTCACCTCACTCGAGTGTTAGGGATATAACATTTCGCTCAATTTTCCTCAAGGAATGAATTCTACCATAGGCTTGACTTTCAACCAATTCTCTACTTTATTAATGAAAACAATTTAGAATCAAGAGGTCTTTATTTTGGTTGTAACGTGGCCATGGGATTAATCTTTAGGTGGGGAAATCAAGAAAAGGACATTTCAAAAGGGTTAAACCAAGTATCAAACATTTCAACACATGACACCTTCTAAAATACCTTCTTGGGTTTTCGATTTATTTTTCCACCTTTCTTTTCTTTCCTTTTCTTTTTATTTCTCATTTCTTTTTGTCATCCCCTTCTCTATATATTTTTCTTTTTCTTTGTTTTTCTTTTATTTGGAGAAGGGGAGATTTTTTTTTTTCACTAAAGAGAAATATTTTTTTTGATTCTTTCCCATACTTTTTCAACTACCTTTTTACCCTTTTGTAATACTTTAGAAGGTCCCTTATCAAGCATCATTCATCCACATATTTCAGGGTACCAAGAAAAGAATTTTTTCCATGTAGGCTCAAAATTGGGCAACTAAGGGGTAGCATTTAGTCATTCAAAGCTCAGAAGGCCAGAAAAATACCTATTGCCTCAATCATTTTCAAAAAATGTTTTCAAAAATTTTTAAGCTTCAAAACGGTTTCAAGTCAAGTTCTAGAGAAAACAATCCAAGAGGAATAACACTCTAACACAAGGAATGGGGTAAAATTTAGTGAGTACCCCTTTGGCTCAAAATCTCACATTTTTTATCAGTTCAAAAATCAATGAGAAACACAAATCTTCAGAACCATATGCTAATTATCAACTATCCAAGATTATCTCAAGCATTTTCATTTGCAGCCATATCACAAGAATGAAAAAAAAATTGGGTTCAAAAATTCACTATCACAATTTAATTGGCATTTAGTTCCCACAATTGGATGCAAAATCTAAGCAAGGGCAATCTAATTGTGTGATCATGCAAAACTATGTCTATATGAATGCAACATGAAAAATGCAAATGCAAAATACCCTACCCCAAGCTTAAGAATTTACATTGTCCCCAATGTAAACAATCAAGTTGGAAAGAGGAGATAAATAAAATAAAATAAAAATGGAACGACCTACCGAGGTGGTAACGGGTGCTGACTTTGCTTTTCTGGCTTTGTTTCTCCCTGCCCCTTTTTGTTTCTCCTTCTTTATTAGCCTGAAAACACTTAGCAAATTTATTAATAGAAGAAAACTCTTGATCTTCTCAAATTATTCAAGAGTTTAAAAGTCAAAAACAAAAGGAAAAAAAGAAAAGAAAAATTGGGTTGCCTCCCAATAAGCGCTTCTTTAACGTCACTAGCTTGACTTATTGAAAAGCATCCACCTGGATCCCATAACTTGTGGTATAAGGACCAAGGGGTGCTCAAGATGTAAGATCCTCCTCCCGGATCAAATGGTATTTGGAGTAGAGATTGTAGCAGTAATATCACTTTATCCTCAGCTCCACCCAGCCAATGTGTGAAAACACCATTGACCTCTTCAACTATAATAATGCATTTACTTCCTAGTGGGTCAAATGGCATTTTCACCAGGAAGTTTGAAAGACAAGTGGAAGGGACTAACTTACCATAGTCCACACATGCATGCAAGCCGACATATTTTTCTAATGCAGTAAAATCAGCAAGCATGGTGGAGGGAATGCTTTCCAAATGCCCCGCCTTCTCACTTGTTCCTCTCCAAGGACTTGTGAAAGGTACTTCCTCTTCTTGTGACTTATCCACCATCACCACTTCATCTTCAATTTGATCCATTCCCACAACCAGATTCTGCTCAATTTCTGCTTCATGTGGCTCTATGGGAATCACAATACACGGTGGTGGAGGTGGTAAATATGACCAAAAGGTTTCCCAATCCTCCTTGGTGTATATATATACAAGCTCACTAGTCATAGGATCGACTCGTGATGGAATATTATGAGATAGAGAAAACTCCTCGAACAATTCTCCCAAATTTATATCGTCTTCCCAACACAAGTTATCCTCCAAAATATGACTAGAAGCTTCCTCATCAGGTGGATAATAAAAATTTTCCATGACTTTCGTCCACCTTGCAAAAACAGAACTCAAAACAAAAAGATCAAATATATACAGAAAAAATCAAATATACACAGGAAATAAAAATTAAGAAAATGTCTAAATTAGTTGTCTCATTTGTTACTACTGATATTGGCAAAGCCGATCCCCGGCAACGGCGCCAAAAACTTGATGCGTATTTTTAGAATAAAGGCAAGTGCACCTCGTCGCAAACAAGTAATACGGTGGTAAGACCGGTTATCGTATCCACAGGGATCGGTTGCCAATTACCAATTCACAAACTCAACAACTATCTAGACTAAACTATGGTATGAAGGGAAAATAAAATAAAGAAATAAAATATTTTTGGTCTTTTGGGAATTTTATCGAACACTTGGAAGGCAAAAGAAATGCGGTTAAGATTGTCAGGGTTAGACTACACTAATCTTCCCTTAATTGCAATGAAATGGTTTCTAACACAAGTCCTAATTCAATAATGACAATCAAGCCTTTTCTAAAATACTCAAGCCCTAATGTCTTAGGTGGAATGAGCCTAAAACCCAAATTAAACCCTAATGTCTTAGGTGGAGTAACATGAGATTTTGCATTAAGTCAAGACTTATAGGATTGTAAGCAGCCAACACCTATGTCTAGATTCTTGAACTACTTGGTAAATGATTCATGAGCATGCCTCAACATCAATCTGTCAATTGTCTATCAAAGCAACATATCATTTCCATGGGTAGCTAAGCCAAGGAAAGCATTAAACACAGAATCACATACTCATAATGAAATAGAGACTTGCATTAAAACAACCAAATCAAATACAAACAAATTCAGAAAAGCTACATCTAACCCCCAACAATATGGGCTTTAACTACTCATGAAAAATGAGAATACAAAAAAGAATGAGAGAAGGGATGAAGAACACTCATAGAAGAATCCTCCAATCTTCTTCCATTCCCAGAGCAAGGAAAACATCCCCTACTAGGGTTGGAACCCTAGTCTAGCCGCAGCCTCCAAGTCCCCAACTCTCCACCAAAAGCTCCCAAAAAACTCTAAAACCCCCCCCCCCCTTTCTGCCCTAAAACAGCAACTTATACCAATCAGTTTTGCGCGCGTTCGCGAGGCGAGACATGTCTCGCGAGGCGAATGTTAAAAATCTGCTGTTTCAGAGAATTGAACTCTCGCGAGGCGAGAGTTTCTCGCGACGTGAAACCGAAAGGTTCTTCTCAAATACGCCCGTGAGAAGCATCAGGGCCTGGGCGTGATGGCTTCTGATTTCCAGACTCGCGGGGCGAAACAAGGTTCGCGAGGCGAACCAGAAAGGCTTGCATTTTATGGAACAGTTAGCTTTCAGGGTCGTGAGGCGAATCCAGTCTCGCGGGGCGAATCTCCAGAATTCTGCTTGGCTCAATTTCTTCTCTTTTCAGGCTCTATTTCATCCAAGCTCCATCAAGGCTAATTCTGAGCATTTTTACTTGAATTCCTGCAAAACAACACACAAAACCACCTTATCCGTTCCAAAGGAAAAACTAACCAAAATCAAACTAAAATGGCCTAACTAAATGCAAATGCATGCAGAAATGTACATGGAAAATGAGGTGAAATCACACTCATCACCAGGATTGAAATCATTGCCCCAGAGTGAGATGATCCCAGGGTTGCAGTGGCCGTTATACCACTTAGTGTCCGAAATCAGATCGGTCACTAAGGGTGTCCCTTCAACCCGCTCCTCGGTGATAGGCTCTTCTCGGGTCTTAAGAAAAGGAGAGGTACTCTGCCTTGGAACCTCTATCTGAATATCAGACCTCGCCCGCTTAGGTGGACGAGCGCTAAGGTCAGGAGCTGCAGCAACCTTCTTCTTTCCCTTCTTGTCAGAAGCCGGAGCTGAAGCACCAGAATCCCGATGCGCCGACTTCTTTAGCAAAGCCTTATAGTTGAACTTACCCATGATCACTGCGAAAAGGAAATCGGTTATGTAAGAAGCACATTTTTACAAGTGTGACGAAATATCTGGAAGAAAATAAAACTTACAATCAAAGTCGACTCGCCGAGTGGAAGAGGTCGACAGTTTTAAAAGTCTCCCACAAGGCAATCACCGAGGGTAAAGTTTTATAGCCTCAACATCAGTTTGCTCTTGAGCAGTCATGTAGCCGACGTCAAACCCAGAAAATTTAGAAGGGTGTGGTTGCCAGTAAAAGGGGAATTTTGGTTTCCCATCAGAATAAAAAAACGAAGACTCGTTCCCTTCAGCCGGTCGGATTTTGAAGATCCGACTTGAAAAATTTATAAGAGCTCTTGTAGAGGTCGATGATGCCTCTTTTCTCAACTCCGCTAAGAGAAATCCAACCAATCCAGTCTCCAAACCGAACTTTGTAGAAGTATAGGAACTTGGGGCCAGTGGCCTCCATTCCGACTTGGCTACACATAATTTGAAAAGCCTTCATGAAGGCCTAGCTGTTGGGATGAAGTTGAGTGGGGGCAACATTCATAATCTTTAACACATCACATTCGAACTGAGTAAAAGGAACAGTAATTCCAATTTGCTCGAATAGGGTTTTGTACACATAAGTAAAGTGTGTAACATCCCTGGCTGCTCTATGGATTGACGACTGTCCTTTCTTGGGAAAACTTCCCAGGAGGTCACCCATCCCAAAATTGCTCCAAGTAAAGCACGCTTAACTGTGGAGTTCTTAAGTATTGGGATACCGAAAAGAAGATGCATCTTGTTAGTATAGGTAGTACCAATCAATTCATATAAGCCTTCCTCAACTGTATAGTGCCATACCTACACAGTCTCATGATCTCTCTCATTCGGGTGTATAATCGGTTCATTCATGTGTCCCTCCGCCTAGAAGCCTGCCAGGAGCTGCTCCTTGTTCGTGCCTTCTTGCACCGGCGACCACTCCCCGCCCTCGTCGGCACCCGGGTGTTACATGCCCACCAGCTTCCGCTTGGTTCGTCCCCGAACCACACCGTACTGGGAGAGGTGCCGCTCTGATACCATTTGTAACATCCTTGGATGCTCTATGGATTGACGACTGTCCCCATAAACCAACACGAGTCTTTTCAGCGTGCTTCCGCTCTGATAGCATTTGTAACATCCCTGACTGCTCTATGGATTGACGACTGTCCCCACAAACCAACACGAGTCTTTTCAGCGTGCTTTGTCCTCACTCACACGCTTCCTGGAAAAACTTCCCAAGAGGTCACCCATCCCAAAATTGCTCCAAGTCAAGCACGCTTAATTGTGGAGTTCTTAAGTAATGGGCTACCGAAAAGAAGATGCATCTTGTTAGTATAGGTAGTACCAATCAATTCATATAAGCCTTCCTCAACTGTATAGTCCCATACCTACACAGTCTCAGGATCCCTCTCATTCGGGTGTGTAATCGGTTCATTCATGTGTCCTTCCACCTAGAAGCCTGTCAGGAGCCGCTCCTTGTCCATGCATTCTTGCACCGTCGACCACTCCCCGCCCTCGTCGGCACCCGGGTGTTACAAAGTTCGGTTCAACAGGGAGGGCTTTCAAGAAAACATGCTCCTCATCCGAGCAAGGGAAACAACAAACATAAGAAGGGACCTGGGAAATTTCGTTCTTAACACTCCTAAGGGACTCACAACTCCTAAAGTTAGAAAAGAACACCCCAACTTCAGGTCTAACCCAGGAATACCCAGGAATGGTGATGTCTGGAATGGGCTCTTTAGGAACCTTAGAGGCACGCTTGCGGCTCTTAGGGGCAGTAATGGCTTCAGGGGTAGCAGAGCTACTCTCATCAGAAGATGAAGAAGAAGGGGACTTAGGGTTATCTCCATTACCCTTCGAATGAGGCGAAGAATGGGGAGATTCCCCGATAGGATCTATTTTAGGTTCTATGATTTTAACCTCACCGGAGGCATTTTGAGATACCCTAAAGGAAGGCTCCATGACGAAATAAAGAAGAAAGATGGCCAAATAAAAAAATGGAAGAAGTGGGAAGGGTGTACCTGGAAGGAAAAAGAGAATGCAGAAATCTTGGAGAAGAAGAGCTCGAAGAAGAAGGGTTTAAACAGAGAGGATGCAAGTGAACTCTTCAGCAAATTTGAACCAATTTATCCCAGAGACTTTGTCGCTTCAAAGTTTAACGTTACTTTCCAAAAAGTAATGATGAAAGATGCCGTGTGAAGGAAGAGAGACGTCTATTCAGAGATGCCCAAGTTCGGCACACCAATAGCAGAGCAACACATGTCGAGTACATCGGAAAACGTAGCGCAACAGTTAAGGGCTTGAGTATGCAGCCGAAGAGTTGGTCTCGAAAATGATCCCATGAAGGCCATATGGCAACAACAAACTAGGCCTTAATGACAATAACCACATCTCTTTCCAACTCGGAGATTGAGAAACTGGCATACTGGCACGGACCAAAAAGTCATTATCAGCCTATAGCTCGACATAGCTCGGTTCTTCTAGTAAAACTTTTACGCTCTTTTGAGCCAAAAGCTTGGGGGGCTTGTATATGGGCCAAGGTCGGCCAGCGAACGTACCGAGCTAAAAATTAATAGAGGCCGAGGTATCGAGCTCGGTCACAAGGAAATCAAAAATTCTAAAAGAAACGATTGATAGACCCACTTTCCAAAGCCGCTAAACTCGAATGTTAAGCCGATGTATAAAGATCGACCATCGAAATGTGGCAAAAAGGGAGGAGTCTTACTCAAAAAATCCTTAACTCAGATAATTTTAAAGCCAAGCTCGGCTCCTGTCATGAAAACTTTTACGCTCTTTTGAGCTCAAAGCTTGATGGGCTTGTGTACTGGCCGAGGAGTAAAATTCGGCCACTGAGCTTGGATACACGATCCGATAATGGCGGGAAAGATAAGATCTTGATATTATCTTAAATAACCTTATCTGGTTAAAATAGATAAATCCCACCAATTAAGGAAATCATATATCTCAAAAGAAGATTTAAGAGATAAGAAGAGATAAATCCAAATCTCTAAAAGATAATGGGGTCCTATTATAAAAAGAGGAGAACCCTAAGAGAAGGACTCACTTTACACTAACCTAGGTGAATCTCCCTTAAGCGTATAAGAGGAACAACCTTGACCAAGAGACTACCGAAGAGTCCTTGCACACTGGTACTCATCGGATACAAGATTAAGGGATTGAGATCACCATATGACCAATGGTTGAACATAGAACTACGTCTGGCTTTGATTCCTATTGAGATACGTAGGACCGGAATACAATATTTTGTCAAGCCATAATCTAAAACAACCCCATTGTTCACTCTTGGTTTGACGTTCTGGGGTGAGATTCAGGTAATTCGGATCTCGGCAGGAACATTTGGTGCCCACTGTTGGACGAATCTGGGCAAGTATACCCAGTCGTACAAGTAATACGATGATGAGACCGGTTATCGTATCCACGGGGATTGGATGTCAATTACCAATTCGCAAACTCAGCAACTATCTAGACTATGATGAGAAATCAAAACAAACAAAACAAAGGAATAAAAATCTTTTTGTATTTTTGTCGAGCACTTGGAGTTCGAAAAGGATATGTTGGGACTAGACTTCACCAAACCTCTGCCTCATGCAATACCAGGACTAGATACCTCCCATTCATGCTTCAAGTATTAAAATCAATCCACTAGATTACTCAAGCCCCAATTCCTCGGATGGCAAGAGCCTAAATCCACTAATAGACCCTAATTCCTTAGGTGGCCTAGATTAATGAATTTGCATTAGGATTAGGGATTACGCGATTACTAGTAAACCAAACTCCATTCCTAGACACAAGGGTTACTAGGTGATTAAATTCAGTTCCGATTCTAATACGAATTTCCCAATTGCATACCAAAACACTAATCGAGTCATGGGGGTGCTAGCCACAACAAGCATTAAGCATGGAAAATCAATCATTAATACGAAGGCATGGACAAAGAATAATCAGTCAAGGCACATACATAATAATCAGTTTGATTACATCTAATCCCAACAAACGGGATTTAGCTACTCATAAAAGAGAAAGCAAAAACCAGAGAAATAGGAGAAGAGAAGAGAAGAAACTCCATGGGAGCTTTCCACTATTGTCACAGCAGCCCCTCTCAGCAGCTCCTTTCTAGGGTTCCAATCCTTCCTTAGCCGCAGCCTCCAAGGTCTCTGTTTTTCTGATGGTTTCTGGTCTCCACTAGGGTTCCCACCTCTTGGAGAGTCCCCCTTTTCTGTCTGCTGCGCTCTTATTTATAGAGTGGCCGCGCGTCACGGTCGTGATGACCGTCACAGCCAGACCGTGACGCGTTCTGGAGTGGGCGCGCTTTCAAATTTGGAGCATCACGGCCGTGAGACTCATCACGGCTAGGCCGTGATCGGTTCTGTTTGGCCTGTCACGGCCGTGATGGTTATCACGGCTAGGCCGTGACAGCTTCTGACTTTTGCCTTCAATCTTCTCAGTTTTCTTGATCATGGCCGTGATGGTCATCACGGCCAGGCCGTGATGGTCATCACGGCCAGGCCGTGATGGGATCTGCTTGGCTCATTTTCTTCACTTTTCAAGCTCTATTTCATCCAAGCTCCATCAAGGCTAATTCTGAGCATTTTTCCTTAAATTCCTGCAAAACAACACCAAGAAACCGCTTCACCCGTTCCAAGGGAAAGACTAACTAAATTTAATTAAAGAATGCCTAATCTATATGAAAAATGCATGCAAAAGTGTACAGGAAACATGATGTAAAATCACACTATCAAATCACCCCAAGCTTATTCAATTGCTTGTCCTCAAGCAATCACTAAGGCCAGAAGAGATAATTAATCGGAACATGGATAGTGAACCAAGAACCCGAGTAGTAACTAATCCAAGTGACAGACATTTTCAAATAATTCAGCAAGAGACAATCAGTTCAAGTCCAATTAGAGGCTTAGGTTTCTTAGACTCATATTCTCACCGATTAGGGCACTCTTTCTCACCTGAAGATCACCCCAAGCTTGTTCATTTACTTGGCTCTCTTTTTCACCTCACTCAAGTGTTAGGGACATAAGACAATTCGCTCGATTTTCCTCAAGGAATGAATTCTACCATAGGCTTGACTATCAACCAAATCTCTACTTTATTAATGAAAACAATTAAGAATCAAGAGGTCTTTAGCTTTGGTTGTAACGGGGCCATGGGATTAATCATTAGGTGGGGAAATCAAGAAAAGGACATTTCAAAAGGCTACACAAAATATCAATCATTGCAAAACAAGACACCTTCTAAAATACCTTTGTGGGTTTTGATTCACTTTCCACCTTTCTTTCTTTTTTTTCATTTTATTTCTCATTTCTTTTTGTCATCCCCTTCTCTATATATTTTTCTTTTTCTTTTGTTTTTCTTTTATTTGGAGAAGGGGAGATTTTTCAGCTCAAAAAGAAAGCTTGATGGTGACTACACAGAACCGACCCTTCAGCAGGTCGGATTTTGAAGAAATCCGACTTGAAAAATTTATAAGAGCTCTTGTAGAGGTCGATGATGCCTCTTTTCTCAACTCCTCTAAGAGAAATCCAACCAATCTGGTCTCCAAACCGAACTTTGTATATAGGAACTTGGGGGCAGTGGCCTCCATTCCGACTTGGCTACACAGAATTTGAAAAGCCTTCATGAAGGCCCAGTTGTTAGGATGAAGTTGAGTGGGGGCAACATTCATAATCTTTAACACATCACATTCGAACTGGGTAAAAGGAATAGTAATTCCAATTTGCTCGAATAGAGTTTTGTACACATAAGTAAAGTGCGGTTCAACAGGGAGGGCTTTCAAGAATACATGCTCCTCATCTGAGCAAGGGAAACAACAGACAGAAGCAGGGACCTAGGAAATTTCGTTCTTAACACTCCTAAGGGACTCATAACTCCTAAAGTTAGAAAAGAACACCCCAACTTCAGGTCTAACCTAGGAATACTCAGGAATGGTGATGTCTGGAATGGGCTCTTTAGGAACCTTAGAGGCACGCTTGCGGCTCTTAGGGGCAGTAATGGCTTCAGGAGTAGCAGAGCTACTCTCATTAGAAGATGAAGAAGAAGGGGACTTAGGTTTATCCCCATTACCCTTCGAATGAGGCGAAGAATGGGGAGATTCCCCGATAGGATCTATTTTAGGTTCTATGATTTGAACCTCACTGGAGGCATTTTGAGATACCTCAAAGGAAGGCTCCATGACGAAATAAAGAAGAAAGATGGCCAAATAAAAAAATGGAAGAAGTGGGAAAGGCATACCTGGAAGGAAAAAGAGAATGCAGAAAGCTTGGAGAAGAAGAGCTCGAAGAAGAAGGGTTTAAACAGAGAGGATGCAAGTGAACTCTTTAGCAAATTTGAACCAATTTATCCCAGAGACTTTGTCGCCTCAAATTTTAACGTTACTTTCAAAAAAGTAATAATGAAAGATGCCGTGTGAAGGAAGAAAGACGTCTCTTCAGAGATGCCCAAGATCAACACACCAATAGCAGAGCAACACGTGTCGAGTACATCGAAAAACGTACCGCATCAGTTAAGGGCTTGAGTATGCAGCCGAAGAGTTGGTCTCGGAAATGATGCCATGAAGGCCACATGGCAACAACAAACTAGGCCTTAATGATAATAATCACATCTCTTTCAACTCGGAGATTGAGAAACTGACATACTAGCACGGACCAAAAAGTCATTATCAGCCTACAGCTCGGCATAGCTCGATTCTTCTGGTAAAACTTTTACGCTCTTTTGAGCCAAAAGCTTGGGGGACTTGTATATGGGCCAAGGTCGGCCAGCGAACGTACCGAGCTAAAAATTAATAGAGGCCGATGTATCGAGCTCGGCCACGAGGGAATCAAAAATTCTAAAAGAAACGATAGATAGACCCACTTTCCAAAGCCGCTAAACTCGAATGTTAAGCCGATGTATAAAGATCGATGATCAGCCTCTGGCTCATCTAGTTTTAGGACTAGTGTGACCGTGGTTTTGTGCTAATTATATCCCGTTTTCGCCCAAATTAGACTTGATTGTCTCCAAGAAGCATTTTGAGTCTCTAGAGTATTTTTAGGTTAATTTACCTGATTTAGAGTCGAATAAAGTACTTACTGTTAATCCTTGTTTTCAGGTAATAAAAAGAAACAGTTCTGGAGTTTTTCGCCCCACGAGAGGCTATTCGCCCCGCGAACCTGAAGGCTGACTGTGCCATAAAATGCAAACCTTTCTGTGTTGCCTCGCGAACCATTTCTTCGCCTCGCGAGCCTGGAAGTCAGAAAGCATCACGGTTAGCCCCTGATGCTCATCACGGGCATAAAAAGAAGACTCTTCCATTCCTCGCCTCGCGAATACTAAGCTCGCCTCGCGATAAAGTCAAACACTGAAGACTGTTCATAATATTCGCCTCGCGAAGGTATTCTCGCCTCGCGAGCTCGCGGAATCCAGAATCTGTATTTAAGTCTGTTTTAGGGCAGAACTGATCATCTTCTCTTCTCTTCTTCTTTTCATAGTACGGCTGCGACAGTAGGTGTAGGTTTTATGTTTGTAATGGAGAGCTAGTCTCCTTTGATCAATCTACTGTAATTGGGTTCCATTGACGCTTGAGGTTTTGTAATTCCTAAACTCATTGCTATTCTCTTTCGATATTTGTTCTGTATGTTCTGTTTGCTTAATTCAGAATTATATAGAATAGGTATTGATTTATTTCGATGATTGTGTGTTCTTAAACTTAATCGCGTTTGCTTAATTCGCGTGTTCAATTCGTGTTTCCTTAATTCACGAAGGGCTTAATCCGTTTGCTTAATTCGGAATTAGGAACATATGTCTCGTAGCGTCAATTTCGCTTGTTAATTGATGTTACAATCGAAAAGGGTTTAGAATCCGCTTAGGGCTTGGAATTATGTGAATCAATGATGGTGGGAAACCGAAAGCAGTAGGTTGATCGTTTAGCTTATTTGGTAATTAATTAGTTTGCATAGTTTTCTGCTTTGTTTTCTTAATTTAGTTTCAAATCCAAAACCCCCCCAAAATCTGACTTTTTCTGTTAACAACAACCCAAGTGTCCTTGTGAGACGATACCCGAGTTGTCGCCCCCTAACTACATATTTTTACAAACTGCTCGCTTTTTGACGCGTGCGCGACAGCGTGTCAAAATTGGCGCCGTTGCTGGGGACTCTTGTTGTTATTAACAGAAAATAATTAAAATAAAAAATAAAAAAGTTGCATTGTTGAATTAGTTACGACTGCTTTGTCTGGTAGTGAATCTTAGTGCTTCCCATGGATAATTATATGCAAGATTTTATGCCTAATGTTGATTATGAACCATGTATATATTATCCTAACTTTGATAGGCCACCACCATGCATATATTATCCTAACTTTGATGAGCCACCACCATGCATATGTTATCCTAATTTTTCTGGAGGTTATGAGTCTAGTAGTGATTGTGGCATGTTTGGAGTGAATGATCATTTTAGCCAACAAAGTGGAGGACATAGTAGCTTGGATGAGACAACTTCTATGGTGCAACAAACGGCAGAGCTCACTCTTCGACTCCAACAAGAAAGTCTCCAGGAAATGGCACAAGACATGTTTGAATACCAACGGAAGACAGAAGCAAGTCTTCAGGACTTGGCCGCTCAAGTTGGTCACATTGCCTCTGCCTTAACCATACTGCAAACTCTGCTGAATTTCCAAACATTAAAGCCTTTTCTGATTCTGTATACTGTACCATATGTGTTGATTGTACTAACTCTAACCTTTGTATGGTGTGTGCTGAGATTCCTGCATGTATAGTAGGTGATGGATTTGTCAGCGCAGTGAATGAAGAACGTGCAGAAGATGAAGCAGCACCAGAAACCCTCTCCACCTATTTGCCACCTTCCACTGTGGAGCCACCAGCGATGGAGTTCAAGCCTCTGGATTTTGCACCCTTGGATATGAAGACACTGTGGCCAGTCCAAGAGGTTGAACCCCACTTTTATTGGGAGGACTTTATTGACAAGGTTGAAAAGGAGGTCAACTTTGACCCGAGTGGGGATGAGAAGTCTGATCAGCCTCTGGCTCATCTAGTTTTATGGCTAGTATGACCAGGGTTTTGTGCAAATTATATCCTATTTTCACCCAAATTAGATTAGATTGTCCTCAAGCAAGGTTTTGAGTCTCTAAAGTAGTTTTAGGTTAATTTAGCCAGTTTTGAGTCAAATAAAGCACTTATGGCTATTTTGTTGTTTTCAGGTTAAGTAGAAGTTGAGGGAATAAAGAAACAGGGAGCTCGCCTCGCGAACATGAAAGTAAGCAGAACAGTAAAAGTGTCATCCTCTCTGGTTCGCCCCGCGAACAACACCTCGCCTCGCGACCCTGATAGCTGACTGTTCCAGAGAATTGCAACCCGTTCTGTGTCGCCTCGCGGATACATGTCTCGCCTCGCGAGACTGATGGCCAGAAGCCATGACTGTTCCATTCCTCGCCACGCGAGTAGTATTTCGCCTCGCGAGAAGACCAAACGTTGCTGACTCTTCACAATATTCGCCTCGCGAATGAGGGTTCGCCTCGCGAGTGGGCAAAATTTCTGAATAGTATAAAAGGCTGTTCTGGACAGATTGAAAGAACTTTTGCTTCTCCATTGTTTTTACATTTTTCTGTGTGTTTCGTTTTCTTTATGGAGAACTAATTTTCTATGATTAGTATACTATAATCGAATTCCACTACACTTGAGGTTTTGTAATTCCTATTTTATTTGTTTTTCCCTTTTTAATACCATATTATACATTTCTGTTTGTTAATTCAGGAGTGTATAGTGTTGTGTTGATTCATTTCGGTGATGTTATGTTCCTATACTTAATCGCGTTTGTTAATTCACGTGTGTTCGTTCATGTTCGTTTAGTTCACGAGGGCTTAACCCCGTTTGTTAATTCGGGAATAGGAACATATATCCGTAGTAGCGATTTCGTTGTTAATTGTTACTACAACCGAAAGGGGATTAGAATCTGCTTAGGGCTTGGAAATTACATGAACCGATGATAGTTGGGGATTCGAGAATAGTAGATTAATCGTGTTTTGCTACTTGATAATCTTTTAACTGCCCTGTTTTATTGCTCTGTTATTGCATTGTTTTCCATCTGAATTTCAAACCAAACCCCCCCAGAACTGATTTTTGTGGTAAATAGCAAGTCAAGAGTCCTTGTGAGACGACATCCGAGTTGTTGCCCTAAACTACATTTTTATAAACCGCTCGTTCTTTTTGGCGCGTGCGCGACTGCGCCACCAAAAATTGGCGCCGTTGCCGGGGACTCTTGTTTGTTATTTTTCGCATTTTATTTTTTTCTTTTCTTTCTTTTATTTTAGTTTTTGTTTTGAATTGGTCTGGCTACTAGCTCCAATTGCCCTGAATTGTGTGATTTTGATCCTGAAATTGAAAGAACACTGCACACACGCCGTAGAGAAATTCGGGCGAGCACTAGTGGTGATTCTAATTCTAAAACTGTTTTTGACAATATGGGTGACCAAAGGACATTAAGACAGCTTGCTGCCCCTGATGTAAATTATAATGGATTGTGTATTGCATATCCTGGTGCTGATACTCCTTTTGAATTAAAATCTGGTTTCATTCACTTGTTGCCAAAGTTTAATGGTCTTGCAGGTGAGGATCCACACAAGCACTTGAAGGAATTCCAGGTTGTCTGCTCCACAACCTCGAGATCGAGGGAGATAGCGAGGATAGCATCAAGCTGAAAGCTTTTCCGTTCTCACTCCAGGGAGCTGCAAAGGATTGACTGTTATATCTTGAGCCAAACTCTATCACCACCTGGAATGATTTGAAGAGGGTTTTCTTAGAGAGATATTTTACTGCTTCCAGAGCTGCGTCAATAAGGAAGGAAATATGTGGCATCAGACAAGGAAATGAGTCGTTAGCTGAATATTGGGAAAGATTCAAGCATTTGGTATCTAGTTGCCCCCAGCATCAGATTTTTGAACAATTTCTTATCCAGTACTTTTATGAGGGGTTACTGCCGATGGATAGGAATATTTTGGATGCTGCTAGTGGGGGAGCACTTGTTGATAAAACTCCAGTTGCTGCCAAGAAACTAATTGAAAATATGTCACTGAATTCCCAGTAGTTTACAACCAGAAGAAATTCTGTTGAGACCATTCCTCTTCCAACCAGGCCCTCGAGAATAGAATGGATGAGCTCACTTCTTTTGTAAGGTAATTGGCAATAGATAGGGTTCAGCCTGCAAGGTTGTGTAGCATGTGAAACTCTCCTGAGCACCCGTATGATGCATGCCCCATTCCGAAGGAAGAGTTCGTCACTGATCTGTCTCAGGCTTATGCAGTCCATCCCTATAATCAAGGCAATAACCAGAACCGGTACAGCACTCCAGACCTCTCCACAAATAGGTACCATCCCAATTGGAGGAATCATCCTAATATTCGGTATGGGAACTCATCCCAACAACAACCGATAGCACCTCAGAATCCTCCTCAAGTGACCACTTCTGCACCTTTTGGACCTTCACTAGAGGACCTGTTCAAACAAATGACTTCACAAATTGGACAGGTCCAGGCCTCACAGACACAGTTTCAGCAGCGAACAGATGCTAGCATTCACAATTTGCAGACACAGTTTGGTCAATCTCAGCAGAGAACTGATGCTAGAATTCAAAATTTAGAGACACAGGTTGGACATCTTGCCACCTCCATAAATAACATACAGCAAGCTCAAATAACAAGTCAACTGCCTGCACAAAGAGTGATAAATCCCAATGTCTCCAATCCTAATGTGAGTGCCATTTCTCTGAGATCTGGACGAGTTGTTGAGACAGCCTCTGGAAAAGATGAAGAAACTATTGAGGTAACTCCTGAGCCTTCAGTCGATGTTGAAGCTGAGAAAGTGTACAGACCACCAATCCCCTTCCCACAGAGATTGCAGAAAAATAAGAAGATTGGTGGGGAAGACAAGGAGAGGGAAATTTTAGATGTGTTCAGAAAGGTAGCTGTGAATATTCCCCTTCTAGATGTGATCAAGCAGGTGCCCAAGTATGCAAAATTCCTAAAGGATCTATGCACCAACAAGAGGAAGTTGAAGGGTAATGAGAGAGTTAATTTGGGAAGAAATGTTTCAGCTCTTATCCAGTCTAAGCCTGCACCAGACAAAGTTACTGTTTCCGCCCCTACTCAGGCACTACCACAAAAGTGCAAGGATCCGGGCACTTTTACTATTCCATGCATTATTGGGGACAGAAAATTTGAAAATTGCATGTTGGATTTGGGAGCCTCCATAAATGTCATGCCCACATCTATTTTTAATAACCTTGATCTCGGTCCCTTGCAGTATACACGTCTCACCATCCAGTTGGCCAACAGGACCAGTGCCCGCCCCATGGGAATGGTAGAAGATGTGCTGGTACAAGTTGATGAGCTGATTTTCCCTGCTGACTTCTACATACTGGACATGGCAGGAGAGACAAATTCCAGTAGATCACCAATCATCCTGGGCAGACCGTTCATGAAGACAGCTAAGACTAAGATTGATGTTGATGATGGGACCATGTCTATGGAGTTTGGTGACATTGTGGCGAAGTTTAACATCTTTGATGCTGGGAAACATCCATTGGAAGAGCACTCCGTTTTTCATATAGAGCTGCTTTCTGAGACTATTGAGGACACCCATGAGGACCTTGTCCTTGATTTTCCATTTATTTCTGGCTTTGATGATATTTCTTCATGTCCTGATTATACTAACACTAACCATTGTGTGGTGTGTGCTGAGATTGATGCATGTTTAGCAGGTGATGGATTTGTCAGTGTAGTGAATGAGGAACATGCAGAAGATGAAGCAGCGCCGGAGACCCTCCCTACATATCTGCCACCTCCTCCTACGAAACCACCAGAGGGACTGGATTTTGCACCATGGCCAGTCCAAGGGGTTGAACCCCAATTTTATTGGGAGGACTTTGTTGAGGAAGCGGTCATCTTTGACCCAAGAGGAAGTGTTGAGTCCGCTGCATTGGGCAAGGTCACAATCATTGTCAAGTGCTCACTCATATATCAAGGCTGCAAGTTATGGGACCATGAAATGAACTCTCTCTCTTTGGCCCTAGGCTACAAGCAATGGGATCCAGGCGGAAGCTCCTACACTGCCACTTAATCAGGGAGTACCATTTCCTTTCCCCCACTCTGATTTTATAGTTATGTTGTTCATTGGGGACAATGTATGTTTTAAGTGTGGGGGAGGGAACAAGTTGTAGTTTTGTTTTGTCTTATCTTTCTTTTAGCTCTTGAATAAATTGTGTGAGTCTTATGTTGGCAAGTTTATTGGTTTTGATTAATTTTGCATAGATGATTGCATGATTTATGTAATTATTCCCCCTAGGTTGGAAAAAAAAACTGAACTTTGGGATTTTGTTGTGATGGCATGATTTATGATAAGTTTGGGGTGATAGGAAGCACACACTAGGGATTGAATCTCTGTCAAACAATTTGCAAAAATGTCCAGGTGAGGATTTGAGCCTCCAACATGTTTTAAATTGTGTGAAATCACTTTTGAGTTGCACTTTCCCGAATTTGCTTGAGTCTCTTCTTGGTTTGCATGTTTATGTGTTTGCTTCAGATGATTTAGGCATTTTCTTTGTAAATAACTACTTAGCCTAAAATAACTATCCCTAATGCATGTTCCATAGTTAGCCACTTTGAGCCTAATTAGCCTATTGTTTCTTGTTGACCTATGTTACAAGCCTAAAATCTGGAAAAACCAATGTTAACCCGATCTTAGGATTAGGAGAGCATGGAAGCTTAGCAAAGAGAAGGTTTGTAAGAAACTAAGTTTGGGGTGGCTACAAGGTGTGATGTGTTGTTTGGGATTGAGAAAAAGAAAAAAAATATAATAAAAAGGTTGGAGCCAAAGGCAAGAAAAGAAAGAAAGAAAGAAAGAAAACAAAAAAAAAAGAAAAAGAAAAAGAAAAAGAAACAAAGTACAAAAATTTCAAAAAGGCTATTTGAATAAAAAGGCTTTAGTCACACAAGGCAATTGAAAAATGAAAAAAGGAACTTGAGTGGAAATTCAGTGTAAAAAGTTTCATGCTCTCTTAGTTCCTAGGGTCTTCAGCCTAGGACCTTTGTATATCCTACCCTTAGCCAGGCCCCATTACAACCCATAAAAGACCTTTTGATGTTGCATGCATGTTCTCCGTGGGAACCATTTTGAGATGAAAATCAAATTCATGAGAAGTGTTCTTAAAAGTGAAATTGAGTAAAATGTTGTTAGCCTGACACAAACTGAGCGATTGAGTGAACACTAAATGCCCTTGTGAGGAAGGCAGTTGTTTGAATTTGGTGATCTCCCTCTTGTGTGTAACTTGGATCCCCTGCTTAGATTAATGAATGTTTGAATGATGAAATTCTCAATTGTTTGGAATGAATGATTGTGGGGGTTGCTTTGTTGGAAAGGGGGGACATTGAAGAAAACTGTTTTGATGTATTGCTTGAAATTTGTGCAAGGTTGATTGAATCTTTTAAGCTTGCCAGGTCTTGAGTCTTTTTGATTTTTGAGTTGTAGTTTGCTTGGGGACAAGCAAATTTTAAGTTTGGGGTATTTTGATAAGCCTCTAGCTCATCTAGTTTTATGGCTAGTATGACCAGGGTTTTGTGGAAATTATATCCTATTTTCACCCAAATTAGATTAGATTGTCCTCAAGCAAGGTTTTGAGTTTCTAAAGTAGTTTTAGGTTAATTTAGCCAGTTTTGAGTCAAATAAAGCACTTATGGCTATTTTGTTGTTTTCAGGTTAAGTAGAAGTTGAGGGAATAAAGAAACAGGGAGTTCGCCTTGCGAGAGTCTTCTCGCCTCGTGAACATGAAAGTAAGCAGAACAGTAAAAATGTCATCCTCTCTGGTTCGCCCCGCGAACAACACCTCGCCTCGCGACCCTGATAGCTGACTGTTCCAGAGAATTGCAACCCGTTCTGTGTCGCCTCGCGGATACATGTCTCGCCTCACGAGACTGAAGACCAGAAGCCATGACTGTTCCATTCCTCGCCACGTGAGTAGTATTTCGCCCCGCGAGAAGACCAAACGTTGCTGACTCTTCACAATATTCGCCTCGCGAATGAGGGTTTGCCTCGCGAGTGGGCTAAATTTCTGAATAGTATAAAAGGCTGTTCTGGACAGATTGAAAGAACTTTTGTTTCTCCATTGTTTTTACATTTTTCTGTGTGTTTCGTTTTCTTTATGGAGAACTAATTTTCTATGATTAGTCTACTGTAATCGAATTCCACTACACTTGAGGTTTTGTAATTCCTATTTTATTTGTTTTTCCCTTTTTAATACCATATTATACATTTCTGTTTGTTAATTCAGAAGTGTATAGTGTTGTGTTGATTCATTTTGGTGATGTTATGTTCCTATACTTAATCGCGTTTGTTAATTCGCGTGTGTTCGTTCATGTTCATTTAGTTCATGAGGGCTTAACCCCGTTTGTTAATTCGGGAATAGGAACATATATCCGTAGTAGCGATTTCGTTGTTAATTGTTGCTACAACCGAAAGTGGATTAGAATCTGCTTAGGGCTTGGAAATTACATGAACCGATGATAGTTGGGGATTCGAGAACAGTAGATTAATCGTGTTTTGCTACTTGATAATCTTTTAACTGCCCTGTTTTATTGCTCTGTTATTGCATTGTTTTCCATCTGAATTTCAAACCAAACCCCCCCAGAACTGATTTTTGTGGTAAATAGCAAGTCAAGAGTCCTTGTGAGATGACATCCGAGTTGTCGCCCTAAACTACATTTTTATAAAACGCTCGTTCTTTTTGGCGCGTGCGTTCAATTCGTGTTTGCTTAATTCACGAAGGGCTTAATCCGTTTGCTTAATTCGGAATTAGGAACATATGTCTCGTAGCGTCAATTTCGCTTGTTAATTGATGTTACAATCGAAAAGGGTTTAGAATTCACTGCTGAAAAGGGTTTAGAATCCGCTTAGGGCTTGGAATTATGTGAATCAATGATGGTGGGAAACCGAAAGTAGTAGGTTGATCGTTTAGCTTATTTGGTAATTAATTAGTTTGCATAGTTTTCTGCTTTGTTTTCTTAATTTAGTTTCAAATCCAAAACCCCCCCAAAATCTGACTTTTTCTGTTAACAACAACCCAAGAGTCCTTGTGAGACGATACTCGAGTTGTCGCCCCCTAACTACATATTTTTACAAACCGCTCGCTTTTTGACGCGTGCGCGACAGCGTGTCAAAATTGACGCCGTTGCCGGGGACTCTTGTTGTTATTAACAGAAAATAATTAAAATAAAAAATAAAAAAAGTTGCATTGTTGAATTAGTTACGACTGCTTTGTCTGGTAGTGAATCTTAGTGCTTCCCATGGATAATTATATGCAAGATTTTATGCCTAATGCTGATTATGAACCATGTATATATTATCCTAACTTTGATAGGCTACCACCATGCATATATTATCCTAACTTTAATGAGCCACCACCATGCATATGTTATCCTAATTTTGCTGGAGGTTATGAGTCTAGTAGTGATTGTGGCATGTTTGGAGTGAATGATCATTTTAGCCAACAAAGTGGAGGACATAGTAGCTTGGATGAGATAGCTTCTATGGTGCAACAAACGGCAGAGCTCACTCTTCGACTCCAACAAGCAAGTCTCCAGGAAATGGCACAAGACATGTTTGAATACCAACGGAAGATAGAAGCAAGTCTTCAGGACTTGGCCGCTCAAGTAGGTCACATTGCCTCTGCCTTAACCACACTGCAAACTCAACATCTCCTTGAAGAACATACAGATTCACAAATAGTTGTTCTTGACAATACTCTTTTTGAACATGATTTTGATAATAATGTCAAGAACACTATTGCTGATGAACTGAGTGCTGAATTTCCAGACATTCAAGCCTTTTCTGATTCTGTATATTGTACCATATGTGTTGATTGTACTAACTCTAACCTTTGTATGGTGTGTGCCGAGATTCTTGTATGTATAGCAGGTGATGGATTTGTCAGCGCAGTGAATGAAGAACGTGCAGAAGATGAAGCAGCACCAGAAACCCTCTCCACCTATTTGCCACCTTCCACTGTGGAGCCACCAGCGATGGAGTTCAAGCCTCTGGATTTTGCACCCTTGGATATGAAGACACTGTGGCCAGTCCAAGAGGTTGAACCCCACTTTTATTGGGAGGACTTTATTGACAAGGTTGAAAAGGAGGTCAACTTTGACCCGAGTGGGGGTGAGAAGTCCGCCGCACTTGGCGGAGTTACCATGATTATCAAGCGCCCGCTGTCATACTTATGCTGTAGGCCATGGGATCCGGGAGGATCATACTGCAATTTGGGCATTCCGTGGCCGCTGTATCACAGACAGTGGGATCCTGGTGGAACCATCTCCATGAGTTTTCTCTAAACCCTTTCCTTTTTAATTATCTTTGCTTTGTTTTTGTTTTGTTTTCTTTTAGCTCCTGAATAATTTGAGAAGATCAGGAGTATGTGTGTTGAGTCTTGTGTTGGCAAGCTTGATTGGGCTTGATTGAATTAGCATAGATGGATTGCTTGTTATGTGTTGACTGTTTTCCCCCTAGGTCTTGAAAGATTGAAAAATTGATCCCCATTTGAAAAATTGAAAATTGAAGTTTGAGATATTTTGTTATGATTGCATGATTTATGATAAGTTTGGGGTGATAGGAAGCACACACTAGGGATAGAATCTCGGTCAAACAAATTGCAAAAATGTCCAGGTGAGGATTTGAGCCTCCAACATGTTTTTAACTGTGTGAATCACTTTTGAGCTGCACTTTCCCGAATTTGCTTGAATCTCTTCATGGTTTGCATGTTTTTGTGTTTGCATCAAATGATTTAGGCAGATTTTCTTTGTAAATAACTACTTGGCTAAAAAAATAACCATCCCTAATGCATGTTCCCTAGTTAGCCCCATTGAGCCTAATTAGCCTGTTAATTATTGATGACCTTATGTTATGAGCCTAAAATCAAAAAAAAAATCATGTTAACCCGATCTTAGGATTAGGAGAGCATGGAAGCTTAGCAAGAGAAAGGGTTGTAAGAAACTAAGTTTGGGGTGGCTACAAGGATGTGACATGTCATTTTGGGGTGAGAAAAAGAAAAAAAATATAATAAAAAGGTTGGAGCCAAAGAAAAAAAAAAGGAAAAAAAGGAAAAAAAGAAAAATGGGGAAATAAAAAGAACAAAAATGTCAAAAAAAAAAGGTATTGAAAGGAAAAGGCTGTAGTCACCCAAAGCATAAAAAAAATGGAAAAAGGAATCTGAGTGGAAATTCAAAGTGTAAAAATGTTCATGCTCTCTTAGTTCCTAGGGACTTAAGCCTAGTTCCTTTGTATATCCTACCCTTAGCCAGGCCCCATTACAACCTTTAAAAGACCTTTTGATGTTGCATGCATGTTTTCGTGGGAACCATTTTGAGATAAAAATCAAATTCATGGGAAGTGCTCTTAAAAGTGAAATTGAGTGAAATGTTGATTGCCTAGACAAACTGAGAGGATGAGTGAAACACTAAAGTCCCTTGTGAGGAAGGCGATTGTTTGAATTTGGTGATCTCCCTTTTGTGTGTAACTTGGATCCCTTGCTTAGATTAATGACTGCATGAATGGTAGAATTCTCAACTGTTCAGAATAAATTATTGTGGGGATTGCTTTGTTTGAAAGGGGGGACATTGAAGGAAGAATTATTTTGATGAATTGCTTGAAATTTGTGCAAAATTGATTGAAACCTTTGAGCTTGCCAAATTTGAGTCCTTTTTGAGTTTTAGTTTGCTTGGGGACAAGCAAAGTTTAAGTTTGGGGTATTTTGATCAGCCTCTGGCTCATCTAGTTTTATGACTAGTATGACCGTGGTTTTGTGCTAATTATATCCCATTTTCGCCCAAATTAGACTTGATTGTCTTCAAGCAGCATTTTGAGTCTCTAGAGTATTTTTAGGTTAATTTAGCTGATTTAGAGTCGAATAAAGTACTTACTGTTAATCCTTGTTTTCAGGTAATAAAAAGAAGCAGTTCTGGAGTTTTTCGCCCCGCGAGAGGCTATTCGTCCCGCGAACCTGAAAGCTGACTGTGCCAGAAAATGCAAACCTTTCTGTGCCGCCTCGCGAACCATTTCTTCGCCTCATGAGCCTGGAAGTCAGAAAGCATCACGGTTAGCCCCTGATGCTCATCACGGGCATAAAAAGAAGACTCTTCCATTCCTCGCCTCGCGAATACTAAGTTCGCCTCGCAATAAAGCCAAACACTGAAGACTGTTCATAATATTCGCCTCGCGAAGGTATTCTCACCTCGCGAGCTCGCGGAATCCAGAATCTGTATTTAAGTCTGTTTTAGGGCAGAACTGATCATCTTCTCTTCTTCTTTTCATAGTACGGCTGCGACAGTAGGTGTAGGTTTTATGTTTGTAATGGAGAGCTAGTCTCCTTTGATCAATCTACTGTAATTGGGTTCCATTGACACTTGAGGTTTTGTAATTCCTAAACTCATTGCTATTCTCTTTCAATATTTGTTCTGTATGTTCTGTTTGCTTAATTCAGAATTATATAGAATATGTATTGATTTATTTCGATGATTGTGTGTTCCTAAACTTAATCGCGTTTGCTTAATTCGCGTGTGTTCAATTCGTGTTTGCTTAATTCACGAAGGGCTTAATCCGTTTGCTTAATTCGGAATTAGGAACATATGTCTCGTAGCGTCAATTTCGCTTGTTAATTGGTGTTACAATCGAAAAGGGTTTAGAATCCGCTTAGGGCTTGGAATTATGTGAATCAATGATAGTGGGAAACCGAAAGCAGTAGGTTGATCGTTTAGCTTATTTGGTAATTAATTAGTTTGCATAGTTTTCTGCTTTGTTTTCTTAATTTAGTTTCAAATCCAAACCCCCCCCCCAAAATCTGACTTTTTCTGTTAACAACAACCCAAGAGTCCTTGTGAGACGATACTCGAGTTGTCGCCTCCTAACTACATATTTTTACAAACCGCTCGCTTTTTGACGCGTGCGCGAAAGCGTGTCAATCGACCATCGAAATGTGGCAAAAAAGGGAGGAGTTTTACTCAAAAAATCCTTAACTCAGATAATTTTAAAGCCAAGCTCGGCTCCTGTCATGAAAACTTTTACGCTTTTTTGAGCTCAAAGCTTGAGGGGCTTGTGTACTGGCTGAGGAGTAAAATTCGGCCACTGAGCTTTGATACACGATCCGATAAAGGCGGGAAAGATAAGATCTTGATATTATCTCATATAACCTTATCTGGTTAAAAGAGATAAATCCCACCAATTAAGGAAATCATATATCTCAAAAGAAGATTTAAGAGATAAGAAGAGATAAATCCAAATCTCTAAAAGATAATGGGATCCTATTATAAAAAGAGGAGAACCCTAAGAGAATGACTCACTTTTCACTAACCTAGGTGAATCTCCCTTAAGCGTATAAGAGGAACCACCTTGACCAAGAGATATAAACTACAAAAAAAATGTATTTTAGCGACCGAATTTAGCGACCACACTTAATCGGTCACTAAATATAGAAATTCGGTCGCTAAATATGGAAATTCGGTCGCTAAATTGGTTGCTAAATGGTTTAGCGACCGATTTAGCGACCACCAAACGATTTAGCGACCAGGTATTTAGCGACCACCAAATTCGGTCGCTAAATATGAAAAATCAGTCGCTAAACGGTTTACCGACCGAATTTCGATATTTTAGCGACCGAATTTGGTGGTCGCTAAATAACTCTTTTTTTGTAGTATACCGAAGAGTCCTTGCACACTGGTACTCATCAGATATAAGATTAAGGGATTGAGATCACCATATGACCAAGGGTTGAACGTAGAACTACGTCTGACTTTGATTCCTATTGGGATACGTAGGACCGGAATACAATATTCTGTCAATCCATAATCTAAAACAACCCCATTGTTCACTCTTGGTTTGACGTTCTGCGGCGAGATTCAGGTAATTCGGATCTCAACAGGAACAACTAGCTTTGAGAAGAAAAAGAGCATATAACTCAATTCCCTGCAAGTCTTGGAAGCAATTGAGAGCGTTAGCATAAAACTTAGTTGTGAAACTTGCTGGAGGGGGTGGGGCTCCCATTGTTGTTGCAGGGGCTGCACGGATTTGTGAAAAATTTGTTCCTATTGTTGTTATTAAACTCTATCTTCAGTCCCTTTTTTTTTGAAGGAGCACTGAGAGAGAGAGGATGCTGAAGGGCGGAGGAGATAACCCTGTCACGTGGTTTTTTAATTAAAAAATGTAAGCCGTTCGATTTTTAATAAATGAATGAACCAGATTAAGTATAAGAGGTGTAAGTTTATTTGGGTGTAATTTGATCCCTAATCAATTTTTCTGATCAAGCTAGGATGAGTTGAGGCCTTGACTTCAAGAGAAAGAAATATCTTTCCATACAAAGAGCATTAAATAAATTAAAGATCACATTCAAAACGGTTACACAGTTAAATTAGTTAATTAGTTAACTCTTATGTAAGTAGTTTAGTTAGTTACAGTTTCTTCTCTACTATGACTTGTGTATAAGAATCAAATTCAGCATCAATGAGAGAACTCCAACTCACTGGACGGTTACACAATTAAATTAGTCAATTAATTAGTTAGTTAATTAACTCTAATATAATTAGTTGATTTAGTTAGTTACAGTTTAGTACTTTAGTTCCACAGTTTGTTCTCTGTTATGATTTGTACATAAGCATCAAATTCAGCATCAATGAAAATTACTTTTCATTTCTTTAAATCACGGAGTTCTAATAAAAGAAGATATGGTATTTGATAAAATCATGCTTTTTCTTTATCCATAGAGAATGGAGTCAATGTGAATTTATTTGTGAAGGATAACTAAAGATCAGTATTGTTCTTTTCTTGTGTGGAAGAGAATTTCCACTCATTATCTCTATTTAAATCCTATATTATTGTCAATGTATTGATCAGCTTTCATCTCCATTTTATATTAGATATAGAAACCAGTTTAGATTTATCAATAAAAATCAATGTAATGTAAGACAATTTCGGATCAATAAGCTATTATTGGGCATGGCAAGGTCACGTACTCAATTTTACAGTTGGCACTTATGTGTGTTTGTTTTTCTGCCTAGAAGCCCCAAACCATGGTTGAGCAAAAGCTTGTTTGTCTATTGTAGCTTTTGTGCAAACCATGACTTTGGAGTTGCAAAGAAACCAGACTCGCTGACTCAATAAACTATAGGGCAAAGCAAAGTAGGCTTTTCTACAAGTTTACAGTCACTTAAGCCATTCTGCAAAGTGATTCCATCTTTCATTGCCATATATATTATTGACTTTAAATGGAGGGTTTGTACTTTGTAGCTTGTATACAAGAGAAACAAAATTTGTTGGAAAAATAAATGTGATATAGCCATTCTGCAAAAGTTAACGGTATCTGATATGGTTAAGACGTAGGAAGAGGAGAACCTTCTCCAATAATGACACCCCAAAAAGTATAAAGTTAAAGAAATAGTACTATGAAAAATATAATTTGCTATTATTTGTTCCCTTTCATTTCATCACATCATCTTAATGGTACAAAACTATATCTTATGTATGGTGCCAGTTCTATGAGGTTTAGAAAAACATTTCAGACATAATGGACAAAGTGAGAAAGTTAGAAAATCAAATTTTGTTTTAATGAAATATAGCAAACTTTCTTTCTTCTGTTCAATCTCGTTCTAACACCACTACAACTAATAATGTAGCCTTAGAGACTCCAATCACAAAGGCAAAATTAACTTCTTTCCTATGGACAATGAATAATGATGGTTTACCACTTCAGTTGCAACAAGGATATTAACTAGGCTTTCGTTAGAGTGTGTCACTTAGGATAATTAGTACTCCCTCCCGTTCATATTATAAGTAAAAAATTAATACAACATATATATTAAGATGGCTAGTTAATGTCATTTAATTTGGTTAAAAAATTAGGTTTTACCTAAATTATCCTTTATGGTAATTAAAAGTTGCTTGTGTTGTTGGGAATAGAATGAGTCATTGAAAAATAAAATTTATATTAAATAAAAGATATTTTAGAAATAATGTCATTAAATAAATTATTGGAAAATAAATTTTACTTATATATTGGATCAAAAATTTTAATTTTTTTTTTCTTATAATATGAAGCGAAGGAAGTAATACATAGGGCCGCCTAAGGAAAAAAATAGTACATAGTGCCTAGCATAGAACATAATGACCTGAAGTCAAACCCTATAAACCTCTGCTGGCAGATTTTGTTACGGAATTCTAGTTCATCTTTTTTCTTATTGATTGTATGAATTAAAAAGAACTTGTGCCCACAGTGAGTTATCGGCATCTTCGTCTCCGATAACATAGACATCGTCCTCAGCCAACACAAGCTTTGGATGCACAAATCTTAGTTATTCCTATTTATTTTTTGAGTTATTTCATTTCTTGAGCATAAATCCCTAAATCTCTCATCTCACAACCTTCATCTCAGAACGTTCTTTCCTCTTCTCCCTCCATTTTTTTCCAATCTCCAAATTTGTAACAACACAATAACAACTTCCTGTAACCGTAAGTTCAAAAGAGATATAAAAAATTTCTTTTACTTTGCTACTGCTTTGGATGCACGGGAGTTTGTAGATTTGTCAAATGATTTGGATACACATGTTTCCCCCCACTCCAACATGCATTCTTCTTTCCTCTGGGTAATGTTGTGTTTACGATATCCTCAGGTAAAGCTCTATCTATAGACGTTACTTTTCAATTTTTCATATCTATCTTAGTTCCTATCTTTACACTTCCATCTACCTTCAGTCTCTTGAAACTGCACAACTTTTGGGAAAGACATGGTTGTTAATTTTCACTTCCAAAGCAATGCTAGATTTGTGTTTTTGGTTGTTAATTTACACTGAGAGCGTTGAAATTAAATCCACATATTTTTTATTGCTTGCAGCGGCTGGCGTGCTTTTGTGGCGGAACAATAAGATCTTTAGTGGTGTACTTGAAGGAGCAACTGCGGTTTGGGTCTTTTTTGAGCTGCTCGAATATCACTTTCTCACTCTGGTCTGTCACACTTTCATAGTCACTAGTGCAGAAAAAGGATTCCACATCGGTTATTTTTTGCTTTTCACATCGGTTTTCAAACTGATGTTGAAAAGACCGATGTTGTTTATTGTTACTTTTTACATCGGTTTTAAAACCGATGTTTAAAGTACATTTTTAACAGCGGTTTTAACATTAACCGATGTGAAAAGTTCATTTGTCAATGGGTAACATATTGAAAATATCACTTTCCACATTGGTTTTGTTTAAAACCGATGTGGCAATTAGACTTTACACATCGGTTTTCCTGAAAACCGATGTGGAAAGTGAAATTTTCACATCGGTTTTATTAAAACCGATGTGTAAAGTCTATTTTTTTTAAAATAAACTCTTTTTTACATTTCTGTCATTCATTTCCCCTGTTTCAGTAATGCAGATCAATACCAGAATAACATATTCTAAATATTCTCAACACAATCACTTTTGTACAACAAAAACACACTAAATTAATATATACTGAATTTATTACGAACAATACATATGTACGTTCAATTACATTCAGACAACAAAGATAATTAGAAACCAAAAAGCTACATGATATATTATAGATTTCTTATCAAAATACATATGATCAGTCAAAAGTACACTATAGCTAGTACATGATAAGTTTTTAAACTAACTACATATATACAAACTATGGTTGGTACACTTCAAGAAAGAAAGTTGCCCAACGCCTCCTTATGTTGTTGATATCGGAATCAGATAATGGAGTTGGATTGTTGAATATCTGCAAGTTTAATTGGACAAAAGATTATATCTTTTAAGTAATAAACTAACATAAAACATATAACGAATCTATAACTGTTACTTCTAATTGTTATCAATTAACATTTACCTCGTGCCATCTTTCAGTGATCCTGGAGGAGATAATTTCGAACATCCACTTCATCACATAGTATCCATATTCCCATGATCCACGTTGTATACGTGACTACGTACAAATGAAACCCAATTAGAATATGAGGAATTAAATAGAAATCAATAATTATACCCACTGCATTTGATGCATTTGAACTAATAAATATCTTACGCTAGGAATAATCCATCTGATAGCCCGATTCCTTTCACCACGCAACATGTGGTTTGTATTAATAGAACTATCATGACAAAATAAACATTAATTAAAGTATATCTAATAGATTTCATATAATTAAAACAACTGCATTACTGATTATAAAGTATTTTAATGCTTACGTTTCGATGATCGTCTTCAATTCATTCGCCGGCTTATTTCCAGTTGAGCAGAAGAAGACCACGACGTTCATCCTAGGGTACAAGATCAACAGTTGCCAATGCTGGCTGTTTTTGCAGAACAATTAGTGACTAAGTCATATATAGTTATAATTAAATAACCGGCACTTACTTATTGAGATAAGGTGCAAGGTAGAATTGATGATCGTCTCGGGCAAGTATATCACGTATGGTGGTGACCGGGTCTTCTGATGCTAGGAGAAAATCACCCTGAATGAACATAGGGTCAATGAACCCATAAAGGGCGAAGTTACCCTGATCGACTAACATATGATGCAGATACCTAATATATTGAAAAAACATGTTAATTATCATAGTATTTAGAAATTAATTACTTAACTTATAAATAAATTGTACTTACGTGCACCATAACGATAGGTGTGCAGAACTAGCCATTTCTTTATTGAGTACAATCTCCATAAGTTCCTTCTTTGGGATATACAGTTCATCACCTGGACTGGCATCATGTTCCAACCTTACCAAAGCTGCATCATTCTCCATGGTAACAACCTGTATAGCCAGAAGTTTAAAAACATCACCAGGTGCCCCTTTGTCGATCCCCTAAACAACAAAGATATATATTAGTAATCACAGATAAGTTATTTCATTCGTAATTAATTAAATGGTCAAATGAATACCTTGGCGGGAGAGCGGACATCTCTGGTCTTCCTGGATCCGACCTTTTAGGCAGAATATCATGTCCAACATCCTATAACGAATAAAAATAAAGCATTATCTTTAAACAATAATAAATAATTTCAACTATGAATATAGAAAAACACAACTAACTGAGTACCTCAGATGCAACAAGAAAGCTGACCAGTCTTCTTGGCCAGAGGATGAAGTTACCGGGGGCCTGACCCACTGTTTGAACCTCCTCAGTGGGCACAGGGACTCGAGCATCAGTATCTCAAATAATCTCAACGACAACCCTCACCTGATCATCCGGTAATAAACGATGGTGTATGGTATTACCTAAGTTATTATGTGCCCTCCCTAATGCCACTAAGCGGCGATCATGATGATCATCAACATACAGCCCACACCTATCAGGGTCGTCGTCGTCATCATCATCATCATCATCATCATCATCACCATCATCATCATTTTCAGGCTGATGAGGAGGATCACATGAGCCCTTAGTTCTCAGATGGACAAAGGGTAGGGTTGGACACCGACTGTCATCTGCTGGGACATAGAAGTCAATATTGCCATCTGCTGGGCAAACTGCTCGGCCATCTCCTGTCTAAGCTCAGCTGCAATCTCCTGTTTTAACCGTGCTCTATCTGTATCAACATCCATGTGGCATTGGTGTGAAGATGAACCATGGTATTGGCGAATGCCGACGCCCCATCCAACACCAATGACACGGCCCGGGTGGTCTGGTTTACCGATGGCAGCAACTAAGATATCAATGCGTCCTCTAGGAACAAAGGTTCCTTGGGTTACCTGCTCGTCCAAGGCATCCTATCACATATAAAATATCAGGTCACATTACAATTCGGTAACAATCTTAAAATGACAATTACAATTCAAACTATACTTACAATCTTCTCAGCTACTTGGCGGGCCTCCTCAGATGTATATTGTCCCGTTTTTCTTTGTCGGGCCCTCTTCCATTTACGATGGCGTGGGGGTGGAGGTGGATCAACAACCTCTGGATGATTTTCAGCGTTAGGATCCGCCTGAGATGCTGCTTCTTGACGTGCTTTCTTTTCCTCTTCCACCATTATCTGACCAAGATTTTTATATCCCCACGAGACATGACATGGGGGTAGACATTCTTGCTTTGGTTTTCCTGCCCCTTTTTCCTCTTCTCCTGTTATAAATAGAAGACAATTAAATTACACATGTAAATAAAATTAATGAAATTACATAAATTTATAGACAAATCAAATAAGTTAACCTGAAAGCCGAGATCATGTCGGCTCTGAACAAAGCAATCCCACGTCGCCTAGTCAAGAAATGGGTACACCTCAAGTGGATTCTTTTCACATGTTTGATTGAATACATAGTATCCCAGGTCGACCTTAAAAGCCCTCCAACGCTCACCAGCATACTTTTTCAAACGCTTCTTCATATCAGTCGTATCCGGTATGTCAAAGGTGAGCTACATTAACACCAAAAGAATCAATGAATTACTGTATGATATTAGTAAGATTAAAATAAAGTAGATACAGACAAACATAGGACGTAAAAGTATAGATACCAGAATACTCTCCCATATCTGATCCTTCACGTCCACCGGTACATCTTTCCAATTATCAATGAGTATACTAGGCTTGCTTCTAGCAAGGGTCGCCACAAAACTGTTAAACTGCTCTGCCATTGGCCCAATAGGATTGAGGTTATTATCAAAGTATATTCTTATCCTTTGATTTGAACCACGGTTGGCAATCAAATTCCTCATTCGTGTGGCACGTCTACCCTTTCTACCCGTAGACGGGGTCTCCGACCCGCTGCATGAAGGAGGGATATCCTCAGGATCAGCCATGTATACCTGTTTAAACAAAAAAAAACTTGTTAGTATGTCAGGATAAATATCAAACATAACTTATAAATATCAATCAACGTACATAAACATAACTTATAAATATCAACGTAAACATATAATATGCCTTTAAATATAACTCAAACTAAACTTACTTTGTGGTCAATTAGTAAAGTTCTCCCATAACCCTTCTTGGTGATCATTACGAGTAGCATGTACATCATCCACTTCATTTTCCTCATTGAAATTAGGCACTCGTGTTGAGAAAGAAGGAGTATCAGAAATATCAAGAATTGAATCTTGATTTCCCTCACTACCATTATACATGTTTTTTCCCTGGAGAACCACTGACCACCTTTTGTTAGAAGGATCACGGATATAAAATACTTGTTATGATTGGGATGCCATGATGAAAGGCTCTTCTTTATTACCTACCTTATTAAGGTCCACCAATTTGAATCCTAACTCATCGGTTCGCACACCATTGTTACTGTCGACCCACTGACATTTAAAAACCGGTACTCTAAACTTCGTGTAATCAACCTCCCATATCTCTTCAATGATTCCAAAGTATGAAACAGATGCCATAACAGGGTTTTTATCTTTCGAACTAGAGAAATACATGGACTCAGCGACGACCATAACCCCACTGTTTTGCATAATACTTTTGTCATCCTGGGACTTTGTATAGAAGGAAAACTTATTGATATCGTACCCACTCCAGCATATGACATCAAAGTTAGGCCCCTGTGCTAGCCATTTTAATGTATCAGAAGCAATACCATCCTTTGCAATTTTTTCTTTAAACCAGTTCAAGAAAGTCTTGTTATGCTTGTTCAAACACCATTTTTCATTCATTCTAGGGTAACAGTGATACCTCGTGTACCCTTACCATCATATCTTCCTTCGTGACGAGACTTCGGAATCCCTACAAGTTCCGCTTCTGACATGTAGTCTGTACAAAACTCAATAGTTTCTTCTGCAACATACCTTTAAACAATAGATGTTTTGGGACGGTGTGGATTCTTCATATATCCTTTCAAGATCTTCATGTATCGCTCAACCGAGTACATCCACCTTAAATAAACGGGGCCGCACAATCTAATCTCCGTCACTAAAGGAACAATCAAATGAACCATGATGTCAAAAAATGAAGGTGGAAAATATATCTCCAATTGGCACTAGATAATGGCTGCCTCATTTTCCAAGTCATCCAACTTTTTAGTGTCAATGACCTTGCTACATATAGCATTGAAGAATAAGCTTAACCTAGTAATGGTATGTCTGACTTTTTTAGGCAATATGTCACGAATGGCCACCGGTAGTAGTTATTGTATCAAGACATGACAATCATGAGACTTTAAGCCAACTGATTTGAGATCTTTCATTGAGACAAGTCTTTTTATATTTGAAGAATAACCCTGTGGCACCTTGACTCCCCGTAGACATTCACAGAAACTTCTTTTCTCTTTTTTTGATAAAGTATGACATGCTGGGGGCAAATAAGTCTTCTTATCCCCCACTTTATGTGGAGCTAACTGCTCTCGTATACCCATCGCAACTAGATCCAGACGAGCATTCACACCATCCTTTGTCTTGCCTTGAATGTTAAGAAGCGTTCTGATTAAATTGTCACACACATTTTTCTCCACATGCATCACATCAATACAATGTCTTACATCAAGCTTGCACCAGTATGGAAGATCAAAGAAGATCGACCTCTTCTTCCATATTTTCTTCTCGATAGCCTTCTTCTGGGTCTTCCCATAGATAACATTAGTGTTATTCACCCTTTTATAAACTTGCTCTCCAGTCAAGGCCACCAGAGCAATTTTATTCTCCAGAAGTCCATTGAAAGCTTTTCTCAATCTACGATAAGGATGATTACGTCGGATAAATCTCCGATACCCAAGGTAATCTGTCTTCCTTCCATGTTGCAGTTGATGGTAACATGTGCCTTCTTCACATATTGGACATGCTTTATGCCCCTTAACACTATACCCACACAGGTTCCCGTATGCTGGAAAGTCATTGATGGTGCAAAATAACATGGCACGCAATCTGAATGTCTCACGGCAATACCCATCGATCACATCAACGCCTTCATCCCACAACATTCTCAAGTCTTCAATCAGGGTACTCAGATAAACATCAATATCATTTCCTGACTGTTTAGGACCCGAAATCATCATACTTAACATAATGTATTTGCGCTTCATGCACAACCAAGGAGACAGGTTGTAAATTACCAGGAGAACAGGCCATGAACTATGAATACTACTTAAGTTTCCATATGGATTCATTCCATCGGTAGCAAGTCCAAGCCTAAGGTTTCTGGGCTCATTGCCGAAATCCGGAAACAAACTATCAATTCTCTTCCATTGCAAAGAATCGGCCGGATGGCGAAGCTGTCCATCACACTTCCTCTCATCTGCATGCCATCTAATGTTCTTTGCATCATTTACATTAGCAAACAATCGCTTGAACCACGGAATCACGGGAATATACCATAACACCTTCGCAGGAGGACCTTTGGTGACCACATCACAACTAGAATCACCATCATTCACTTTGTAGCGTGATACCCCACACCTGGGGCACTTGTGCATCTCTTCAAACAATTTCCTGTACAATATACAATCATTGGGGCAAGCGTGTATTTTCTTATACTCCATACCCATCGGACACAATATCTTCTTCGCCTCATAGTTTCGAGATGGCGATGTGTTACCTCTAGAAGCATGTCTTTCAACAACTCAAGCAATTCGGTAAAGCTTTTATCGCTCCACCCATTTCTCGCCTTCACATTGAACAATCTTAACACCGCTGACAACCGTGTGAAATTAGTGCACCCCGGATACAAAGCCACTTCCGCATCACTGCACAAAGTATCACACACATATGCACGTCAAAAAGACTCTTGCCCAACATCACGGATCATGTCCTCTAGTCCATCGTCCATTTCCACGTCATCAACTTCCTCTCTATCCGACACCCTCGTCCTGTCTAACGATTCACCATGACATATCCATGTTGTATAACTCTTGCAAATCCCCTCACAAATAAGATGATCACGTATCTCCTCAGCTTCTAGTTGTCTCTCATTCAAATAGTTAACATAAGGACAATAAAACCTTCCGTTACCACTATCAGTAGCCTTTGTTTTTGCAAACTGTAGAAAATCTTCCACTCCATTCTCATACTCATCACTTGTCCGTCTAGCATTCATCCAACCGCGATCCATGACTAAACCAATAACTTCATACTTAGTCCAACATATTCATCAACCACTTCTTATGGCAGGGTATGGCCCTATCCCATTCGAGAAGAAACTTTTTCAACATTCGGTTAACAGTTAGTCCTTAACTCTCATGCTCATACTCGACAAAATTTCGGCAGCATTTCCCTTCAGTCGCCGACGTACACGACTTGAACGTGATGACATCCACCATGATAAAGTATGCACCCGGAGAACGAAAGGAAATGTATCAATCCGAAATTTCATCAAGTATATAACATTAGAATCAATGAATAACTATTTTAACTGAATGAAGAAAAAGTTTTTTCCCAAACTGTCCAACTTTGGACACTTCAAGATCCAACACAATGAGCGGTACATTAAGCACATACACGTGTGCTTATTAGTATTGCATCTCAAACGGGAAACTAAGGCTTTACTAATTATGTAGCTTGCATGAAGATGGGGCTTGAAAAGTGAGGAAAATGAGCCAAACAGAGCCCATCACGGCCTAGCCGTGACAACCATCACGGCCATGATCGAGTAGAGCTGAAAAGAAAGAATGGAAAGTCAGAACTGGTCACGGCCAGCCCGTGATGTCCATCACGTCCGTGACATGCCAACTGAACCAGACCCTCACAATCAGAACTGATCACGGCCAAGCCATGATGGTGGTCATGGCCGTGACAGACCAACCAGTGAAGCAACCTCCAAGGCAGAATCAGTCACGGCCTAGCCGTGACAGGCATCACGGCCTTGACGCGTGATACCAGCACCGGTGTTCCTTTCTGTGTATCCTTTGTCCACCAATTGGAAAAATCCAATCTTGGAGCCATTTCCACTATGGTGGATTAGACACAGATTCACACTTTATAACACTTCACACACAGAACAACACAAGTATACACAGAACAAGGACTCAAGACACAAACTTCATCAAAGGGTCACAACAAGGCACTAACACACTCATGACAGAGCCTCGACATGCAGTTGTACATGGATGCAGTTCACCATTAGCCTCACAACAACCAGGTTTTCACAGACACAAAATCAAAAATCTAAAAAATCTCAAGAATCTGAAAAAAAAATCACAGATGTTAGGTTTTCGTTCAAACCTTGTTGAGGCGTAACCCAGTATTGAAGAACAAAATCACATAGGAATAAACAAAATCTCAGTCAAATCTACAGAGGAAGAAACCAAATAGAAGAGGAAGCTAAGTCAAAAGAGAAGAAGATGATCACTACAAAAAAAGGTCATTTAGCGACCGAAAATAGTGACCGAAAATTTTGGTTGCTTTTGGCGACCAAAATAGCGGTCAATTGTAGGATCTACATGAAACACTGGTTAGAGTTGATTCTGCGACCGAAATAGAGACCGAAATAGAGCGTAGCAGAGATATCGGTCGCTATATCGGTCGCTAAACAAAGGAAAGTAAAATTCAGAAATTTATGAATTGTTAGCGACCGAAATGGCGACCGAATTAAATGCAACGGTCAAACTTTCTTTATATTTGCGACCGATTTTAATTCGGTCGCTAAACGGCGCGTAAAATAAATAAAATAGCGCGTGTTAGTGACCGAAATTTAAATCGGTCGCTAAAATTATAAATTCAAATTCAACCAAACCATATTAGCGACCGAATTAGCGACCAAACTAATTCGGTCGCTAAAACTGAAATCCCTAAATTCGACAGAACCTCATTCTTCCTCATTTTATCCGTCGCATATCTCTCTCCCACTGTTTCTCTCTTCTACGCCGTGCGCTCCGGCCACCACAAGACTCCTCCTGTCACCACCGTCGACATCCCCTCTGCTCAGGTAAGCTCTCCTCTACTCCATCTCTCTCTCTGTCTCTGTTTCTCTCGCATCTCTCTCTCTGTCTCACTGTTTCTCTCTTCCTAGCCGCGTGCTCCGGCCACCACAAGACACCTCCTGTCACCACCATCATCCCTTCTGCTCAGGTAAGCTCTCCTCTACTCCATCTCTCTCTCTCTGTCTCTGTTTCTCTCGCATCTCTCTCTGTCTCACTCTGCTTCTCTCTCTCTATGTGTTTCTAAGGTCTCTCTCATCCATTCGCTTGGGGACTGGGGAGATACGTTAGTTGTCGGCGGATTCACAAAATACAGGTAACAAATTTGTTGTTGAAAACTCTGTGTGTTTTGCTTTTGCTATGTGGTTTGTGGTTGGATTTTGATGTTTAATTTTTGTTTTTACATGTGTCAGATTTTAAATACTTCTTTATCATTCACAAATGTTTTCGTGTTTGTGTTTATATAAATGAATGGGAGAAGCTGTGTCTGATGTGGTCTGTGATGGTGTGAACACGGTGGTGACTGGGAGGTTTTCATGTTTGTGTTTGCATAAATCATAAAGCATTAGAGCTAAATCTAAATTGATCTTATCGTATAACCAATGAGGGTAGTATTGATGCTACCTATGAGTTTTTCTATTTAGATTTTCTTGTACAATGGGGATGATAAAACCCTTATTATTTTGGTATGCTATGTTGGCTTGTTATTACTCAATATTAGAATTTAACACTTACTGAATTTGTGTTCCTCTCGATTGATATAATTAAACGTTCCATGTGTTCAATCTTGTCTTTCTCATGCTTAGAATTTATTCGAGGGTTGCTGATAGTATTTGGATATAAATTGTGATTTCCTACCATGTTTTTCTCTTGTTTTTCTTGTTTGATTAAATATAAATTTATTTATTTTTATTTAATTTTATTTATTTTAATAATGTATGTTGTTTCACCTTTACAATTCATTTATTAATTGGGCGACAACTAGACTAGGAAAAATTTATCAATATCTAACATTTAACTCTAAGTCTAGGTGGAACCAACCTCATACTTGCTCCACTAAACTTTGGCAAGATTCCTGCACTCGTGAGTGTTTTTATGGCTTTGAAAAGTTACAAAAAAAATGTCACAAGTGAAATAAAATTACAAAATAAATTCATTAATTGTAACTAAACGGCATAACGGCATGGAAGCAGTTAGTAAGACGAGCATGCATCATATATCATATAGCATAACAAGTTTCATAATAACAATTCAACATCATTCATATCATTTTAATAAGTATGCTATGCAATGCAGCGCTACTCCAGTACTAGGGAAATTCGTCAACAGGGTGCTTCATTAGCATTAAGGTGTGCAATATTCCCAATGCCATTTACTAATTCAAATGACCCATGCATGCATCACTTTTCAACTTCCTGCTTTCTTTTCAAACTATATTATTGGGACTATTAAAAACTTTAAAACTGTTGCTTTAATTCATATTGCAATTGATGACATTTCCAAAAAACTTCCCATCTATTAATTGCCAGCAGCACCAATATAAAGATGTTTTATGCAACCGTATATTGTTGATTCTATTTTATATTCATTTATGTGTTTCTAGCCTTATAAATAGTTGTACTGGATTCTGTATATATAGAATAGTGATTTGATTTGAAATGACTAATTTCATTTATGCATGATAGGTCCTTGTTGTCATATTCTTCTACTCTCTGTTGGCTCCGGCTCCTGCCCTTATCCTTGCTCGGTTGTGTTTTCTCTCTCAGGTAAGTTCTCTGAACACTCAGTGTAATGTATTATGTGAATTATCGTGTTGTTTGGTAGTGGAGAACTGAGCTCAATAGGATGTGATCTTGTCTGATTGTATGCTGATAATTTAATGTTTATGCATGTGTTTGTCAATATGTGTTGTTTGTTAGTGGAGAGCGGAGCTCAATAGGATGTGATTTTGTCTGATTGTATGTTGATAATTTAATGTTTATGCATGTGTTTGTCAATATGTGTTGTTTGTTAGTGGAGAGCGGAGCTCAATAGGATGTGATCCTGTCCGAAAGGCGGGATGCTGGTTGTGTGCTGATAATTTAGAAATTATGCATGTGTTTGACAATTAACTGCTACTTGTTAGTGGAGAGCGGAGCTAAATAGGATGTTTGCTACAATATTTAATCTAAGTTTGTATTGATTTACGCTGTAATTTATATAAGCTCAACAATGTTGCAATATTTATAGGTTAATGGTTTTATTTTCTATTAGAGTTAATAATTAATTTACGAAAGCCTTAGTTTCCTGTTTGAGATTCAATAGTAATGAGCATGCGTAACTTATCAAGGTATGCATGCTCATTGTATTGAATCTTGAATTGTCCAAGTGGGACAGTTTGGGAAAAAACATTTTTCACACTCGTACAATAGTCATTTCAATGTTCAAATGCCTTATATACTTGTTGAAATCTCGGTCTGATGCATTTCCTTTTGTTCTCCTGGTGCATACTTGATCGCGGTGATTCTCACCGTGCTCGAGTCGTGTAACTTGGAGACCGATGGGAAATGCTGCCGAAATTTTGTCAAGTATAAGGTATTTGAATATGGGAATAACTATTAGTAGCCGAGTGTGGCAAAGGTTTCTTCTCGAATGGGATAGGTTCATATCTTGTCATAAGAACGAGATTGATGGAGTTATTGGAATGCACCGTAATATATAAGTGTTATTGTAGGATTGGTCAGGCTATTTAATTGCCAGCAATGGATATTTCGGAGAATCGGAAATGGATGTATCGTAGGTTGGATCAGAATAAACGTCTTAGGTAAGAGTATAGAGTTGGAGTGGGTGAGTTTATAGAGTTTGTTGTTAGCCAAGAGAGATTTATACGGCTGGGCGGTGATCAATTGAGGTGTCCTTGCAAAAGATGCAAGTGTCAATATTTCAAAAGCGTGGATGGAGTTGTAGTCGATCTTTATCAGAAGGGCTTCATGCCTGATTACTATTGGTGGAGTAACCGTGGTGAGATGTTAACTGACTTAAACCCGATTGTGGTTGAAGGTTCGTACTATGGAAGTGGTGACCGGAGGGAAGAATTGAATCCATACGAGCAGATGATAATGGATCATGCTGGACCATCGGTTGGTGTTGTACTAGAAGAAGATGGGGGAGAAGATGGTGGAATGGGTTCCCAATACATAAAGGAGAATCCGAATCCCGAAGCTCAAAGATTCTATGATATGCTGAGTGATGCACGATCTCCATTGTGGGAAGGATGTCGGGAGTACACGGAGTTGTCGATGTGCATGGAATGGTTGAGTATCAAATCTGACTACAATATGCAAGAAGGCTGTTTTAATCGCCTCACCAAGTCGGTGTCCAAGGCGTTGCCAGAAGACAATCGGATGCCTACTAGTTTTTATCATGCTAAGAAGTCTGTGGAAAATTTGGGTCTAGGGTGTTTGAAAATTGATTGTTGCCCGAATGGATGTATGTTGTACTATAAGGATGATTCAGCGGAAAGCATAACATGTTGTCGATTTTGTGGTGCGGATCGGTATAAGACAACCACTAGGATGGGCATTGAGAAGAAGAGGTCGCTAAAAAAGATGTGGTACTTTCCGCTCGTGCTAAGACTTACAAGATTGTACTCTTCGATGGCCACTGCAGCTCACATGAGGTGGCATAGTGAGCATGACAGGGAGCAAGATGTCTTGTGTCATCCATCTGATGGAGAAGCTTGGAAGCATTTTGATAGGGTTCATATGGCATTTTCGCAGGACCCTCGGAATGTCCGATTGGGGTTATCTACTGATGGATTTAATCCTTTTGGGCAGTCTGGAAAAGCATACTCTTGTTGGCCGATTATCCTGACTCTGTAAAATCTTCCCCCGGGGATGTGCATGAAGCGGGAGTTTATGTTCCTAACAGTCATAATTCCGAGTCCGTCTAATCCAAAAGGTAAGATTGGTGTGTACTTGCAGCCACTGATAGATGAGTTGACAATGATGTGGAATGATGGTGTGTTGACATATGACGTATCTTTGAGGCAGAATTTCATCATGAAAGCAGCTTTAATGTGGACGATCAATGACTTTCCTGCTTATGGGATGATGTCGGGTTGGATGACCGCGGGGAAGCTTGGATGACCGCGGGGAAGCTTGGATGCCCAATATGTATGGAGCGATCGAAGGCATTCACGCTTAAAAACAGTCGAAAGATCGATCTCATATTATGATTCTCATCGTCAATTCCTTCCAGAAGATCATCCTTACATGGAATGAAGAGTCATGATTGCCACGTGTTCATGCAACGGTTGCTTCCAATTGCGTTCGAGGCATTACCGAAGCAAATTTGGAACCCACTTGTTGAGCTTAGCCACTTTTTCAGGGAGCTTACATCGACAACACTAAATGTGAATCAATTAAAGGATATGGAAGTCAAGATACCTGTTTTGTTATGTAAGCTGGAGCAAATCTTCCCGCCAAGTTTCTTTGATTCCATGGAACACCTGCCAGGTCATCCACCGTACGAAGCAAGAGTTGGTGGCCCAGTCCAATACCACTGGATGTATCCATTTGAGAGGTAAACAACATCAACTATTTTAGTTAATACATATGAAATTCACGAACACGAGAGCGTAGTTTAGGTTTCCCTAAAACTAGTAATTATTTGTATGTATCCCTCTGTAATAGGTTCCTGCACTCCCTTAAACACAAAGTCAAGAACAAGGCACGAGAGGAGGGTTCCATTTGTGAAGCATACTTAGTAGAGGAGACTTCCACTTTTTCCTCTTATTTCTATTCGGACGAAGTTAACATGAGAAGGACAAGGATGCCTAGAAACGTTGATTCGGGCGAAGGAAGTTCAACTAGTCCTCCTATATCAATATTCAACTATCCGGGCAGATTTAATGGCAAATCAAAAGGATATTTTTTGGAGCAGCGTGACATTAATGCTGCTCATCTGTATATCCTTCAAAATTGTGAAGAGGTCGCGCCATATTTAGAGTAAGTTTCTACAATGTCTTTTATAAGTTCAATTGACATTTATGATTATTAATCGTCCTGCTGTTAATCTCCCATATGTAGGATGTACGACAATTTTCTAAGGGATCCCCAACCTGACATTTCAAACGATCAGGTTGATCGAGAAATTACTTCTCACTTTGCTACGTGGTTCAGTAAATATGTAGGTTAAGCACCTTCATTTGTTGAAATACATTTTATCTCCTTAAATATATAGCATGTATAAGAATAATATAATATTTGATTTTTTAGGTACTAGATCCAGAAAACAATGTTCAAAATCCATTGTTGACAAATTTGGCATGGGGGCCTAACAGATGGGTTACATCATGGAATACTTATTTTGTAAATGGATATAAATTTAACACAAAAACATGGAATGAAGGAATGCAAACGTGTAACTATGGTGTTTGTGTGCGAGCCACTGATGGCAATGTAGAGGATGATTTCTATGGGGTTCTAACTGACATCCTTGAACTCGATTATACCGGTTTCCCCGTGATGAAGTTAGTTATCTTCAAGTGTGATTGGTTTGATCCTACTCTTGACGTAGGGACAAAAATAGATAAAAATTATGGTATTGTTCAAGTTAGGCTGTCTTGAAGGTATAATAAGGCGTACGACCCATTCATTTTTTCACAATAGGCATAGCAGGTTTATTACTCGCCATATCCCGAAGGACATCATGACTGGTTGGGTGTTATTAAGATAAAGGCTCACAGTATAATTACTGATAATGTAATCAACCAGCCTGAAAAAGATGCTCCGTACCAAGATGATGAGTTTTCAAGACCCCACATACCATTGCAAATTACGCCGGACATTATTGTTAATTCTCTGGCGGACATTTCCGGAAATGGGGAAGAAGTTGAAAGAGAGTTAATGGATCAATCCGAGTTGGACGCATCTAGCGAAGGTACATTCCGATCAAGTGATACTGATGAGAGTGAGGGTGAATTTAGTGACGGAGATTCTACTTAGGTAATTTAATTATGTCATAATTCATTGTGTAAATGTCATTCTACTTATTAGGTAATTTATTTTTGTATTATTTACACTATTGTGTAATCATCTTTTCATTTTTTTCCACAGATGGCAGATTCCTCTAGAGGTAGGGGTCGTCGTGGAGGTCGTCGTGGAGGTCGTGCTGCGAGAGTCCCTTCCCCGGCCGACCCACAGCCTTCAGATCGAGACCACCCTACCAGCACCTCTGTGGACGGGACACCTCAAGGTGATGGAGTTGCACCCCCCACCCAGCCACATGTGGTCGGGACACAGGCTGCACCCTCATCATCCCCACCTACGACGACAGGACCATCATCATCATCGGGACAGGAGAGTCACGGTCCATCCAACAGGAGGATTCTTCTTATCCCCAGGGGGGATAACGAGTATGCTAATTTAATTTTTTAATATATATAAACTATCGTTAATATCTATTTACTTGTTTTTTAAATTTATTTAGAACATTTATTAATGCTCTAATTTTGCTGCAGCTTTCTGCCCTCGAAGGGCCCTTCTGATTCGATATCGAAGATCATGCGACGCAAGTTTGATGGTCCATGGCCTACATGGAAGGCCATCCCACTGGGGCATAGGGATCAATTGTTTCTAGAGTTTAAGGTAACAATTTATTAAGTTATTTAAATTAAATTTACATTATATATATGTACACACGAATTTCCTAACAACTGTAAGTTGCAGAAAGAGTATAGGTGGGACTTAGCTTTAGAGGCTCTCGTCAGGGACATATTTGAGCATAAAGGCTCACTGGTCATGAAGAATCTGACGAACAAGCTGAGGAAGGGTCAGAATAAGGGGAGGTGGGTGGATCCTGAGATCAGGAGGCAGCTGGACCAGTACTGGGGTACCGAGAAGTTCCAGGAGATCCAGGCCACAGCTCGGCGTAATCGAGCTTCTGATGGTGGCACATGTGCTTGGACCGGTGGGTCTAAATCAGCCGCCGCCCACTACGACGAGCTGGTAATACATTAAACTTTTGACTTAATATACTATTTAATTAATTAGTTTTCATTTTTAATTATTCTTATGAATTTAATATTACATTTTTCTGTGCAGAAAGCACAGAAACAGCGGGCTCCGACTGCTATGGAGTTGGTGGAGAGGACGAAGAAGTTGAAGTCGGGGACATGGGTCAACGACAAGGCCCGTAACTATGCTGTAAGCAAAAAAATAATTTAGTGTTTACTTGTAATTTATTATAAATGAATTGTTAATATTAAATATAATTTTAACTAAATCTCTTCAACTATACTTTGTAGGTGGGCTTCAACGAGAAGAAGGACGATGTCATATCACGTGCCTCACAGTCACAAGATGAGGCTTTGACTGGTGATGGGCCCTGCTCTCCTGTCTCCGTCGACGATAATGCCATTTATTTGGAGGTCGTCGGGGGCAGGAACAAGAAGGGGCACATGTATGGCCTCGAACACCTGGGAGGCGAGTTTATCGCTTCATCGTCCGGCACGCCTGCTCCTTCCTGCGCCGATACCGTACCTCAGGAGCAGTTCCACCAAATGCAGGACACCATCACGCAGCTGAACGCGGAGCTTCGGGAGAAGAGCGAGAGAGAGCAGCAGATGGCGAACCAGATTGCACAGTTGACTCAGGCACACCAACAGCTGATGCAGGCGAGCATCGAGCAGGGACAGACACTGCGGCTGGTGTTGGAGCAGATGAGGATCCAGACTCCAGTTGCTCATGATGATGCTCTGACGGTTGTGCCGCCTGTTGCCGCTCCTCCAGTTCCGCCCGGCCCACCGATGATGCTGCTACTCCAGCGGACGATCAGCTAGCAGACGTTGGTGGTACGGACGCTGAGGATGATTGGATTCCTCCATCTCCCCCTCACCATGACTGATTTTTTTTTCCATATTTTTGACTTTAAACGATTCTTGTACGACATTTTGGATTATTCTTTTTATATATATTTATTATTTTTTATGATTGTATATTTCATAAGTAATTTGGTGTGTTTTATTATTAATTTTGCTAACGATTAAAGAAAATCAGGAAAAAAATTTATTTTAAAAAGTAAAATTAAAAAAAAGTTAATAATAACCAGTTTAGCGACCGAATTAGAAACCGATAATTCGGTCGCTAAACTTTATTTACCATTTACAGATGAGGTATAGCGACCGAAAATCCGTCGCTAATATAGGTTAACAGTAACCAACTTTAGCGACCGAACTAGCAACCGATTATCGGTCGCTAGAAATGGTTACCCAAAAATGCGACCAACCTAATAGCGACCGTTTTTTATTTTTTAGCGACTACATATTCGGTCGCTACTTAGCGACCGAAATATTAATTCGGTCTCTAAAACCTTAGCGACCAGGTATTCAGCTACCACCATTAATCGGTCGCTAATTCGGTCACTAAATTAAATAGCGACCGATTTACAATGTTTAGCGACCGAATATTACGGTCGCTAAACAAATGTTTTTTTGTAGTGGATGAATACCTGGCGCAAATGGAAGAGGAAAACGCGAGTGGAAGAAGAAGAAGAATACCTGGAGCAAATGGAAATCGCGAGTGGAGGGAATGAAAAACAAATGAATGCTCTGTTCTTAATAGCAAGCACAGAAGGTTGTTGGCGGTGAAGCAACCAAACGTGATATCTGCTTAGTGTGCTCGTGAGTGTGAAGCCTTCGTCAGCATGAACCAAAACAAAGGTTCCAGTTCTTGCTCGTATATGGAAGAGCAGAGCCAAAACAAAGGAAATGGGCGCGTGACAGATGGAGGGAATGAAAAGAGAAACAAAAAGTAGGTTTTGTCAAATATTACACATCGGTTATTGAAAAACCGATGTGGTTAGTCATATTTCACATCGGTTCTAATATAACCGATGTAGAAACTTACGATTTAATTTAAATTTTTTTATAATTTATTACATCGGTTATTTTAAAACCGATGTGGTTAATTTATATTACACATCGGTTCACTGGAACCGATGTGGAAAGATAAAATTTTAAATTCTAATTTTTTTTTTAATTTTATACATTGGTTATAATAAAACCGATGTGGTTAATCTATATATTACACATCGGTTCCAAAAGAACCGATGTCAAAAGATAAAAGTTTAAAATTTAAAAATTTTTTGTTTTAATTTTAAACATCGGCTAAAATATAACCGATGTGGAAAATATTTACACATCGGTTAATTTTTAAACCGATGTGGAATCCTTTGCTTTTAATTTCAAAAATGTCACCGCCTCGTTTTATACATCGGTTATAGAGAAACCGATGTGGAATCTCCGATGTTAAAAGCATATTTTGCACTAGTGAGTAATGGTTTCTTGCCATTAAACTACAATTTAGCTTGAGGTACAATAGTTACTAACTTCTATGTCATACTTCCTGCTTATGTACAATGGAGACCGGAAGTAATTTAAAAGCTGATTGAAGGTCTTAGTTTATGGTCTCATTTGAAGTTGAGTCATTTTAATTTTCACATCTATGTACCCACTAGGAATCACATAATAAATTAGCCATAGGCTACTTTGAAATATGATTGATATCAATTGGGTTCAATAAGCTATGGTTGTGCTTATTGATATGCTATCATTTTAGTTGGGTAAATTTAGATTATTTTACTTTATTTTCTTTCAATCAATTTATTTTCTTGGATATTTAATTTACTATGTGTCAAATATAGGTAGTTTAATTGACAGGATGTTATGCTATTTCTCACCTACGCAGACTCCTTTCCACGGTAGTTTAATGTTTATTATACCACTTATTTGCACCTAGACCTTTAGATAAGCAAACCTATATTTTCAAAGGAATCATAAATTGGCTAGCTTGATTATTATTCAAGAGGGTGTGGAAGTAAATAAGTATAAGTTTGATTTCAATTAGGCAATAAAATTGGTCTTCAAGAGGATAGATAACACTGTCAATGTTGTACTGAATCTTAGGACAAAAAAGAAAAGGGAAAAGAAAACATATTTTAACTGAATCAGCTGCTCGGATAGCCTCTCCACGAGAATACCAAATGCCTGAAAAACCAATATTTTTTGTTAAACAATTCAATATGTGTTTGTATATGTTAGCAGGTAGGAGAACCAAAAAAAGCAATTACTCAGGAACTAACAAACTGAGAGCTAGTTGTATAATAGAAGACATGGTATTATTCCTATACACAAAAACACGTGCTTTTACAACTCTAGGCTTTTAATTATGCTTTTGCATTTCTTGATTTTTGATGCTTTTGTGCTATTTTATTGCCATTGTCAGGGGAAGCCAATGGACAAGAGCCTATGTAAGGGAATCTGGAGAACTAAGTGATATGGCTCCAGTGGAATTTGGAAAATAGGAAGAAGAAGCACGATTTCCATTATTGCATGATGGATGCATTGAAGATTTTGAAAATCAAGGTAGCTTCTATTCCTTGCTTCTATATTTGCTAATAGTTAAATATGGATTTTTTTTTTTAAAGCAAAATATATTTTTATCATTATGAGATAATAAAAAAAATAATTTAGTGATGATATGTTGTGATTGTTGAGATTGACGATGTTTCCCGGAATACAATTTTTCAGCTGCTAAAACCCATAATCTCTCTTTTTCCTTTGTATTTTTTCTTGCTTCTTGCTTTAGTATTTATATATTTCACAAGATTTCAAAAAAAAAGATCTTTAGGATTTTGAAGTTAGTTTGTTTACACTGTGTTAGATTGGTATTTATTATATGTGTGTGTGTGTGTTGGTGTAAGTTGTTTTAACACTAGGATAGATCATGGACTAATCTCTATAACAATGTTTGTTGTAATTTCGGGTTTGATGTTTGTAAACATGGGAGCATGCCCATTTAAGATCTCTCACCTAATATCATATAGAGCATGTTTGTATCTCATTTCTTTATTTTTTAGCTGCCACTAATCTACTCCAGTTTTAGCTCCTTTGTAGACCTTTGGTATCTCATATGGGCCAGTATAGTGAATTTTGTTGGCATATGAGAAGTACAGGTCCGTTGGCATACGGTAGCTCCACCTCCACGTGCTTGTAAGTTTCTTTTCCTATATATCTTTTTTTTTCAGTTTATTGTTTAAATGAGAAGTAATTGAGTTTTGTGTGCGATCTTTATCTTTTTCATTCATAATCTTTATCATCTTTGTGGTTTAAATTTTTGGTTTGTGGTTAAAAACATTTTAAACATCTAAAGTATCCTCTATGCATTGTGCAATTGAATATGAAGTTGGTCAAAATATTTCAGTATGCATTTTTCTCAACTAAGAGCTGTCTAATTTTATTGAAGTTATACCTGCCACTAAAGTCTTTAGTGGCGACACTTATTTCAAGGTTTCTATTTAAGAGACGGTAAACTTTATTGCATCTTAACTATAAGTAATGAAGCGAAGATGTTTTGCCCTTGCTTAGTTTCTTTCAAGTGTTATTATTCATACAATTGGATTCCATTCATAGTTGATTCCATATCGTGAGGAGCTTTAGTTCCATACGGTTATTATCACTGGTGTAATAAGTGCTTTTTACGTCAGTTAAAATTGATTTTTTACGTCAGAATACTGACTGACGTAAATACAGCTGACGTTAAAAGTTTAACTTTTAACGTCAGTTGAGAACTGACGTTAAATATAACACTATTAACGTCGGTTCTTTAACACAAGTGACGTTAATTTTGTCAAAATTAACGTCAGTTCTTTAACAAAACCGACGTAAATTTTGTTAAAACTAACGTCAATTATTATCAAGAACTGACGTTAAAGGTCTTAATTTTAACGTCGTAAATTTTGTTAAAACCCTTACCCCTTAATTTTATTTGTAATAAACAATCGACGCGTTAATAGTGTCTCTATATTTTTAAAAAAATACTTTTAACGTCGGTTGTATGATACAACCGGCGTTAATAGTATTTTTTTTTTAAATTCAGTTTTAAAATATCACTCCCCTAAGCCATCCCCGCATTCAAGTAAATATCCCAAAGAATACGAATATCACACACATTACGAATTGCAAAGGAAAATGGAACAATGATCCATATGTATGCCTGTTCAAAACAATATATATTTATTAACATAGGTTATAAATGTATACTAAGTTTAAACTACCTATATCAATATCCCTTCGTGATGATCATCACGAGTGGCATCTACATCGTCCACCTGTGTCTCCTCGATTATAGTAGGCATGTTTGTTGAAAAAGAAGGAGTCTCAGGAATATCAAGATTTGAATCTTCATTTTCATCACTACCATTATACATGCTTTTTCCTTGGAGAACCACGGACAACCTTTTGTTAGAAGGATCAGTGATGTAGAACACTTGTTTTGCTTGGGAAGCCATTATGAAAGGCTCATTTATATGACCTAACTTGTTGAGGTCTACCAATGTGAACCCCAATTCGTCGGTTTGTACACCACCGTTACTATCAACCCACTTACATTTAAATACCAACACCGTAAGCTTAGTGTAATCGAGCACCCAAATATCTTCAATATATCCAAAGTAAGGTCTCGGTGCTATAACGGGTTTTGTGTCCTTTGCACTAGAGAAGTGCATTGCTTCGGCCACGATCATAACCCCACTATTTTGCATGGTACTCTTGTTATCTTGTTCCTTTGTATAAAAGGAAAAGTTATTTATGTCGTATCCGCTCCAACATATGACGTTGAAGTTAGGCCCACGTGCTAGCCATTTTACGTCATCGAAGAAAGTACTACCATCCTTAAGCATTTCTTCCTTGAACCATGGTAAGAAAGTCTTGTTATGCTTGTTCAACAACCACCTTTCGCTCATTCGAGGGTTTTCTTGATTGACTTTTCTTTTATGTTCAAATAAGAAAGGCTGAACACATTCGATGTTGTTCAATACATACAAATGTGCTTGAAGCACTTCCTCCCGATCCTTCCTATTAATTCTTAAGCCATGTGTACCCTTACCTTGACATCGATCTCATCATGCCGAGGCTTAGGAACCCCTATAGGATCCGTGTTATGAAGGTAGTCCGAACAAAACTCAATAGCTTCTTCGCAACATACCTTTGAACAATAGATTCTTCCGGACGATGAGGATTCTTCACGTACCCTTTCAAGATCTTCATGTAGCGCTCAACTGGGTACATCCATCTCAGAAAAACCGGCCCACATAATCTAATCTCCCTCACCAAATGAACAATTAAGTGAACCATTATGTCGAAAAAGGAAGGAGGAAAATACATCTCCAATTGGCACAAAATTGTAGCAGCCTCAACTTCCAAGTCATCCAACATACGGGGGTCAACGACTTTGCTACATATAGAATTGAAGAATGAGCACAACCGAGTAATGGCATGTCTCACATTTTTTGTAGCAATACCACGAATAGCAACGGGCAGAAGTTGTTGCATCAAGATGTGACAATCATGAGACTTCAAGCCAACCAATTTAAGATCACTAGAGACAAGCCTCTTCATATTTTAAGAGTAACCATGTGGAACTTTGATGCCCTGAAGACACCCGCAGAAACTTTGTCTCTCTTTTTTTGACAAAGTATGACATGATGGCGGCAAATAAGTCCGCTTACCATCCTCAACAACTGGAGCTAACTGCTCTCGTATACCCATAGCAACGAGGTCGAGACGAGCATTCACACCATCCTTTGTCTTGCCCTGAATGTTGAGAAGCGTCCCGATCACACTATCACACACATTTTTCTCCACATGCATCACATCAATGCAGTGTCTGACATCAAGCTTGCGCCAGTATGGAAGATCAAAGAATATCGACCTCTTCTTCCATATGTTTTTCTCAACAGCTTTACCTTTCTTTTTGGACTTGCCGAATATAACATCGATGTCCTTTAACCTCTGATAAACCTGCTCTCCAATTAAGGTCGTCGGCGCTTCTTCTGTCTCTTGGCATCCATTAAAAGCTTTTTTCATCTTACGATATGGGTGATCACGTCTAAGAAATCTCCGATGCCCAAGGTAAACCATCTTCTTTCCATGATGCAACTGAGTGTAGCATATGCCTTCTTCACATATAGGGCATGCTTTATGCCCCTTGACACTGTACCCGGACAAGTTACCGTATGCTGGAAAGTCATTGATGGTGCAAAATAACATGGCACGAAGCTTGAAAGTCTCATGAGAATACCCATCAACTACATCAACACCTTCCACCCACAACGTTTTCAAGTCTTCAATCAAGGGACCTAGATAAACATCTAAGTCATTTCCCGGTTGCTTTGGGCCCGAAATCATCATAGACAACATCATGTATTTGCGCTTCATGCACAACCAAGGGGGCATGTTGTAAATCACCAACAGAACAGGCCATGAACTATGAATACTACTCATGTAACCATAAGGATTCATTCCATCCGTAGCAAGTCCAAGCCTTAGGTTTCTTGGCTCATCGGCGAAATCCGGAAACATAGTATCGATATTCTTCCATTGAATAGAATCAGCAGGATGACGAACCTTTCCATCACGTTTCCTCTCATCATTATGCCATCTAAGATTCTTCGCATCTTTCGCATTGGCAAACAATCGCTTGAACCTTGGAATTATTGGAAGATACCACAACACCTTCACAGGAGGACCCGTTTTTCTCACATCATCAACATCATCATCATCATCACCACCCTTCACTTTGTATCGTGATAACCCACATTTGGGGCAATCGTGTTTGTCTTCATGAACACCGGTGTACAATATGCAATCATTGGGGCATACGTGTATCTTCTTATACTCCATACCCATAGGACACAATACCTTCTTGGCCTCATAGTTACGGTCAGGCAATGTGTTGTCCTCCGGAAGCAAGTCTTTCAACACTTCAAGCAATTCCGTGAAGCTTTTATCGCTCCAACCATTTCTCGCCTTCACACAAACCAATTTTAGCACCGCCGACAACCGTGTATGAGTAGTACACCCTGGATATAAAGGCTTATCCGCATCACCGCACAACCTATCATACACATGCGCTCGATGAAAAGATTCTTGTCCAATATCACGGATCATGTCCTCTACTCGATCATCCTCCATATCTACGTCAACGTCCTCACTTTGGGAGACACTCACCGTATTACTACTCAACAACATATCACCATGCCATATCCATCTTGTATAACTCAAGCAAATCCCTTCACAAATCAAATGAGTACGTATATCCTTCACCGTACATTTCCTCGTATTCAAACACTTGACACAAGGACAACAGAACATTCCATTACTATTAGGAACATTCCTTTGAGCAAATTCTATAAATTCTCCCACCCCCTTCAAATACTCAGCACTAGTACGCTTACACACCATCCAACTACGATCCATAACTAGATAGGTCCTGTAGATATACAAAACATATATATATCCAATATAAGGACAATACGGGAGATTGAAAACTATAGTTTTTAAAGATTAATTGCCAAGCACTGGTCACGGCCTGGCAGTGATGTCCATCATGGCCGTAACGTGCCAACTGAACAGACCATGCCATCACAGGCAGAACTGATCACGGCCTAGCCGTGATTAGCATCACGCCGTGATGATCAACCAGCAGAGCAACATGCACTCAAAACCAAAAACAGAGACGTACATTCCAAACAACTCAAACTCACGGTTTCAAGTTTCAACTACTGAGACTACAGCTTCAACATACACTCAAAACCAAAAATACAAAAATGTGCCCTAAATACTCACCAGAAATAGGTGCTCGCGTGGTGGTGGGGAGGGGAGCTCGAGTGGTGGCCAACGTTCGATGTGGTTACTGAAAGCAGAGGGACAAGGAGAGTTAGTGCGTGGGAAGGGGAAAGAGAGATGTACGTCAAGTTATTGCAAAGAATGAATGGAAAGACAGAGTTAGGGTTAATAGTGTACCTCACGGTGGTGGCGAAGAAGCCCTCGCGGTGGTTGCGGTGGAGATGAGCTCGCGATTAGGGTTCCGTCTTTGGGTGAGAGTGAGAGTGAGGGTTGAGAGTGATTTAGGGTTGAGCGTGATGAAAAGAGAAAAGAGACGTACGTACAGAGCGAAGTGCAGAAGGCGCGCGGGTGTAAACATTATATAAAACAACATTTAACGTCAGTTGTATTAAACAACTGATGTTAAAATTAATCTTTTAACGTCAGTTTTATTAACAAACTGACGTTAAATATTAATATTTTTTTAAAAAAAAACACTTTTAACGTCCGTTGTTGAATACAACTGACGTTAAAAGTGTTGTGTCTCTGTATAAAGTAACATTCTTCTATAATGTGATCTGTACACGCCTCTTCTTTTCCTCTATATTTCTATTCCTTCACAAAATGGCTCCGAGACCTGTGTTAATTGAGTGACAACAGGGCATTTCGGATAGCTAGGGATATAGGATTATTTACGTCGGCTATTTATTTAATCAAGTAAAAATCACACTTTTAACGTCAATTGTATAAACAACAGGCGTTAAAAATAAATATTTTTTATTTTAAAAACACTTTTAACTTCAGTTTTATTCAACAATCGACGTTAACGACACTGTGTTAAGAGTGACAACAGGGCATTTCGAGATAGGGATATAGGATTATTTACGCCACTTGTTTATTTAATCAAGTAAAAATCACACTTTTAACGTCGATTGTATAAACAAGCGGCGTTAAAAATAAATATTTTTTATTTTAAAAACACTTTTAACGTCAGTTTTATTAAACAACTGACGTTAAAAGTGTATAAGTTTCTTCCTATTCCTTCGGGCGTTTTCTTTTCTGCACGTTTATAATATATGACTGCCAACTCCCAATGCGCCTTGGAACCTAATGCTCTTAATGATCAATTTAATTTTTTAGCAACTTACGACGCCTAGTAACTTCATCCCCTACTCCTATAAATAGCTTCCTTCCTTCCTTTAATTTTTCTGCTTCACAATATGGCTCTGCCATGGAGATTAACTTCATCACTCTTTCTTCCTATACCTAGACTTAAAGGTCTCTGTCTTAATGGTCAAACAACTTCTGAGGTTGTGTAAATCGCATTACATGGGTGATAAGGGTGTGTAAATCGCATTATGTGAATTGCACACACCATCATCCTTCTGGAGAATCAGCAGCTACAGTTCCAAAACCTCAGCTTTGGAACCAAGTGGTTGTTCCAAGAATATTCTTTGAAACAGATCGAGTGCACCCTTCACTCGCCACTACGGCTCCAAAGTGACTGTGGATTCAGATGGAGCATCGACTTCAAATGAGGGAGGGGATGCATTCAATGTTGGAGATTCTGAGGACAGGACTGAGAAGAAAATAATGTTGAAGCAGAAACTTTTTTATATTTTAGTGCTATCTTGCGGAAATTTTTTATCTTTTAAACATGTAATTGTAACTTAAGAATCGCTTCAATGAGATACGATTTGATTATACATATACAACTTGTTTTATGTTAAGTGTTTATTTATTTTAATTTGCACAAGAATTTGTTAATTTACTAATTCAAGCTAATTAATTAAGATTAAAAATAAACTTTTTTAAAAAAAAAGATTAGAAATAAACTGCACTATATGGAGTAATGATCTGCGTTAAGAGTGACAACAGGGAGATGACAACGAAAGAAAGATAGGAATGAGTTGATTATTTACGTCAGTTATTTATTTAACTGAAGTAAAAATCACACTTCTAACGTCAGTTTTATAAACAACTGACGTTAAAAGTTTTAATAATTTCTTGCAAAACACTTTTAATGTCAGTTCATTAAACAACTGACGCAAATAGTGATTTCATATTTACAAAACTGCCACCGCCTCACTTTTAACGTCAGCCCTTAAAACAACTGACGTTAACAGTGAATTAATGAAGTCTGATATTTACAAAACTGTCACCGCCCCCTTTTTAACGTCTAGTTTTTGGTTAACTGACGTAAACTTTTACCGTCTAATGTATATTTTCCACTAGTGTATCCTCTTTCATACCTTCTTTCTTCGCCTCTTTCATATCAGTGAACCCACTTTCTTCTCCTCACTTGGTGCTGCAACTGATGGTGCTTAATTATGCCTTGGTAGTAATTTTCTCCACTAATAGTATTTATAATAGCTTCTAAAAATTATTAAATCTTACTTTTATTATCTTTAATAGAGGATGAATATGATTGTAAATAAAACTGAACGATATGATAAATCTCACATGTCTTTTTAATTTACATGTGAAATTCATGGTCTGCACGATATTGTGGCTAAGAATTGGAGGAAGCAACTTTGTCATGTGATGCTAAAGACTTGATTGTGCACATTCTTAAATCTGTAACAAGTTTCATGTTAGGTTGTAAATCATTGCAATTTGGTGATCTTTCGTGTATTCAACCTCCGTGCTTTGTTATTCAAGTTGATAAATGGATACATCACTTTGTTATTCAAGTGTTTAGGATACAATGTCATTTACGGTGTTCTGCACTTGTTAAGTGGACTATTTGGAATTGTTATATGGCTTATTGTATTAGAGAATGAAAAATAGAATAGAGAAGGAAAAGACCAACTATAGTGGGGTAGAGATGTTCAATTCATTCTATTTTCATTCTCTATTCTGATTAGCACACTACCAGGAATTAATTGAACATGAAAATTACTCTATTTTTTGCAAGGATTTTATGTTCCCTTGCTATTCTATTTGCTGATATTTATTGATATTGAGATTAGGAAAAAAGAAATATTTTAGGGCTTAGGGTTTGGGATAGGTAGCTCATTCTCGGTTTCAGTGATGTAGGGAATATTTGTATGCATAGTCACATCTTATTTGTAACTCACAATGCTATATATTCATACAATCATACTATATATGAAAATAATTCTACATTTCAGGGAACTAATGCACACACATGTATGTGTTTGTGTTTATATATATATATATATATATATATATATATATATATATATATATATATATATATATCATTTGTCACTATTTGGGTACTCCATTTTGGATTACCAAATAATGAATCTACATATACAACCTCATAATTTTGAAATATCTTATTAATCTACTTATTTTTTTATTTTATCAAATCTGAATTTGAAGTTTCTTTTTTCTCCCCTGCCCCCTGTGCTGGTATTATTTTTTTGTTGTGCGACGCATATAGGTCCTTTATATTGGGTGCCCTCTATAGTTGCCCCCTATACCAGATAACATATTGGCTCAATTGATTTAGCCAAGGTTCTAAGTTCTCACAATTGTTTCAAATCATAAGAGAGAATAAGGGAAGAACCAAATTTGGATTAAATTTTAAATAAGTAAAATTACTAGGATTCTTATGAACTAAATGAACATCAACAGCAAATTCTTTAGCTTCGATTCCCTATCTGGATTATTTCAATCAGATCTTGATTGAAAACTAATCACGGGCTTGATTAAATGTCATTACCATTTTTGTTGCTACTTTATCTCAATTACTCTTTTAATTGATTAAGATATTAGTTTGTGTTTGTAATTGGTATTTGGTGAATTGAAATGCTCTCCCATTTCACAACATATTAAAATTTGGTGAGAAGTGTGGTGTTGTTGCAGTGAACACTTATAATGCATGTATGAGGAATGTAGCTCATGAGAAGCAAGAATATGTTCCTGAGTAAATATTTTGGTTGCTATAGGCTCTCAATTTGACAACTATGAATTTTTATTATTTCGTTGTATAAGGGTGCCAAAGGGTTAAAGATCCTTAAAATTTATATGGATTGTGTACTGGCCGAAGAGTGAAACCCGGCTACCGAGCTCGAATACCCGGCCCAGTCCGGAAGTTAAAGATAATAAGTTAAAGATCACCTAATTAAGGGATAGGATATTGATATTATCCTTAATTAAATCCTGATATTATCTGAAATAACCTTATCTGGTTAAAAGAGATAATATCCCTTAAATTAAGGAATCACATCTCAAAAGAGATTTAAGAGATAGAAAGAGATAAATCAGATCTCTAAAAGATATGGGAATCCTATTATAAAAGGAGGAGTACCCATGATAGAAATTCACTTTTCACTGAACTCCGGTGACTCTCTCTTAAGCGAATTAGAGAAACTAGCGCCGACCAAGAGACTATCAGAGAGTCCTTTCTCCCTAGTATTCATCAGATACAAAATTAAGAGATTGAGATCACCACGGCCAAGGGTTGAATCGAGAACTACGTCTGGCTTTGATTCCCATCGGGATACGTAGGACCGGAATATTACGTTTTGTCAAGCCATAGTCTAAAACAACTCCAATTATTCATCCCTGGTTTGACGTTCACGGCAAGGTTCCGGCAAACCGGATCTCGGCAGGAACATTTGGCGCCCGCCGTGGGGCCAAGGTGAAACTTTCCCCGGTTCCACAAGAAAAGCTTGATGGTGACCACACGGAATGGTCTGCGAGGAGGGGCGAGCAGCATGAATCATGAGGACCATGAGGCTTCGAACGCCTAGAACCACGGTAGTCATCTTTCCTCCCCTCTCAATGAAGACAACCCTCGGTTGGGAGAAGTTATTGAACAGCTTAAGCAGCTTCGGAAAGAGAACGAAGAGATACGCGCGCAGAATCAGAAGCTCCTAAGAGCGCAAAAAAGAGAGAGATCCCTTACACCTTCCGACGAAGAGCAATCCTCACCCGAGGCTGGCCAAAAGGATCCTCCGACGCACTCTCCTCGGGGAACTAACCGAGCATCCAAAACTAAACCTCCTCCGGGGGCTTCAGAAGTCAAGTCTCACGCAGAAAGGACTAGCCAGAAAGGAAGGACATCAGACCGACGTCCGAGGTTACCCTTCACTGATGACATCAATGAGGTAATCGTACCTAGCCATTTTAAGCCCCTCAACATCGAGAAGTTCAATGGCACCACTGACCCAACCGAGCATGTGGAGTCCTTTATTTCCTCTATTTACTTGGTGACTGATTCGGAGGCCGTCATGTGCAAAGTTTTTCCAACCACTTTGCAAGGCCTAGCTCTGACCTGGCTAACAAATCTACCACCTCGGTCGATTGATTCCTTCGATGTGCTTATAACCAAGTTCACTGCACAATTTGCAGCAAGCTGAAGGCATAAAAGGCACTCAGTCTCACTGGTAAATTTCAAACAGGAAAGGAATGAATCACTCAGAGATTACATGGCTCGCTTCAATGCTAAGCAGATCCTAATTCCCAAAATGAGCTCGGAACTCTGCCTCCACACCGTCATGGCCGGTCTGAAGCCAGGGCCATTCTTCGAGTACCTATCTCAGAAGCCACCGAGAGATTTTGAAGAGTTGCAGGAAAAGGCTACAGGTTTCATGAACTCGGAAGAGATGTTGGAATTTAAAAGGAGAGAAAGAGGTTTCGAGGACAAGAGCTCAGCCTCGAACAAAGACAGAAACAGGGGGTCTGACTCACAAAGGACCCAAAAAATCAACGAAAGAGAATTCTCGCAGAGGCATCCCAGGTACCAATCTTATACCCCGTTGAACCGATCTCGGGCAGCCATCCTTCAGGAGGTGTGTAGCGCCGAGTTGCTTACCTTACCTGGACCGTTCAAAACACCGGACAATGCTGACAGAAGCAAAGAATGCATGTGGCATCAAAACTATGGACACTCCACTGAAGAGTGCAAAACACTCCAGAGAAAGATTGAGGATTTAGTACAAGCAGGCCGTCTTAATCGTTTCATCCGCCGAGATGACAATGGAGGCAGACGACCCGGTCGAAGACAACAGAGACACGGTTATGATAACTGAGACCGAGATTCAAACTTCCTAAGAAACCATCAGGGCGAAGACCGGTTGAATAACCAAAGGACCCCTATCGAAGAGTCAGAAGGAGGAATCAAGGGGGTCATCAACACAATCTCGGGAGGATTCACAGGCGGAGGAGCGACGAGCTCGGCTCGGAGGCATCATGTAAAAGCCCTCTGATCTGTTAATACAGTGTTTGGAAGTCCTCCAAGAGCAAGACCCCCCATAACATTCACAGATGATGATTTCCAAGGGGTAGATCCAAATCAAGATGACCCAATGGTGATAACGGTCGAGCTGGCCAACTTTTCAATTAGACGAACACTTATTGACCAGGGGAGCTCGGTCGATATTCTGTACCTAGTAACCTTCAAGAAGCTCGGAATTCCAGAAAAGCTGATAAAGGAGCAGGAAGACAAGCTAGTAGGGTTCGCCGGGGAGCAAGTCAAAACCCGAGGTTACATAGACCTCTTGACAACGTTTGGAGAAGGAAAACTCTCCAAATCCATATCAGTCAGGTACGTCATTGTAGACGCTAACACGTCATACAACATCCTTATCGGAAGACCGACGTTGAATGAACTCGGAGCGATTGTCTCTACCCCACACCTGACAATGAAATTCTCGGCCGACTCCGGGGAGATAATTGCAGTACGGGCTGACCAAAAGCTATCCAGGCAATGCTATGTGGACAGCCTGAAGGTTACCCGCCACTAGGACGGCCCAAAGAATACCGAGGATGGTAAAGCAGAGGTGGTGAGCTCGGTCAGCTCAGTAACTTCAGCCAGCTCGGTCAGCATGTTTGAGCTGGACCTAAGGATGGAGATGTACGAGTCCAGGGCCGAACCAACAGAGTCTTTAGAAAGGTTCCAGTTGGGATCCCATCCTGAACAATGCACCCACGTCGGTAGTCAACTGGACCCCTCACTCAAAGAGAGGCTTCACACGGTCCTAAGAAAGAATGCTGACCTGTTTACCTGGAAAACATCGGATATGCCGGGCATAGACCCCAACTTTATGTGCCATAAGCTGTCTATATGTCCCGAAACCAAACCTGTAACTCAGATAAAAAGGAAACTTGGCGAGGAAAGGCGTCGAGCAGTGGCCGAGGAGACTTCCAAACTCGTCCAAGCAAATTTCATCCGAGAGGTGAAATACACTACTTGTCTAGCCAACGTGGTATTAGTCAGAAAGGCCAATGGTAAATGGCGGATGTGCACTGACTATACCGACCTCAACAAGGCATGCCCAAAGGATTCCTATCCCTTGCCCAACATTGACAGACTGGTGGATGTGGCCTCAGGTTACAAAGTCTTGTCCTTTTTGGACGCATATTCAGGTTATAACCAGATCAGGATGTATCCACCCGACGAGGAAAAAACAACATTTATGACTGATGGGGCAAACTACTGCTACCGAGTAATGCCCTTCTGCCTAAAAAATGTTGGTGCAACATATCAAAGGCTTATGGACAAGGTTTTCGCCAGTCAAATCGGAAAGAACTTAGAAGTATATGTTGATGACATGGTGGTAAAATCCGAATATCCGAGCCAGCATCCTGCCGACCTCGAAGAAATTTTCGGCCAACTCAGAAAGTACAACATGAGGCTAAATCCAGAAAAGTGCTCTTTTGGTGTACAAGGAGGAAAATTCTTGGGATATATGCTAACACACTGGGGGATCGAAGCTAATCCGGATAAATGCAAAGCCGTCATGGAAATGCGAAGTCCTCGGAATGTGAAAGAAATTCAGAGGCTAGCCGGCCGATTAGCCTCCCTATCCTGCTTTCCCCCAAAGTCTGCAGAGAAGGCAAGACCTTTCTTTCAGCTCTTGAAAAAACCAAAGGATTTCATTTGGACTGAAGAGTGTGAGAAGGCCTTTGGAGATCTAAAACTCTTCTTAGCATCTCCCCCAATCCTCACTCGGCCTCAGCTCGGCAAAGATCTGTACCTGTACCTCTCCGTCAATGATTGTGCAATCAGTGCAATGATCATCCAAGAAGAGGAGGAGCAACAGATGCCGGTGTACTATGTCAGTAGGATCCTGAAAGACGCGGAAACGCGATATCAAGTAATTGAAAAACTGGCCTTCGCCTTAGTTATGGCAGCTCGGAGGTTACGGCCCTACTTCCAGTCGCACTAAGTCATAGTCAAGACTGATCATCCAATAAAGCAAGTACTCAGGAAACCTGATCTAGCCGGACGAATGATAGCTTGGTCAGTGGAATTGTCAGAATTCGGTCTACGGTATGAACCGAGGGGGCCAATGAAATCACAATGCCTCTCTGACTTCATTGCCGATCTCTCTTCCAAACCGAGGTCAGACTCCTTCATCTGGCTCCTATATGTTGACGGATCATCTAACTTGAAGGGAAGCGGGGCTGGAATAATTCTCAAGGGACCTGATGATCTAATCCTTGAGAAATCTTTAAAGTTTGGGTTCATTGCTTCGAACAACCAAGCAGAATATGAAGCCCTTATCGCTGGACTATTGTTAGCTAAAGAAATTGGGGTCCGGGAACTAAAATGCCGAAGTGACTCACTGCTTGTAACAGGACAAGTCTCGGGCAATTATCAGACAAAAGACCCCCAACTAACCAAATATATCTGCAAAGTTAATAGCCTCATTTCTGAATTTGAGCATTTCTCCATTGAGCACATACCTCGGGAAGAAAATTCCAGGGCAGATCTGCTGTCCAAATTGGCTAGCACCAAGAGGGCTGGCCAACTAAGAACTTTCATTCAAGAAAACCTCCTCGAGCCGAGCATAAAAAGTGCCGAAGTGACAATGACCGAGCACTATGACCGGGGCTGGATGACTCCAATTTGGGAGTATCTCACCTCGGACAAACTACCTGATGACCCAAAGGAGGCGAGGCGAATCCGTCTGAAAGTCAGCCACTACACTGTCCTAGACGGTGAGCTGTACAAAAGAGGATTCTCCAGGCCATTACCGAAGTGCCTCACAAAGGAGCAGTCCGAGTACATAATGGATGAGATGCACCGAGGAATCTGTGGAATGCATTCAGGTGGCCGATCTCTGGGAGCTCAGGTCCTACGAGCAGGGTTTTACTGGCCAACCATGGGACTGGATTGTGCTACTTGGACCAATAGGTGTGAGCCCTGTCAGAAGTTTGCCAGCATAGCTCGTGCTCCAGGAGAAGAGCTCCGCTCCATGTTCTCGCCACGGCCCTTTACTATGTGGGGGATGGACATAGTCGGTCCTTTCCCAATGGCCAAGGGTCAAGTCAAGTTCCTCCTGGTAGGTGTAGACTACTTCACCAAGTGGATTGAAGCAGAACCATTGGCTACGATAACTGCCAAAAAGGTCCAGAATTTTGTATGGAAAAACATCATATGCATGCATGGCCTTCCCTATGCAGTTGTTACAGACAACGGAAAGCAATTCACCGATAAGGAGCTTGGAGAGTTTTACTCCAACCTCGGAATTAAACACAAAGTGACCTCGGTTGAGCATCCACAAACAAATGGCCAAGCAGAGGCAGCCAATAAAGTTATTCTAAACAAGCTCAAAAGAAGGTTAGGACAATCAAAAGGGGCTTGGGTTGAACAATTACCATGCATCCTGTGGGCTTACCATTGCTCACCACAATCTTCGACGGGAGAAACGCCGTTCAAACTAACCTATGGAACCGATGCAATGATTCCAGTCGAGCTCGGAGAACTCTCTTTCCGAAGGCAGCATCACGATCAAAGTAAAAATGAAGAAGAACTCCGAGTTGAGCTTGACATGGTCGAGGAAGTCTGAGATACGGCAAAAATCAGAGACGAGCTGTGCAAGCAAAAAGCAACTCGGAAGTACAACTCAAGGCTGCACCCAAGGGAATTTGTGCAAGGTGACCTAGTGCTGAGACTGCAAAGCGATGCGAAAAAAGACCCCAGAGAGGGTAAGCTCGCGGCAAACTGGTCAGGCCCATTCAGGATAGTAGAAAATCTAGGAAATGGTGCCTACAGGCTAGAAGAATTGTCAGGAAAGTCGGTTCCAAGAACATGGAACACTTACCACCTTAAGTTTTATTTTAGCTAAGGTTAGAGGTGATGCACTCTTTTTCCTATCTCGGTCTTTTTCCCATGAGGTTTTGGCCGAGAAGGTTTTAACGAGGCACACCAGAAAAAATAAATAAATAAAATCATTTTCAATTGAGCTATTATACAAGAATACGACGTTAAAACTACCAAAAACCTAAATAGGCCGATCGAGCTAAAATCGACCGATCAGGGTCGAAGTGCCGAGCCTATAAAGGTGTATAAAACTAAAGAGGCTGACCGAGCTAAAATCGAACGATCAGGGTCGAAGTGCCGAGCCTATAAAGGTGTATAAAACCTAAAGAGACTGACCGAGCTAAAATCGACTGATCGGGGTCGAAGTGCCGAGCCTATAAACCGAGCTAAAATCGACCGATCAGGGTCGAAGTGTCGAGCCTATAAAGGTGTATGAAACCTAAAAAGGCTGACCGAGCTAAAATCGACCGATCAGGGTCGAAGTGCCGAGCCTATAAAGACGTTAGAAAATTTTCTAAGTGCAAATAGATTCACAAGTAAACAAGAAGTTTCATTAAATAAAAGGGGCAAGGCCCGGAATACATAAGGATTCAGAATAAAAAGAGCACTGCTCAAAAACAATGTGTTTCTTAACCTACTAATACAATTTCAGGAGTCAAGGTCATCCTCGGCATTTGGACGGATGATAGCAGATTGACCAGGTAGGCCCACTTCACCTTCGGGTCCCTCCTCGGCCCCTTGACCCCCGCCCTCCTCTCCGAGAGTTACGGCGTCCTCGTCTTCATCCTCCAGATCGGCCAACGGAACAAGGATTCCATCTCGGTTAAAATCCTTGTCCACATCGGCACAGGAGAAGTCAGCAGTCGGGTTGAAATGCTGAAGTTGCTTCATGGCTCGGGAGAAACCGTTAACATGCTCCCTTATGATAGAAGCCTCAGCTTCAGCCAGATCAGCACGGAGCCTCATATTCTCCTCCTTCTCGGTCTCCAGCAACTTCTGCAGCTCAAGATCGGCTTCCTTTTCGGCTTGGAGCCCTTTCACAACATTCTGAAGATTGAGCCGGTCGGCTCTTTCCGTTTCCAGCTCGGCCGTAAGGGTGGCATTGCCTTTTTCCAGCTCTACCTTCTGAGCCGTCAGCTGACCGATAACCCGGCCTTGCTCCTCACACTTGGCCAGGGCCTGAAAGAGCTCGTCCCTCACCCTCAAGGCTCGAGCTAGATCGGCCCTCATTATCTCCATCTTCTTAACATTGTCAATAACCTGCTGGCTCCAGAAGCGAGTAATAGAGGCGATCTGGAGGGCATAGGCAGCGGCAGCCACCATGCTCTCCTCTGGCCCTTGCTCCAGCAAAAGCTGAGTGTTAGAAGGTTTCAGCATTTGGCTATCAATCAGGCCTGTAGGATCAAACTCGTTCCCCCAGAGCGAGCTAATCCCCGGATTGCAGTTTCCATTATACCATTTGGTATCTGACGCAAGATCGACCACCCTGGGAGCATCGCCCGACCTCATTGCAGCAGCAGGAGTTTCCTCAATCATCAGCAGAGGAGAAGGACTTCTAATCGGGACTTCTGACATCATGTCATCCCGAGTCCTCTTCGGAAGCTGGGTGTTCGGCGCAAAAGCTTCATCCACCTTCTTTTTCTTTCCTTTGACGTTTGAAGTTATGGCTGACCCGCCCGTTGCTTGGTGGCCTGACTTCTTCATCAGAGCCTTGTAGTTGAATTTTCCCATTATCACTGAAAAAAGAGGAAAATCAGTTAGAAACAAGTACGTGGCTGGGCAAGGAAACCACCCATTAAAAAACTACTTACAATCAAAATCGGCTTGCCGAGTTGACGACTTGGGGAGCAATAAAAGTCTACCACAGGGCAATGGCCGAGGATAGAGTTTTAGGAGCTCAACGTCATTTTTTTCTTGGGTTGTCATGCAGCCGACGTCATAGCTGTGGAACTTAGTTGGGTGGGGTTGCCAGTAGAGGGGAAATTTGGAGACTCCATCTGAGTCATAGAATAAAGACTCGTTCCCTACAGTAGGTCGGACCTTGAAAATGTCCGACTTGAAAAATTTATATGAACTCTTATAGAGTCCAATAATGCCTCCCAACTCAGCCCCACTCAGGTAAATCCAGCCAACCCGGTCCCCAAACCTAACCTTATAAAAATGAAGGAATATAGGAGCAGTAGACACCACTCCTATCTGTTCACAAAGGATTTGGAAAGCCTTTAAAAAAGCCCAATTGTTTGGATGGAGCTGGGTTGGGGCAACATTCATGATCTTCAGCACATCACACTCGAACTGGGTAAAAGGCAGAGTAACTCCAAATGTTCAAATAACGTCTTATATACATATGTGAAGGAAGGCTGCCCTGGAGCAGAATGAAGAAAGACATGTTCATCCCCAGAACACGGCAGACACTCTACAATGCCTCCAAAGGAAGAAACTTTGTTTTTTAGGGAGGAAAGGGATTCGAAATTCCTAAAATTGGAATGAAAGGCCCCCACATCTGGTCTCACCCAGAAATACCCAGGTATAGTGATATCTGGGTATGGGACCCTAGGCATTCTAGTGGTACGTTTGTGACGCTTAGAAATGGGTACTGCATCAGGAGTGGCTGAGCTATTCCCATCAGTGGAGGAAGAGGCACCAACGGCACCACCACCACCACGAGAGGAGGATGGCGAAGAACGAGGAGAACCTCCAATTAGATGGATTTCAGGCTCTATGGCCTGAACCCCAGAAGAGGCATTCTGGGATACCTCAAATGAAGACTCCATGGATGAGCAATCAGAAAGTAAACCTAAGGGAGTTTGAAAGAGCAGGACGTACCTTCAAGGGAGTATGAATGCTTGGACCAGAAAGAATTCAAGGATAGGAAAAGTCTAGGGTTTAAAGAAGATGCAATCCCGCGCCAGAGGCTCGCCCAAATTTATAGGAAAAAGTTCAACGTCCTCTCGGCAAATTAAAGAGGGTTGTTGGCAGACGAGAGCAGGGAAACGTCCCTTCAAGTCTGACCGCATTCGCCAACTAATGGAAAACAACCACGTGGCAGAAGTGTCATAATGTACACTGCCATCACGGGAAGATAGGGGCACGCCACAATCCAAAAATCTCGGAAACAATGCCACAAAGTCCACGCGTCACACAGAGTAACGTTTCCTTTCCATCTCGAGACCCGAGAAAGTATGGCGTCGGCACAAAACAAGTAATCACCTCCACCTCGGCTAGCCTCGACTCCCGCGAAAAAGCTTCCACGCCATTGGCTCAAAGCTTGGGGGGCTTGTGTATGAGCCGAGATACAGAGTCCGGCACCCCTAAAGAATCAAGCTCGGTCACCCGAGCTGCTCACCGAGTTAGAGGATGTATATATATGCATAAAGTATGAAGCTCGGTCAATCACCTCGCCGAGCCTAAAGATAGAAAGATGAAACCGAGTTCCTAAGCTCGGCTAACATCATGAAAGCTTTTACGCTTAATCAGCTCAAAACTTGGGGGGCTTGTGTACTGGACAAAGAGTGAAACCCGGTCACCGAGCTCGAATACCCGGCCCAGTCCGGAAGTTAAAGATAATAAGTTAAAGATCACCTAATTAAGGGATAGGATATTGATATTATCCTTAATTAAATCCTGATATTATCTGAAATAACCTTATCTGGTTAAAAGAGATAATATCCCTTAAATTAAGGAATCGCATCTCAAAAGAGATTTAAGAGATAGAAAGAGATAAATCAGATCTCTAAAAGATATGGGAATCCTATTATAAAAGGAGGAGTACCCATGATAGAAACTCACTTTTCACTGAACTCCGGTGACTCTCTCTTAAGCGTATTAGAGAAACTAGCGCCGACCAAGAGACTATCAGAGAGCCCTTGCTCCCTAGTATTCATCAGATACAAAATTAAGAGATTGAGATCATCATGGCCAAGGGTTGAATCGAGAACTACGTCTGGCTTTGATTCCCATCGGGATACGTAGGACCGGAATATTACGTTCTGTCAAGCCATAGTCTAAAACAACCCCAATTATTCATCGCTGGTTTGACGTTCACGACGAGGTTCCGACAAACCGGATCTCGGCAGGAACAGATTGTTTCTTCAAGAAAATGATATTATCCCTCTGGAAAAAGCTTTTTTTTATGATGTGTGTATAAACTCATAATTGTATTTTTTTTAATGTTGTAAAAAAGTAATCTGGTTGAGTTTAATTTGAAAACGATTTCAGTCCAATTCACGTTTCTTAATCCTGCTTGCTCCTTTAACATTTCTACATTCAAAATATTTTTGGGAAAGAATAAGCTAGAAGTCATCCATGTTGTTTGCAATCTTGAAGGTCTTTGCAGGTTCTGGGTACTAGATCCCCCCACCCCCCAAGAATGTAGCCTCAAGCTCAGAAGATGTTAGTTGATCCAAGCATGTATTTGGATGAAAGAGATCCACGTGATAATGTGCAGGTTTGATTCTCCTTATTCTTCTTTTTGGTTTTTTTCTTTTCCTGCTTGGTTTTATTGAGTTCTTTCTCATATCAAATATGTGGTCGTACTTAGGTGAGATTATCTAATAGACATGATTACATTACATTGCATCTGCAACTACTGCATGTCTAAAGCTATTGTGCTTGTGCTTACTTGATTTGCTTTAAAATGTGTTGTTATTGGGAATATTTTATATGATTGCATAAGGTGAATATATGAACCGCGACAATATTGGAGTTCTTCTATTTGGGCGCAAACAGTTTAAGGAAATAGATATTTTATATGCCAAGTTAGAAAATGATTGTATCATTCGATATTTAGTAGATAGCATGTTGCTTAAACTGATTGTTGCCAAAATATGTCACTGATTGCTTCTTTATTTTATACAATATAGATGGAATTTCAACTAGAGTTTGATTTAACTCTTTTCTATTTTTACTACCGCTGGCTTTACAAGGTGCGATTGTAAGAGTTGCAGTCATAAATAAAAGAGGGAAAATTAGTTATATGGAATAGTGCTACAATCTCTACAATAGAAAGCATACCAGCTTAAATTAAAGGCTCATGTCATAGTATAAAGAACTATAGGTACTACTTATAACTGTAGTCTCCATATGTTGACATAATAACAAGTATATATGTTTTGTAGCCAATGTCGACAGAAGAAAATTATGCTAACCAAATGGTTTCAGTTAACTGGATATACAGTTCAACTAAATTAATTTGAAACAAACCTGCATGCGCATAAGATCCCTTGAAGACATGACTTCATGGTTTAAGTAAAATACTTATATTTTTAGTTTGGTAAAGTAGATGACGTTCTACAAGAGCCCTTGAAGGTTGCGAGCCCAACCCTCTGTAGTTTTCTGGATTTAACATGAATTCTGACTACAAAGGATTTTATTATATTTTTCTTCAAATAATTGTTTATCATTTCAATGGTATTTTATCTATTCCTGCTACTATGTGTGATGCAGTTGCAGCACAATGGGTGGTACCTATAAAAAAGACATTTGACAACATAATTTAGCTGAAGTTGACACACATGCGAAGAGGTCCTATAGTGCTGAACACTATTGTGAAATATGCATTGATAGTTGGTTATGTTAATATTATAGGAGTAGAAAGTTGGTTATGGATGAGTTTACATTTACAAGAAAAAAAAAGCTTAGATGGTTAATTTGGCAATCTGTGATGATATGATTGAATCAAAAGTTGGTTATGTTAATATTATTATGGTATGAATTCCTTATTCATTGTGTTCATAAAAAAAATCCTTATTCATTATTCTGCTAACTTGTAAAGCTTTGAAATTTCTCTTATTGTGTGACATTGCTCATGGTGTTAATATTATTGTGAGTTGATTTGAAATTAATAGGATTTGTTTTTTCCTATCAAGCTATGTTTGATTCTCAATAGTTATATAATTTTATATACTGGTCTATTTTAAACATGTGTAAAACCCAAACGACCGGTATCTTCCTAGTAAATCCATAATAGCGTGTACTATGTACCACCAGCTCCCTTCTGTTTTTTTCCCCATTTTTATTTATTTTATTTATTGTCATGTCACAAGGATAATCTTGATCGTGTAATCACAGTGATTAATTACAGTTTTTATAGAAGCAAATGTGTGACTAAATTACATTAACGGGTACTAATGATGAGCATATGTTGACTAGCAAATTTGTTTAACATGAATAAACATGTACCAATCTGAGAATGAAGTTTCACATACGTACCAAGAAAATTTTCTAAACATCTAATATGTTCAAGAAAATTAGTGAATGCATGTTTCATTCGTGCATGTTCCTTCGTTTTAATCTGTATTATAGCTTTAAAATAGAACTTCCATATAAGCCACTTTCATAATCATATTTTGGTGATGTATAATGCAGGGCGGAGCCAGAAAATTTAAAGGATGGAGGTCAAAATCTAATTTACATAACATGTTGAAATAGCAATGAAAAATTAACTAATATATAAATACAAATTTGATACTATATGATTAACAACTTAATATAATATAAATTACTCAAATAGATTTATAATCAACTTTGATAAATATCTAAAACCTTCACTTCTTTAATTATGCACGGCGATGTTGGAGTAAAAATGTCTATTATTAATATAAGTGCTATATGTTTTATCAATTTCTTTTTGGATTAAATTGATATACACTGACAGTGTAAATATTTTTTTCAGTGTCAACCAATCAGAAATTAACATCTCATTAAAAATCTTTCACTCTTATCCTAACTACCTTATAAGTCATACATACCTTGATTTTTGATTGGTTGACGGTGTAAAAAACTTTACACTGATAATATATACCAATTAAACTCTTTCTTTATAATGTAAACAATTGTATTTATACTATGACTCTTGAAAAAAAAATAGAAGTGTTTCAAATTATACCTATTATAGTTGAACCAGAGTCAATTACTTTTTTATTATGAGAATATATATATATATATATATATATATATATAAGATGAGAACATGAGTGAGGGAGGGAGGGGGAAGGGGGCGGGCACGTCAACCTTACGCCCCTGGTCAAATGTGCACCACCCACAAAAGAGGTGCACCACACAAATAGCACAATCTGGACCAACCATGTTATCACTTGAGGTGTGATTATGTGATTGACTTTTCAATCAGGTTATATGATCAAAGTCTAACTAACTCAAGTGACAATCTGAATGATCCAAAATGTGTCACTTGAGTGATGTACCACTACATCACTTTGATGAATGGTTCACCGTAGCGTTCACCTCATAGTTTTAGCATTTATAATTGCATTCAGTACATTTGTTCCAAGGTTTTCCAAGTTAGTCCCGTGAATGTAACCATTGCATTCGGTATAACCTTTGGTGTGTCTTATACGTCGTAACCATTGCACATAATGGTGCATTATATTGAGAGGTATAATCAGTCTCCCTGTTTATGTATAGAGTCTTATATAAGACACGATTTCCCATCTACAAGGAATATGAAGAATTTGCGCATTACTAATTCTTGAATAATTAAATCCTTTTGTATTCATATTTTCTTTATCATATCTATACTAATATAAAAGGTTGATAGCTATTTTTACTGTACATCCACTTGGCAAGTTATAATTTTTTGGTATTATTTTATTAGTTACTTTTTATAATTTATATATTTTATAAAGTGGGGAAGGGGTGTTATAAGGATTTAGGGTAGGTGGGGAGGGTTAGGTGGGGAGGGTGATGTTAGGAAAGGGATGGGGAATAGGTAAAAAGGGTGGGAACTAAAAATAATATTTATTATAAATAAAATTATTTTTATAATATATTTAATTATAAAATATAAAATAAAAATTATATATTACTTTTTTTTAAAAAAATATCAAATACAAATAATATGTTACTTTTTTAATTAGGGGTACTTATGTCATTTTGTATATTCATCATCATCTTTTTTTAAAAATTCTCTCAACTTCTTCCTTATCATAGTTTTAGCATTTATAATTGCATTCAGTACATTTGTTCCAAGGTTTTCCAAGTTAGTCCCGTGAATGTAACCATTGCATTCGGTATAACCTTTGGTGTGTCTTATACTTCGTAACCATTGCACATAATGGTGCATGATATTGAGAGGTATAATCACTCTCCCTGTTTATGTATAGAGTCTTATATAAGACACGATTTCCCATCTACAAGGAATATGAAGAATTTGCGCGTTACTAATTCTTGAATAATTAAATCCTTTTGTATTCATATTTTCTTTATCATATCTATACTAATATAAAAGGTTGATAGCTATTTTTACTGTACATCCACTTGGCAAGTTATAATTTTTTGGTATTATTTTATTAGTTACTTTTTATAATTTATATATTTTATAAAGTAGGGAAGGGGTGTTATAAGGATTTAGGGTAGGTGGGGAGGGTTAGGTGGGGAGGGTGATGTTAGGAAGGGGAGGGGGAATAGGTAAAAAGGGTGGGAACTAAAAATAATATTTATTATAAATAAAATTATTTTATAATATATTTAATTATAAAATATAAAATAAAAATTATATATTACTTTTAAAAAAATATATATAAAATACAAATAATATGTTACTTTTTTAATTAGGGGTACTTATGTCATTTTGTATATTCATCATCATCTTTTTTTAAAAATTCTCTCAACTCCTTCCTTATCATAGTTTTAGCATTTATAATTGCATTCAGTACATTTGTTCCAAGGTTTTCCAAGTTAGTCCCGTGAATGTAACCATTGCATTCGGTATAACCTTTGGTGTGTCTTATACTTCGTAACCATTGCACATAATGGTGCATTATATTGAGAGGTATAATCACTCTCCCTGTTTATGTATAGAGTCTTATATAAGACACGATTTCCCATCTACAAGGAATATGAAGAATTTGCGCATTACTAATTCTTGAATAATTAAATCCTTTTGTATTCATATTTTCTTTATCATATCTATACTAATATAAAAGGTTGATAGCTATTTTTACTGTAGATCCACTTGGCAAGTTATAATTTTTTATAATTTATATATTTTATAAAGTGGGGAAGGGGTGTTATAAGGATTTAGGGTAGGTGGGGAGGGTGATGTTAGGAAGGGGAGGGGGAATAGGTAAAAAGGGTGGGAACTAAAAATAATATTTATTATAAATAAAATTATTTTTATAATATATTTAATTATAAAATATAAAATAAAAATTATATATTACTTTTTTTAAAAAAATATAAAATACAAATAATATGTTACTTTTTTAATTAGGGGTACTTATGTCATTTTGTATATTCATCATCATCTTTTTTTAAAAATTCTCTCAACTTCTTCCTTATCATAGTTTTAGCATTTATAATTGCATTCAGTACATTTGTTATGTAACCATTGCATTCGGTATAACCTTTGGTGTGTCTTATACTTCGTAATCATTGCACATAATGGTGCATTATATTGAGAGGTATAATCCCTCTCCCTGTTTATGTATAGAGTCTTATATAAGACACGATTTCCCATCTACAAGGAATATGAAGAATTTGCGCATTACTAATTCTTGAATAATTAAATCCTTTTGTATTCATATTTTCTTTATCATATCTATACTAATATAAAAGGTTGATAGCTATTTTTACTGTACATCCACTTGAAAAGTTATAATTTTTTTGTATTATTCTATTAGTTACTTTTTATAATTTATATATTTAATAAAGTGGGGAAGGGGTGTTATAAGGATTTAGGGTAGGTGGGGAGGGTTAGGTGGGGAGGGTGATGTTAGGAAGGGGAGGGGGAATAGGTAAAAAGGGTGGGAACTAAAAATAATATTTATTATAAATAAAATTATTTTTATAATATATTTAATTATAAAATATAAAATAAAAATTATATATTACTTTTTTTAAGAAAAATATAAAATACAAATAATATGTTACTTTTTTAATTAGGGGTACTTATGTCATTTTGTATATTCATCATCATCTTTTTTTAAAAATTCTCTCAACTTCTTTCTTATCATATTTTTAGCATTTATAATTGCATTCAGTACATTTGTTCCAAGGTTTTCCAAGTTAGTCCCGTGAATGTAACCATTGCATTCGGTATAACCTTTGGTGTGTCTTATACTTCGTAACCATTGCACATAATGGTGCATTATATTGAGAGGTATAATCACTCTCCCTGTTTATGTATAGAGTCTTATATAAGACACGACTTCCCATCTACAAGGAATATGAAGAATTTGCGCGTTACTAATTCTTGAATAATTAAATCCTTTTGTATTTATATTTTCTTTATCATATCTATACTAATATAAAAGGTTGATAGCTATTTTTACTGTACATCCACTTGACAAGTTATAATTTTTTGGTATTATTTTATTAGTTACTTTTTATAATTTATATATTTTATAAAGTAGGGAAGGGGTGTTATAAGGATTTAGGGTAGGTGGGGAGGGTTAGGTGGGGAGGGTGATGTTAGGAAGGGGAGGGGGAATAGGTAAAAAGGGTGGGAACTAAAAATAATATTTATTATAAATAAAATTATTTTTATAATATATTTAATTATAAAATATAAAATAAAAATTATATATTACTTTTTAAAAAAAATATAAAATACAAATAATATGTTACTTTTTTAATTAGGGGTACTTATGTCATTTTGTATATTCATCATCATCTTTTTTTAAAAATTCTCTCAACTCCTTCCTTATCATAGTTTTAGCATTTATAATTGCATTCAGTACATTTGTTCCAAGGTTTTCCAAGTTAGTCCCGTGAATGTAACCATTGCATTCGGTATAACCTTTGGTGTGTCTTATACTTCGTAACCATTGCACATAATGGTGCATTATATTGAGAGGTATAATCACTCTCCCTGTTTATGTATAGAGTCTTATATAAGACACGATTTCCCATCTACAAGGAATATGAAGAATTTGCGCGTTACTAATTCTTGAATAATTAAATCCTTTTGTATTCATATTTTCTTTATCATATCTATACTAATATAAAAGGTTGATAGCTATTTTTACTGTACATCCACTTGGCAAGTTATAATTTTTTGGTATTATTTTATTAGTTACTTTTTATAATTTATATATTTTATAAAGTAGGGAAGGGGTGTTATAAGGATTTAGGGTAGGTGGGGAGGGTTAGGTGGGGAGGGTGATGTTAGGAAGGGGAGGGGGAATAGGTAAAAAGGGTGGGAACTAAAAATAATATTTATTATAAATAAAATTATTTTTATAATATATTTAATTATAAAATATAAAATAAAATTTATATATTACTTTTTAAAAAAAATATATAAAATACAAATAATATGTTACTTTTTTAATTAGGGGTACTTATGTCATTTTGTATATTCATCATCATCTTTTTTTAAAAATTCTCTCAACTTCTTCCTTATCATAGTTTTAGCATTTATAATTGCATTTAGTACATTTGTTCCAAGGTTTTCCAAGTTAGTCCCGTGAATGTAACCATTGCATTCGGTATAACCTTTGGTGTGTCTTATACTTCGTAACCATTGCACATAATGGTGCATTATATTGAGAGGTACAATCCCTCTCCCTGTTTATGTATAGAGTCTTATATAAGACACGATTTCCCATCTACAAGGAATATGAAGAATTTGCGCATTACTAATTCTTGAATAATTAAATCCTTTTGTATTCATATTTTCTTTATCATATCTATACTAATATAAAAGGTTGATAGCTATTTTTACTGTAGATCCACTTGGCAAGTTATAATTTTTTATAATTTATATATTTTATAAAGTGGGGAAGGGGTGTTATAAGGATTTAGGGTAGGTGGGGAGGGTTAGGTGGGGAGGGTGATGTTAGGAAGGGGAGGGGGAATAGGTAAAAAGGGTGGGAACTAAAAATAATATTTATTATAAATAAAATTATTTTTATAATATATTTAATTGTAAAATATAAAATAAAAATTATATATTACTTTTTTAAAAAAAATATAAAATACAAATAATATGTTACTTTTTTAATTAGGGGTACTTATGTCATTTTGTATATTCATCATCATCTTTTTTAAAAAATTCTCTCAACTTCTTCCTTATCATAGTTTTAGCATTTATAATTGCATTCAGTACATTTGTTCCAAGGTTTTCCAAGTTAGTCCCGTGAATGTAACCATTGCATTCGGTATAACCTTTGGTGTGTCTTATACTTCGTAACCATTGCACATAATGGTGCATTATATTGAGAGGTATAATCCCTCCCCCTGTTTATGTATAGAGTCTTATATAAGACACGATTTCCCATCTACAAGGAATATGAAGAATTTGCGCATTACTAATTCTTGAATAATTAAATCCTTTTGTATTCATATTTTCTTTATCATATCTATACTAATATAAAAGGTTGATAGCTATTTTTACTGTACATCCACTTGGCAAGTTATAATTTTTTGGTATTATTTTATTAGTTACTTTTTATAATTTATATATTTAATAAAGTGGGGAAGGGGTGTTATAAGGATTTAGGGTAGGTGGGGAGGGTTAGGTGGGGAGGGTGATGTTAGGAAGGGGAGGGGGAATAGGTAAAAAGGGTGGGAAATAAAATTATTTTTATAATATATTTAATTATAAAATATAAAATAAAAATTATATATTACTTTTTTTAAAAAATATATAAAATACAAATAATATGTTACTTTTTTAATTAGGGGTACTTATGTCATTTTGTATATTCATCATCATCTTTTTTTAAAAATTCTCTCAACTTCTTCCTTATCATAGTTTTAGCATTTATAATTGCATTCAGTACATTTGTTCCAAGGTTTTCCAAGTTAGTCCCGTGAATGTAACCATTGCATTCGGTATAACCTTTGGTGTGTCTTATACTTCGTAACCATTGCACATAATGGTGCATTATGTTGAGAGGTATAATCACTCTCCCTGTTTATGTATAGAGTCTTATATAAGACACGATTTCCCATCTACAAGGAATATGAAGAATTTGCGCATTACTAATTCTTGAATAATTAAATCCTTTTGTATTCATATTTTCTTTATCATATCTATACTAATATAAAACGTCTTATGGGTTCAAAACGTTAATTACATAAAAATATACTTATATGTATATCTAGATGTATATAATTATGTATAGTGTATAATATTTTATATTGGAGTTAATGTTTTGAATGTGAAGATAATAATTTAAATATTTACTATCCACGAGAATAATTTTCTAATGAGTATATGAATTTGTAATAGAATCTCAAATTATATATATATATATATATATATATATATTTTGATTGGATCATTTCAACGTGAGTTGGTAGAAAAACTTTGTTACTAAAACATATTTTAGTTGTCTGGATTTGAGAAACATTTTTAAACACGCTGGGTTCTAATGCATTAAAAAAACAAAAAGCAAAAATAAAAATAACGATAGGGAATAAAAGGGAAACAACTCTTGATTCGTAGAGCATTAAGTGAATTAATATATGATAAAAGTTGGCAGGTGGAGACAAAAGTTGAAGATGAAAGGAAGCATTAAATGTTACTTGTGGGTTGTTTGAATTCATTAATTAATTTTGAATTTGAAATTAGGATGGTAAATGTGCCAAAGTAGAAAAAGGAAGAATGATGACTGTAATTGAGGTGGCGGATAAGGGATTGGGGTTGGTGTAGTTATACCATAATTGGATTGCGATTAGGCTCTATAAAAATGTAACACAGATTGTGGAATTCACCCAGCTGCGGAGTGAAACAATCAGTAATGTCGCAGTAGGAACCCTTGATTGGTGGTGTTCAGAAAGCTGAAGTAGAAGCTATGGAGCAGAAAAAGCCCATAAAAGCCATTCCGATCAACATAATCAACGGTGCTGGATCATCTGGCAAACCCCCATTGAAGAAGAGAGGAAGGCCCAGGAAATATGGACCCAATGCAAAGCCTCTTGCTCATGTCGCTCCGGCTGCTCCCGATGCCGCCTCACCTGTATCTCCGGCCGTTGTACCTGTCTCTCCGGCCGATCCTGATTCCGCCACACTTGTCGCTCCGGTCGCTCCCGATTCCATCGCACCTGTCGCTCCGACTGCTCCTGCCGCTCCAGCTACATCTGCTCCTCCTCCTGCAGCTGCACCTACTGCTGCTGCGTCAGGCGATCCGGTGAAAAAGCGTAGAGGCAGACCTCGCGGATCTAGCAATAAGAATGGGTTGAAGGGCAAGGGTAAGGGTATCTGTCTGCTATATTCTCTCCTCTCGCAGGAGCATCCGGAGAGACAGGTGCAGCGGCCAGAGATACAGGTGCGGCGGCATCGGGAGCAGCCGGAGCAACAGGAGCAAGAGGCTTTGCATTGGGTCCATATTTCCTGGGCCTTCCTCTCTTCTTCAATGGGGGTTTGCCAAATGATCCAGCGCCGTTGATTATGTTGATCGGAATGGCTTTTATGGGCTTTTCCTGCTCCATAGCTTCGGCTTCAGCTTTCTGAACACCACCAATCAAGGGTTCCTGCTGCGACATTACTGATTGTTTCACTCTGCAGCTGGGTTAATTCCACAATCTGTGTTACATTTTTACAGAGCCTAATTGTAATCCAATTATGGTATAACTACACCAACCCCCAATCCCTTATCCGCCACCTCAAATACAGTCATCATTCTTCCTTTTTCTAATTTCACACATTTACCATCCTAATTTCAAATTCAAAATTAATTAATGAATTCAAACAACCCACAAGTAACGCATAACGCTTCCTTTCATCTTCAACTTTTGTCTCCGCTTGCCATCTTCAACCCTAGGGATCAAATTACACTCAAATAAACTTACACCTCTTACACTTAATCTGGTCCATTCATTTATTAAAAATCGAACGGCTTATATTTTTTAAATTAAAAAACCACGTGACCTGGGTCATCTCCTCCACCCTTCACAAATCAGCATCCTCTCTCTCTTACCCTCACCGTCTCTCAATGCATTTAAAATATTTTAACTTTTCTCCCCTTCAAATCCCTCCAATATTAGAGGAGAGCTAAAATTGAGTGAAAATGGATTTTGCTCCCTTCCATTTCCCTCCCCTCCAAAAAAGTGAACAAAATATGAAATATTTTTAAAATAATCTCTCCATTTCCCTTTCCTCTATTTCTCCCCAACCAAACACTATGCAAAAGAGTAAAAAAAAAAACACTATGAAAAAGAAATGCAATTTATCCTCAGGCTGTTATATAATGCGAATCTAGCTATCATATTAGCCTATGTAATTATACATAAATATTTTTTCAAAGTAACTTTACATTGTCTGATGAAAAAGTGAGAATGTTTGGTTTAACTTAAACTAGAAAAAATAATAATTTATTTTTTAAAAGTTTGCTTGCAAAACTTCTTATTATAAGTTATTTTTTCTTTGGCTTAATTGCACTTTTGGTCCCCCAAGTTTGACATTTGCGTGATTTTTGTCCCCAAAGTTTTAATTGCGCGAATTAGCTCTCCAACGTTTCAATACCGTTACAATCAAGTCCTTCCGTCCACCTTCCATCCAAAAACTAACGGTCGACCAGTTTGACTCCCACCTGACCTGGCTTTCTGACGTGTATGACATGGCAAAATTGTTGCACATGTTCCTCACGTGACCTCCATCCCCATTGAATTAGGGCACGAATTCGCCCCCAATTTACCGAAACCAGTATTATTCTTTTGTTGCTGCTCGATACCCCCATTTCTCCACTTCTTCTTCATCTTCTTGAGGCTATGAAATGGGTGATGCGAGTAAGTATTCTTCTGTAACAAGGTACTGTGGTCACAAAGCCCCATTGGTAACCTATTGGACAGACAGGAATCCAGGTCGAAGGTTTTATGGTTGTTTTCGTTACAAGGTAAGTCTAGGGTTTCGTAAATAGTCCCTGTAAGGTTAACATTCCGACATTGCACCTTTGTCTAACCTAATATTCTGATTTTCTTAGGGTCCACACGATAGAGAATATGGCTACTTCAAGTGGTATGACCCAGAGGTCAATGAATGTGTTAAGAAGTTCATTAGGGTTCTTCGGAGCAGTAATGATGCAATGAAGATTAGGGAGAGAAAATTAGTGGTAGGGCTCGTGATCCTTGGGTGTGTGATTGTTGTTCTTGTTACTGTGATTGTAACAAAGTAGGATTAGGATGGGTTAGGGTTAGGGTGGGAGTGATCGTGGAACTGACAGTATTTTGATGTTAATGCTAATTTATTGCTCCTAATGTATTTTGATGCTAATGTAATGCTCTGTTACAATTCAATTTGGTTGCAGAGTTTAGACTTAATGTAATATTTTGTGTTTATGAAATGAAATGAAGTTAGTTTTCTATGAAATGAAATGAGGCAGAGTTTAGACTTAATGTATTGGTCTGGTTTATGAATACAGAGTCTTTAAATAGCAGGAAAAAGGTTGCATAACCATAACTATAACCATTCAATTAAACAACCATAACCATTCAACTAATTAAAACACAAACCATATGTCATAACTTGCATAACCATTTAACAAGTCTGAAGTCTTAATTGGTTGGTACAAACCAAAACCAAGCAAAATGGCAGGTATCACCTGCTGCACCAAGCACCAAAAAAACCACCAAAATACAAATTGTCTGAAATGAAAATAACTTAACATAGTAATGCAACTTTCACGAAGACATTTGAGTTGCTACTACCCCCAAAAAAAAACTACAACCCCTAGTTTCCAGACTCTCGTGTTTCCATTGGCTCTGTTGCTTTCCTTTTCATCCTCATCTTGTTTGGTCTGGTTCCTCCCCCTTGTTGCATCTCAGCTTGGCCTGCATTGGATTGGCTTGCATTGTGAACCTCAGCTTGACTGGCCTGATGAACCTCTGACTGTGCTTGACTTACCTAAAGAACCTCTGACTGTGCTTGACTTGTCCCTTGGTCTGGATATTGTAAGTTTGTGTGTGTCTGTAAACCAAAATGCACAGGTTATTGCTCAGCATAATTTTAAAAGTCACTAAAAGTGGGTAATGTATTATATACCTTATTTCCTCCTGGTGGGATAACCCTATCAGCTGTTGTCTTCCCTCCACATGACCTGGAATTGTGCCCCAAAGTGCCACACCTCCTGCACTTAACTGTGACTTGACTCCTCCTAAGTCTGTGAGGGTTTCTGGGTTCATCATTAGCCTTTCTTCTCTATTTTTTTGGTATACCTGGTGCCCTCCTCATGTATGGTGGGTTGATTGGTTCAGCATCAACAATGGGCCATAACTTTGGTCCATTACTAGGCAGGATTATGTGGTCATATGTAGCAAGAAAAGTTGATTTCCTACAAATGAACAGACATCCATTAGTACATGTTTAAATGTGCATTAAGATAGACATTTAAAAAAGATGAATTGCACCTGTAACAAGAATTAACAAAATCTTCGGGATTTTGGTTGTTAGACCACATACAAGCAACTACATGTGCACAAGGGATTCTAGATAAATCTCATCTCCTGCATGAACATGTTTTTTCAGCTAAATTGACAACATACTTGTCAATTTTGTTCTCTACCTCAAACAAAGCATACCCTGCATCCCCAGACCAATGTGGAGCCCATCCCTCAGATTCCCTCATAATCTTTTATAACTTTTGTTGTATAATTGGACAGATGTTACCCCTATACCTCAACATCAAATCTCTCAGCTTAACTATCCTCTCAGTCATGTAAAATTTCAATCCCTCGACAGGTGAAACGATAGGCTATTCCCTGTACTCTAGTATAGCCCTATTGAATGCTTCACACATGTTGTTGACTTGCAAATCACAAAATTTGTGGGTGCTGTATGCTGCCATTGTCCACATAGAAGGAGGAACTTTACACATGTCTCTCCAAGCATCTTCACTCATGGTTTTTATGTGCTCCATAGCCCTACTAAACTCGGGCATGGTATTTGCTCTAGCAGTAGCCCACAAAGTATTCTTCATCAAGTCTCCCGGATACTTCTTCCTCCAATTACCATATAGATGCTTCACAGATTACCTATGCTCCACATCTTCACCCATGTTCTGCAATGTAGGGACCAAACCCTGCACATGACCAAAAGCTAAACATTGTTAGTGATAACAATTATATGATGTTCAAATATACATAGTATAATGAAATTTTATAGTTACCTTCTATTACTCCTCAACAACTCAGCTCCATAACTTCTCAAGTGTTTATACTGTTCTTTATGAGCACCCTGAATCATCTCTAATGCCTTCTTTTGTGCCATATAACATTGATGCCTACTTAATAACACACCCCACTTAATCCTTGCCTCTTCTTGTAAAGCCTTCACTTTCATGCTTGGTGTGTGCCTCAAAGTTGGAACAAGCTTTTTTGCAATCCATTTAGTTTTGGCTTGTCTGTTCGTTGCAATCCGATAACATGTATGAACAGCTTCCAAGCTAACTACTTGAAAATAAGTCTCAAGGCTTGACTTGCTCATCCTAAGGTAGAATGTGCAACCATCCACACACTTCTCCAATATCCTTTTCTTGTCATTCTTTACAAATCTAACATTTTTTTTTGGCCTGCAAAGCAGACTCCTTCACAATTGCTCTCACAAGATCAACAGATGTAAATATCTTCCCTACTTGAAAAACAATCGGTGTGTCATCAGACAGTTTGAACTTAGGAAACCTCTTTGCTCTTGTCCTTTCCTTCTCACTTGATGTTGGGCTGTCTAGGTCATCTAAATCACCATCTTCATCCTCAACATTAGCAGCTGTAGTTGGCTCTGGGTTCCTTGATAATGTGGCAGCCCCTCCAGGAAAAAAAAAACCCTCAACACCTTCCTCTACTTATGGACCTCTTGGTTGTTGTGAACCACATGCATTCACTGTTTCCTCAGGAAGAGCACTAGTCCAAACCCACTCTTCATCATAGTCACTGTCATCTAAAGAAATCTCACTGTCTGCATCCTCCTCATCCTCCACAGCCTGCCCATTATAGTCCTCATCCTGACTATCAGCCGCATCTTCTTGCTCCCCATGGCCTTCATGTTCTGGTGGATCCTCCACTACTTGCACATCAGAGTCTGAACTCTCACTTGCTGCAACTACAACCACTGGGGTGTCAATTAGATGCTCCACATACAAATCAACTGTTTCATGCCCTTTCACATCTTCAATGAATTGAATAACATGTTGGTCATTGGTGAGTTCCTTCAGACCAGTGACCAAGTCTTTCTCTGGATGCTTGTACCAAAGACACTTGTAGGATGTATAACCAATATACTTCAAAATTTTACCCAACTCAATTGATGAAATTTGATCAATGTCCAACCTATCTTTAAACTCATATAACTGTCCCCTTATATATTTGACTGGGTCACTAAGAAACAATCCACCATGATGGAATCGAAGTAATATTTTGTGTTCCACATTAGGCCCATATGAAAAATAACATTGAATCAAAACCCATTATTTAATACACCTACCAAAACCCTAAACCATTCTTCAATACCCAACCAACCAAACCCTATCTACATAAAGCAAAAACCCTAATAGTACAAAACCGTAAAGTACAAAAAGATGGTGATAACAACACAAATCAATGGCTTACCTGGATCTATAGTTGTCAGGTAGTTTCTCACCACCCAAAAATCGTGGGTCCTCTTTGCCATATGAGTTGTCCCCTCTCTGACTAGAGTCCATCGTGACACAAGCGTGAGATTCCCCTGCTATAATGTAGTCCCCTACTAGTTTTGTCCCCAATAAAGCTTTCTCCAAACTTCAACAATGGTAAACAAATCCTCCGGGTACAAACGATTGAGATTGCACACTAACCTTTCACCTCTCCTTCTACTCGTTTGATATGTGTACTCTGACCTAGGGTTTTTTTATTTTTATAAAACAATGTTAATGTTAAAATGTTAAAATTAAAATGTTAATGTTGGGTGGGGTCCACCAAATTTTGCCACGTCATACACGTCAGAGAGCCAGGTGGGAGTCAAACTGATTGTAACGGCAGTGAAACGTTGGGGTCCCAATTCACGCAATTGAAACTTTGGGGACCAAAATCACGCAAATGTCAAACCTGGGGGACCAAAAGTGCAATTAAACCTTTTTCTTTTGTTCCAATGGGAGGCTTATACTACACCTTATATAAGGAAGAAGGAGAGGGGAATGAGAAAGGAGTGAAGCGTATTACAGGGATTGAACTCGCACACTCACAAATCATGTCCCGCAGCTTAATCAACTTAGTTGACTCAAGGGACTATTATAAGTTGTTTCTACTACGCAATAAGACAATCTATATATAATAAGATATCTTTTGCTAGATATGTTTCTAATATGTAATGTAAATACTTTTTATACTAGCAATTAATCATAAATTGTCATTATTAAAAAAATGTTTGTATGTTATAATAACTATCTTAGGAGTCATACATGAGTATTAGATACGGGATATTCGGTAACCACATTGACATTGGACTCCAATTAATCCGGGTCGAGTCATAAAGATCCATTTAAGAGGGCAAAGATGTCCTAGCACTAATTTTTTTCATACACAAAACTCGAATCCAAGAACTTTATTAAGGAGGATCAAACTCCTTACAATACAAAAAAACACACTAAAACTAAATTCATATTATAATGGGACAATATAATATATGGGTTCTATTTTACATTATATATATTTTATAAATAAAATATTAAACCACTCAATTAATTAATATCTTATTACTTTCAGGTTGATTCATCCCATACAATTTTTTTTTACATATTGGTCTTATAATTTTTTTTCCCCTTCAAATAGGTCATATACATTGTTAATGATTATCGTATCAATCCGAATATAACGATGTTAGTTTTAGGATTAACATGGAAGATGAAACAAAAAGTATAGAACCAAAATAAGAAATAATGAAAAGGAACCTATGTTTTATTTTTTATTTTTTTATTTATTTTGATCCTATACGTTATATTCCATTTTCCATTTAGTCATTTCGGTTAATTAATTCTACACAATATCAATTTTATGAATATTGTGCTGACAAAATATAACATATAATCAAAATACAAAAATAAAACATACAGTACTAAAGTGAAAAATAAAATAACAAAAAAAAAAAAAAGATACACGACCAATCATTTTTGCCTGCTTCTTTGTATTCCATACCCTTGTATAAATCACTTTACAATGTTGATTAAATTAAAAAAAAAATTACATAGATATTTAGAGGCTTTTGTTTTTCCATAAATAAATAATTTAGGCGCTTGTCGGGCAAAGGAAGGAAGGTTCATATGAGCATGGCTTCAAGCTCGTCGGCATCATCGGAGGAAGAGGTGACACTCAGTGTCAAATGGAGTGGCAAGGACTACACTGTTCGAGTCTGTGGCGACGACACCGTTGGAGAGTTGAAGCGCCGAATCTGCGAGTTAACCAATGTGTTACCCATTCGCCAGAAGCTCCTTTACCCCAAAGTGGGTTCCAAACTCAACAACGATTCCCTCTTCCTCTCTCAACTCCCCCTTAAATCCCCTTTCAAAATGACCATGATCGGGTATATATAGATATATATAGATAGATAGATAGGGTTTCTAATTTCATTTCTTTGTTGCAAAATGAATAATGATGATGGGTTTTGTTACTTGTCTAATAAAGGTTAAAACTTTGTATCCAAGTTCCTAACTTTTTGTGGAACATCAAAATCAACATAAACATGCTCATTTATTTATTTATTTGTTTGTTTATTTATTTACTTCTTAGTTTGTTGTGTTGCATAATGTATTATTATTATTGTTATTGTTATTGAAACATGGTTGCAGTACTACTGAAGAAGACTTAATTGTTGATCCAGTGGAGACCCCTGAGATTGTTGATGACTTTGAAATTGGTAAGGAAGAAGCTGTAGATATCAAAGACATGGAAGTCAACAAGCAAAAGTTGACCAGACGTATCAATCAATTCAAGGTAATTTTGTTAATCATATTATTCATTTCTGCATTGTCTGCAAAGTCTTACATATTGTGTCTTATGATTTTCTATTATTACATTATATACAGATTGAGCTTCAAAATCCATGTCGGAAAGGAAAGAAACTCCTTGTTCTGGATATTGATTATACCCTCTTTGACCATCGCTCTACTGCTGAGAACCCTCTTCAACTAATGAGACCTTGTAACTTAACTTTTGTTTTTATAATTAATGCATGTTTTTTGCTGGCTTCCTTGCTTTTAGTTGTTTTTGGTTTGATTCAAAGTTTTCATTTTCTTGTGCAGACCTTCATGAGTTTCTTACATCAGTTTATTCGGAGTATGACATTATGATATGGTCTGCAACCAGGTGCCATTATTGATCATTCACTCTGTTGTTTGCAATTGTATATATTTCAGATCTAGTTTTTTTTTGGGAGAATAACCGTGGCACACATCTATTCTATACATGATACTAGCTAAACTGTGAATGATTCCCTTATACATTTTACTATTTTCATAGAATGAAATGGTTTACTTTCCTGCAGCATGAAGTGGATTAAGGTCAAGATGGGACAACTTGGGGTTCTGGACAATCCTAACTACAAAATCACAGCTCTTCTTGACCACTTGGCGATGATCACCGTTCAGTCAACGTCGCGTGGGGTCTTCGATTGCAAGCCACTGGGTTTGATCTGGGCTCAGTTCCCTGAGGTATAGTAAATATAATGCCATTTTTTTTTTATGTAAACAGATATATGTTAGCATATATATCATACTCAAACATTCCTATCCATAACCAAATGAATGGTTTACTTTCTACCCGGTGACAAAGGACACCCAAAAAGCTATTGCTGCAACATCTCTCATCTTCCTGAGAAACTAAATAGACATTTAATACTTGCAAGGATAATCAGAAGTAATAGCCTAGGTTGGTTATGGAACCTATTGATTTAAGTTAAAAAAATTGCAAATGTAGCTCTATTAATATTTAACATCCATATCCCAAAAAAAAAATAATAATAACATCCAAGTTTTTGGAGTCTATATGTTTTTCATTTTTGCAACATTCAACCATGATTTAGTTGTTTTGATGCTGATTTGTTATTTTATTTCAGTTCTACAATGCTTCAAATACTATCATGTTTGATGACCTCCGAAGAAATTTTGTGATGAACCCACAAAATGGTTTGATAATTAAACCATTCAGGAAGGCTCATGCTAACCGAGATAGTGATCAGGAGCTTGTGAAACTCACCCAGTACTTGCTGGCTATTGCAGAGCTTGATGACTTGAGCAACCTTGATCATAATAATTGGGAGTTGTTCACAGAGGACAATGCTAAAAGACGTAGGCACACATGAGTGATAGTGGAATCCACAGAGGAATTTGGTAATCAAGATGCAGCTTCTTAACTCATACAAACTGCATTTTTATAAGAGGCCCTGTTCAGCCTGAGGATTTCAATTTTTCATTTCAAGTAATTATGTTGGAAAAGGATGAATGGCAGAAAGGAAAAGATTCCTTGTAGCAGTTGTGTGGAGTTAACTAAGATGACTAATGCTGCTTATACAATTTCTGTGCCCAATTCCTGAACAGAATTTGATTTGATGCTTTCATAATTTGTTACAAAGCTTGGATCATACTATGTATTATGGTCTTATCTTTAACATTAGTCTTTAATACATGTTGCTTCATTTATATGGTTACTATTTACCAATGTCAGGTTATACACGTAAAGAATCACTGTTGCAAAATGAGAATGATTAGTTGTGACAACTGTAACTAAAATCAAAAGTGATAAGTAGATTCTAATTCTCACAATGTATATGTCAATATGTGTAAGCTAGGTTCAATTTTTCCTTAGTGGTTTTCGGCCTATTATAACCTGTCACTGTTGTATTTTATGCTTCACGGTTTATGTTATCATCAGAAAATGGTCGTCTCTTGTTTTTTCTAAGTAAACTAATGCCTCAGTAACTCTGTGGATGAGGGAAAATAGAAAGAGAAAAATGGAAGAAAATGAATACGAAAGGTACAACTGTACAAGTGAAGAATGAAGATCATATGTTTTGATAAAAAGAAAAAGGAAAAAAAAGGAATGAAGATCATTTACTTGATTTGCAATTCAAGAATCAAGATTATAACATTAATCAGAAGTGAATCAGTCCAACCGCGAAAACAAGGGTAGTGTGTTAATTCTTGTCACCACCACCCATGTTAAATTATTTGTTATGTAAAACTCACATTATGTACTAGTAACCCTTCACAAACCACAAACAAATTTTGATTTATGCAGCGTGATTGACAAATTTTAACACTGATCTTCGGGCTCCTGATTCTAGAAATAAAAATCATTTGTTTGAAAAATAAATACATATAATAGACTGGAAAAAGAAAAATTATACTTATATTTATAATATTTTCAGATCATATATTTCATTTTCGTGTAAAAATATCAAATAACTACTTATAAATAATCTTTTCATTTTTTAGTAATTTTATTATGTTAATAGTTAATCAAGATTATAAAATGAAATAGAATATAATTTATTAAGTTTGCTACCATTTTAATGAACTTCAGATAGTGTAATTTTCTCATATAAAATGAACATAGCTAGATTGTATATAAGATGCAATTTATACATCCGACATAATGAAAAGTTGAAGCAGCTCCAGGCAAAAAACAAAAATGTAAAACAACCTTCAAAAGCTTTTAGCCTTTTACCTGGCTAATAAGTCAAAGCTGAATAAAACAGTGACAATTGGAATGTCTCAAGTCAATTTTAAAATCATATTACAAACATTAGATTAACATGATCCATACAAATAATGCAAATCCAAACAGCCTGAGGTATTTGCTATTTGCAGTTGCACTAAGCCGAATTCCGCTACAGTGGAGATTCACAAGAGGGGGCATACAACATAATCACTGGAAATACAGTGGGGGAAAGCTTAGTACTGTTGAGTTACCACCTCCGGTAGGTCAACTGACAGATAGATCAACATTTCAGCAATGACCACCAGGTGCACATTAAATGGTAATAATTTAATAAATAAACATAAAATGGCAAGACTAAGACAAGGCTGAAATCAGCAAAGCGGGCAGAGAGAGGGCACATGCTGGAAATCTCTGCACAATCCCGCACATTAGGAGGAAACAATTAGGTGGCGGGTGAGGCAACGCCAGTTGAATGTATAGGCCAGAATGTAGCTACAGCTACTGCAAATCTAAATTCTGAGTGCTCCAGTTGCAGGATCATGCCCTGAATTGGTGTCCTTTTGTTTTAGAGAAATGTTTGCGAACTGAGATTCGAGGTCTCTGCTGTTGGTGCGCCTATGACTAGCAGATGGTTGTTGCGGCTGATGTGTCTGCTGCTGCTGCTGATACAATGCACGTAATCTTCCAATCTCCCTTTCCAGCACTTCCTGCTCCACTGAATTTCACATTGCATAATTTTTAGTAAACAAATTTCAGTCATATATGCTGAAACTAATCATGCTTTATAAGAACTCAAGGGACTAGAATTTCAGTCTCACATTTTCTTGTAGTCATATATTAACTCTTAACTTCCATCGGTAACATAGACGACTAGATTCTATTAAATATGAAAAAGTAATTCCTAAATTGTAATTCTTGCAAAATTACAAGTAAGGAGTTCTTTTGTGGGAGTGTGGGACTAAACAAACTGACCAACAAAAAATACTGTGCATGAGAGACTTTGCAATGAAAAAGATTGAATCCTAGCTGTGGTTCTTCACTTCTTCCATGTATACATAAAACAGAGTTGCATGAGGCATATGATTACAACCAATGACAGACATACGTATCTATAATCCAACTCATTCAAGTAATTTTTCTTGCAATCATGGTCGGGTACATAGAAGGTAGAACTGGATTAACTTTATACTTCCTTGCCACTTATATGCTATACACAACCTAAGCAGTTTCTTTTCTATTAATCTAAAATGAAATGAATCGTAACTTGGCAAGGATTTCCCCAGCAGAGGGGTGTGTGAGCATATATACGCAACTCGAAATGTACAATGCCAATATTGGCACTTCCAGTTTTTTTTTTTTTTTTAATAAAAAGAGAGACTTCCATTACATGATAACCTAAATGGCTAATTCTCTGATGATAGCAACTTACGATATTTGATAAGCTGCTCCTGTGCTAAACTTTCTAAACGTTGCTTGAGTGCTTTATTCTCCATACTCAGGATAAGATTCTGCTGGTTAAGAAATTCTAGCTCAGCTGATACTTCAGACCCTTCCGCCTGCATATTGACATATAAAGAAACAGAATCAGAACTTTCAACTTTCCCGTCAAAGATTAGATATGCATTTAAAAAAAAGAAGTCACTCTGCAATCATGCAGAATGTTGCCTTGCTGAAACTTACCTGTAAAGCTTGTACATTTCTTTCCAGCTCAGCTATGTATTGAAGTTTACGGACCCGTGAACGTTGAGCAAATTGCCTGCATTATAAATGTTTCAGAATTCCTAGCACATAGGAATTTCTTGGTTGCAATTGCATACAATATTTTTGTGTGAATCAAATAGAAAAAAAAAATTACATAAAGAAAAGCAGGGTGAATCTGCTTCCCCACCCCTCCCCCCAATACCCCCAATTTTTTCTTTACACGAGAGAGTTAAATACACCAACTTTACTTTATGGCTTTATGCCACAAAAAACTGTGATAACTTGCATCTCTCCTATAAGTTTATCATTAAGAAGATATGCACCACATGCATAGTATAATCTTGAATTTGATGCTATAAACATTGGGAATCTATCTGGAAAAGTTTAAAAAGGAATGAAAGAGTGACATGGCTTCATGGATTTGCTATGGGAAACCATTCTGCATGGAAAAGAAAACTGAGAGAACAGAAGCAGAGGGTCAAACCATTCAACAGAGCTTGCAGCCTCTAAGTCATGTATTAATGGTAAAATCAAGCAACTTACTGTAATAGCCATAAAATCAGAAACCAGAGAAAATAACTACATACTGTTTAGAACGTTTTGTATCTGTTTCAGAAGCAGATGGCTTTGCATGTAAACCATCCTTTCTTTCAGAAGATGATTTTATATCCTGTATGCCAGGTTCTACTGAATCATGTTTTTCATTTGCAGTTGATGGAAGCCCATCTGCTTCATGGGGTGTACACGGCGATCCTGAACTCTTCAAAACAACATTTTCTTTGCTAGAGGGTACACCACCTGGATGAGTCACGGCATTTGAAAATGAGCCCCAAGACCTAATTTTCTGTTTTGCTGCATTCATTTCTGCATACATGGTTATATGACGAGCATCTTTGCCATAATCAAAGTCTTGAGATGACCAAGATGGAATGGACATCAAATTCTGATCTGCATAACTGAAATTAGATGCATTGAATGTATCTAAGTATGCAAAAGAATCACTTGACGAACGCCGATGACCACCCCTTCGCACAGGTGTCTCTGGTTCATTAAGGAGATCATCAAGCCACGAAGGCTGCTCCTCCATAACATGGCTCTCAGACGAAGTACGTTGGTGGTGTGTGTTTCCCTCTCTAGGTTTCTGAACAGCCTTTGAACCAACTGCAGGATTTGGGACATAATCGGCATATGCTTGGGAAACACTAGGAAATGGGCTTTTAGGAGGAAGCAGAGCATGCTTTCCAGGATACATCATATTTCTGATACCTGATGAGCCCTTTGAATTTGCCATAGAAGCAGAATAAATATCTATAACAAGCTATGAATCACAAAAAAAAAGTGGCCAAGTAAGTATATTAAAAGATAAAGAAGGGAATACAATAGACAATTATGGATAGATCCTGCTCCAATGAAAAATCAAACAAGCCATCCATGATTCAACAGATATGATCTGATATGCTTATGTTATGTTCCCAATTACAAAGTATATGAAAAAATACATGTTACTCGCTACAAAGATCCCATAAGGCTACAGAATGCCTGTAAATGTTCAAAACTTCAAATAATGAAATTTAGTGTATCTGCAAATGCACTCACACTCATAGCACCAAAAGAATTGGTGCTTCTGCTTCCATATATTCTAGAAAAGCTAGTACCACAAGGAACCCACATGTAACCAAGGCAGCTTTGGTATATATAAAAAAAAAGAGGCATCAGTGATATCAAGAGCCATAAATGAGAAAAAATAGATACTTCATTGACATATATGCCTAAGAATTAAGCATCCCATAGCTCCATAAAAGTAAATATTTCAATGGATAAAAGTCCACATCATGCTGGCAGCTTTATGGATCTATCTTTTTCTTTCATTGGCTAAAATGCAATTCTAAAATTTGTCCAGCTCCCTCATGAACAATCTAAGTTTTTCATTTTACAAAGATGTTATTCCAGACAGTTGATTAATGCTGCCCTCTCTTCTTCCCTTACAGTTCAGGATCATCACATTCACACACCAATTGGTCTATTCATTTTCATTTTAAGCAATGTACACCAGGTATGAAATAGTACCAAGCATATTAGCATTCACAATAACATCATGCGTCATGATAACCAATGTTCCAAAGTTAAACCACTTCTAGCATGCTGAACAAATTAGCATAAATAAAACTCAAACTCAAATCCAAACAATTGTCTCTACCAAAGCTTGCAAGGAAACAGTTCAATACCAATGTAACAGAAAAAACTCAATAACAAAAATTTGTAAAAAGAAGCAGACTTTCGGGAACAACAAGCCACTAACTGGGGAAAAAATCCAATCCCCAAAAAAAAGTTAAAAAGCAAACTTTATCCCCCAAAAAAAAAAATTAAAGAGCGCAAAAAAATAAAAATTAATAACACGTTGCTCCCAATTAGCTAAAGTTTCTGTTTTATTTTGCCAGGACCAAGACGAAGAAAAAATGAAATATAGAAATTAAATTAGAAACTTTACGGTTTTGCCTTTCCTATAGAATCTACCCAAAGCATGCATAATTGCATATGCATGCATTCGGAAAATAAGGAGGAAAAAAATCAAAATTCTAAGAAAAAGGGAAAATTAGTGTTGATGGAAACGAAAATGCTGCGATGTTTGAGATTGTGGCATCAATCGAGCAATGATTTCAACCTGATTGAACGAATTGGGAACGAAAATGGAGATATATTCGTCTTGTAGAAGCAAACAACTTTTTTTTTTTGAAAGGAAACTCCAAAAAAAAGGGGGCAAACAAGCTCACCTTTGGAGATTGAAGATTCGAGATCCTGAAATGCAATGGTAAAAGGGGCTTGAAATCAAAGCAAACTTTCTCTCTCCTGCTCCTAGGGTTCGTTTCTTCAACAACCTTTCTCTCTCTCTCTATCTCTCTGTCTTCTCGTTGAAGCTGGGGTGGGGCTTGATTGCAAGCTCATGAGAAGTAATACTGTTCCTGAAACTTTTGCCAATTCACATTTTAACCCCCACAAATGTCACTTATTCCAAAAATTACATAATTCGTTTTTAATATATAGCCTTTTCTCTTCAAGATTTTAACCATAATTGAATATTATTGTATTTATAATTTAATAATTATGTTTATTTATAAGGTTCCTGACTTTTTTAAATTTAATATCTAATAAACTTCAATCCCTATTTTATATTAAATAGTCAACTTTGACCTTTCAACAACTGGTATTATTTTCCTATTTTGTTAATATCTTTTTTTTTTGTGATTGCATTGTTAATGTCTTTTTTAAATAGATGTTAATGCACTCTCTTTATTTTTTCACTGTTTTAATATACTAATGTAGTACCCAAGAGCGTTTGGATGAGATGACAAAAGTCTCTTCCAGCTTAAACAGAGGTCTCGAGTTCGAAATGCAGCTCGAGAGACCGGTCTCCACAGTTACGCGTGGAGGAGGCTTATGAAATTCAATTTTGTTTCGGTCATAGCAATGATTAAGAAATAAAAAAAAAGATAAGCTTTTTTTTTGTTGAAAAATCACATATTTAAATAGATTAGTGAATTTTTCAATAAAAATTATTATTATTTGCTTAGGGTAATGGACCTAACTCAGTAAAAAAAGGGTAATGGACCTGATGGTTAGTAAAACCCCACAAAATCATTGATTAAAATCATTAAATAAATTTATTCATTAGATGGAATTATATAATGAATATATATATATATATATATAAAATATAAAAAAATCAATATTTTAAATAATCATAACGCCTTTATGTATGAATTTTAAATCAACATTCACATATGAATTTTTTAAATAAATATATATATATAAATTGAAAAATAATGATATTTTCACACTATTTTTTATCTTACTTTATAACCATTCTGCAAAATTCACATTGTTTATCATACATCAAAACCTCAAAAGGGCTTAGTCTTACACATTCATGATCTACCCATTATTTTTTTCGAAACAATATATCAATAATTATAAAAGCAAGTGTAAAAAATATGTGGAGAATAATTATATATGCTACATTAGAATTGTAATTATATAAACAATAACTAGTACCTCACCAAAAAAAAAACTAGTACCTCACCAGCATTTTTGTGGCATGGTGCATTTTGTGGCCCTATATTCTCGATGGTAATTGAAAATTGGAACTCATATATATATTTTTGGTAAAACTTGGAACTTATCTTTTAATATCTATCACGTCATTTGCAACAAATAGTGGGATGAAACCTCTTCATCAATCAATCTTTACTTGATATTTTTGACTCTCGATGGGATTTTTTCTTTAAAATCAGAACATCACGAGTTAGGATCACGTAGGTAACAACGTTTTATGCTTCAAGAAGCTGTGGTCAGCGGTAGTGTATACATGCTTGATGCTTTCTTGTGGTTTATGGACGGAGGATGACTGATTTGATCTCTGGTCAAGCATTGGAAATAATCTTGCACCTTATATGCATATTGACAAACTGTGATTCTATCTAAGCCCCAAGTTTGGAGGGTTGGAAATGGAGCCCATTCTTCCGTATGAGGTTACATTATTAGCTATATTTGAACTTCACAAACAATTCGGATAATGTGAAGGATATTGATTGACTGTTAAAAGGAGCTTTATCCTAAAATGATTTATCCAAATACAAGGTAAGGGTATATAAGAACCTCTCTTCAACTGTTTAATTTTCTTTTATTGATGAGGGTGTCAAGGTAGGCCGAGGGTGCTACCATTCTTGTGGTCATGAGTTGGAAGATACTGTTTAATCAACCAGATGTAAAAAAAAAATAAAAATTTGAAGGTTTATGTGCACGTTGCCCAATTTTCAGAAGATAATACTTGCTGTGTAGGGTTAATCATTAGAGGTAGTGAAGGATATTTCTATGGTGCAAAGACGAGTTTACTTGGAGTTCTTGATACACAGAATACAGTGCAGAACTTCTAGCAGCTTGTGAAGGACTTCACTTTACATGGGAACTAGCAGATCTTTGGAGTTCATGATGCATGATAAACAGAGTTGAATGATTAACAATGTTTAAAAGGCAATTAATGAATTATCCATACGTTGACTAACTTAATCTATTGTGTGGTTATTTCTTCGTACCAAGTAGACCATGGTCCTCATGCAATTGACATGCATATAAAAACTAATCCAGCCAATAACATTAATTTGACACCACAGTTGCTAGATGAAAAAAAAGCCTGTATGAATAGTATCATCTATAAAGTACTCCATGTTGAAAGCAATATTGGAACATCCTAGACATCAGCAAATAAAATTATGACAAATTGAGATCCACCCTTCATAACCCAGTATTCCCGTTCCTCAGATCACTGACCACTGAGATTTATACAGCCAATTGCTAAAGACAACGACAGCTGATAACAAAGCATAATTAAGATCCCAGCAACTTTTTCCATTTTGCATATGCCAAAACAAGCAGGAAAAGCAATAGGCAAGCTGCAGTCATGATCCCAACAGAGGGCCAAAATACTCCCTTTTTATTATATAATTCACAAGGAATGTTCATACCAAATGCACCAGCGATCAAAGTTTCAACAGCAATAGCAAACGATGCAATGGTCAATGTCAACTGAAGCTGAATAAGTTCATTTCTATGGTTATCGAGTTGGATGTTGACATAATCTTCTGTATCATCAATATACTCCCTAACCTGCAAATCGGTAGCCAATAAGAAGTAAGAACCATACCACTTCTCAAGAACGATAAAATGAAACAACATCCAAGTCTCCAGTCATATTCTCACAGTACTGGTATTACAAAAAAACAATATGTACCAGCTTCTAAGAATCAAATTTAGCCGAAATTCCAAAAATAAAATATGCATAGCCAAACCCAACATCATGGTCCATGAAACATAGACTGATTTCCTTTCCACCTCTTCCGCCCCCTCCTTTTGGGGATCGAGATAACAGCAGTCTTTCTACTAGTTCATTTGTAATCAAGAAAAGGAAACCACTAGCTTTCCAACCAGCCAGAGAATACCATGTTTCCTAAATCCTGAATTAAAACATAAAACATACTTCATACTTGGACAATAGTCACAAAACTACCGGTACCTAAGCATTATCTCTAAAATTATGGTAACAAAAATTGCTGGCCCCTATTGGGTGCAGGATTAAATAAATTTCTGTAAGCGTGGGAATCCTTAGGGCATGTTCCCAGTATCATCAAACTGAAACTGGCAACAACACCCCTCCCTCCATCCTCAAAGAGAGAGAGAGAGAGAGAGAGAGATTAAAGATTTCTTTAGAAAGAATCACATGTTAGAACTCCCAACTAAGTTTGTCCAGTCGGAGTCATGTTATGTGGAAAATATGTATATGAATTTTATCATCTAAAAGCATGAGAGCGCAGTAAAATTGGATAAAATGATAAAATCAAAATAGAGAATGACAGTTTCAATCTTCAATATTGAACACAGACATGACTTTAGCAGAATCTGGTCATAAGAACACTTACAGACAGTATCTTGTTACGAGTTCCATCCAACTGCATAAAATATGCCTCAAGCAACATCTCCAATTCCTCCACATCATTATCATCCCCAAAGTTGCTAGTCACAAGACTTCCACTTCTGTTAGAACTAAGTCGACGAACAACAAGTGCAGTATTAGAAAGGTTATTTGATGTTGCGGCTCCTGAGTGAGCCTCAAATTGCTGATTCAGCAACCACTTCCTTGTCAAATATAATTGTGCCATATCTTCATTGTCATCTAACAGATGTTCAATTTCATCTCGCACCTGTAAAAGTGGGTCATACATTTCCTAAGTATCATATAACTCAGATGGTAGAATGAATCATCAGATAAAGGTACCTTCAATTAACCTGCAACTGCAAGAATTTTTTCTTAATAAAACAGAGAAAAATGGCCTCTTCTATAGGTTAGCCTATTGATGTAAAAAAGGAAGCACAACAATTATGGGGGGAGGAGAGAAAAAACTATTCTCAGTGACTTGCAGCAACCTTGAAAAATGTGAAGACTAGCAAAAGGATAATGACTATGGTAAAACTAAAGTAAAAGAAACAAACGCAATGAAAAAAAAGGACGAACCACAGGAAGAAGAATATTGTTCTAATTGGACAGCATACCTTTTGCACGCGTGCCAGCAAACGTGTAAGGTTGCTCTTCAAACTTCGCACATGTTCAAGATTCTTGGTGCTAACATTCTTAGCCAATTCATCTAATACAGGGTAAGCACCTCTCTCAAGGTCTGCCACACTTGAGTCCAGATAAGTACAGACAACTTCTAAAGCAATCTCCAAAACTTGAAACTCAAATGGAAGCTCAGCCTGCAAACCATCAGCAGCCTCTGGCACAGGTAACCATTGTCTGCCAGTAGAAACCTGCATTTCGTTTTCTTGCTCGTCTGCAGGTCCATGTAGTTTAGGTTGAGTTTTACATGGAAGTTGTTGCCTGAGTTGTTCAACAAATGGAAGAACCTCCTGGCGGAGAGGATCAAGTAATAGCACTTCTTCAGCTGTGACTATAGCCTTTATAAATTCCAAATTAACTACCATTGCTCTCTCTCTGGCTGCAAAGAGAAGTACATGTAATTCAATTTTTCATCAATCATAAGAACTTCCAAACAAGGAGGGGAATGACAATATTAAGTAAGAAGAATAGAACCACTGCACCTATAAATGTGTATAAAGATTTGAACCCCGGAAGAGAATTGGTAAACATAGACATGTTACCAAAACAAACAAAATATTCCTCCACATAAAAGTTAAAATGCAACATGAAGATAGGTCAGAATACAAGAGGAGGAACAATGAAGACACGTGATTGAACCTATGTATTGTTCAACAGTTAAAGATATTGGAAAACTCAAACAGCAACCATAGTCAGCATCTGCATTTTATGGTAAATTAGAAGTTGTTATCACTTATCACCACTTGAACTACAAATTCTAACTAAATCCCTACCCACCCCATCCATCTAAGCTAAGCCCGGGTGGCATAGTCAGCATATGTTGGGAAGCGACATTAAAAATTCGATTAAATACATTTGACCTCCCTAAAGTATAGCTGTTTCTCAACTTAGCCCCCAAAGTTTTCTTTTTATCACATAACCCTTAGTGTTTAGTTTCAAGTTAAAACATTACTTGTTTCAAATTAAAGTCAAGCAGACCATTAAGGCACACGGACACCACATGACCTTACCATTACTAAAACACAGTTTTTCTTTATCTTAATTGGATTAACTTATTTTGTGTTCAAAACAGCTTATGATCAAAGGCTCTTGGGGGAAAAACGATTATTGCCCCCATAATAATAAAAACCAAACATGCTATTAAGCTCCTGAACTTTGTTCATTTTACCAGGGGTGCTCGGTTTTTAGTATGTGGAGGCTTACTTCCATTAAATTTAACTGAAAAAAGTGACGTTTCCACTTAAAACCAAATTACATGGGGGTTTCAATGATAAAAAACAAAACAAAACTTCAAGGAGATATACTTCAAGGGCAAAATGAAAATGTATTACCCTAGAAATACTCGATTGTTTGTAGATAAAGGTAATGAAGCAACACAAAGCAATGAATGAAAACACATCCAGTATGTAAGGTTTTACAAAATTATTCCATCCAAACTCCAAAGCATTTATAGTCAGTTCCGGCATGCATTTACACAATCACAAACAAAATGAATGACAAATCTCAAGAAAAAGAGGAACAGCAAAATGGCTATTACAATTCTGAAATGCTGATAACTGATCACACGCTGCAAATAGTATCCTACTTTTTCACCATCCAACAAACCCCCCATATTCCACCGTGCTCCTTCAGAACAGAACAACAATCAAACAATGCACAATGCGAATTTCTTTGTGATACCCCATCTTTCAATCCAAAAACACAGAATCCATCAAAACATAGGGAAAGGAACCATAGCACAATCATTTTTTCACCAACCAAAATTTCAAAATTAAAACATAGCTCAACATGGTTCCATCAAAATGAGCATTGCAATCAAACATTCAGCGGAGAAACCCTAAAGCTAAAATAAAACCAGAAAATTCAAAATCAAAATTCAATTACCAAGGATATTAGAGGAGTGAGAGAAGACAGGGCCCAAAATCCTCAAATCCCTAGCAGGAATCGCGGCGTGGCGGATGATCATATTCTTGTCCCACTCCACGAGCTCCGACCGACCCGACCGGTCAACCCGCATCCACAACCTTGCTCCGCCGGTCTTCTTCTTCATCTTCGTCACCGCAGCGCCGTTGTTGGCGTTATTATCGCCAGGGGATAAGGCTATCGCGGGCGGCGGCGTCACCATCGGAGACTGTGGCGGCCCCGCAGGCTTCTTGTGGCGGCGGCGGGAGACTGAGCGGCGGAAGGAGAAGGGGCCCTTACCCATTATTAATTATTATTTAATATTTGAATGTTGGATAGCGATAATATGAAAGAGAATCTTCTTCTAGTTCCTGTTCTTCTTCTCCACTTTGATCTTCCATACATTAACGCAACCTGTTTGGTTTGTTTAGAGCATACAGATACATAAAAGGAAGAGCAGGTAGGAATCATGAATAAATTACGATACGTACCATTTGGAATTAATATAAAAAAGGGAAAATATATTACCTCCTTTTTATAATATCTCTGGTTCGAGGTTTGACTTTAGCTGGCAAAAGTATAAGATACGATGTCGTTTCGTGTAAGCTTTTTAAGCTATTAAACGACCACAGTGGGAGTCGAACCCACGACCTTCTGATCCGAAGTCAGACGCGCTAATCCACTGCGCTATGCGGTCTCAGATGAAAGGCATACATGAATCATTTTTTTTATAAAAGAACCATTAGCACGTCGGTCCACTAATTAGACTTAAAATTTTCTATATTCAAGAGTTTTACTAAAAAGTATTTCATACTAATATAAAGGTTGAGTTCATATTTTTACTGTATATTACACGTGTCAGTTTTTTCTGTATTCTAGGTCCCAATTTGTAGTGGGGTCACTTTTCATCTATTTTCATTTCAATTTTTTATTATTTTTTGTGGCATTAACTAAAATAGCGTAGACCACCTGAAGTAAGACAAAACTTATGTGCAATTTCTTAACTACATAAGGTGTGGTTTCCAATGAGAATGAGAAGAATATATGTATTAAGGTTGTTATACATGTTATATTTTTATTGATCAACTATGATTATCATTCTCATTGAAAACAAACATCTTATATACTCAACGGATGTACCAAAGTTTTCTCACCTAAACTATTGCATTGCCTTAGACGGCTGTCATGCACTTTTGATATTTTTATTTATTTTTTTCCTTCAATCTCTTTTTATTTATTTTTACAGCTCAAATTTGTTTCCTTTTTTTTCGTTTAATTGTTGAGTTGATCCCTGAACTATTTAGGAATTTTCAATCAGGTTCCTAAACTAAAAAAATTATTAATTAGGTCCCTAAACTTATATAAAATTTTCAATTAGGTCCCTAAAGTAAAAATGTAAATATATCAAATAAAAAATAAAAAAATGATATATGATGAAATTTGAAAAATGTTATAGTTTGAGATAATAATAAAATGACAAAAAATGATATGAGAAAAAACTCATTATTTAAAATAATAATAATAATAATAATAATAAAATAAATAAAACTTAGTGAGAAAAAATATTGTTTACCATAATAATTAAATAAAATAAATAATTTTGAAAGACAAAATTTAGTTCTTGAAATGATAATAACAAAATAATGAAATATGAAATTGTGGCAGAAAATTCATGTTTTATAAAAAAAAAATTAATTTATTAAAATGAGTCAAATATTTAATATTTGAAAAAAATAATAATAATAAAAATTGGCATAGCGAGAAAAAAATATTAAAAAATTTAATAAAAACCTCAATTAAAATATAGAATAACATAATAAATAATAAAATAAATTAAATGACTCAAAATAAAATTGACAATCAAACTAGATGTGATATTTACTTAACTAGGTTCTTAATTTTATTTATTATTTCAAATAATAATTATGTTGTTAATTGAGGTTTATTAGTTTAATCTCTTAATATTTTGTTATAAAACATGGATTTTCTAGCACAATTTCATGTTTCATTATTTAATCAAATTTATCTATTTTTATTTAATTATTGTGCTAAACAATAATTTTTTTCACTAAGTTTTATTTTTCATTTTATTATTATTATAATAATAATAAATAGTGGGTTTTTTTCTCTTATATTCATCTTTTGTCATTTTATTATTATATCAAACAATATTTCCCCCCCTAAATTTCATCATCTATATTTATTACTTTTTATTTTATATAGTCACAAGGGATCTAATTGAAAATTTTATATAAGTTCATCGACCCAATTACAAACTTTTTAGTTTAGGGATCTAACTGAAAATTTTATATAAGTTTAGGGACCTAATTAGAAAATTTTTTAGTTCAGGGACCTAATTGAAAATTCTCAAATAGTTCAGGGACTAACTCAATAATTAAAACTTTTTTTTAGCAATGTGACAGAGGTGCGTTAATTGTATTCTAACCCATCCGAATGTTTTTTTTTTCCAAAAAAAAAAATGATTTCTTTGTGGTCAAGTTTTTTTTTTTTCATGTATTATCATTCATCTTTGTTTGCTTCGATGATGGTTAATTTAAATGTAGTCATTAACATTTGATGAAAACTAGGTTGGATTGTTTATTGCTATGGCAACCATTTATAAGTCTTTTGAAAGTTAAGAGTTTAATCAATTGAAATTTAAATAAAGAAAGAACAAATTTATGTTACCATATCACTATAAAACATATCAAAAATAAATTTTTGTTCGTGTAATTAAGAAAATGTTTTCTTTATAATATTGAATATAGGTAAATGCAAAGAGGAAAGGGAAATAAAACATAATTTCAATGGAGTGAAACAAAGATTGAGAGAAGTTAGACACACCATATAGGAGAAGATGCGGGTGTGGGTGTGAAGGAATTGTTGAAGCCAAAATGTGAAATAAGTAAAGAAAGGATTTGGTACATTGGACTTATTAGTCAAATTGAATGAGATTGAGCCGATTGTCTACTATGGCCTATTTACATGAAACAATCCCTATTACTTCTATGTTAATGGCCGCAACTTCTTATCATGAATGTATAGGTCATAAATCTAACTACTGACACCAATTGCACAATGTTTTGGAGTTCAATTTTTTTTAACCACGTACTTAGTCTAATTGTTATTTTTATTATTGCATTGTGTAATGTTGCTATTGATATGATAGACTTAATTAGGGTTAATGCCAAATAAAGGTTATGCAATTGTAAATGTACAAATCAAGTTATTAATGATAACAATACTATCAAATAATAATAATAATTGCGACGCACCGGTTAAAAAAACCAGTAGTTATAAAAGACCACGAGCAAAAACATGTTTAATTCATTATGTATTTAATATGTTTTTATAGTTTGAATTGGCATAATTTAGGTTGAATTTTTAAAAATGTTTCATATGATACCTAGGGGTGTTCATCAACCGATCCAATCCAATGTCAACCGCACTAACCGAACCGAAAAACCGACAACCGAAATAACCGAAAACCGAAATAACCGCAAACCGAAAAAAACCGAAAATTTTCATTGGATTGGATCGGATTTCGGATCCTATATATAAAACCGATCCAATCCAAACCGAACCGAAATTATTTAGTTCAATGAAAATAATTTGATCTTTATATTATAAAAGTAGTTATTAGTCTTTATATTTTTATAAGTTATCATCTAGTCCTTATATTAGAGAGTTTAATTGGTATGTAAATGTAATGTTAGTGTAAAAACTTTTACACTGTTAACCAATTATAAATCATGTTATGAGTGACTTTTAATATATTTAGGACAATAATCAAACATTTATAATAATTTAACAATTTATAATTAGGTGATAGTGTAAAATATCTTTACGCATGAGAGTGTATATCAATTCATGTATATCCCGTTAAAACACTAATTATAAATTGTCAAATGTCAATATAATATTTTAAAATTAATTTTTATTTTAAATAAGTAACAAATTCATATAACTATTTAAATACTCGATCAAATCCAAATCGAACCGAAATATTGGATGTTCTTTGATGTAAATAACTACGTAAATATGTATCGATAAAAACCGAATTATCCAATCCAATCCAAACCGCATTTGATTTGATCGGATCGGATCAGATTTTTTGAGGAAGCAAACCGATCCAATCCAAACCGCATGTTATTTTTATCATTGGATCGGATGACTTTTTTACTCAAAACCGATCCAATCCAATCCGCGAATACCCCTAATTATTGATACCCAATTCACTCGTGTCAACTTTTTGCTCAGTTTTCCTATAAAAAAAAAAAACTTTTTGCTCAGTTTACGATGGTCACACCCACAACAACTGCCCATATTGATGCTATTGAGATAATTATATCAAACAATCATGATGCCCGTTTTTGTCATGTTTTCTCGTATTAGATTCAGTTAGTGTGAATTCCTACATAAAATGAGACAATAAAACTATAGTCACTGTTACACATTATTAAATAATTTAAAGGTGAATAATTTCTTTATTTTTTAAGTCAGTTGGTACAGTCCGTTTTTTTTATTTTTTTATTTAGAGATAGAATCACAATTTTTCCTGACAAAGAATGGACAATGATCCTCTAGAGCTACCAAAATGTGCAGCTCCCCATTTGATGGTTGACATTTTTTAACCGAATTCTCTTTCATTATTATCATAAAAATAAGGGTTTATATTATATGCAGTGTTCTGAACCATACCAAATCAATTCATTGTTTGTCAATCCTCACCATATCTATCCAATATGAATGATTCATTGTTAGATGGCCTATACCAAATAAATTCCAAACGTTTGTCAATCATCACCATAGTAAACCTTAAAAAAAAATTGGTTCCGGTAATGTTTCTTCTCATAGTCCAAGTACATGGTTGGAAAAAAGAAAGAAAGAAGAAAACCCATATTCAGTTGCTATGGGAAATGGAGGACCCTGGAGAAAAGACAATACGATGTGTATGATGATAACTACTATGGTGCATTTGTCGGTATTTACCAATCATAGAAATATACACTTTTAAGTCACAATTATGGGAAGTTTTTACTTGTGTCAATCTCTAAGGGTATGTTTGGATGGAATGGAGGGGGATGCGATGGGATGGAATGGAATGGTATTCCATTGTTTGGATTGTGTAAAAGAGGATGGAATGGAATGGAACTCAATGGAACTCATTCCATCCTATATTCCATCACTTATACTCATCTTTCTTCATCTCCAATTTGGGCGGAATGGGATGGAATGGAAGATTAGATGCTTTATAAAGTTATAACTCATTCCATTCCGTTCACCTTTCAAACAATGGAGTGACAACTTTGTTCCATTCCATCATAAAATATCCAAACAACGGAACGAAACTTTTATTCCATTCCGTTCCATTCTACTCCATTTCATTATATTTCATTCCACTCCATTCCATTACTTTCCATCAATCCAAACATAGCCTAAGAGATGTCTTGAAGAGCTAATCATAATCTATTTTTCATAATTGGAAATTTATGAAGGGATCGGTTATTAGTGACATTTTTGTAAATAAATGCTCATATCAGTGATAGATGTAATGGGTTTTTATTGGGGACTTTTGGCAACGGGCTGAGCAATGTAAGGGATGCTTTGAAGGTATATTTGGTTTCTGATTTCAATACAAAATTCAAAATTCAAATTTGATATGGGCAACTGGGTCCATCATTCTTCAAGGTGTGCTTGGTCCTAGGGAGGTACTCCCTTCGATCACTATTATAAGTAAAAACTGAATAAAACACACATATTGAGGTAGTTAGTTGATCTCATTTAAAAGAGTCATTGAGAATAAAAAATTATGTTTGTTACCTAAATTGTCCTTCCTCTTATTTATTAAGTTTGTATTGTTGAGAATAAAAGGAACCATTGAAAAATAAAATTTATATTAAGACTAAAGGCCCAATTTGGTCCATAAGAAAAACAATCGGGTCTGAAATAGTCCCTATCCAAAAAAAAACTATCCATTTAGTCCTTAAGAATGTGTTTATCGGGACAGATTAGTCCATCTGTGAGTTGACCACCTTTGACCACAGGTTACTTGCTGACGTGTCAGTATCCATTTCTCAGAAACCAAAACGCATGCCGTTTCTCCTCCCAGGGGAACTGAATTTCCTTCTTCTTCCTCCAGCTTCGACGTTTCTCCTCCCAGGGGAACTGAATTTCCTTCTTCTTCCACCCAGGGGAACTGAATTTCCTTCTTCTTCCTCCAGCTTCGTTCACATTTGCTCTGCAAAGAAAGACCACACGAAGGAGAAGAAGTGAAGGGGTTCGCGTCTTCCAACTAGCTCAAGGGTGAAGAATCGTGTGAATCAATCCGATTTCTGAAGGTAATGTTTCTTATTCTTCCCTAATCTCTATGCTTTTGGGTTTTTCGTGTTTGAAATGTGGAGAATCGAGTGTTAGGGTTTAGGGTTTGTGTTATTGATGATTTTGGCTTTCTCATGCATGGGTGGGTCTGATGTTTCTGTGGTCCCTTCTTCATTGTTTATCCATTTTTGGATTGTTGAATGCTTATTTTACATACAAATGTGGTCCCTTTGTCAATGTGTTGGGTGTGTGTCATTTGGGTGTCGTTTATGTGGGCCCATGTGTTGGGTGTCCCTTTAACTTCTGCTGAGTTGTTTGTTTGTTTCTTGTTTGCAGATGATTACACATATTCGCTTCTTTGTTCACCATGGAGGAAAGCTGGTAAGGCAGGATGGGGTACTGAAATACATTGATGGGAGGGTCAACACCATGCCACCAATTGATGTTGACTTAGTCAACTATTTTGATTTGGTGGTGATGTTCAAGAACTTGGGGTACTATGACTTCAAGGCTATGTGGTGGATGCATCCGGGTCGTAAGGATTTTGTGACTGGTTTAAGACCAGTTGAGGGAGACAATGACATCAGCCGCATGTGTGAGGTTGCTATGGAGTACAAGGCTGGAGAGTATTACACAATGCACTTGTATTTTGAGCATCTGGTTCTAGGTGTGCAATAGAAGAAAGGATGTTGCATCTGAAGAAGCTCCAGGCAGCCAACAAAACAAAGTTAGAAAGAGGTATGAAGTCAGGTGCTTTAAGTGTAGAGAAGCTGGACATTATGAGAAGACTTGCAAGGGACCATCTAGACCTGAAGTTGCTAGGAAAAGGCGCCCAAAGAAGCCTATAGAAAATGCAGCACAAGAAGAGGTGCCATTGACACAATCACAGCCTCAGGAAGAAAATGCAACACAGGTAACTAGGTGTACAAAGTTTTGGGTTGTATTCATGTGTAATTTTCTTATGACATTTATTTTGTTTCAGACTCAGGAACCAGTTGAAGGAAACCAACAACCTATTCAAGGAACGCATACTACAGACTCTGCAATTCCACAAGAGACTAATCTGTCTTATATGAATTTTGTAAGGGACCATTTTGGCCCACTAAACATTTTGTAAGGAACCATTTTGGCCCATGCTATTTACATGTTCAAAATTCCTCACTGGTCCGATCTGTCTGATTTCAGGAAATGAGTGATCAGAGTACACCACCGCTGCCACCAGCTATAAGGCCAACACCTATCAGGCCACGTGGGACAGTTAGACCACGTTTAACTCTACCCCCTTTCACCCCAAGTCCTTCATCAGTAGTGGGAATACAATCAATACGACCACCACCACCTCCAGTTAGGCCATACAGAGCTCCAACATATGCTCAGGGTGAGGGAACTGTGTCAAACGAGACATTGGCAGCAGCAAGTAGTGAGACTGCAGAGAGGCTATTCAAGTTCATTCCAACACCTGGATACAAACCACCACCACCACCACTGCAAGATAATGGCAAGAAGAAAAAAATGAAGAGTGAAGTGACAATACAGAAGGAATTGAGCAACAGATTGAATACATTTGGACATTTGGTCCTCTTTTTGAGTTTTCAGTAGTTTACTAGGTTATATGTTCTAGTTATTTATGACAATGTTTTGTGTTTTATCTTGTTGTTTGGTACATTATAAGGTTATTTTGACAATGACATGATATATTTGTAATGAATTGACAATGCATATGAATGAAAAGTACATTTTGGAGTTATTTTGTTGGTATTATTTACCTTTCACCTCTTTTACAACTTTGATTAGAAAAACAGAAATTTCCATTTCATTATAAAAGCCAAAAGGCATGGATTACATAACTTTTTCACCCAAATATTACAACCTCATACTAACCTAACTTTCCATGACATTTACACTACTTCCATACATAAAATATCATAACCATAACAACAAAAACCAAGGCAACCCCTATCACAACTCCGAATGATCTTTGGAGATAAACAACATCTTTGGATATAAGCAACATCTTGACTTGCATTTCATTCATCTTTGCTTTCATCTCAGTTATTTCCATCTCCACCTGAGGAATTCTCCCATCTCCCATCTCCATTCCCATCTCCTTAAGTCTCTCTTGTTCCATTTGCGCCTCATATATATCCACCCACACAAATGTGCCACAATGTGGTTTCTTCTCCTGCAACCAAAACCAGCAAGAATGTAAAGATGACAGGCCAACCAATATGGAACTAAAGTAAGGGATTCATTACCTTATATAAAGGGCAGCCATAGAAGGGTCTGTTTGGGTTCTTCAATGTTCTTGAAGTGCTGATGACACAGGGTCTCTTACAAATGCAACATGGAGGAGGGAACTTTGGGGTTACAATGCTTGCGGAAGCACTCCAACTATAGTCACGGCTGGACACATTGTTAGATGCCCAACTCATTTTAATGCTGGTCCAACAATGGAAGGAGGGCGAAATAGAAATTAGGGATTCAGTAAGAATTGATGAGGGAAAGGGTGCGCAGTACCGAGGGTAGTGATCAGATAGGGGAAGGAGAAGAAGAATGTTTATAATGGCGAGGGAGAACAAGTCCTAGGGTTGGGAGGAAGAAGAAGGAAATTCAGTTCCCCTGGGAGGAGAAACGTCGAAGCTAGAGGAAGAAGAAGGAAATTCAGTTCCCCCGGGAGGAGAAACGGCATGCGTTTTGGTTTCTGAGAAATGGATACTGACACGCCAGCAAGTAACCTGCGGTCAAAGGTGGTCAACTCACAGATGGACTAATTTGTCCTAGTAAACACATTCTTAAGGACTAAATGGATAGTTTTTTTTTATAGGGACTATTTCAGACCCGATTGTTTTTCTCAGGAACCAAATTGGGCCTCTAGTCTTATATTAAATGAAGGGTATTTTGAGAATAAGATAAAAGTTGTTGAAATTTGTTTATAGGCTTAATTGCACTTTTGGTCCCCCAAGTATTGATAATGTGCGATTTTGGTCCCCCACTTTTTTTTTTAGCGCATTTGGTCCCCCAAGTTTTCATTTGTGCCAATATGGTCCTTCCGTCCATCCCTGTTAAATTGGTAACGGAAATTGATTAAATATATTAATTTTTTATTTTTAAATTAATAAATTTTAAAATTTTAAATATTTAAAAATGTGCAGATTTGGTCCCTCAATTATTTGTTATGTGCGATTTTAGTCCCTCAATTTTTTTCAAAGGCATTTGATCCCCTTAATTTTTCAAGTAACATGTTATTAAAATCACAGTAATAAATCTGCTATGAAAATCACATTAATAACTATTGACATCATTCATTAACCATTGTGATAAGGTTCATTACAAAAGAGAACAATAAACATCCATCCAATTCAAAAAGGGCATCAAAAACAGCTAATACAAAAGGATGCCATCACAAAATATGAGAATTTGTATGCTTCATATGGCCATTATAAATTGGCATTACACAAAAAAACGTGCAGCACTATCCTAAAGGCACCATGAGGGACTACAACCAAAAGAAAAGTGCATCATTATCCTAAACTTGACTTTGTCATTGACTTGTTTGAGTTGTTCCATTACTTGGTTGGCTAGGTCCTTGGCTTGCTTGAATTGTGATTGTAGATGCTTGACTTTGTTGCTCATTCCCTGTAGCATGTGAGGCTGCATCATTCCTTGCATTTTTCCTTACATTTTTCCTTGATGTGGCAGCACCTCCTTGTGCAGGGTGCTCAACCTGAGTGTTAGCCCGCAACAATGAAAAATAGAATCAATCACAAAGAATGTAAAATAAGTACATTAACACAGTGACAAACATTACAAACCTTATTCCCTCCTTTAGGTATGACCCTGTCAGCAGCTGATTTACCCTTACAAGTGGCCTTACATGGCCTTGTTTACCACAAGTGGTGCACCTCACAGTCTTAATTTTCCGGCGCAGCTTATGAGGATTCTTTGGCTCATCATTTGTTTTCATCCTCTGCTTCTTTGGCCTTCCAGGAGCTCTCCTCATGTAGGGTGGATTAATTGACTCACTGTCAATAATTGGCCATAGTTTGGGCTCATTACAAGGCATAATAATGTGACTATAAGTGTTCAGGAATGTTTGTTTGCTGCCACATGAAACTTATAAGTCAGTACACACAATAACATACAACTTAAATAGAAATTGACAACAAAAACAGTAAGAAACATACCTATAACAAGCTGCCACATAGTCTTCAGGCATGTAGTTGTTACTCCACAAGCAAGCCACAACATGGCAGCACGGGATACCAGTGAGGTCCCATTTCCTACATGCACAGGACAACTTCCCTAAATCTACCACATATTTGTCTTGGCCCCTTTTAACTTCAAACAATGAATAAGACTCATCCCCGGACCAGTGAGGATTCCATCCATCCGCGTGTCTCTTTATCTTCTCTAGTGTTCGTTGTATCATTGGACAAATTGTGCCCTTGTACCTGAGCATGGTGTCCCTTAGTGTCACAAACCTGTCATATATGTAGAATTTGAGTCCCTCTACCAGTGAGATAATGGGTTTGTCCCTATACTCCAAAATTGCTCGGTTAAACGCTTCACACATATTATTGACCTGCAGGTCACAATGAGAGTATGTGCAGTAAGCAGATCTGGTCCACATTCTTGGTGGAAGCTCCTTCATGTCTTGCCAAGCCTGCTCATTCAAAGACTTAAGGTGTTCCATTGCTCTTTCATGTTCTGGGACCGTTGTTGCTCTAGCAGCCATCCACATTGCATCCTTCATGTCACTCCCAGGGTATTTCTTCCTCCAATTTCCATAAAGATGTTTGACACAGAGCCTATGCTCAACATGTTCACTTATGCCATCGAGGGTTGCAACAAGACCCTACAACATACACTTTGTTATTGTAATAAAATCATAAAGTAATGTACTAAACTAATTGTATGTACTAAACTAATAAAATCATAAAAATATAGTACCTTCTGCTGATCCGATATGAATGACCACCTCTTCTTCTCAATCCCATCCAAATCTTGCAACAATAACTCCACAAACCAACCCCAAGCATCCTTTGTCTCAGCCTCAACTATTGCAAATTCTATAGGAAGCATTTGATTATTGCCATCCTTCCCTATAGCAGTAAGTAATTGTCCACCATAAAACCCTTTTAAGAAACAACCATCCAATCCTATCAATGGTCTGCAATAGGCCACAAAAGCAGCCTTACATGCCTGGAAACAAACATACATCCTCTAAAAAACTGGACCTTTTTGACCAACAGTACATTTGATGATGATTGTGCTGCCAGTATTACTTCTCTTCAACTCTTCAGCATAGCTCCTAAGATTGGTGTACTGCTCAGTAACAGACCCTTCAATAAGCTCAATTGCCTTTCTTTTTGCCCTGTAGGCCTGAAATCTTGACAGGTGTACTCCCCACTTTTCCTTTGAATCTTCAACCAATGATTTGGACTTATAGGTAGGTGTGTGTGTCAAGGTGGGTATGAATTTCCTAGCAAGCAATTTAGGCTTGGCTTGTCTGTTTTTGGCAATCCTATGACAAGTGTGATCAGTTATAGCAGTCACAACTTGAAAATAGGAGCTGCTAGGAGGTTTAGAAACTCTAACATAAAAAGGACACTCTTTCATACACTTTATGACTATTCTTTTTTTGTCATTTTTAGACATGTATACATTCTTTTTATCTTTCAATGCATACTCCTTAACAGCATCTCTCACCAAGGCTGCACATGTAAATGTCATTCCAATGTCAAATTTCACCTTACCTTCCCCTTCAGGCATCTTAAACTTGGGATGCCTAGCTCTTGGACTCTCCTCTTCATCACTCTTAGGTGGAGTGTCCAAGTCAGATGAGGCTCCATCTTCATCAAGCAAATCTGCAGCTGATGTAGGAGCAAGATTCCTTGAAGATGCAGGTCTAACAGTTGAATCTTGCCCAACAGTTGCATCAAGCATATTTGTCCACCAATCCCACCCTTCATCGTAGTCACTATCATCCAAAGAGACTTCACTTTCACTATCTTCATCACTATTAGCCATATACTCCTCATCCTCTGAGTCTTCAAACTCGGAGGGACTATCTTGCGGCTCTCCCACATCCATCCCATGCCTTTCATCCTCCTCTACTACCCTAACAAGAGCATCAACTGTATGCTCTACAAACACATCCACCCATTCAATACCATTCACATCACTTAGGAACTGAATAACATCCTTATCATTGTTTAAAGGCCTTAAACCAGTGTCCAGATCTAGGCTTGGATGCCTATACCACAAAGCATTAACTGTAGCATAACCTAACGATTTCACATATTTAGCTACTTCAATGGCACTTATGTGGTCTAGATCCCACCCATCATGCATTTCATGCAGCTGACCCCATACATAAGTGACAGTAGGTTCTTTAACTAAGACACCCCCATGGTGAATTCATAATTTCACCTCTTGGAATACAGTCGGCCTAGTAAACAAATACAACAAAGGGACCATACCATTAAGCAAATCAAACTACAGAAAATACAAGGACCACACCATTAAACAAACCAAGAAATTGATCTGACATGTGGGGACCACCTACTGAGCAAGGGACCACAATTTTTTTTGTCAAACAACAACCACACAGCAACACAAAGCATAAAAAAGTGCATTTATAGTGAATAAAGAAAGCATGCAAAACATTCACACATCAGAACCCTATGCAACAGCAAACAAACAAACCACAACACGACAACTAAGATATTTCAAGTGAATAAAGAAAGGGAGAGCAAGTACGTACACTGAGAGGACATTGTCAGCAAGTTTGGAGCCTCCCCAGAAACGTGGGTCATCCTTTTCAAAGCTCATTTCGTCGTGCTTCGTCGCAGATTGCTCGTCGTGCGTGCTAGGGTTCGTGGGTTCGTCGCAGATGAGGGTGTTCGTCGTAAGTCAGGACGGTCGCATGCCAGTGTCGTCGCAGGTTGTGGGTTCATCGCAGAGAAGGAGTTTCGGGTTCGTCGCAGAGAAGGAGTTTCGGGTTCGTCGCTAGCTGTGTGCGGGAAGGGAATTTGGGAAATAAAGTAGATTTAGGGTTTTGTTTTCACAATTTGGGGTGGGCCGCATGTGTCATGGTTTACAGAGTTAAAATTTTAAAATTTATTAATTTAAAAATAAAAAATTAATATATTTAATCAATTTCTGTTACCAATTTAACAGGGATGGACGGAAGGACCATATTGACACAAATGAAAAACTTGGGATCAAATGCGCTTAAAAAAAAGTGAGGGACCAAAATTGCACATTATCAATACTTGGGTACCAAAAGTGCAATTAAAGCAAAAGACTAAACCCCCAATTTGGTCCCTAAGAAAAACACTCGGGTCTGAAATAGTCCCTAACCAAAAAAAACTATCCATTTAGTCCTTAAGAATGTATTTCCGGGACAGATTAGTCCTTCCGTCAGTTGACCACCTTTGATCGCAGGTAAAATGCTGACGTGTCGGTTTCCATTCCAAAACGGCAGGTCGTTTCTTTCTTCTTCTTCTTATCTTTTTGCCTTATCTTTTTGCCTCCTCCTCCATCATCGGTTCTCCTTCTCCATCAGCTGCATCTTCTCCATGTCACACACTCCTCCGCTCTAATTTTCCATCTCCCACCCCAGAATCAACCAACAACATCCATGAATGAAACCCAAAAATAAAGAACATAAAAATCTAAAACCTCAAAAAGAAAAAGAAATAAAAAAACTAAGAACAAAGAACATGAAAATTTTAACCAAAGCAAAGAACATGAAAAATTTAAAACCAAAACAAAGAACATCAAAGACTGTGAACAAAATCAACCCAGAAACAATCAACCCAAAACCTCAAAACATAACCCAGAATCAACTCAAATCTTGACCCGAATCAACGAAGTCGACAAATCTTCCACTTCCCCTTCGAGATTTGACAAAAAAAAAATATTCAACTTCTCTTCTCTCTCTTTTTGCTATAGTTCCAACCTCTCTTTTACAGATTACTCTTTCATATCAACAAATCTATGCTACTTCTGATTTCGACCCAGACCCGCGTCCCTCGCCGTGCGCTCGTCAATAGCCATCTACTCGTCTCAAGACCGCCCCCACGTGGCTTACCTACACTTGAGTCTTTTGTCCCACCCGCCGCCACTATTACTCGCTCCGCCATCAGTCACTCTGGTCTGCCCTGCTCCGCGACCGCCGTCAGCCAGATCTGTCATCCTCCTCTCATCGGGACCACATCGCTTCTAGAACAATCCAGGCTTCCTTGTTTCTTGGCTATTCACTGTAATTACAGCAATTCTCCACCTTCTTCCTCCACCTTTCCTATCTCCATTATCTGTTTGTTAGGTCTCGTGGAAGAAGAAGAAGAAGCTGGAGGAAGAACAAGAAAGAAACGACGAGCCGTTTTGGAATGGAAACCGACACGTCAGCATTTTACCTGCGATCAAAGGTGGTCAACTGACGGAAGGACTAATCTGTCCCGGAAATACATTCTTAAGGACTAAATGGATAGTTTTTTTTTTGTTAGGGACTATTTCAGACCCGAGTATTTTTCTCAGGGACCAAATTGGGGGTTTAGTCAAAGCAAAATCTGCATTTTTTCTTAATGTCTTCGTCTTTCTCTTCTCCCATTCAACGTTTTCCTGACATTTCATCTCTCCCTTCATTGAAGTTTTTGCAGATCTACGAATGATGGAGATGAGTCCGATTTCGAGATCACTAACGATGTCAGCAGACAAGCACCGTCGCTCAGCCACCGACCGCCGTCTCAACTCAATGTTCCGTATCTCATCAGATGGTAGGTTCGATCATCGGCAATCTTCGCTTCGAGAACATCGTATGTGACATCTCCCTCCCTCCCTCCCTGGTTGCTTTCACTGATTGTCCATGTATAAGTTTGTGGTGATTTATTGCTTTTTTTGATGCAGGGATGAAGTGATTATGAAAACAACAACTGGACCCAAGGCAATTTGAGCATGTTACAATTAAGTTTGGAGTTAACTCATAGCTCTATTAAATTGATTTTTTGCTTATGATTCCTATTTTTTACTTTTATGTAAACATGTGGTGTTTGTTTTAACATGCAGATTTTTATTTGATGAGAACTCAGCTGATTACAAATTGTTCTTTTTCTCACTTATGAGGTTTATCTCTATCTGGGCTTTAAAATTTATAAATACTTGTGGGAAAATTTCATATTTTTATCCCTTCAAAGTGCTATTTTCTGAGCATTCAGTGCTAGAAAGAAAGGGGACATAATTTGCTGGATTGTGTTCTAATTTGTATATATATTTTTTAGGTTAATTTCATTATTTTCCGAGAGTTTATTTTTTAATAGGGTTTCAAATTTTTTTAGTATTTTCTGGGAAAAAAAAATATATTTTGACCATTGGAATTACAAAGTTTGTCTGAGCAAATAATCATTCAGTTCTAAGTGATAGTTTTACTTGGTACAATTAGTCTATAGAGTATAGTTTTGAAACTAAACTGAGATTAGTTTATGTAGAAATCGGATTTGATCAACATTTGTTACAGGGATATGACTGTAAACATAATATACCCAAGGCTTTGCAAAGAGTGGTTGTGATTTATCCAAGGGAGATGGGGTTATGATGATTTATACGCTCTTTATTAAACCTGTGGCCCTTTTTACAGAAGCAATTTCAGTATCAATTGAATGGTATCATATCATGCTACTATCCTGTCTTTTGTGCATCTTATGCAAATTTATAAGAAAAGCCTTTTGTTTGGATGGTTTCTCATTCTTCTGAATATATGACTGATCAATTTCTTTCATTAAATATTTGATGTTCCCTTTTGATTGTCATGCTGGATATTTCTTTAAGGGTTTAGGACTCTGTAGTCCAAGCACAAATTTGATGACATTATTCAGTTGCAATTATTCAGGAAATAGACCATTATAGAATACAATTCTTTCTGAATAAGAAACAGGATTTGAATTCCCCTTCCGGTGAATCTAGCTGAAGACTAAGCCTATGGTCAAGTTTAAGATCAACTTTTAGATCTTTCAGATCTTATGCGTATTAGTGAAACATTCTCAACATCAACAATCTCCTACTGGAAATATTGAATTCAATAGCTATTTAGTTGAAAGCTTATGATACCATATCAAATTGGTCAAGATATAAACATTGAGTATCATGTCGTAAATTCCACCTTTTTATTTGACAAGACAATTCCTCCTTATAATAGAGTTCAACAAGGTTTGTGCGTACTTTGGTCATTTTGTCTTAAAGATAAATAAATGCATTATTAGTACCCAGAATCAATTAACTAAAGATCCAATGTCATTAACTTTTGTGTATCACACATTTAGTTTTCATGCCTTCTTATGACCTGCATCCCTGCAAGTGCATTACCATTCAAATGCAATTGGATATGGGCCATATGGCACATGGAAATTATTGTCGACTCCTTTTAGGATTATAAATATTAAATAATAAATACTCTTTAGACAAGTTTAAGATCTGAAAGATCCAACATTAATTCAATCCCAACGTTTTGGTTTTAATCTAATGATGTTGTGGTCAATGCAGGAAAGGAGAGAGAAGCCCATGCTGTAGAAGGGGGTTGGACTATTGTTGTACGCCATAAGGGTAGTAAGGCTAGATATCTACAACTTTCAAAAAAGAGAAACTCAGAGGAATGGTATGATCAGCTTTTATGTGATGTTCAACCATTTTTTTGTATAATGTATAATGTATACTAAAAATTTGTGTTAAAGCAATTACTCTATTATCAAATATAGAACAAAGTTGTTGGTATACGCAGAAGGTGATGCTTTGTTTTGTTGTTTTTAGCTGTTTTTATCTGTTGTTTGTTGGCTTCTTCCCAGATTATTTCTTATCTGATGGCTGTACTTTTTAACCTTTTTAATGAGTTCCTCTTTAATCCATAAAAAAAATGGAATATCATTAGCTCTGTAGAGAGCTGCTCAAGCAGTGCCATTGCATTTTGAAAGCAACATGTGCATGAAGCTGAAAGCCTCACAGTGAGACTCAAAGGAATTGAAGTCAATGAAGGACATTGATGATGTTAATAGCAAACCTTTTGGCCTGTTACTGATCTTAATTTTATTGGAACTTACTGTGTGAGTCTAACTTTATTAGATCAGTTGAGTTCAGTTCTGGCACTATCATGTTTTGTCTTTTAGTTTCCACTTTACAAGATATGTCAAAAATTCCCCTGCTTCTCATTTAGTTACTACTGTTTGGAATTACATTAATAACCTCAATAGTAGTTTCAGCCATATATTGTAACTGATCTCAGTTCATATATAACTTTTGTTCTTCTGAGAGAATGTACCCGACGAGACATTATCAAGGTGAGTGTGCTATGTTTCTGTGCTAAACATTATCAAAAGTGTATACATCTACGTTTTGAACTGGTGCTTACATGGAAGAGGATGTCTATAATGGTAGTTGATCCTATGCTTTTAGACTTCCATTGGATGAAGGATGTTTATGATATTATTTCTGCCTCTTTTTGTAATTTTAGGCATAATTGTTCGGGGACTACTAGGGAGATATTGGAGTTATAAAGTCCTTTTTTGATACAAACCTAGCATTAACAGAACATGTTTTTTAACTATCCTGTAAATTTCCGCTACTTTTGGTTCATATCTGATATTGTAATTAGTATCACAAGCTGCTTGGATTAGTGTCACATTTTTCTGATATTGTAATTAGTGTCACATATGATATTATTTCCCTTATCATTTGCCATGTTTATAAATTCTCTTGTGTGCATACTGTAGTATAAGTTAATCTCTTGCAACGCGTCCTTACGCAAGGGTTCCACATTCTTCCTGGTGCTAGAATAGTTGGTCAAACGTCCTTGCAGAAGCTTATATTTGCATAATATTTCATATACTCATTAGGATCAACAACCTGCTGAAATGGATGATCTTTTTGTTATTCTTTGTGTGAGAATATTGTATAATAAGTAGGTTGCACAGTAGACTTGCATGTATTGTATACCACCCCCACCCCAAGCGGTTACCATTGTTGTAACCACTCCAATTAGTTAGCCTTGTAAGATCTAATATAAATATTAGATAAGCACATTCATTGTACAGGGACATATATTCAGTATTACAGATTTCAATTTCTCTTATCTCCCTTATCCCTTCTCTCTTGTCTCTCTCCTCTATGCGCATCACCGCCATCGCCACCTATCAATGCTACACCGCATAGTATCTTCTTCTCCTATGCCTTTCTCATACTCTATTACTAATAAGCTCGATGAGAAAAATTTCGTCCTTTGGCGACAACAGATAGAACCTGTAATCAAGGCTCATCGACTCCACCGTTTCGTTGTTTCTCCCAAGTTTCCTCCTCGTTATCTGAGTGAATCGGATCGCACTTCAAGAACACTAAATCCAGCTTTTTTCGATTAGGAGCAGCAAGATCAGATCCTCCTTTCTTGGCTCCAATCGACGCTTTCTAGTGCGATCCTTTCTCGTGTTCTTGGTTCAGTTCACTCATTTGAACTTTGGGAGAAAATTCATGACTATTTCTACAAACAGACTCATGCGAAAGCTCGTTAGTTACGTTCCGAGCTTCGTGCAACCACACTCAGTGATCGATCTGTGTCTGAATACCTGTTGCGCATCAAGTCTCTTGTTGATTCCCTTGCATCTGTCGGTGATCCTGTTTCTCTTCAAGAACACGTTGATGTGATTCTTGAAGGCTTGCCTGAAGAATTCAGTTCAGTGATTGAGAGCAAGTTTGAGCCATTACCAGTTGATGAAGTTGAAGCTCTTCTTCTTGCACATGAATTACATCAACAAAAGTTTCGAAAGAAAACACTTGCCGATTCCGTATCTGTTAACCTAATGCAGGCATCTGCTTCCAATTCACAATCTTCTTATGATCCTAATTCCTCGCAAATTCATCTTACCCAACAATTTAATCCTGATAGTCTAATGGACATGACTTTCATGGCTCTGGTCGCGGCGGTCGTTTTGGTTGTGGTTGTGACCGTGGCGGTCGTTCAAGCATTCAGTGCCAAGTGTGTCATAAGTATGGTTATACAGCTGATGTGTGCTATAATAGGTTCAACCGAAATTTTCAGCCCTCTCAACCTCCTTGTTTTCATGGCCAAGTCTCAAGCTCTAATGGCTATCAATCTGGATTTTCTGATCAAGGCTTTAGTAATGGTGGTATGGGATATCATTATGGTAATTCTTTTGGTTATCATTCTAGTGGTTTTGGTTCCTCTTCTGCCTGGAATCCCTCTTATCAGCAATATCGTCCACCTCTAGCACCTCTTCCTAATCAGAATCAGATGATACAACTAAATGCTATGGTTACTAACTCGGTTCCTCATGCCAATTAGCAGTGGTTTCCAGATTCTGGTGCCTCTTTTCATGTTACATCAGACTCTCAAAACGTTCAACAAGTAGCACCATTTGAAGGTCCAGATCAGATCTTCATTGGCAATGGCCAAGGTTTGCAAATATGTTCCTCTGGTTCCTCTTCTTTTCAATCCCCTGTTAATCCCTCTGTTTCCCTTGTTCTTCATAAATTATTACATGTTGCTCACATAACAAAAAATCTGATTAGCGTCAGTAAGTTTGCAAAAGACAATTTTGTATACTTCGAGTTTCATCCTAATCATTGTCTTGTTAAATCTTAGGCCAACAATGAAGTTCTCATTCATGGCAATGTTGGACCTGATGGCTTGCACCAGTTTCCAAGCCTCAAGTTTTAGTCCCATGCTTCTAGTGTGAATTCCAACTCATTGTATTATCATGTTCTCGTTAATAGTAATTCACAACCTACATAAAACACTGTATCTTCTAGCTCACCATATGCTTGACATCTTAGGTTAGGGCATCCAAATAATCACACTTTAAGACTTGTATTGCAAAAGTGTAATCTTTCTACATCCAATAAAGTGGAGAATTTGTTCTGTACTGCTTGTTGTATTGGTAAAGCTCATCGTCTTCACTCCCCTGCTTCCTCTACAACCTATACCTCTCCCTTAGAACTAATATACAACGACTTGTGGGGACCTTCTCCCGTTCCTTCCTCCACTAATCATCATTATTACATCACTTTTGTGGACGCTTATTCAAGATTTACTTGGATTTACTTAAAAACAAATCCGATGCCCTTCCCATCTTTAAGCAATTCAAAGTCATGGTTGAACTTCAATTTGGGACAAAGATCAAATCCCTTCAAACTGATTGGGGTGGTGAGTTCCACCCCTTCACCAAATTTCTCGATGAATTGGGTGTCATTCATCATCTAATTTGTCCTCATACGCACCATCAAAATGGTGTTGTGGAACGTAAGCATTGTGCTTGGTCTTACCTTGCTTAGCCATGCTTCTCTTCCCTTAAAATCCTGGGATCATGCATTTCTCACTACTGTATATCTCATAAATCGCCTATCTACAACATCTCTTAATTTTCCAGTCCCCTATAACACTTTGTTTAAACAACCACCTGACTACATGTTCCTAAAAGTCTTTGGCTGCGCCTGTTTTCCTCTTCTCAGACCCTATAACTCGCATAAACTGGACTTTAGATCACAAGAATGTCTTTTTCTTGGCTGCTCAACCTCTCACAAAGGATAAAAGTGCCTTTGCTCAAGTGGCAGACTTTTCATTTCTAAGGATGTTCTCTTCAATGAGAATAGGTTTCCATACAATGACTTTTTTCCCTCTACTACTTTAGCACCTTCATCCATTCCCCCCACCTTTACCCTCTGCCTCTATTCCTCTAATTCCTTCATTTTCCACCCATGTTGTTCCTATGTCATCAAATCAGTCCTCCTCTCAGTTCCAGAACCTACTGTTTCTTCCACTCTCGAACCCTCCTCCTCCTCCTCCTCTTCTATTCAGTTGCAGCCTTCTTCTCCTAGTCCTTCCCCTAACCCTCCTCCATCACATAACATTCACCCTATGCAGACTAGGTCAAAGTCTGGCATAGTTCAGCCTCGAGTCCATCCTAGCTTACTTCTCACCCATGTGGAACCTAGGAATGTAAAGCAAGCCCTAAAGGACCCAAAATGGTATGCTGCTATGAAAGATGAGTTTGATGCTCTTCAAAGAAACCACACTTGGACTTTGGTACCTCTACCACCTAATCGGCAATCTATTGGTTGCAAGTGGGTATTTCGGGTCAAGGAAAATGCGGATGGCTCGGTTAATAGGTACAAGGCCTGCTTGGTGGCCAAGGGATTTCATCAAATCCAAGGTTATGACTATAATGAGACATTCTCTCCCGTTGTCAAGCCCATTACTATTCGGCTTATTCTTATACTTGCCTTATCTCGGAATTGGACACTTCAACAATTAGATGTTAACAATGCCTTTCTCAATGGCATTTTGGATGAAGAGGTCTATATGCAACAGCCATCGGGCTTTGAAGGATCTGATTCCTCTCTTGTGTGTAAACTTCACAAGGCCTTGTATAGCCTCAAGGAAGCCCCATGCCAATGGTTTGAATCTTAAATCTGCTCTATTAAATTTGGGATTTCAAGACAGCAAGTGTGATCCATCGCTCTTTATTGACAACAAGTCTAATGCTGTAGTTTATCTCTTGGTGTATGTTGACGACATAATTATCGCTGGTAGTTAGCAATGTCATCATTCACAATCTCGTACAGCAGCTTCATGCCTCATTTGCCTTGAAACAATTGGGCAAACTTGACTACTTTCTTGGTATTGAAGTCCAGTTTTAGCCATTTGGTTCAAGCCTTCTTACTCAGAGTAAATACATACGTGATCTCTTAGTTAAAACAAATATGGCAGAGGCTAAGCCACTTCCTTCTCCCATGATATCTAGGGGAGCCAAATTCATGTGATTGTTGTTGATTTATAATTTATAATAGATTGAATACCCAAATTGGTCCCTAACAATATTTGGGGACCCACTTTTAGCCCCTGAAAAAAATAAATTAACCATTTAGTCCCTCAAATTTTAAATGTGGGACACATTAGTCCCTAGATTTAGTTCCAACATTCATTTATTAGCCTACGTGTTCCATTAACCAACTACTAACTCGTTAGTGGTCATATGTGACCTATGACGAATTTATGTCGTAAAAAATTAATGAAAATTGAAAAAAATAATATAATTTTCAGGTAATTGAATCTTAAAATTGTGCACATTCTTAACTTTTTATTTGTTTTCCGTAGAGTAAATTCGTAATAAACCACGCAGAACCACTAACTGACCAAATAGGATGGTTAACAGGACATGTAGGCAAGTAAATGGACACCAGAACTAAATCTATGTATTAATATGTCTCGCGTTTAAATTTTGAGATATTAAATGATTAATTTATTTTTTTCAAGGATTAAAAATGGGTCCCCGAAAATTTTGAGTGACCAATTTGCGTCTTCACTCTTTATAATAACGTTTAGCAATTGCCTAAAAATAAAATAAAATAACGTTTAGCAATTCTTAGGCTTAAAAATATAGTTTTATGGTATTGCACGCAATTTATAATTCGTGATTTTTGTAGTTTATGTAATTGTGTAAAGGTGTTATTGTATTTTAGTCAAGATTAATAGCATATTTTGTTCTGAAAATATGATATTTTTTAAAATTATTATTTATTAATATTTATTGTTTTTTATATTTACATTTAAAAATATATAGTGTAATTTTAGCCTTTAATAATCAAACAAAGATCATATTTTTAAAAAACAAAACATACTAATTTTATTTAATTATATTTTATTTTTACAACACATTTGTTGATAAACGCATCATTTATAATTTTAATTATTTCATCGATTTATTGAAGAATTTCTTATGGGAAAGCAAATTGATTTTTTTTTAAAGTTAATATCTATTTGTAAAGTCCTTAATATTCTTAACAATTTTGGATAAATTATTATACTTATTTATTTATTATATTCTCACCTAATTAATTTATGGAAAACGTAAATTTTGTAATATAATATTTTACATGAAAATATATCAATATCTACATGAAAATCTAAGAGTAAAAAAAGGCCACACAGGGAATGAACATTTTACACGAAAACATATTAAACAGGAATACTATACTATAGTAAAAATATATTATAAGGAGATTGAACATTTAACATAATAGAATTTTTTTTTTGACATCAACAAGATAGAATATTACTATCAAGTCCAGAAGGAGTGTTGTTATTTTTTTATACTTTAATTTTGTTTATAATTGTGCACGGAGGTAGTATTAAAAAAATTTAGTTAATTTTGTCTGTTTTGTCATTTTTTTAAACACTTACATTAAATAGAGTTAAATTGCTTAATTTTGCTTATATTAGAGTACATAAATTAGATATACTCTTTTTGCTTACAATCAAGTCCAAAAGGAATGATGTTCATTTTTTTATACTTTAATTTTGATACACCATTATTCTAAAAGTATATTACAGATGCATTAAAATTTGACAATCCATCATCATTGTTATTTCCCTATATTAGTTTTAAAAACAAAACACATGTGTCAGGATGTTAATGAATGTTTGTTTAAATAAATAAAAAATAAATAAATTTTTCATTTGTATATCATAAATAACCTATATAATTCAACCAATATTAAATTATATTGACAATATTCATAAAAAAAAAGTCTGACAAAATGAACTTACTTTTATACTAACAATCAATCATACTTGACACACAAATTAAAAGAAATTATTTTTCACAAACTATGAAAGCAATACATGAGAATATGAATTAGTTAGCACTGATCTCCATAAGACGTACTACTTCGCAAATACATGATACAAATCCATTCATTTTGACATATATAAATAGAGCTTCATCTCAAGTCATCATATAAGTATTGTTCTTGGTGCACATCTCATCATATAATCAAATATCATATATATATATATATATATATATATATATATATATATATAAAATACAATGGAAGGCATAGGTTAATTAATGAGAATTTTTATGACCCGTGCATTGCACGGGTTCAAAACTGTATAAATATAATGTAGAGATTTATTCACACTTTTTTGTAACGTAAAACTCATTACAACATTTCAATCAAAATAGAGTCACCCTTATAAAAGAGAATGGTTGAAAAAACATGGGGAGAAGGTAAGGAAGTGACCACCCTAGTAGCAAGCTTACGAACAACCACATTCGCTTCTAATAAACTCAACTTTAGAGTTCACAAAAGATGAAATTAACTGTTTGCAATGTGAAATGATAGACCCATATTCAGATAAAATTTATTCACACTTTATCAAATACAGAAATGTAATCCTTTAGCTGTATCAGGCCCATTCCATAATGTTACACGTTATGTTTCTAAACATAATTTTAATTGCATAATGTTAGTTTCACAAATTTCTTTCTACGAAATTTGTGGCTAAAAGAATTCCAACTATTATTTTATAAAAATTACAAAATCTTACATGTGAGGTATCTATAGAGGAATTGACTTTACCAATCATTACCATTTCTCAGCTGCAATTCTTAGCAGCTATCTGTTGGTGAATTTCCAATGGTACATAATTTGGTTAATCAGGTGGTCAGTGCATCTGGAAGAGAATTATGTGATCCAAGAATTTTACCACCAACATCAGGAAATGACTCAAAATCATCTAGTGCACTGACTTTTCCATCCCTGCTGACATGAACTGGATACAGCATCAAGTGTCCCCTCATCTGATCCCCTTCCTCAGACACATATGTGGCCCAGTTTCTTCTGGCAATTTTGTTGACATGTCTAACACATTCCAAGCTGTGAGGCTCAGCAAAAGCGTCATCAAGACTATCTAGGTGCTCAGCCCATAGAGACATTCTGTAACCATACACCTACATCAACACAATATTTGTGTCATTTGACTATTACTAGGAAAAGAAAATATGAAATTACATAACATGGCTGGACCTATCTGCTGTGTTACTATTCATAGAATGTGGTTTTATGCTGTGAGTCAACTATGAGATGATGCCATTAGTTATGCTTATAATGATTTATTCTTGTGAAACAATAGATAATAGGCTTTAGATCCAAAAGTTATAAACTATTATTTGGGTTGGCTCAATATCTCTGCCTATCAGATACCTCTTTCTGGGTCTGTCATAATCATGTGGGCAGATACATAGATTATACTTACACAATTAAATGACTATCTTATGATTGTTGAAGACACTAAAGACTTGAGAGTCATTTGGACTAAGGACTCTGATTTTTAGGTTGTGTGTTTGTTTTGAGTATGGATGATTTGAGTTTTGAGGTATGTAAATTTGGATTTGAATTGTATAATGTAGTGATTGACTTTGATGTTTGATTTTAGCAAAAAATAGATAACTTTATTTTTTACCAAAAAATTGTAATTTAAATAGCTCCTTTATTTAAGCTTGTTGATGAGTCATGATATCTAGTAACTCTGAATTGTGGTATAACTTAATGTAGCCCGTGTTTGGTGTCACGTCTAGGTCAAAGTGGACGTGATTTTTGAGAAGCTATGGAGTTGTAGCTTTAACCTTAAAAGATTCTTTTTTTTTTTTTTACAAGAATGACACCAGAGACATGATTCTAGGAGGACAGATGTGGAAGCAAACTTAGGCATAGTAGATTACCCATATTTAGTAACTTCTTTTCAGTTGTATCTGACTATTTCTTGTGTTTGCAACATGTGCTATATAAAACCAGCCAAGGAGAAATGGGGAATATATATTTACTTTCATACTTAGATTAATATGCTCATTTCAAACCTGGCCATGTGGATGAGAATTCTTTTCTGTCCAAGTATATTTTGGTTGATAGGCACCAATAGCTATTTCTGTGTCCCTTGAACCATCCAATGATCTCTGGTTAATATTTGCTGATCCCATGATTACATATTCATCATCAACTATCATTCCTTTGGCATGAACATAAATCATAAAACGTCTGAGTTTTTTGACTGATGCCTGATTAAAGAAAGGGGAAAAAAAATAATAAGATCACAAAATTGGTGGAGTGAAAATATGATCCTTGATATTCTAATGAATCACAATCTAAATAAATACATCAAACATTTGGTTAGGAAAACATAAGGGTAGCTTAGCATACCAAAGTACGGTGTTCAGATGACTGATTTGATTTTGGTGATGGTGGACATTCTGGGGATTGAAGCTCTCTCTTTCCAAGGCAGTAAAAATTGAGATAATCTTGTGGATGATACTTATAGGTGAGACCTTCTTTTTTTAGGGCATCTGCAATAATCCTGTACATCATAGACATTGTCTGTCCCTGTAAATAAAAAGGTTGTAGTAAGTACCTCCAATCATATCCATAATTCTTCATCACTCATGGACATGTATTAAATAAATATTGGAAAGATCACATCCAGTTCCATCCTTCCACTTATGCTTTGTGAGTTCATTTTTTTAAAAAAGTGTACACCTATTCTTTGAGGGAATGGATTCCTTAGTCACCAAAAAATTATGAAAAAATGTTGTATATATCTTCTACTGTTTTCTATGTGTTGATTAAGTTTCTGAAAAAATGTTAGACTGTAAAATACATTATCCTATAAGGAGACATTACCCTGCCTTAACCTCTCCATAAACTACATTTCCATTTAATAAGAAATCTATGGAAGAAACATTGTCACCTGTGTCATGACTTTCTAATTTTGACAGACACACATGAAAAGTGGAAAACCTGAAAAATTTAACAAGAACACAGACTAGACATTGGTCTGACCTGCCAGAACAAGATTTCTTGAACAGAAGCACTTGTTGGAACCCCCTCTGGCCACATTGGTATGACAATATATACACAAAATCGTTCGTGTGCCCTAATCTTGCTGGCAATTTTCAGTGCCAACTCCATGGGAACCAAGTGATTTGCACCTGTTAAAGATAAGAAATCATAATATACTTTTAACCATGCATGCAATATGTGATCGGCAAAACTAAAGCAATGTCTACATGACAATGATATGGAGCAATATTTAAGATAAGAAAATGAAATCATATAGTTACCTGCATTTTTATATGAAGGCCAATGATATGAGGAACCCAGAAAATACTGATTCTCAATATATATGAAGTGTTCAGCTGATCTTATTGCTTTTATATAAGCAGCATGGATGCTTTGATCTACTTTCAAATTTTTTCCACATAAGAGGTTCTGCAGAAAATTAATATCAAAAAGTTAATGAAAATCAGGTTCAGACAACTTAAAAAATAATTAAGTCCTAATTAGAGCACCAGTGGGCAACATGTACAACTTTGTTCTCACCTGAGCCTTAGCTTTGTCCAAATCCTTTGGAAAACCCTTCACAGATCCTGAATCTATGGACCGAAATACCTGTATTTAATGCTTGTTCATAATCTTCATTGGATTTTATCAAAAAGGGTGGCACATGTCATCAGATTCTAACAACATATTTCCTTCATACATACCTGTACATGCCAACTCTCAGGATCATTTTCATCGGTTACTTGAACAGCTTTATCTCCATTGGGACCAGAAGACGGAGAGAGAATCCATGAAATACGGTCTAGCCTTAGCAAAGCATCATCATGCCAATTTGTCACCTTTTTTAGTCTAAAGTCGCGCCATTTTTTGGCTTTCTTCCATCTTTGCTCAAAATTGGTCAATATATCATATGCAGCTGGACCTTCAACTTTGCAATGCAAGTCATGCCATGGCTGCCTTGGTCCATGTGAATTTAACTATACCACATAGCACACAATTTCAGAAAATTACTTTTGCAAATTCCCACATGACACTTTTGTTCATAGTTAATGCAGCAGTACACATGTTATTTGGCACGTAGTTCGTCATTTTTTATATTATTATTGTAAGTCTTTCTTTAAAGTGAGCCGATATGCAATATGCGGTACGAAAATTCGGATTGTAGAGAGAATCCAGTAACTATGAACCGAACCCCCTGAGTCTCAGACAGTTGAATTGTAATTCCTACTTTTAATTAATGTTTCTTTACATACTGAGACTATCAACCATGTAAATTGTAAAAGCTATGTTAATAGCACAATATCCACTTACTTGAAATGTAGGATTATGATAATCGTTGTGAAAGACAGTATCTAGATCAACAAAAAGCCGATGCTCAGGTGTATCATATCTGCCATCACATAGATCCAGACCACCAATAAAAGCAGTCATTTTCCTGTTATTCCCAGAAGCTTGAGTGTCTACAAGCACACATTTCTGGTGATGTGTAAAGAGGGTTCCCACAACCTGGACCAAAAGATTCAATCAAATTGGTACTGTTTAAACTGAAAAGGAAAAAGTACACTATTAAATTTTATACCAATTACTATTAAGTATTAATTAAATGTGAAGTCTTCCAGTTAAGAAAAATGATATTGTTGGGGATGTGAACTAGTATCTTTATCCTACATAACATTAAATTCAAGTGCAAGAACTCCATGCCTGTTGCTTGAAAATGCTGAGCTTATTGCTTGCATAACGTGGAGATAGCACACAATGAACAGTGGAGTTTTTAAAAAACTTCTTAGTTTCTTCATCATGAGTCTGCATGACACCATCCTGAAATCAAGAAAATCAATCATTACAACTTACATTTATTGAAAATCATTGTGATGCTGGAGTACAAAATTGTTATGCATCTATGTCTACAATGATCCAAGAAGGAAACATCAACTAAAACTTACATTTTAGGAAGTTTAACAGTTCTCATTACTGAAGGCTAATAGTACAGAAGACAGTCTATATACAAATCCACCCATAAAGAAGATATATAACAAATACCTTTCCCCCTTTGAATAATTTCATGGTATGAAAGCAATATAATCAATTTAATGTCATATGCCTATTTTCTCATTACTGAAGGCTAATAGTACATAAGACAGTCTATATGCAAATCCACCCATAAAGAAGATATATAGAAACTACCTTTGTTCCTTTGAATAACTTCATGGTATGAAAGTAATATAATCAATTTAATGTCATATATGTGGGATAAATTTAATGGGAAAGCAGAGCGATAATTCAGGATAAAGAAAAAAACAAATCAAGAATAGAAATCATGCTTAATTTTCTCATCAAGGGTAATTAAAAGAATATACTGTTTTGAAAAGAAATTTGTCATGTGAAGTTCTGTCATCCCAAATCAGCATAACCACTCGGACCCCCTCTTGTGACTTGTACTTCAACAGCTCTCCAAGTGAAAGCTCTCCACCAGAAGGTAATGGTTTTGTTGGCTCTCTGACAAGTTTCACTGGGTGGTAAATTGACCATCCTATCACATATATTAGGTGATGAGCTTCCAAAATTGCATGGCATATATCCTCCCAACATTTACTGTGCTGGAATACTTTTCCACCCTCTAGTGAAATCTCAGGTAGCATACCATCTGGCACATGTGCATCTTGATATAGAGTCACACTCCCTCCTTTCCTGAGAGGGAAATATGTTCTAGGAACTCCTAAAGGATCTGTCTCATCCCCCCCATTTTCTGAAGGGTTGTTCACTCCAATTGGCCTAAATTGAACAGAAATATGCAACTCAGGATAAGGTTTCAAGCAGTTTCCATATTGACCAATAATTGGAAACCAATCATTAATAGTATTTCCTGACAGTAACTTTTGAACAGGTATATCCACCACTCCAATGAGTTCAGCACCAAGAAGATCATTGTCTTTCACAAGAAACTCCAGTTTCTGAGCAGGGTGAGCAACTGGGACAAGAAAATGCTCATCCCACATTGGGTTCTCACAGTTTGAAATCACTCTAGTTTGAGCTATGGTTGCACCTGCTAGGCAGATAGAGACATAAGGGTCACTGGTTATCATCTTATGATTCCCAGAATGTGTCTTAAGTCCTTTTACAAAAGGAGGGGTGCAAATGTTGCCCATTGTGATGCATTTTCTAAGTGTTTCAGAAGATAAATCCAAATTTGGAAGAGACTTTGCTTCTATTATTAACAGATCCAAGTCACCATGTAAGAAAACTGGTTCCCCCTTGTTTCGAGACTTATTGGAAATGTCACCTTGAGCATCCATTTTAACCTGAGATTGAGAAACTCAACACATGCATAGTTTAGAAACCAAATTCTACATGCATCACATTATATATGGACAATGGTTTCAAAAACAATATTCTTACCATCTCAAAATCCTTATATCATTTTCTGGTTTGTGAAGCCAAGCAATGGTTTCAAATACACTATTTTTACCACCTTGAAATCCTTATATCATTTTCTGGTTGTGAGCCAAGCATGCATGCATATTGAATTTTGAAGCCAAGTCCTACGTGTCTCTTCAACTGATTCCCAGGTCCCAATCTCTTGAACAAAAAGAATCAAAAATGGTTACCTGGAGAAGGAGAAAAGAGACATGAAGAGGAAGCCAATGATAAGAAATTAAAATTTCAAAAAAAGAAAAATGGAAAGAAATGTTTGTTTATTCAGATAACAATGTTTCAATTCAAAGCATGTGCCAACACCACATCCACAAGGAGCAAGAGGAGGTTTCTTAGGCCGAAAATGGTGGGATCTCTCTCTATCTTTTCATTTTCCAATTCTAGAATTGGCAAATTCAAAACGAAAACCATGGATGAGAGTTGGATTAAAATTTAATATCCCTCCCAAACCAAGTACGTTTAAGGTTTTACATTAAAATTCCTCACGCATTGGATTTAATTTTTAATTTTTATTCACTAATTTTATTTTATTCATGAACATCTACGTTTAAAAACATGAAAAACTTTTATTCTAATCTTACTTTTCTTGGATTTACTTGATACCAAATGCTACCCAAAGACCAACAAGTGATTGGTTCGAGTGTTAACGAACTCGAGCCACTTAAGCAACTGATTTGATCACTGACTCTTGCATATGAGAAAAATCTGATTATGAGAGGTCAGTAATTCAATGTCGTCCAGTACCTGGATGAATTAGTCTCTGCAGTTATACCTCCGGAAAAATGCTCCCCGAAGGGCATTATTATCACACTCAAGTCTCAAATGTTCTAACAAGTTGTACAGTAGATACAACTATAACATTAATTAAGAATTAAAAAAATTGGTCTTATAATTTAGTGTGTGTTTGTATTTTAGTTTGTCATGATAACATCTGTTTGAAATCCAAATTTGCTTTTGCCATTTTTTTTCAATGTTTTTATTTACCTTTGAATGTAGTTGAAAGAGTTGTATTTAGGGTCAAGCTTGGAATTGGTTACAAACAAAAGTCAGTTGCTTTTGAGTTTGCCAAAATTTAGTTTGAAGGACGAATGTAACTAATTTTGAAGGATAATTTGGTAATACGAGTTTCAACTATAGCTATACCATGTTAGCCTTAAAAATTAATCACTTTTCAAACTTATCTAAACGTTGAAGGACAATTTGGTAACTAAGTCAATTTTTTTTTCTTTCTATAAACAAATATTGGTATGTTAGTTGTTGGGTTAGTTTTTCTCCTTTGTCAGTGTTTGAATCTCGGACCTCCAACTCCTTCAATTTTTTATATCCTTAGCTCGAACCAATTGAGCTACCCCACCCCGATAACTAAGTCAATTAGAATAATACAATCCAATCGGTATTCATTCTACCGAAATTACTTTTAACAATATAAATCAATTACTACTAACCCACTTTTAATCAAAACTAGATCGTAAAACATTTCATCAAAACTCAATTTTGCAAACGGATTCCGCACCCTTAATCTCCTTGTAGCAGTGTGCAAATCAAGTACAGTCCATTACATTACCAGTTATAAAAAGTAAGAAATAAGGTATGAAGCAAATTGGCATTAGAGGAATAGGTACTGAAGAAAATACATGCACTATTGTCAGGATTATAACTCGTATCAATCCCAGAAAAGAAAGAATAAGACTAAAAAACACAAGATTTACTGAAATTGACTCAGACAAGCATGTGCAGGAAAGCAAAAACATCATTAAAGCTACAACAATCTCAGCTGTTACTACAGATACAGGAATTAATTCAGTAAGTATAGTAACTCATTCTTCATAAAACATGCATAAACAACCATATCCTGAGAAAAAAGGCTGGCAATGCAACCAGCCAATTCCCAAACAAAATTAAAACATAGGAGACAGAACATGCATTTAAGATAAGTAATGTATGATCACATCACATAAGACTTATGACTTTTAAGCTGTGAGTTCTTCCTCCTTGTGTGTCTCAATAACAACATCTGACTGAGGGTAAGCAACACAGGTGAGAACATAACCAGCTTCTATTTGCTCATCATCAAGGAAGCTACCATCTGACTGGTCCACACTCCCTCCAGCAACTTTACCAGCACATGAAGAACAAGAACCAGCTCTGCATGAGTATGGAAGATCAATGCCTAAATCCTCTGCCTTGTCAAGGATGTATTCATCATCTGGGCATTCAAATTCTTGAACACCCTCTGGGGTGACAAGCTTGACCTTGTAAGCTGCCATGGCAGTGACACGACCCCCACGTCCAGCTTTCACGCCAAAAAGAGCCTGACCCACATTGGGGAATGCCTTTAGGCTTGTGCTCACTGGCTGCCTCCTCAGGAAGGAGGTGTTCATCATGGTTCCAGAGAGAGCTGGTGTGGTGGCCATTGCAAAAGTGTGGTGGTAGATGAAGCAAAAGAATGGATAGCAACACTTGTTTGTGTGCTATGTTGATGATATATATAATGAAGGGTGAGCTTGTGGAAATAGTGTGTTTTACGTGAAGTGGCATGGAACCCTATCTGATACGTGGCTTCATGTGACACCTTAATTTATTATCTCTATTTATCACCACTGGTTGCTTGGTGACCGTGGTTGGCACAATCCTCTTCCCACTAGTTTCCATAGGCAGCAAATTTTGGTTTATGCTTCTGTTTACATAAATTTATAGCCATTGGAAACAAGAGATCTATCCACTACTATAGTTTTCAAAATTCCACTTCAGTTACTGGCAGGGAACTAACAGTCTAAGACCGTATTAGTGCCACAAAATTGTTCTTGTACCACTCAAGTTGATAACTGCGGGACACCACCTACTTTTATGTGTAATATCATACATGTAAAACTGAAATAATTGTTCAATATGCAAATGTAAAACAACTGCAATATAGGTGAAAGAGCAGTATCATTCATGCTATTAACACTGGTCAGTGTTCTCAGATTCCATCTAAAATGAATAACTAGATATTGAAAATACTTGGACAGGCATCCAAAAGAATAACTAACGGCAAGGACAATGCAAGAATAACTAACATGTATCAGGAAAGATATTCAAATCTTAATACAGACAAAATTCATTTCCGAGGTTTGATCCCCTCATACGTACATTGAATAGCTAAAACCATGTAGGGGAATTGTAATCAGTACTTCAATGGGCACCTATTTATAAAGGGATGAAACAGTAACCACAAGATTGTACTAACTCTCTAAATTATAAGGACAATCAATTACAGCCGGGGAAAAAAAATCTCAGGGCTACCCCAATACAGAAAAATAGTATATCCCCATCCTCAAAACCCTGTGATTCAACCCGTAAGGATTGTTAGGTTCCCCGCACATGACCAGAGGCTTCCCCCAAGAATTTATTGTCTCCAGCAACAAACCTATGGAGATGCTCGGGTCAGAATCATAGACAAGCCCTAATCGCATTTGATGTTTCTGTAGATCCTCCTCACAAACAAATTTGAACCAAGAAAACCCACAGCTCCTGCAAATTTGGAGAAAGACTTTAGCTCAATTCAGGTAATAAGAACATAAGCATTTATGCAGGACTATAGGAAGAAATAGGGTTTATTCAGAACATGATTAACATATCCATTTTCACATCTGCAGGGTGAAAACCTACAATCAAATTGAAGAAGACTTACCACATAGAATTCCTAGTCCGAGAGAAAACATCAAAGTGTATCCAAAATAGAAGCTGGTTTGGAAGAAGCCCGACATCTTTGTCTTCACATAGTAATAGTATATTGAGTACAAATACACATAAACGGCTGTTGAGGCAGCTGAAAAGAAAGAAGTCCATTGCCAGTGGTAATTTTCAGCATTTAGCAAAAAGTATGTTCCCACAATTGTCACACAAACAGTAACAATGATAAGAATCAGAAAAACCAGTAGCATGAAGCCATACACATAGTACACCTGTTTGTCAGAAAGGAGAAAAAACAAATATAAGCCAGTGCACATGTATTTACTCAGCTTCAACTGAAATATAAACATATTTAATTAAAAGACCATTATAGATAAATATTTTCCTTGATATTGCTCTGCTCTGAGCAGGCACAAGTAACATTTCTAACCAAAGTTCCAAACCAATAAGTGAAAGAAACCTTATTACCCAAACAAGTCACTGTTGTAAATCACCTTGTAATTCCAGAAGGAAGTGAATACGAAATACATTTCGATGAATATACTGCCAAAGGGTAGCAGTCCTCCCATGAGAGAAACCACAGAGGGTGTGAGGTACCACTTCTTCTCAGGAATGGGACGAGGAATGGTCTTTACACGACAGGGGTTGTTTGGAGCACCACTCCAGTTTCTTCCAACAACTGTTCCAAGAAGTGCTAGAGGGAAAGAGATGAAAGCCCAAATGACAAAAACAACCACCATTGTACCAAATGGGATAGCTGCTAGAGACCCATAGAATATAGCGATTGTGTTTAAGACAAATCCAATTCCAAAGCACATGAATGGGAAAAGAGAAGCTGTAAGGATCATGGATTTAATCCAGCTTTTACCTAACAAACAGATAAAAATGTTTATTAACATTCAAAACCAAAAAGAGAAGGCTGAGACAAGCCACCTCAAACAAACTTCAGCAACTTCAACGAAATTCTTACCCCCATTTCGTGAGTACATTCCTCCACTTACATAACCAGAAATGAATGATGTGAGAGCATAACATACAATGAAGGTTGTGACAATTGCTCCTCGCCTGAAGCACATAAATGGGCATTAAAAGAAATTTACATAAGGTCAAGGGACAAAATTTACATAAGGTCAAGGGACAGAATATAAAATCCATCCGAAAACTAGAACAATGAATAAATAGCTCAGATATGCAGGCAACAAATGCTATGCTCACATTAATCAACTGAAATTTGTACACAACCTCACTATCATTATTCAGAGTAATGTTTACAGTCAGTTTAAGGTTATACACATACCCAATATACAGCATCCCAACAATAGCCAACAAAATGACGAGAAGAACCAGCAATGCTAGCTGAGCACCTGTGCCAACAACAGCTGAAAGAATAACCAAATAGCGAGGAGGCCGAAAAACATCACCATGCACAAGTTTCCAGCCAGATTCTTCGCTAACATCTCTCTCCTGTAAGCATATAAGTATTGACCAAAATTTGACAATTAGAACCACTATAGTTTTTCTAGGAAGAATTCGTATTCGTATTCCATAATAAATAAAGAACAGATAAAAGTCAAGAAACCATCACCAGTGTTTCCAAATCATCATCCTCCCGAGCATATTTCGCATAGTCATTTCTCAGAGTTCGCATTAATATCATTGACACCAATCCAGTAAGGAAGATGACCATCATGAAAGAGTTAAAAATGGAGAACCAATGGATCTGGAAAAGGTCAGGGGAGCAAAATGCTCAAAGTCTCAGCGACGCATCTAAGGTAGAATCCACATGGATGGACACAACAATTGACCAACCATAAATGCCATTTAAATAAAAAAAACAAATCTATCAGCATTTATTTTAACCTGATGCTCAAAGAAAGGATAGTCCAGGTAGACATCAAAGCGGTGTCTGAAAGTGACATTAGTAGGAATCCATTTGACAGAATATGTCATATCCAAATGTTTTCCTACTTCCAAAGGCTTTGGGATATCCTGAGTGAGATTCACATGAATAATCTGCAAGAAAACAGACCTAAACATGAAACTTCATGGTTCCCAAAAGCCCTCATAAGATAGAGTAATACATTTAAATAACTTCTGACCTGATCTTTATTGTATTTAACAATGATGTTCTTGTGTGTGTAAAGGACATGCTTGCCATTATCACTGTTCTTATCAGGATGTAGCTCACCAACATATCCTTAAACATGAGTAAAAGAATCTTTGACAACGATCAACAAATGAAATGCAAAATCATATCAAATAAAGAAAGAGAGGAAGAGGCAGTTCTAGGCATACCCCACAAAGGTAGATCATCTGAACTTGTGTTTACCGCATTGCAAACCAAAAGAAATAACCAAGGAAAAAACAAATGCAGGTGAGTTATTCAGTAAAAGAAAGGAAAGGAGAGCCAAGAATTATTAAATTATTAAATAGAAATAAGAAGGAGCAACCTGAAGAACAATCTCAGTCACATCATTATGACAATCAACTGAATAAAGACAGAATCATATTGATTATCTAACATCCAGTTACTGAAAAATGCTTAAGAAATGACTTCACACAGAATTCATAATTTCATGCTTCTTTCGGTTCTAGAGATTATAAGTTTATAACACAGTAAACTAATACTCGCTAAGGGATTCAAGAATGCTTAAAAAAACGACTTCACATACAGAATTCGTAAGCTCATACTTCTTTCAGTTCTGGTGACGACTGACTATAAATATAAAAAAAAAACCCAGCCTGGTGGATCCTATGGTCATAGCAATTAAAGGATCAAAATGCATCTTGTTTCAAGCAGTACAATGTCTAAACAGATGATATATGTCATCATGTATACATCAACAATCATATTCACATAGTGAAAATAACAATCTAAGTTGTAACTAATGATTCCAATCCCAATTGACATAAATAACCAAAACATGTGATATAAATTTCTGTTTTATTAAAGCATATTCAGCCTTGGTTGCAAAAGAACATAGGGAGAGAATGCCCATAATGTAAATTAGTTGTCAACCACCTGAAGCCGAGCAAGATATGCTATAAAAAAAAATCTGCAAGCTTTTAAAGTTTCTTGAAAATACAATCATTCCATCAGCTCCCAGAGTAATGATAAAAGAAACAATGCAAAACATACCCATGAAGAATTCAAACCAATAATTGTTCTCTATTGCATCCTTGAACTGTTTAACAATTGCTTCATTGAGAACTATCTGGCAAAAGACAGTTTTATCCACATTTCCTGAAAACAAGAGTACCCATTAAAGCCAGATTTGCCTACCGGCAGCTCTTATATGAAATAAATATTAAATTAAATAGTATAATAGAAGCCTTCATACTTAGGAACTTTATCTCAATTTGACTATCAATGAGTTCATTGCCACCCAGCACCTCACCAAGACCACCCCATTTGTGTGCAGCCTCAGCAGTACTAGATGGATGGCAAAATGGGAGGCTGTAATAGTTGTATGTTTCTTGTGGATTGTTATAAGGACCAACTTTGTTCACCCAAAGGGTAACTGGGTCATCTTGTTGATACTGCAATAAAAATAGAAACCATTCACCAATTGCAGGATACATATTTAACACACCACAGATTAGCAAAGCATAACTTGAAGCTCAATATTTTAAACCTTCTAGCAAACATATAACAAAATGATGTAATAGGTGTCCAAGGTCAGAAGAAGCTAAATTGAAATTCATACACAAAGAAAACCCTAACCACTGAATCACCTACATTGTAAAGACACACATACACCAAGGTGAGCACAACACAAGCACAGAAAACAAAAACCCAGTTGAGATCTAACACTTAAAAACCTAACTTTTCCATTCTAAGACAAACCCAGTACCCAGAATTACAAAAATTAAGGCACACGTGTGACGGATCGAAATCCCAATTGAGCAAACGGAACGCAGATCGAAGCAAGGAAGGGTTTGGAGAAAGAGGAATTTACCTTGTGATCTGACTCGGAAGCAAACGCGGAAGTGAGGAAGAGGAAGAAGGAGATGAATAAGAAAAGGGATCGGGATTTGAAGGACATGGCGGTGAAGGGTAGGGTGGGATGGATCTCAGATTGAAATTGAAGAGTGTGATGATAGAGAAGAGAGAAAGAGAGAGAAAACACAAGAAGAACACAAGAACACGGAGTGACTATAAAAATAGTATTAATTAATTAAATATTTACACTGTTGATGTTCCAAAAATATATATATATATTTACGCTGATGATGTCCAAAGTCAGAACAATAGCAAAAGCCTTTTTTTTTTTTTAAAAAAAAAAGGTTAATTTATCTTTAAATATAAATTCAACAAATAAAATTATATTTATTTTAAAATTATTTAATAAATTATTTTTTTTTCAAAATTAACGACGATATATACCTTGTTAATTCCTTGATTTAGAAGCAAATTAAACTTTATCAAGGTCTGTAATCCAAGGAATGCGAAATAATAACTTCATTCTCAATTTCTCATATATCTGGATTCCTGCTATAATAGAAGCACACATTTATATGTATTGAATAATCTCGGCCATTAATTTAAGATTAGATGGCTTACATTACATATTCACTAGACCAACTTAAAAATATATTTGCAATTAAGATATAACTGCATCACTCAACTACAGTAGAGAATCCATTTCCCATTCTCATCGAGTCAAAGACTCAAAGTTGATTAACCATGATATATAAATTATGAGTGCTGAGATACAAACCTCATAATTTGTTTCGTCATTTCCTTATTGTCTCATATTCTCTCCCATGTCTTCATAGAAGGCCTACTATAAAACTTTCGTTGTACCAAAAATAAATACAATAGTATCAAACAAAATATATGTGTACCAAACCCTAAACATTATATTGGTACAAGGATAAGGTAATTAAGGTGGTTTGGGTGTGAAGAAAGGTGTTGGGAGGTATGAGGTGTGAGGTTCAAATCTCATCTCCTATTAACATAACAAAAAAACAACAACGAACATTCACTCATAAAAAAATAACGTTAGGTGATCAATCAGGTTTTCTTGCAAGAGATTAGTCATCAACAAAATCGATTGATAGTTCACACCTACACCCATATAAAAAAAAAAAAAACATAATGTCCTGTCGTGAATGTGATCTCCCCTTCGTGTCTTGGGCTAGTAATTTGATTCAATGTCCGTTTTCTCAAAACTTTATGGGCTACGTTCATGTTTTGGGCCCAGTAATAGTTCTGGCATTATACTATTTTTTATTTTCTTTCTACCCCTTCTGAACTTTGACTTTGAATAATGGGCCAATTTTAATCATTAAAAAAATCGCACAGTTAGGCTCTAAATAAAATAAAGTAATAGCTTACTCTTATGTTTAATTACAAGAATGCATGAATTTAAAAAAAAATTAAAAACAATTTTCTTATTTTTGGTACTCCATAAGTATATTTGATAGGCATAGAAATATAAGATTTTTCCTTCACTTTTATTAATTTCAAAATATATTAAGATTAAATGGATCTTTTAAATTTTAATCACAATTCAAAATGCTAGTTTTTAGGAATTACACAGCAAATCTTGATGTAAATGATTATTTGTGCAATCCTTCAAGGATGTATGAATAATAATTTCTTTCAAAATTTATCAAGAGTAACACATACAATAAAAATTATGATAATCATGTTAGCCAAACCAAATTGACAATAAGATTTTTTATTGGTACGTATGTGAAACTTCATTCTCAGATTGGTACATGTTTATTCATGTTAAACAAATTTGCTACTCAACATATGCTCATCATCAGTACCCGTTAATGTAATTTAGTCACACATTTGCTTCTATAAAAACTGTAATTAATCACTGTGATTACACGATCAAGATTATCCTTATGACATGACAATAAATAAAATAAATAAAAATGGGGAAAAAACAGAAGGGAGCTGGTGGTACATAGTACATACTATCATGGATTTACTAGCAAGATACCCGTGCATTCGTACGGGCTGCTTGGGTTTTACACATGTTCAAAATGGACCGGTACGTAAAATTATATAACTATTGAGAATCAAACATAGCTTGATAGGAAAAAATAAATCATGTTAATTTCAACTCAACTCACCATAATATTAACAGCATGAGCAATGTCACACAATAAGAAATTTAAAAGCTTTGCAAGTGAGCAGAATAATGAATAAGGATTTTTTTTTATGAAGATAATGAATAAGGAATTCACACCGTAATAATATTAACATAACCAACTTTTGATTCAATCATATCATCACAGTTTGCCAAATTAACCATCTAAGCTTTCTTTTCCTGTAAATGTAATTAAACTCATCCATAACCAAATTTCTACTCCTATAATATTAACATAACCAACTATCAATACATATTTCACAATAGTGTTCAGCACTATAGGACCTCTTCGCATGTGTGTCACCTTCAGCTAAATTATGTCGTCAAATGTCTTTTTTATAGGTACCGCTCATTGTGCAGCAACTGCATCACACATAGTAGTAGAAATAGATAAATTACCATTGAAATGATAAATAGTTATTTGAAGAAAAATATAATAAAATCCATTGCAGTCAGAATTCATGTTAAATCCAGAAAACTACAGAGGGTTGGGCTCGCAACCTTCAAGGGCTCTTGTAGAACGTCGTCTACTTTACCAAACTAAAAATATAAGTACTTTACTTAAACCATGAAGTCATGTCTTCAATGGATCTTATGCGCAGGTTTGTTTCAAATTAATTTAGTTGAATTATATATCCAATTAACTGAAACCATTTGATTAGCATAATTTTCTTCTGCCGACATTGGCTATAAAACATATATACTTGTTATTATGTCAACATATGGAGACTACAGTTATAAGTAGTACCTATAGTTCTTTATACTATGACATGAGCCTTTAATTCAAGCTAGTATGCTTTCTGTTGTTGAGATTGTAGCACTATCCCATATAACTAATTTTCCCTCTTTTGTTTATAACTGCAACTCTTACAATCGCACCTTGTAAAGCCAGCGGTAGCAAAAATAGAAAAGAGCTAAATCAAACTCCAATTGAAATTCCATCGATATTGTATAAAATAAAGAAGTAATCAGTGACATATTTTGACAACAATCAGTTTAAGCAACATGCTATCTACTAAATATCGAATGATACAATCATTTTCTAACTTGGCATATAGAATATCTATTACCTTAAACTACTTGCATGATATATGTGCCCAAATAGAAGAATTCCAATATTGTCGCGGTTCATATATTCACCTTATGCAATCATATAAAATATTCCCAATAACAACACATTTTAAAGTAAATCAAGTAAGCACAAGCACAATAGCTTTAGACATGCAGTAGTTGCAGATCCAACGTAATGTAATCATGTCTATTAGATAATCTCACCTAAGTATGACCACATATTTGATATGAGAAAGAATTCAATAAAACCAAACAGGAAAAGAAAAAAACCAAAAAGAAGAATAAGGAGAATCAAACCTGCACATTATCACATGGATCTCTTTCATCCTAATACATGCATGAATCAACTAACATCTTCTGAGCTTGAGGCTACATTCTTGGTGAGTGGGTGGGGGGATCTAGTACCCAGAACCTACGAAGACCTTCAAGATTGCAAATAACATTAACAACATGGATGACTTCTAGCTTATTCTCTCACAAAAATATTTTGAATGTAGAAATGTTAAAAGGAGCAAGCAGGAGTAAGAACCATGAATTGGACTGAAATCGTTTTCAAATTAAACTCAACCAAATTAATTTATTACAACATTAAAAAAAGATAAAATTATGAGTTTATACACGCATCATAAAAAAAAGCTTTTTCTAGAGGGATAATATCATTTTCTTGAAGAAACAATCCATATAAATTTTAAGGATCTTTGACCCTTTGGCATCCTTATACAACGAAATAATAAAAATTCATATAAAATGAGGTTGTCAAATTGAGAGCCTATAGTAACCAAAATATTTACTCAGGAACATATTCTTGCTTCTCATGAGCTACATTCCTCATACATGCATTATAAGTGTTCGCTGCAACAACACCACACTTCTCACCAAATTTTAATATGTTGTAAAAATGGGAGAGCATTTCAGTTCACCAAATACCAATTACAAACACGAACTAATATCTTAATCAATTAAAAGAGTAATTGAGATAAAGTAGCAACAAAAATGGTAATGACATTTAATCAAGCCCGTGATTATTTTTCAATCAAGATCTGATTGAAATAATCCAGCTAGGGAATAGAAGCTAAAAGAATTTGTTATTGATGTTCATTTAGTTCATAAGAATCCTAGTAATTTCACTTATTTAAAATTTAATCCAAATTTGGTTCTTCCCTTATTCTCTCAATTCTCAGAACTTAGAACCACGACTAAATCAATTGAGCTAATATGTTATCTGGTATAGGGGGCAACTATAGAGGGCACCCAATATAAAGAACCTATATGCATCGCACAACAAAAAAATAATACCAGCATTGGGGGCAGGGGAGAAAAAAGAAACTTCCAATTCAGATTTGATAAAATAAAAAAATGAAGTAGATTAATAAGATATTTCAAAATTATGAGGTTGTATATGTAGATTAATTATTTGCACTAGTGCAAAATATACATTTAACATCAGATTTTTAACATCGGTTTAACAAAACCGATGTGAAATAGGAGGCGGTGATATTTTTGAAATTAAACTGAAATATTTTAACATCGGTTATAATTAAACCGATGTGATAAAAATATTTAACATCGGTTTTATAGAAAACCGATGTGGAAAAGTGAAACCAAAAATTTTTTTTATCAGAAATAAGATTAGACATCGGTTTTGAATAACCGATGTGAAAAAAGGAAACAAAAATAATTTTTTTTAATATGCCGTAATATTACACATCGGTTTTCATTTAACCGATGTAATAAATTTTAAAAAAATTTAATAAGTTTCTACATCGGTTATATGTAAACCGATGTGAAATTCACTAACCACATCGGTTATTTTAAACTGATGTGTAATATTTGACAAAAAACTAAGTTTAATTTCTATTTTCATTCCCCCTCCATCTCTTCGCGTCGTCTTCCATTCCATTTGTCACTGCTTCCCCATCTCTCTCAGTGCTGCTCCTTCCTTGTTTGATGCTCCCTTGCTATCTCTGATGCTCCTTCCTCTTCAATAGCCATTTGTAGCATATTTCATCTTTTGCTGCTGCTTCTCACTCGATTCGAAGTTTCTCCGCTGCCACCCGGAACTGCCAGTTCTTTCTCTCTCTGGTTTTGTCTCGCCCCCTCGTCTATAGAAACGCACGCGTGCGAAGTTGAACCTACTTTTGAATTTGAGAAATCCATCTTTGTTTCCTTACTCTTTCAGGTTTTTCACACACACACTCTTTCTCTATCTTAGCAACTTGGTTCACAACTTCTGGCCTGAGATCTCTACCAGCATCCCTCTCATGTAACTATTTCCCTTTCTTCATTTTAGGGTTTCTGTTAAACGTATTTTTGTGTGCTTAAAAAACGTTTTTTTACATTTTTTTGTTGTTGTTGTAACTTGTAAGTATTGCTTATGTCTAATGTATATTGTCTGATCCTTTGTGTGAATCAATTGCTTGCTGCCATATACTAAAGTTGTTTTACTTTAAAGTTTGGGGTGAGTAGGTTTTTGTAGATAGGTCATGCAATTTTCATGTTCATTTACTTATGGGTTAACAAGGTTTTAAAGTTGCGGTCCTCATTTAAGTTTCTTAGTTCCAGATTTTCTGTTTGTGACATTTCAAAAACATTTGTAAGGCTGGGGAAGGGTTGTTGAGCTGCTCTACTATCAAACTGGTAACAGAATCATTTCTGAATAGAATTTCAGTTCTACACATCCTTTCCAAAATTCTCTTGTCCAGTTTTATCCCATTGTTTCTCTGTTTGTTTGCTATATATTATATTATTAGCAGGGCCAGTTGCTATATTATATAAACTCATTTATTTTGGATGCTTGCATACTACGTGTTTGATGAAAAATCTGAGCAACTATTTATTTGAAGGAACTAAAGGGGTTGCTTATTCATTTTCTTAGAATGCATAGGTAGGTGAAACTAGACTTGGTTTGATGAGAACTTGAATTTGTGACTTTTCTCTATTAATTTAAAGTCATTTTTAAGCATTTCTAACATTTAGCATTTCTACCAATCATTGACGCTGACCAACTTTCGTACTCTATTTGCAGAACAAGAAATTGACAGGTGTTATTTTCCTGGACTGCGGATCTGATTTGAGGAGTAGTCATAGGGTTCCTGGTGAGTTTCATTCAGTTACTCAGAAATTTAGTTACAACTTACAAGTGTGTCACCATTAATCAACCATACCATTAAGTTGTAGATCTCTTCAGCTTTGCTGTCTTCACTAGTGCAAAAAAGGGATTCCACGTCGGTTATTTTTGGCTTTCCACATCGGTTTTCAAACTGATGTGGAAACGACCGATGTGGTTTATTGCCACTTTACACATCGGTTAAAAAACCGATGTGTAAAGTATATTTTAAACATCGGTTTTCTATTAACCGATGTGGAAAATTAATTTATCAATTGATAAGCAGTTGGAAATTTAACTTTCTACATCGGTTTTGCCTAAAACCGATGTGTAAAATCTCATTTTTTTTTAATCTGTTATTTACATTTCAATCATTCCTTTCCCCTGTTTCAGTAATGCAGATCAATAAACAAACCAGCAGTACCCTGATCAAACAAGAAACAACAACAGAACACCAAACCAGTTTTGACACAATTGCAACAAAGTTTTAACCATATCAAAAGCAAAACATACTTCATTCAATTTTCTTGGCACAAACAATCAGCTCTTACACATATGGTTAAAAATACTGACATTTCATCAAATGACTAGTGAGCACAGAATCTGAAAACAGAGGGCATCAGGCCTAATTAATTTCGAATGAATGAAAACAACACTTTATCAAGGCTACATCAAAACACGAGAGAAGAAGAATTGAACCAGACCTGAGCACTAATACATATCATCAGTCAAAGGTACACTATAGCTAGTACATGATAAGTTTTTAAACTAACTACATATATACAAACTATGGGTGGTACACTTCAAGAAAGAAAGTTGCCCAACGCCTCTTTATGATGTTGATGTCAGAATCAGATAATGGAGTTGGATTGTTGAATATCTGCAAGTTTAATTGGACAAAAGATTATATCTTTTAAGTAATAAACTAACATAAAACATATAACGAATCTATACTATTACTTCTAATTGTGTCAATTAACATTTACCTCGCTCCATCTTTCAGTGATCCCGGAGGAGATAATTTCCAACATCCACTGCATCACATAGTAGCCACATTCCCATGACCCACGTTGTATACGTGACTACGTACAAATGAAACCCAATTAGAATATGAGGAATTAAATAAAATAGAAATCAATTATTGTACCCACTGCATTTGATGCATTTGAACTAATAAATATCTTACGCTGGGAATAATCCATCTGATAGCCCGAGTACGCCTTTCACCATGCAACATGTGGGATGCATTAATAGACCTATCATGACAAAAACATTAATTAAAGTATATCTAATAGATTTCAGATAATTAAAACAACTGCATTGCTGATTATAAAGTATTTTAATGCTTACGTTTCGATGATCGTCTTCAGTTGATTCGCCGGCTTATTTCCCAACGAGCAGAAGAAGACCACGACGTTCATTCTTGGGTACAAGAGCAACAGTTGCCAATGCCGGCTGTATTTGCGGAACAGTTAGTGACTAAGTCATATATAGTTATACTTAAATAACCGGTACTTACTTATTGAGATAAGGCGCAAGATAGAATTGATGATCGTCTCGGGCAAGTATATCACGTATGGTAGTGACCGGGTCTTCCGATGCTACGATAACATCACCCTGAATGAACATGGGGTCAATGAACCCATAAAGGGCGAGGTTACCCTGATCGACTAACATACGATGCAAATACCTAATATATTGGAAAAACATGTTAATTATCATAGTATTTAAAAATTAATTACGTACTTAACTTATAAATAAAATGTACTTACGTGCACCAAAACGATATGTGTGCAGAACTTGCCATTTCTTTATTGAGTGCCATCTCCATAAGTTTCTTCTTTGGTATATACAATTCACCAGGGCTGGCATCATGTTCCAACGTTACCAAGGCTGCATCATCCTCCATGGTGACAACCTGTATAGCCAGAACTTTAAAAACATCACCATGGCCAGGTGCCCCTTTGTCGATCCCCTAAACAACATAGATATATATTAGTAATCACGGATAATTAAGTTATTTAATTCGTTATTAACTAAATGGTCAAATGAATACCTTGGCGGAGCAGAGACATCTCCTGGTCTTCCTAGATCCGACCTTTTAGGCACAATATCATTTCCAACATCCTATAACGAATAAAAATAAAGCATTATCTTTAAACAATAATAAATATATTTCAACTATGAATATAGAAAAACACAACTAACCGAATACCTCAGATGCAACAAGAAAGTTGACCAGTCTTCTTGGCCAGAGGATGAAGTTACCGGGGGCCTGACCCACTGTTTGAACCTCCTCGGTAGGCACAGGGACTCGAGCATCGCATCTCGAATAATCTCAACAGACACCCTCAGTTGATCATCCGGTAATAACCGATGGTGTATGATATTACCTAACTTATTATATGCCCTACCCAATGCCACTAAGCGGCGATGATGATGATCATCAACATACAGCTCACACCTATCAGGGTCGTCATCATCATCATCATCATCATCAGCAGCAGCAGCAGCATCACCATCATCATCATTTTCAGGATGATGAGGAGGATCACATGAGCCCTTAGTGCTCACATGGACAGAGGGTTGGACAGAGGGTTGGACACCGACTGTCATCTGCTGGGACATAGAAGTCAATATTGCCATCTGCTGGGCAAACTGCTCGGCCATCTCCTGTCGAAGCTCAGCTGCAATCTCCTGTTTTAGTCGTGCTCTATCTGCAACCGAATCCCTGTGGCATTGGTGTGAAGATGAACCATGGTATTGGCGAATGCCGACTCCCCATCCAACACCAATGACACGGCCCGGGTGGTCTGGTTTACCGATGGCAGTAGATAAGACATCATCGCGTCCTCTAGGAACAAAGGTTCCTTGGGTTAGCTGATCATCCAAGGCATCCTATCACATAAAATATCAGGTCACATTACAATTCGGTAACAATCTTAAAATGACAATTACAACAAACTATACTTACAATCCTCTCAGCTACTTGGCGGGCCTCCTCGGATGTATATTGTCCCATTTTTCTTTGTCGGCCCCTCTTCCATGAACGATGGCGTGGGGGTGGAGGTGGATCAACAACCTCTGGAAGATTTTCAGCATTAGGATCTGCCTGAGATGCTGCCTTTCACGACGTGCTTTCTTTTCCTCTTCAACCATTTTCTTAACAAGCTTTTTATATACCCCACGAGACATCACATGGGGGTAGACATTCTTGCTTTGGTTTTTCTGCCCCTTTTCCCTCTTCTCCTGTTATAAATAAAAGACAATTAAATTACATAAGTAAATGAAATTAATGCAATTACATAAATTTAGAGACAAATCAAATAAGTTAACCTGAAAGTTGGGATCATGTCGGCTCTGAACAAAGCGATCCCACGTCGCCTTGTCAAGAAACGGATACACCTCGAGTGGGTTCTTTTTACTTTTTGGATTGAATATATAGTATCTGCCCAGGTCGGCCTTAAAAGCCCTCCAACGCTCTCCAGCATATTTTAGCAAACACTTCTTCATAGCGTATGTATCCGGTATGTCAAAGGTCAACTACATTAAGACCAAAAGAATCAACGAATTACTGTATGATATTATTAAGATAAAAATAAAGTAGATACAGACAAACACAGGACGTAGAAGTATAGATACCAGAACACTCTCCCATATCTGCTCCTTCACGTCCGCCAGTACATCTCTCCACATATCAATGAGTATACTGGGCCTGTTCCTAGCAAGGGTCGCCACAAAACTGTTAAATTGATCTTCCATTGGCCCAATAGGATTGAGGTTATTATCAAAGTCTACTCTTATCCTTTGATTTGACCCACGGTTGGCAGTCAAATTCCTCATCCGTATGGCACGTCTACCCTTTCTACCGGTAGACGGGGTCTCTGACCCGCTGCATGAAGGAGGGATATCCTCATGATCAGCCATGTATACCTGTTTAAACACAAAACAAAAAAAAAAACTTGTTAGTATGTCAGGATAAATATCAAACATAACTTACAAATATCAACGTAAACATATAATATGTCAAACTTGATGGTAATATCAAACTAAACTTACTTTGTGGTCAATTAGTAAAGTTCTCCCATAACCCTTCTTGGTGATCATTACGAGTAGCATGTACATCATCCACTTCATTTTCCTCATTGAAATTTGGCACTCGTGTTGAGAAAGAAGGAGTATTAGAAATATCAAGAGTTGAATCGTGATTTCCCTCACTACCATTATACATGTTTTTTCCCTGGAGAACCACTGACCACCTTTTGTTAGAAGGATCACGGATATAAAACACTTGTTTTGCCTGGGATGCCATGATGAAAGGTTCCTCTTTATTACCTACCTTACTAAGGTCCACCAATTTGAATCCTAACTCATCGGTTTGCACACCATTGTTACTGTCGACCCACTGACATTTAAAAACAGGTACTCTAAACTTCGTGTAATCAACCTCCCATATCTCTTCAATGATTCCAAAGTATGAAACTGATGCCATAACAGGGTTTTTATCTTTCGAACTAGAGAAATGCATGGACTCGGCTGACGACCATAACCCCACTATTTTGCATAGTACTTTTGTCATCTTGGGACTTTGTATAGAAGGAAAACTTATTGATATCTTACCCAATCCAAAATATGACATCAAAGTTAGTCCCCTGTGCTAGCCATTTTAATGTATCAGAAGCAGTACCATCCTTTTTATTTTTTTCTTTAAACCAGTTCAATTAAGTCTTTTTATGCTTGTTCAAACTCCTTTTTTCATTCATTCTAGGTTTATTTTAATTTATGATGCTTTTATGCTCACATAAGTTTGGTTCAACCTTTTCAGTGTTATTCAATATATACAAATGTGCTTGAAGCACTTCCTCCCGATCCATGCTCTTAACAGTGATACCTCGTGTACCCTTACCATCATATCTTCCTTCGTGACGAGACTTCGAAGCCCTACGAGTTCCGCTTCGACATGTAGTCTGTACAAAACTCAATAGCTTCTTTCGCAACATACCTTTTAACAATAGATGCTTCGGGACGGTGTGGATTTTTCATATATCCTTTCGGGATCTTCATGTATCGCTTCAATCGGGTACATCCACCTTAAATAAACGGGACCGCACAATCTAATCTCCCTCACTAGATGAACAATCAAATGAACCATGATGTCAAAAAATGAAGGTGGAAAATACATCTCCAATTGGCACAATACAATGGCTGCCTCATTTTCCAACTCATCCAAATTTTTAGTGTCAATGACCTTGCTACATATAGCATTGAAGAATAAGCATAACCTAGTAATGGCATGTCCCGACTTTTTTAGGCAATATGTCACGAATGGCCACCGGTAGTAGTTGTTGCATCAAGACATGACAATCATGAGACTTTAAGCCAACTAATTTGAGATCTTTCATTGAGACAAGTCTTCGATATTTGAAGAGTAACCCCGTGGCACTTTGACTCCCCGTAGACATTCACGTAAACTTCTTTTCTCTTTTTTTGATAAAGTATGACATCTTTGGGGCAAATAAGTCTTCTTATCCCCCACTTTAAGTGGAGCTAACCGCTCTCGTATACCCATCGCAACTAGATCCAGACGAGCATTCACACCATCCTTTGTCTTGCCTTGAATGTTGAGAAGCGTTCCGATTAAACTGTCACACACATTTTTCTCTACATGCATCACATCAATACAATGTCTTACATCAAGCTTGCACCAAGATGGAAGATCAAAGAAGATCGACCTCTTCTTCCATATTTTCTTCTCTCGTAGCCTTCTTCGGGTCTTCCCATAGATAACATTAGTGTTGTTCACCCTTTCATAAACTTGCTCTCCGGGTCAAGGCCACCGGAGCAATTTCATTCTCCGGAAGTCCATTGAAAGCTTTCCTCAATCTACGATAAGGATGATTACGTCGGAGAAATCTCCGATGCCCAAGGTAAGCCGTCTTCCTTCCATGTTGCAGTTGATGGTAACATGTGCCTTCTTCACATATTGGACATGCTTTATGCCCCTTAACACTATACCCACACAGGTTCCCGTATCTTTGGAAAGTCATTGATGGTGCAAAATAACATGGCACGCAATCCGAATGTCTCACGGCAATACCCGTCAATCACATCAACGCCTTCATCCCACAACATTCTCAAGTCTTCAATCAAGGGACTCAGATAAACATCAATATCATTTCCTGGCTGTTTAGGACCCGAAATCATCATACTTAACATAATGTATTTGCGCTTCATGCACAACCAAGGAGACAGGTTGTAAATTACAAGGAGAACAGGCCATGAACTATGAATACTACTTAAGTTTCCATATGGATTCATTCCATCGGTAGCAAGTCCAAGCCTCGAGGTTTTCGGGCTCATTGCCGAAATCCGAAACAAACTATCAATTCTCTTCCATTGCAAAGAATCGGTAGGATGGCGAAGCTGTCCATCACACTTCCTCTCATCTGCATGCCATCTAATGTTCTTTGCGTCATTTACATTAGCAAACAATCGCTTGAACCGCGGAATCACGGGAAGATACCATAACACCTTCGCAGGGAGGACCTTTGGTGACCACATCACAACTAGAATCAACATCCTTCACTTTGTAGCGTGATACCCCACACCTGTGGCACTCGTGCATCTCTTCAAACTATTTCCTGTACAATATGCAATCATTGGGGCTATCGTGTATTTTATTATACTCCATACACATCGGAAACAATATCTTCTTCGCCTCATAGTTTCGAGATGGCAATGTGTTGCCTTCGGAAGCATTTCTTTCAACAACTCAAGCAATTCGGTAAAGCTTTTATCGCTCCACCCATTTCTCGCCTTCACATTGAACAATCTTAACACCGCTGACAACCGTGTGAAATTAGTGCACCCCGGATACAAAGCCAATTGCGCATCACTGCACAAAGTATCATACACATGTGCGCGCCGAAAAGACTCTTGCCCAACATCACGGATCATGTCCTCTAGTCCATCGTCCATTTCCACGTCATCAACTTCCTCTCTATCCGACACCCTCGGCCTGTCTAACAATTCACCATGACATATCCATGTTGTATAACTCTTACAAATCCCCTCACAAATAAGATGATCACGTATCTCCTCAGCTTCTAGTCGTCTCTCATTCAAACAGTTAACACAAGGACAATAAAACCTTCCGTTACCACTATTAGGAGCATTTGTTTTTGTAAACTGTAGAAAATCTTTCACTCCATTCTCATACTCATCACATGTCCGTCTAGCATTCATCCAACCGCGATCCATGACTAAACCAATACCTTCGTACTTAGTCCAACATATTCATCAACCACTTCTTATGACAGGGTATGGCCCTATCCCATTCGAGAAGAAACTTTTTCAACATTCGGTTAACAGTTAGTCCTTAACTCTCATGCTCATACTCGACAAAATTTCGGCAGCATTTCCCCGCGGTCTCCGACGTACACTACTTGAACGCGATGACATCCACCACGATAAAGTATGCACCCGGAGAACGAAAGGAAATGTATCAATCCGAACTTTCATCAAGTATATAACATTAGAATCAATGAATAACTATTTTAACTAAATTAAGAAAAAGTTTTTTCCCAAACTGTCCAACTTTGGACAATTCAAGATCCAACACAATGAGCGGTACATTAAGCACGTACACGTACACGTACGCTCATTAGTATTGCATCTCAAACGGGAAACTAAGGCTTTACTAATTATTGTGGGCATATTATCGAATCAAATAAATTTTCAAGAAAATACATTAAAACTCCAATGAAAGCTTTTCAGCCAAAACGTACCTTCTGAGAGACACGCCTAGTTGTTATTGTGCAAAGACAGCAGAGAAGTGAACAAAGCAGAGGCAGTAGCACTATGCAACGGAGTCAAGGACACTCCTCAAATCAAATCCGAAGTCCAGGAAAATAACACCTGTCAATTTCTAGCAGGGCATCACGGTTAAGACAAAAAGAAACTAGGTAAAGAATCAACAATAGTGCTTTAATGCATGTGACAAAGTAATTTAAAAAAAATCTCCATTTCTTCCTATACTTGTCAACGTATTCTCAACCTTTTTCTTAAAAGGTTCTTAAATATGCCTATATTGTCTTACATTGCTTCATCTAAGATTTCCAAAGAAAAACAAGAAGATTTTTAAAAGCATTCAACTTCCTTGTATTTTTTTTCTCCCTTCCGTTTAGATATGATCTTCAAGCACATCATATTGAACCTTAGGCAACACATATATTGGAACACAAACCATAGTGGTTCTTGAAAATAATACAACCAAGAATGATGCCAATTTCTCTCATATACCATGTGATTTTAGATAGATCATGAGCGAGATTGAAAAGAGGCTTAAAGCATGTTTAAGATGTATTCCATATCTCAAATCCAAAACCAAACATATTATTGGCATGTTAACATGATTTTCTTTTCTAGGTTTTCTTTGCTAGTATCGGAACACGGGGACAAACTCTCCAAGAAAACAGTTCAAACATTTTCGCAAGCAACTAACATGCAATACAGACACATGAATTGAAGAATCAAAATCAACATATAATCATCTAACATCAACATGCAGTGGCCAACAAATAACAACATGCAGTGGCCAACATTTTATAATCAACACCAGCCAAGAGAAAAGAGTGTAGAAATAGGAAACCCTTCCAACCTCCTTCACCCCTAAAAACAAAGCAAAACCGGTGAAAAACAAGAAAAAATTTGAACGAAACCGAAGATTGAATATGGAAAACCCTAAACCCAAATCAGTTAATCACAACAAAGAAAATCCATTACCCATACACATCGGTGAATGAACCACAACAACAAACTGAACAAAGTGAATACTGGAGAATGAAGCAAGGTGAAGGGAAAATGAAGCAAAGTAAAATGGAGGAAGCACTCACCAGAGAATGAAGCAATGGTGGCAAGCGGACAGAGCGAGGTGAGGGCGAGCATCCAAACGCAAAGGTAAAGCACAGGGAGAGAGCTGTTTTAGGGTTCAGCTAGCAAAACTCGAAAATGAAGAATGCAGGGATAGCGCGCAGAACAGAATAAAAATTGGCAATATTACACATCGGTTATGCTAAAAACCGATGTGGTTAACATTATACACATCGGTTATCAGAAAACCGATGTTTAAACCTTAAACTTTTTTTTTTTTTAAATTTTATACATCGGTTATTTGAAACCGATGTGTAAAAGTAAAATTTTAATTTCTATTTTTTTTATTTATAATTTATACATCGGTTATCTAGAAACGATGTTGTTAATCACAATTTTCCACATCAGTTCATAAAGAACCGATGTTGAATGTTAAAAATTCTGACTTTAAATTTTTTTTATTTTAATTTTAAACATCGGTTAGAAATAACCGATGTGTAAACGTTTTACACATCGGTTATTCTCTAAACCGATGTGTAATACTTTGGTTTTAATTTCAAAAATGTCACCGCCTCGTTTTATACATCGGTTTCTAATAAACCGATGTGTAAACTCCGATGTAGAATCCCTATTCTGCACTAGTGCTTGTATTTTGCCTATTGAAGTTTCAATGACTATTTACAGAATTCTCTCAATTCTAGAATGATTAACTCAAGGAAGAGTTTTTAGTTGGCAGGTGTACAAGTGTCTTTGACTCCGTTGCATAGTGCTACTGCCTCTGCTTTGTTCACTTCTCTGCTGTCTTTGCACAATAACAACTCGGGTTGTCTCTCAGAAGGTACGTTTTGGCTGAAAAGCTTTCATTGGAGTTTTAATGTATTTTTTTGAAAATTTATTTGATTCGAGAATATGCCCACAATAATTAGTAAAGCCTTAGTTTCCCGTTTGAGATGCAATACTAATGAGCACACGTGTATGTGCTTAATGTACCGCTCATTGTGTTGGATCTTGAATTGTCCAAAGTTGGACAATTTGAGAAAAAACTTTTTCTTAATTCAGTTAAAATAGTTATTCATTGATTCTAATGTTATATACTTGATGAAAGTTCGGATTGATACATTTCCTTTCGTTCTCCGGGTGCATACTTTATCGTGGTGGATGTCATTGATAAGCCTCTGGCTCATCTAGTTTTATAGCTAGTATGACCAGGGTTTTGTGCAAATTATATCGTATTTTCACCCAAATTAGATTAGATTGTCCTCAAGCAAGGTTTTGAGTCTCTAGAGTAGTTTTAAGTTAATTTAGCTAGTTTGGAGTTAAATAATACACTTATAGTTATTTCTTTGTTTTCAGGTTAAGTGAAAGTCAAGAGAATAAGAAAACAGGGGATTCGCCCCGCGAAAGCCATGCTCGCCTCGCGACCCCGAGGCCTGACTGTTCCAAGAAATTGCTTAGTCTCTGGTTCGCCACGCGAAGAAGGTCTCGCCCCGCGAGTCTTGCAAACCTGAAAAAGTCAGAGACGATCACGGCTTGCCCGTGTTGAAGGTCATGGCCGTGGCAGTTTTGAAGTTGAAGAGTCTCGCCTCGCGAGCAACACTTGCCTCGCGAGAATGCCAAAGGTTGCTGACAGTTCATGAAATTCGCCTCGCGAATGTGTGCTCGCCTCGCGAGCTAGCTAATTTCAGAATTTGTATAAAAGGCTGTTCTGAACATTTTGTAAAGACTTTTGCTTCTCCAATTTTCTGATATACATTTTTCTCTGTGATTTCGTTTTTGCCATGGAGCACTAAGTCCTAGGATTAGTCTACTGTTTGAGGATCCTATATACTTGAGGTTATGTAAATCCCTATTTTAATTGCTTTTCCCTCTTCAATACCATACCTTGTATTTCTGTTTGCTTAATTCAGGAGTATACTATATTGTATTGATTTATTTCTGGTGATATCATGTTCCTATAATTAATCGCATCTGCTTAATTTGCGTGTGTACATTTCGTGTTCGCTTAGTTCACGAAGGGCTTAATCCCGTTTGCTTAATTCGGGAATAGGGACATGTATCTGTGGTAGTAGTTTCGCTTGTAAATTGCTACTACAACCGGGAGGGATAAGAATCGCTTAGGGCTTGGGATTACATTAACCAAGGATAGTTGGGAATTCTTGACAGTAGATTAATCGTTGTTTGATAATTGATAATCTCTTTTCAACTGCCTTGTTTTTGATTGCTCTGTTTTGTTTGTTTCTTATTCGCACTCCAATCCAAACCCCCCCAAAACTGATTTTTGTGAAAGATAATATTCTCAGAGTCCTTGAGAGACGACATCCGAGTTGTCGCACTATACTACAGTTTTAAACCCGCTCGTCCTTTTTGGCGCGCGTGCGCAAATGTGACCAAAAATTGACGCCGTTGTTTGGGGACTCTGAGTTGTTATTTTTTCGCAACTTGTTTTATTTTATTTTTCTTTTCTTTCTTTTATTTTCTGTTCTATTTTGAATTGGTCTGGCTACTAGGTCTCATTGCCCTGAACTGTGTGATTTTGACCCGGAAATTGAAAGAACATTGCACACACTCCGTAGGGAATTTCGGGCTAGCACTAGTAGTGATTCCAATTTTAAAACTGCTTTTGAAAACATGGGAGACCAAAGGACTTTGAGGCAGCTTGCTGCCCCTGATGTGAATTACAATGGTTTGTGCATTGCTTATCCTGGTGCTGACACCCCTTTTGAGTTAAAATCGGGCTAATCCATTTGTTGCCAAGATTTAATGGTCTTGCAGGTGAAGATCCACACAAGCACTTGAAGGAGTTCCAAGTTGTCCGCTCCACAACTTTGAGGCCGGAAGGAGTCACCGAGGATCATATCAAGTTGAAGGCTTTTCCATTCTCACTCCAGGGGAGCTGCAAAGGATTGGCTTTTATACCTTGCGCCGAATTCCATTACCACATGGAATGACTTGAAGAAGCTCTTCCCGGAGAAATATTTTCCCGCCTCCAGAGCCGCTACAATAAGGAAAGAAATGTGGAATAAGGCAAGGAAATGAGTCGCTAGCTGAGTATTGGGAGAGGTTCAAGCAGTTGACATCTAGNTGCCCCCAGCACCAAATTTCTGAACAGCTCCTCATCCAATATTTTTACGAAGGATTGCAGCCAATGGATAGGAATATTTTGGATGCTGCTAGTGGGGAGCATTGGTTGACAAGACTCCATCTGCACGCCAAGCAACTCATTGAGAACATGTCATTAAATTCCCAGCAATTCACTACAAGAAGAAATTCTGTTGAGACTAGAGGTGTACATGAGATCCGCACTTCTTCTTCCAGCCATGACCGTGATGATAGAATTGACAGGCTCACTTCCTTGGTAGAGAAATTGGCAATGGATAGGGTGCAGCCTGCGGTATTGTGTGGCATGTGCAGTTCTCCTGAGCACCCATATGAAGCTTGTCCTATTTTGCAAGGAGGATCAATTACTGAATCACCTCAAGCCTTTGCAGTCCATCCGTATAATCAGGGCAATAACCAGAGCAGATACAGCATTCCAGATCTTTCAACAAATAGGTACCATCCCAGCTGGAGTAATCATCCTAATCTGCGGTATGGGAACTCATCCCAACAACCGATGGCACCTCAGAATCCTCCAGTGAACACTTCTGCACCGTCAGGACCTTGATTGATGACATGTGCAAGCAAATAACTTCACAATTGAATGCACAAATGACTACACTTTTCCAGAGCAAATGGGACAGTTCCAAGCACGATTCCAGGCCTCACGAGCACAATTTCAGCAGAGAACGGATGCGAGTATTCAGGCATTGCATACACAGATTGGACAGATGGCCACAGACATAAATAACATAAAGCAAGGTCAAAGAACAACCCAGCTGCCAGCACAGCCAGTGATCAATCCTAATGCCTCCAACCCTAATGTGAGTTCCATATCTCTGAGGTCTGGAAAGGTTGTTGAGGCCACTTCTGGAAAGGATGAAGAAACTATGAAGGCCACTCCTGAGCCCTTTGTTGAGGTTACTCCTGAACCTGTGGTTGAAGTTGAAACTGAGAGAGTGTATAGACCACCCATTCCGTTCCCACACAGATTACAGAAAAATTTGAAGAGTGGTGGTGAAGATAAGGAGAAGGAAATTCTTGATGTTTTAAGAAAGGTAGGTGTTAATATCCCTCTGTTGGATGTGATCAAGCAAGTGCCCAGATATGCCAAATTTCTGAAGGACCTATGCACCAACAAGAGGAAGATGAAGACTAATGAGAGGGTTGACTTGGGAAGAAATGTCTCAGCGCTTATCCAGTCTAAGCCAGAAAGAGTTGTTGCTTTCACCCAGGCACTGCCACCGAAGTGCAAGGATCCAGGCACCTTCACTATCCCATGCACTATTGGGGACAAGAAGTTTGAAAACTGCATGTTGGACTTGGGAGCATCTATCAATGTCATGCCTACCTCCATCTTTAACAAACTGGATCTTGGTCCTTTGAAGTACACAGGTATCACCATTCAGTTGGCCAACAGGACCAGTGCCCGCCCCATGGGAATGGTGGAAGATGTACTAGTGCAAGTTGATGATCTGATCTTCCCAGCTGATTTCTACATCTTGGACATGGCAGACGAGACACATTCCAGTAAATCACCAATCATCCTGGGCCGACCATTCATGAAGACAGCCAAGACTAACATTGATGTGGATGATGGGACCATGTCTATGAAGTTTGGGGATATAGTTGCAAAGTTTAACATATTTGATGCCATGAAATATCCAGTGGAAGAGCACTCTGTATTCCACATAGAGCTGATCTCTGAGACTATTGAGGACACCCATGAGAACTTGTTTTCTAATTTTCCACTTAATTCTGGTTGTGATGATATTTTTTCTTGTCTTGATTGTACTAACACTAACCATTTTGTGGTTTGTACTGAGAGTGCTACATGTTTAGCAGGTGATAAAATTGTCAGTGCAGTGGATGAGAACCATGAAGAGGATGAAGTAGCACCGGAGGCCCTCTCTACCCCTTTGGCCTTAGACTGCAAGGAATGGGATCCAGGTGACAGCTCCCGCTTACACTGCACTTGATCAGGGAGTACTCTTTTCCTTTCCCTCACTATGATCTTATAGTTACATTTGTTCATTGGGGGCAATGCATGTTTTAAGTGTGGGGGAGGGAACTAGTTGTAGTTTTTCTTTTCTTTGAATAAAGTTTTCTTTTCTTTGAATAAAGCTCCTGAATAATCTGAGAAGCTCAGGAGCATTTGTGTGTTAAGTTTTAGTTGGCAAGTTTGTTAGATTTTGATTGATGTTGCACAGATTGCTTGCATGATTGATATGTAATGATTCCCCCTAGCTGAATTTTTTTTTTTTTTTTGAAATGTGATTCCCATGTGAAATTGAAAACTGAACTTTGGGATTCTGTTATGATGGCATGATGAATGATAAGTTTGGGGTGATAGGGAGCACACACTAGGGATAGTATCTCTTTCAAACAATTTGCATGAATGTCCAGGTGAGGTTTTGAGCCTCCAGCATGTTTTAAACTGTGTGAAAATCGCTTTCAAGTTGCACTTCCCTGGATTTGATTGAATCTCTTTTTGGTTTGCATGATTATATGTGTGTAGCAAATGATTTAGGCAGTTTCTTTGTAAATAGCTACTTGGCCTGAATAAACCGATTCCTAATGCATGTTCCCTAGTTAGCCCTTTTGAGTCTATTAGCCTGTTAGTTCTTGATAACCTAATGTTATAAGCCCAAAAATCTGGAAAACCATGTTAACCCGATCTTAGGATTAGGAGAGCATGTAATCTTAGAATGGGTGCAAGAAACTAAGTTTGGGGTGGCTGCAAGGTGTAATATGTTGTTGGGAAAGAGAAAAGAAAAAAAAAAGAAAAAAAAAGGAAAAAAAAAAAGAAAGAAAAAAAAAAGTTGGAGCCAAAGGCTTGTGAAAGAAAAAGTGTACATATGTTGAAAAAAAAATACAAAAATACAAAAATGCCAAAAAGAAATAAAAAGAGCTGTAGCCACCCAGTAGTTGTAAAGAAAAAAAAATTAATAAAGAAAGGAACTTGAGTGAATTTCAAAGTGTAAATATAGTTCATGCTCTCTTAGATCCTAGGGTCTTCAGCCTAGTTTCCTTTGTATATCCTACCCTTAGCCAGGCCCCATTACAACCCATAAAAGACCTTCTGATGTTGCTTGCATGTTTTCTGTGGGAGCCATTTTGAGATGAAAATCAAATTTTTGGGAAGTGTACTTGAAAAGTGAAACTGAGTGCAAGTTGTTAGCCTGACATAAACTGAGTGACCGAGTGAACAAATAATGCCCTTGTGAGAAAGGCAGTTGTTTGGATTTGGTGATCTCCCTCTTGTGTGTGACTTAGATTCCCTGCTTAGATTTCTGATTGTTTTCATGATGAAACTCTCAACTGTTTAGAATAAATGAATGTGGGGATTGCTCTGTTTGAAAAGGGGGAAACAATGAAGAAAAACTGTTTTTGATGTATTGCTTGGATGTGTGCAATGTTGATTGAATCTTTTGAGCTTGCCAGGTCTTGAGTCTTTTTGATTTTTGAGTCTTAGTTTGCTTGGGGACAAGCAAAGTTTAAAGTTTGGGGTATTTTGATAAGCCTCTGGCTCATCTAGTTTTATAGCTAGTATGACCAGGGTTTTGTGCAAATTATATCGTATTTTCACCCAAATTAGATTAGATTGTCCTCAAGCAAGGTTTTGAGTCTCTAGAGTAGTTTTAAGTTAATTTAGCTAGTTTGGAGTTAAATAATACACTTATAGTTATTTCTTTGTTTTCAGGTTAAGTGAAAGTCAAGAGAATAAGAAAACAAGGGATTCGCCCCCATGAAAGCCATGCTCGCCTCGCGACCCGAGTCCCGACTGTTCCAAGAAATTGCTTAGTCTCCGGTTCGCCACGCAAGAAGGTCTCGCCCCGCGAGTCTTGCAAACCTGAAAAAGTCGGGAGACGATCACGGCTTGCCCGTGTTGAAGGTCATGGCCGTGGCAGTTTTGAAGTTGAAGAGTCTCGCCTCGCGAGCAACACTTCGCCTCGCGAGAATGCCAAAGGTTGCTGACAGTTCATGAAATTCGCCTCGCGAATGTGTGCTCGCCTCGCGAGCTAGCTAATTTCAGAATTTGTATAAAAGGCTGTTCTGAACATTTTGTAAAGACTTTTGCTTCTCCAATTTTCTGATATACATTTTTCTCTGTGATTTCGTTTTTGCCATGGAGCACTAAGTCCTAGGATTAGTCTACTGTTTGAGGATCCTATATACTTGAGGTTATGTAAATCCCTATTTTAATTGCTTTTCCCTCTTCAATACCATACCTTGTATTTGTTTGCTTAATTCAGGAGTATCTTGTATTGTATTGATTTATTTCTCAGTGATATCATGTTCCTATAATTAATCGCATCTCCGCTTATTTTGCGTGTGTACATTTCGTGTTCGCTTAGTTCACGAAGGGCTTAATCCCGTTTGCTTAATTCGGGAATAGGGACATGTATCTGTGGTAGTAGTTTCGCTTGTAAATTGCTACTACAACCGGGAGGGGATAAGAATCTGCTTAGGGCTTGGGATTACATTAACCAAGGATAGTTGGGAATTCTTGACAGTAGATTAATCGTTGTTTGATAATTGATAATCTCTTTTCAACTGCCTTGTTTTTGATTGCTCTGTTTTGTTTGTTTCTTATTCGCACTCCAATCCAAACCCCCCCAAAACTGATTTTTGTGAAAGATAATATTCTCAGAGTCCTTGAGAGACGACATCCGAGTTGTTGCACTATACTACAGTTTTAAACCCGCTCGTCCTTTTTGGCGCGTGCGCGACAGCGCGACCAAAAATTGACGCCGTTGCCGGGGACTCTGAGTTGTTATTTTTTCGCAACTTGTTTTATTTTATTTTTCTTTTCTTTCTTTTATTTTCTGTTCTATTTTGAATTGGTCTGGCTACTAGGTCTCATTGCCCTGAACTGTGTGATTTTGACCCGGAAATTGAAAGAACATTGCACACACTCCGTAGGGAATTTCGGGCTAGCACTAGTGGTGATTCCAATTTTAAAACTGCTTTTGAAAACATGGGAGACCAAAGGACTTTGAGGCAGCTTGCTGCCCCTGATGTGAATTACAATGGTTTGTGCATTGCTTATCCAGTCTTTGCGACACCCCTTTTGAGTTAAAATCAGGCTAATCCATTTGTTGCCAAGATTTAATGGTCTTGCGGTGAAGATCCACACAAGCACTTGAAGGAGTTCCAAGTTGTCCGCTCCACAACTTTGAGGCCGGAAGGAGTCATCGAGGATCATATCAAGTTGAAGGCTTTTCCATTCTCACCCAGGGAGCCGCAAAGGATTGGCTTTTATACCTTGCGCCCGAATTCCATTACCACATGGAATGACTTGAAGAAGCTCTTCTTGGAGAAATATTTTCCCCCTGCCTCGAGCCGCTGCAATAAGGAAAGAAATCTGTGGAATAAGGCAAGGAAATGAGTCGCTAGTGAGTATTGGGAGAGGTTCAAGCAGTTGACATCTAGTTGCCCCCAAAGACCAAATTTACGAACAGCTCCTCATCCAATATTTTTATGAAGGATTGCAGCCAATGGATAGGAATATTTTGGATCTTTGCTAGTGGGGAGCATTGGTTGACAAGACTCCATCTGCTGCCAAGCAACTCATTGAGAACATGTCATTAAATTCCCAGCAATTCACTACAAGAAGAAATTCTGTTGAGACTAGAGGTGTACATGAGATCCGCACTTCTTCTTCCAGCCATGACCGTGATGATAGAATTGACAGGCTCACTTCCTTGGTAGAGAAATTGGCAATTGACAGTAGATTAATCGTTGTTTGATAATTGATAATCTCTTTTCAACTGCCTTGTTTTTGATTGCTCTGTTTTGTTTGTTTCTTATTCGCACTCCAATCCAAACCCCCCCCAAAACTGATTTTTGTGAAATATAATATTCTCAGAGTCCTTGAGAGACGACATCCGAGTTGTCGCACTATACTACAGTTTTAAACCCGCTCGTCCTTTTTGGCGCGTGCGCGACAGCGCGACCAGTCATCACGTTCAAGTAGTGTACGTCGGAGACCGAAGGGAAATACTGTCGAAATTTTGTCGAGTATGAGCATGAGAGTTAAGGACTAACTGTTAACCGAATGTTGAATAAGTTTCTTCTCGAATGGGATAGGGCCATACCCTGTCATAAGAAGTGGTTGATGAATATGTTGGACTAAGTACGAAGTTATTGGTTTAGTCATGGATCGCGGTTGGACTAAGTACGAAGTTATCGTGTGCATTAGTTCCCTGAAATGTAGAATTATTTTCATATATAGTATGATTGTATGAATATAGAGCATTGTGAGCTACCAATAAGATGTGACTATGCATACAAATATTCCCTACATCATTGAAACCGAGAATGAGCTACCTATCCCAAGCCCTAAGCCCTAAAATGTTACTTTTTTCCTAATCTCAATATCAATAAATATCAGCAAATAGAATAGTGAGGGAACATAAAATCCTTGCAAAGAATAGAGTAATTTTCATGTTCAATTAATTCCTGGTAGTGTGCTAATCAGAATAGAGAATGAAAATAGAATGAATTGAACATCTTTACCCCACCATAGTTGGTCTTTTCCCTCTCTATTATATTTTTCATTCTCAAATACAATAAGCCATATAACAATTCCAAATAGTCCACCTAACAAATGCAGAACACCGTAAATGACATTGTATCCTAAACACTTGAATAACAAAGTGATGTATCCATTTATCAACTTGAATAACAAAGCACGGAGTTTGAATACACGAAAGATCACCAAACTGCAATGATTTACAACCTAACATGAAACATGTTACAGATTTAAGAATGTGCACAATCAAGTCTTTAGCATCACACGACAGAGTTGCTTCCTCCAATTCTTAGCCACAATATCATGCAGACCATGAATTTCACATGTAAATTAAAAAGACATGTGAGATTTATCATATCGTTCAGTTTTATTTACAATCATATTCATCCTCAATTACAGATAAAAATTTAATAATTTTTAGAAACTATTATAAATACTATTAGTGGAGAAAATTACTACCAAGGCATAATTAAGCATCAACAGTTGTAGCACCAAGTGAGGAGAAGAAAGTGGGTGCATTGATATGAAAGAGGCGAAGAAAGAAGGTATGAAAGAGGATAATAACGGTATGGAACTAAAGCTCCTCACGATATGGAATCAACTATGAATGGAATCCAATTGTATGAATAATAACACTTAAAAGAAACTAAGCAAGGTCAAAACATCTTCGCTTCATTACTTATAGTTAAGATGCAATAAAGTTTACCGTCTCTTAAACAGAAACCTTGAAATAAGTGTGGCCACTAAAGACTTTAGTGGCAGGTATAACTTTAATAAGATTAGACAGCTCTTAGTTGAGAAAAGTGCATGCTGAAATATTTTAACCAACTTCATATTCAATTGCACAATGCACAGAGGATACTTTAGATGTTTTAAATGTTTTTAACCACAAACCAAAAATTTAAATCACAAAGATGATAGATATTATGAATGAAAAAGATAAAGATCGCACACAAAACTCAATTACTTCTCATTTAAACAATAAAATGAAGAAAAAAAAAAGATAGGAAAAGAAACTTACAAGCACGTGGAGGTGGAGCTACCATATGCCAACGGGCTTGTACTTCTCATATGCCAACAAAATTCACTATACTGGCCTATGTGAGTTACCAAAGGTCTGCAAAGGAGCTGAAACTGGAGTAGATTAGTGACAGCTGAAAAATAAAGAAATGAGATACAAACATACTCTATATGATATTAGGTGAGAGATCTTAAATGGGCATGCTCCCATGTTTACAAACATCAAACCCGAAATTACAACAAACTTTGTTATAGATATTAGTCCAATGACCTATCATAGTGTTAAAACAACTTACAAATTAGCACCAACACATATATATAATACCTTGTTGCATACATTCCGTAAATATCTAACAATATAAATATAAATAATAAATACCAATCTAACACAGTTTAAACAAACTGACTTCAAAATCCTAAAGATCTTTTTTTTTTTTTGAAATCTTGTGAAATATATAAATACTAAAGCAAGAAGCAAGAAAAAAAAAATACAAAGGAAAAAGAGAGAGATTATGGGTTTTAGCAGATGAAAAATTGTATTCCGGGAAACATCGTCAGTCTCAACAATCACAACATATCAGTACTAAACTATTTTTTTATTATCTCATAATGATCAAAATATATTTTGTTTTTTTTTAAAAAAAAATCCTTATTGAACTATTAGCAAATATAGAAGCAAGGAATAGAAGCTACCTTGATTTTCAAAATCTTCAATGTATCCATCATGCAATAATGGAAATCGTGCTTCTTCTTCCTATTTTTCAAATTCCACTGGAGCCATATCAATTAGTTCCCCGGATTCCATTACATAGGCTCTTGTCCATCGGCTTCCCCTGGCAATGGCAATAAAATAGCACAAAAGCATCAAAAATCAAGAAATGCAAAAGCATAATTAAAAGCCTAGAGTTGTAAAAGCATGTGTTTTCGTGTATAGCAATAATACCATGTCTTTTATTATACAACTAGCTCTCACTTTGTTAGTTCCTGTGTAATTGTTTTTTTTTTGGTTCTCCTACCTGCTAACATATACAAACACCTATTGAATTGTTTAACAAAAAATATTGGTTTTTCAGGCATTTACTATTCCCGTGGAGAGGCTAATCCAAGCAGCTGATTCAGTTTCAATATGTTTTCTTTTCCCTTTTCTTTTTTGTCCTAAGATTCAATGCAACATTAACATTGTTATGTATCCTCCTGAAGACCAATTTTATTGCCTAATTGAAATCAAACTTGTACTTATTTACTTCCACACCCTATTGAATAATAATCAAGCTAGCCAATTCATGATTCCTTTGAAAATATAGGTTTGCTTATCTAAAGGCCTAAGCACAAATAAGTGCACAAATAAGTGGTATAATAAACATTAAACTACTGTGGAAAGCAATCTGTGTAGGTGAGAAACAGCCTAACATCCTGTCAATTAAATTACCTATATTTGACACATAATAAATTAAATATCCAAGAAAATAAATTGATTGAAAGAAAATAAAGCAAAATAATCTAAATTTACCCAACTAAAATGATAGCATATCAAGAAGCACAACCATAGCCTATTGAACCCAATTGATATCAATCATATTTCAAAGTAGCCTATGGCTAGGTTCAATTGATATCAATCATATTTCAAAGTAGCCTATGGCTAATTTATTATGTGATTCCTAGTGGGTACATAGATGTGAAAATTAAAATGACAACTTCAAATGAGACCATAAACTAAGACCTTCAATCAACTTTTAGATTACTTCCGGCCTCCATTGTACATAAGCATTGTGTTAAGTCTCTAAAATGTCTGATGTGCATTTCCCTAAGTTTTGATGAGAACTAAACATTGGTTAATGATTTAATTAACCTTCATATTGGTTACTAACCTGTCAATCTAGTGTGCAGATTAAAACTGTAAGAATCATCTATCCACTGAAGTGATAGAAGCTCACGTCCAATGCAAGTGATAGAAGCTCACGTCCAACACAAGTGATAGAAGCTCACGTCTAACACAAGTGATAGAAGCTCACGTCCAACGCAAGTGATAGAAGCTCACGTCCAACGCAAGTGATAGAAGCGCACGTCCAACACAGGTGATAGAAGCGCACGTGATAGAAGCGCACGTCCACTAAAGTGACACAAGCGCACGTCCACTAAAGTGACACAAGCGCTCGTCTACTAAAGTGACAGAAGCTCTCGTCCAATAAAGTAACAAAAAAGCTCATCCATTAAAGTGACAAAAATGCTCGTCAGAAGTTACTCTCTCAAGCAACCTCGGATATCAGAACCAAAGACCAGTTAAAGAATGCTTCCAACATGCTTTATTCCCTAGTACCTCTGGTCCTTACACGAAAAGGGAATTGTACTCAGCAAAGTACAAAAAGCTCTGTACAACTCTGATATGGCTGTATCACGATGCATAAAGCCATGATCCTTCATGTTAGAGTACAACCAACGTTGCTAATGCATTAATGGCTGCCCAGAACGACTCTATTACATTTAATGAAGTTCTGCTTGAAGCCAACATCTGAGGGAATGTCTCTAACGCATCCTAAATGCTTGAAGACTATAAATACAAAAGTCATTGAAGATGAAGCACAAGAGAATACACATAGCATTAAAGAGCCATTACTCTGCGTATTAATATCTTCACTCTTTGATTCTGTATTTTTCAATCATTTGAAGTTATTACGTTGACTTTCCTAAGCTTTACATTTAAAACACTCTGAGTGTTAGTGAAAGTTCTGTCTGTCTTAAGTTGTATTTATTACAAACCAAATCTCTCAAACAAACCCGAGTGAGTCTAAAGAGGCTAAGTGTGCAAAGAATACTTGTCTTGAGCCTGAAGAGGCTAGGTGTGCAAAGAATACTTGTCTTGGAGACTGAAGAGGCTAGGTGTGCAAACAATACTTAGAGTCTGTAACCTGATTAGTTATAGTGGATAAATCTTGGTGCTGTCAAGGACTGGACGTAGCTCTTTGATTTGAAGAGTGAACCAGGATAAATAACTGTGTCAATCTCTCTTTCCTTATAACCTCTTTAATTACTTTAGTTTTCTTATTCGTTTATCAAGTGGTGTGTTTGCCAAAGTCACTGTTGAAATTTCATTAGAAAGGTCACCCGTCTGTCCTGTATCCTTCAACTCGTCTGAACCTAGCTTCTATTTGTGAAAAGATTTCAACTTTGCTTAAATTATGATAAACACAATTCAACCCCCCTCCTCGTCTTTATAGTTATCTATTCCACATTGTACATAAGCAGGAAGTATGACATAGAAGTTAGTAACTATTGTACCTCAAGCTAAATTGTAGTTTAATGGCAAGCAACCATTACTATGAAAATGTGACAAACCAGAGTGAGAAAGTGTGACAGACCAGAGTGAGAAAGTGATATTCAAGCGGCTCAAAAGAAATCCAAACTGCAGTTGCTCCTTCAAGTACACCACCAAAGATCTTATTGTTCCCCCATAAAAGCACGTCAGCCGCTGCAAGCAATAAAAAACATGTGGATTTAATTTCAATGCTCTCAGTGTAAATTAACAACCAAAAACACAAATCTAGCATTGCTTTGGAAGTGAAAATTAACCACCATATCTTTCCCAAAAGTTGTACAGTTTCAAGAGACTGAAGGTAGATGGAAGTGCAAAGATAAGTGTACTGGCCGAAGAGTGAAACCTGGCCATCGAGCTCGAATACCCGGCTCAGTCCGGAAGTTAAAGATAATAAAGTTAAAGATCACTTAAATCCTGATATTATCTGAAATAACCTTATCTGGTTAAAAGAGATAATATCCCTTAAATTAAGGAATCACATCTCAAAAGAGATTTAAGAGATAAATCAGATCTCTAAAAGATATTTAAGAGATAAATCAGATCTCTAAAAGATATGGGAATCCTATTATAAAAGGAGGAGTACCCAATGATAGAAACTCACTTTTTACTGAACTCCGGTGACTCTCTCTTAAGCGTATTAGAGAAACTAGCGTCGATCAAGAGACTATCAGAGAGTCATTGCTCCCTAGTATTCATCAGATACAAGATTAAGAGATCGAGATCACCGCACCACCATGGGTTGAACCTAGAACTACGTCTGCCTTTGATTCTCATTGGGATACGTAGGACCGGAATGTCAGATTCTGTCAAGCCAAAGTCTAAAACAACCCCCATTGTCCACTCTTGATATGACGTTCTACGGCGAGATTCCGGCAAGTCGGATCTCGACAGGAACAATAAGAACTAAGATAGATATGAAAAATTGAAAAGTAAAATCTATAGATAGAGCTTTACCCGAGGATATCGTAAACACAACATTACCCAGAGGAAAGAAGAATGCATGTTGGAGTGGGGGGAAACATGTTGTGTATCCAAATCATTTGACAAATCTACAAACTCCTGTGTATCCATAGCAATAGCAATGTAAAAGAAATTTTTTATATCTCTTTTGAACTTAAGGTTACAGGAAGTTGATATTGTGTTGTTACAAATTTAGAGATTGGAAAAAAATGGAGGGAGAAGAGGAAAGAACGTTCTGAGATGAAGGTTGTGAGGTGAGAGATTTAGGGATTTATGCTCAAGAAATGAAATAACTCAGAAAAAATAAATAGGAATAACTAAGATTTGTGCATCCAAAGCTTGTGTTGGCTGAGGACGGCGTCCATGTTACCGGAGACGAAGATTCCGATAAGACAACACCACCGCCGGCGACAGCGCGCGTGGAGCTCGAGTCGTCGTCGACTCCTCCGTCCCAGAAGAAGCTTATGGAAACTCGTCAAAAGAGAAATCTGGGAGGGAGGAATATGAGTAAAAAAGACACTGAAGTAACATACCTCAAGAAGATAGGAGGAAGCTCCTGCATTGAGAGAGAGATGATGAAGATGTTACTGTGTAATGTAATGAAGAATAAGAAGAATTTGAAAGGATGACAATAGAGGAGAGTGCCGTGCAATGAATTTTGACAATTTTCAAACTATTTTGATTTTTTTTATAATAACAAACTATTTTGAATTTTGAATTTGATGTACAACAATGCATAATATAAAAACAAAAAATCATTTGAGAAGGGAAAAAACAATTGAGCGGGAAGAATAATTCATAATAAAAAAACAAAAAATCATTTGAGAGGGAAAAATGATGAATGACAGCATGACAAATGATAAAAGGGATAAATTTTTATTAAGCATGTAACTGATTGATTGATTGCATCTGAAACGTCAACTTCATTAGGCCCGTGCATATACATTATCTCATGAAAAGTGATATCCACCAATCCTGCTTATAACAAAGCAAATTAAACACTTTTTACAATTTTTTAATGGAGACCGTGGTGACCTTTATTAATAGGCTTAATTGTATTTTAGATCCCTAAGTATGGATAATGTGTTATTTTGGTTCTCACATTTTTTTCGAGCGTATTTGGTCTCCTAGTTTTTTAATTGTGCAATTGTCCATCTGCTGTCTAATTGATAACAGAGTTTCGTGACGTAGCATGCCAAGTGGATTAAAATATATTAATTAATTATTATTTTTTATTTTTAGATTAAAATTTTTTAAAAAAATTAAAAAATTAAAGTAGCGGTCTTCTTCAGACAATCACACAGATCCTTATGGATTTCGAACCTTGCAAGCATTGCTTCTGCACTTACACAGCATTCAACCGTAAGATCGCCAGAAGCCCAGAACCGAACACGAAGGGTTCGCAGAAGCCATATTGGCCACAAATTCATTGCATGAAATGGTCTCAGCATGGCAACAACTTAACAGCATTGCATTTGCCAGTAGGGCGAAAGCCACTGTAGACATAAGCAAAAACAAAATTTTCTTATCCTTCATTTTAACTAGGACTCTAGTACGACTAAGTGCATGTTTGTATCCACGTCCAAAGGGGTCAGAAGAACGGTGAAAGCTCAGAAGCTATAAATATTAGCTTATGAAAAAAAACACGGTCAAACGTGGTCAAACACAATTTCAAGCTAATGTGCCGCCGCTCCAAACATACGCTAATAATATGAATATCTATCGATATTATATTAGTAAAAAAAACAAATTGCTTCAACAAGCAACTAATCATATATGTCAAATGTAATTAATAATACCTCAAATCCAGAGCTAATTTTTTAAATTTTTTAATCTAAAAATAAAAAATAATACATTTTAATCCACCTGACGTGTCACGTCACCAAACTCTGTTATCAATTTGACAGCAGATGAATGGAATGATCATAATTGCACAATTAAAAAACTAACAAGATCAAATACGTTCGAAAAAAATATGGAGGATCAAAATCACACATTATCAATATTGGGAGAAACCAAAAATAGAATTAAGCGTTATTAATTAGGACGAGCGTATTAGTTACAAATGAATCTTGGAATCTACATTAGGGGATTGTGCTTGGATCTCTTTGTGATAAGAGAGGAGAACACGTCGTATATATTCTTCCACTACTTGAGATTTGTTATATTTAACCAAGGTTCTTTTTCGTCGTTTATGCAACTTATTATTTTAGTTACAGTTAGACTGCTTATCAAAAAAAAAAAAAAAGAAGTTACAGTTCGACTTTCAATAATGATGTTTCTAAAATCGAGTTTCTGAACTAAAAATTCACTGTGGGCACAAGTTCTTTTTAATTCATACAATCAATAAGAAAAAAGACGAACTAGAATTCCGTAACAAAATCTGCCAGCAGAGGTTTATAGGGTTTGACATCAGGTCATTATGTTCTATGCTAGGCACTATGTACTTTTTTTTTTTTTCCTTTTATAGGCGGCACTATGTAGTCCTTCGATTCATATCATAACAAAAAAAAAAAAGGAACTTCTCCGGTACCCTTCATAATAAGAGGGTACGGTAATAAGAAGGGTTAACCACCATTGATTTCATCCAACGCATCAAAATAATGAACAGAATAATAATCTTAAAACGAAATATTAAGGAATTAAGAAAATACTTAGAAATATTATAAACACTAGAACCAAATGAATATATTATTTATCACCAAGAATTAGTTAGAAAAAGAATAAGACGATTAAAACAAGAATTAGAAAATTGTATAGGATAATGGGATTATCCGAAGAAATAGAAGCATGATTCAAAGAATTAGAAAGAATATTGAAAGAATTAAATAAAAATATTATTCAATTAATTGAAAATACAGATAAAATTGTAAATTACACTTGCAATAAAATACAAAAAGGAAAAAATGAAATAGAAAATATTAAAGAAACCTTAAACAATATAAGTAAGGGAAAAGAAATAGATGAAAATGAAGATATTATTAGAATAAAAATTATTCTAGAACAACTAAAAGATCTTTTAGAATACGAGGAAGATAATAGATGTATAACAAAACATGAACTAGAAGAAATTTTAGAAACTAAAAAATTAAAAGGAATAATAATCAAACAAGAACTAGAACAAGAATCTTCATGGATACCTACACCCGTATCCTCATGGAGGGGATAAAAGAAGAATATATGGAAACACTAAGAAAATCGAATGATTTAGAAGAAATTCAACAATTATTAGAACAACTTAAAATAGTTGAAGAAGAAAATAATCAAATACACAATATCGAAAAGATTGATAAAAAAGACATAGAAAATAATGAAAATGAGGAAATAATCCTAAATTACGCTTCTCTCGAGAATCCAAGAAAACCATATAAAAATGGAAAGAGGAGAATATAGTGGAAAAAGCCCTAAAAGAAAATGGGAAGAATATAAATATACACCTGAAGGAGCTTGGGATAAATATGAAACCGAAGCTATGTATAATAAAGGATATGCAAGAAAAAATAATAACAAATGGACAAAAGTTCAAGAAGAATTTAAACCTCGATACCATAATACAGGAAATATACTTGACCTTGACTGTATTAGAAACAAAGAAGATGTATTATTAAGATGGACAAATGAAATAATCCTAATGATCTTAACCGATGAAAGATTTAAACAGCTAAACTTTATAGAAACCAAAAATTTTGTGACATTCAAAACAACAGGGAATGTACAAAAATTTCTAGTAGGAATTAAGGATGCAGAATGGATTAACTTTGGAAGAATGGTAGATAATAGCGCATATTATATTAAATTAATAATGACTCTAATACACCAAGAATTTTTAGGATACAATTTAATGGAACAAAGAGAAAAAACAAATAAAACTCTAATTGAAAATGCTAAGTCACACCTTAATAGAATGCAAATATGTGATATGTGTCAGATAGAAAGTTTCATCTGTGAATATCAAAAATACTATTATCAACTAGATGAAGAAACTAAAGAAATATATAAATATATCTTTATAGATAAATTACCATATACATTAAATTCAAAAATTAATAAGATTTGGGAGTCAAAACCCGAAGAAACAGCAAATACTTTAGGAGGAGTTATTAACCTTCTATACCAAGAACTAAGGGAACAATGTTTAAATAGAGAAACAATTAGACAATTGAATAGAGGAAGTACTGTCATTTGTTGTGACATTCCAGAAATAGAAAAACCAGGAAAATATGGTTGTGATAAACCAAAGAAAAGAAAGAAAAAATATTACAAAAAGCCAAATCTACGAAAGACTTATTCTAGAAAGAAAAATTATTACAAAAATAATAAAAAGAAATATTTCAGAAGAAAGAAATCAACACCAAGGAAATACTGCCCAAAGGGAAAGAAAAAATGTGTATGTTGGATATGTAATGTTGAAGGACATTACGTTAATGAATGCCCTCAAAGGAAAGAAAAAGATTTTAAGGAAAAATCAAAAATAATAAAACAAGTTTTCCAAATATATGAACTAGAACCCTTATAAGAAGAACTGAGTGACTCAGAAATAAGTATATATGAATATACAGAGAATGAATTATCTTCAGAAGAAGGAGAATTCGAATAGCACCTATATAAAAATATTAATAGAAAAAAGTAAAAATGTAACAGAAGCCTATATAGATACTGGAGCAAGCCTTTGCCTTGCAACTGAAGCATTGATTGATAATTGGGAAAGATTGGAAAAACCATTAAAAATACAAATTGCTGATGGATCAATACATTCTTTATATTGGATAGCAAAACGAATTACTTTGATAATACAAGAGAAAATATTTATAATTCCAACCATATATAAACAAGAAACAGGAATAGATATAATTATTGGCAATAATTTCTTACGGTTATATCAACCGTTTTGTCAATATTTAACATATATTACTCTGAGAACTCCATATATTTATCAAAAACAAAAACGAGAGATTATCAAAATTCCAATTATCCATACTTCTACATGTACTTATTCATCAAAGTTTCAACAGCTGAAACGTGGTGAGATTATTAGCTTAATTTGCACAAAAATTCGCCATGCATTAGTAAATTTAGAACCAAATAGAATAATACCAGCACATATAGAAGAACTTTTAGATAAGGTCTGTAGTGAAAATCTTTAGACCCAAAAATTAATAAAAAGACTGAACTGTTTGAGTTAAAATTAAAAGATCCCACAAAAGAGGTAAAATGTAAACCAATGATTTACACAAAGCAAGATAGAGATGAATTTGAGAAAGATATTGATGAAATGTGTAAAAAAGGATTAATTAGACCATCGAATAGTAAACACTCAGCACCGGCTTTTTATGTAGAAAATCATAATGAAATAAAAAGAGGTAAAAGAAGAATGGTAATTAATTACAAACAAATTAACGATGCCATGGAAGGAGATGCCTATTTTCTTCCTAGAAAAGATTTAATTATTGAGAGGATTAGAAACATGGATTGGTTTAGCACCTTTGATTGTAAATCAGGTTTTTACCAAATTAGATTGACTGAAGAATCTAAAGCACTAACGGCATTCAGTTGTCCTCAAGGTCAATATGAATGGAATGTACTACCAATGGGATTAAAGCAATCACCAGGGATATTTCAACGACATATAGATTCAATCCTCAAGGAATTCAAAGATTTTTGTCTTATTTATATTGATGATATATTAATCTTTTCAAACAAAGGATTAGATGATCACTTTAAAAAGATAGAATTCGTACTTAACAGATGCTATGACCATGGAGTAGTTTTGAGCAAGAAAAAAGCAGTCCTAGCCCAGAATAGAATTAATTATTTAGGATTAGAAATCGAAAAGGGGAAAATAATAATGCAACGACACGTACTAGAGAAACTTCAAAATTTCCCAACAACCTTAAAGGATAAAAAGGAGTTACAAAGATTTCTTGGATTACTAACATATATTTCAAATGAAGGTTTTATCAAAAATCTTGCAGCAGAAAGAAGGATCCTTCAACAAAAACTAAAGAAGGATGCCCAGTGGACATGGACTGATGATGATGATAGACTTATTATAAAAATGAAAGACTTATGCCGGGATCTTCCTGAGCTATATCATCCATCGGATGACGATATAATAATTATTGAGACTGATGCCTCAAATGACTGTTGGGGAGGTGTTATGAAAGCAAAACCCCCTGGACATAAAACTGAATTACTGTGCCGATATATGTCAGGAACTTTTTCAGAAAGTGAGATTAATTATCCCATTCATGAAAAAGAGACATTGGCGTTGATCCGTATGTTGGAAAAACATCGGATTTATATACTGGATAAGGACTTTATTGTCCGAACCGATTCCACCTATGTGGCTGGATTTAAGAACTTAAATCATAAAGGAACTTATAAACAAGGACGATTGATTAGATGGCAAATGAAACTTGCCGAATACAATTACTCAACCTCTCACATTAAGGGAGAGAAAAATATTCTTGCAGATATTTTATCAAGAGAATGGAGCAATCAACAACTGAAGACATACTGAAGCAGATTCAATACCAAGAAATGCTCGAGAAGCAAAAGATGATGGAGCTTGACTTAATCAGAACGAATATTGAAGTACTAAAATTTCAATTACAAAGACTACCCATCAAAGAAGACCCAATGAAAAATATTAAACAACAGGTACAGGAAAGCACTAGTGAAAAATGGTACACTATTTTCAATGGACCACATCCAGGCGTTTACAATGAATGGCATAAAGCAGCCCCACACTGCATTGGAATTTCCGGAGTCCATCACAAAGGATTTTGTACCAAAGAAGAAGCAGAAAAGGCTTTGATCGACTACCAGAAAGAACAAGACAAAGACAAGGGCGTTTATCTTGGCCCAAGGACTTTCTCTGAAACCATAAAGACTCCACCAGCTCAAAAGACTTCATTAAGAATACTTGGAAGAATTCATTCTTCCATTGATGACTACCAAATCCCTTCTAGAAAAGATCATGAACTTCAAGTTCAATTTTCTAAAGAAAATTTTTTTGAACACCTAAAAAGACTGACCCATTGGTCCGAAAAAGAAAAAATTAATTGTTTTTACATGGTCAACCGAAATATGTTCGGAGTTAAGGCCGTAATTACTCCTGGAGCTACATCGATTTTTATATTTAATATGTTCCAATTTGGACTTATTGAATGTCTCTACCTCAGCCAAGACTTGGAAGAAATCAAATTATTTCCATATAATTTGAAAGAAGCCATCCAGAACTATCAAAAGAATGTTGCAAAGGATAGAACTATCTTCCTGAAGTTCTATTCAGCTTACCCAGATTTTACAACTAAACAACCCACAAAGAATTTAATCTTCATTGGAGTAAGTAACAATACTTTCTCTATGCGAGATGAACCTACTGCCGAAGAATACAACGAAGAAAAGATTGTCATGATACTAGCAAATCAACTGGCGAGTATCTTTACTCAATGTCAATTGATTGGTAAAGACTCTTTCATCAAAGCCATGTACAAAGGTCCACATACTCTGCTACTCAGCAAGACTAGTGGAAAATTGATTAGAGAAAGAGATCTAGCATTACTGACAAACTATGAATTACCATTCTACATGTTACAAGGACTTTCGATGAATTACCAACCAGCTGTCCTTGAATTATTATGCTCAATGATTAAGGAGAATGGCAATCACGCGTGTGAAAGATGTGCGAAGCAAAAAGACTGTCGGCACGATGACAAAGACTCAGACGAAGCCATTATTGAAGAATGACGTAAGCACTGACGTCATTAAGCATTATTGAAAGGATGACGTAAGCAATGACGTCATCATGAATTATTAAAGCGTCTGATTGATTGTAAAATGTAATAATGTAGGGACTTTTCTGTAATTGACTCAGCACCCTTACGTGTATAAATAAAGACTCCTCAGTCCTAAGAAAGGCAGAGCATCTGAAATTTAGTTTTCAATCTCTCTCTTCTCTCTGAGAAGTTCTAAGCTTTGCTTAGCGAATCCTTGAGTGTGGATTCACCGGTTCTATGTACTCAAACCACTGATTATAAATAAAATCACTTTCATATATTCGTCTACTTCACTACTACTTTACTTTCATTACTACCAACTACTTGTCAAAATTTCAACTTCAACTTAGACGGAAGTTGCGGTGGACCAAGAAACCCAGAAACACTTCAAACACCAAGATCAGGTATGACTCAGAAACCATGTATTCTATTCAGTTTAAACTAGAAATCAATCATGTCTGAAATAGAAAAAGAAATAATCAATAATACTGAAGTGGAACACTTACAAATTACCGAAGAAGATGGTAACTATGAAGGAAGTATTTTAATAGATCCGAAATTATTTCAAAAGATTCAGAAGGAGGACTTGAATTTATCTAAAGATGCAAACATGAAAAAACTAGGAGGTATAATGAAACGATTCAACCAGAAAGAAAATATAATATATTATGGAAAAATAATTAATGAAACACCAATAGACATATCTGAAACACAGGGAAACACCTGTATACAATTATTAAATAAGAAGAAATTAATTGAGTTAAAGAAAAACTTAAAAAAGGAATCACATAGAAAGAAAATAGGTTATATTCATATAGGAGCAATACAAGTCTTAATTAAAGCAACCTTTCAAGAAGGAATAGATTCACCTATTGAATTAGTTTTAAAGGATGATAGAATAACAGATCCTAAAGATAAAATATTAGGAGTAATCGAAGGAAATTTAGCCTATGTCAAGCTAAAATTTGAAATTCACCCAAATATTGGAATACCATTAGATACTCAAAGATTAGACCAATCATTAACCATGGAACATAGATTTCTAAGAAACAATCTGATGAGAACAGGAGACAAGATTTTCTCAATTACTTATTGTGTCAATTATGCACTAACAAACTCACATCATAGTATTACGTTTAGAAATAATGACAGAATAGATATACCAAAACTTTTCGAAGAAATAGGAAAGATTTATTACCCTAAAAGAAATGACTTAACAGAATTAGGAATTTCTATTAGAAATCCGAAATCACTAAGTTTTAGACAGATACCTAAACCAATTACTTTACCTGAAGAAAATAAAGACGAAAATATAGATAAACTATCAAACCAAGTTAGAGATCTGACTCAATATTTGAGAAATAGAATATGAACAAATAATTAAGAAATATTTATGAAAAATCCTATAAGAAAATAAATCAAGATAAAAAGAATATAATAGATTTCATGAATATCTATGATAATCATCTTAAAAAAGATAAAGAAAATAAAAATAGAAAACAAATAGAAAAATATATCATAGAAAAAGAAAAAGAACTTAATCATATAAGAGATAAAAGAGAAGAACATAAAAGACAAATAATAGAAAAAATAGAAAAAATAGAAGAAATGATTTCAAGATCAAATCAATCATCAACTAGCTATTTTAAATTAACAGCACCAATTTTTGAAGATATTGATTAAAATGGAAATATATTCTGAGTTTGATAATCAAACAGAAAATGAAATACTAAGTGTACTAGTAATGGATTTACCTATTGATTGCAGACAATTAATAATTGAAAAGATAAAAGCCCAATGTAGACAGGAAGACTATTATCTTGCAACTATTTCGTTAGACATAGAATGTGATTATATGGAAGAACTAGGATTAGCCTTTGAATATGAATATGATAGATTATCATTATCTGATATATACGAAGATTGAGATTTATTAGATGATTAAATGGATCAAGAAATACTAAGTATTCTGATAATGAAAATACCCAAAGACTGCAAACAAATAATAATTAACAAATTAAAACACCAACACTGGCAAGAAGAACTCTATTTAAACAAATAGTGCAAAGAATACAATTAGCATTTTGTGAAGAAGAACGAGATCAATTAATCAAAGACATAATGGAAATAGATGAATCTATAATGGATTATGGGTATGAATTATTAGTAACCCAAATTATGCATGAAAATAATCATCCTGATTATGCCTAATTACTACCACTACCTGGGAAGAAATAGGGTGGTACCGAATTGGTATCAGAGCTAAGTACTAGCTAATCAATAATGAGTACTCTATACATAGAAAAATTTGTTCACTATCTAAGTATGATAGATTTAACAAATCAAAATAGATTAAAAGATTTGATACAATAGTTAAAAGAGGAAGCCACAGATACATGTAATAAACACATAGAATATCATTGTGAATACTGTGATTGTAGAGAATACGAAAGAAAAATAGATCTAATAAAAATATTAATTGATAAATTAAATGAATGGACAGATCAACAAGGATCTGGATCCAACGGCCCAAACTAAGTCAGGAGCACCGACTGTTGCTTACCGCAAAGTAGGGAACAAAAACCCGTTCCATACCCCAAATTTATTGAGGGTACGGAGGCACTCACCAAAAAAAAATTCAAAACTTTTGGTTCAATAATATATAAGTAAAATTTATTTTTTAATGACTTATTTAATGATATTATTTCTAAAATATTTTTCATTGAACATAAATTTTGTTTTTCAATGACTGATTCTATTCCCAACAACACAAGCAAACTTTTCATTATCATAAAAGGTAATTTAAATAAAAATCTAATTTTTTAATCAAATTAAATGATATTAACTAACCACCTTAATATGTGTATTGTATTAATATTTTGCTTATAAAAAGTACGGGAGGAAGTACTAATTAACCTAACTGACACTCTAACGAAAGCCTAGTTAATATCCTTGTTGCAACTGAAGTGGTAAACCATCATTATTCATTGTCCATATGAAAGAAGTTAATTTTGCCTTTGTGATTGGAGTCTCTAAGGCTACATTATTAGTTGTAGTGGTGTTAGAACGAGATTGAACAGAAGAAAGAAAGTTTGCTATATTTCATTAAAACAAAATTTGATTTTCTAACTTTCTCACTTTGTCCATTATGTCTGAAATGTTTTTCTAAACCTCATAGAGCTGGCACCATACATAAGATATAGTTTTGTACCATTAAGATGATGTGATGAAATGAAAGGGAACAAATAATAGCTAATTATATTTTTCATAGTACTATTTCTTTATCTTTATACTTTTTGGGGTGTCATTATTGGAGAAGGTTCTCCTCTTCCTACGTCTAAACCATATCAGATACTGTTAACTTTTGCGGAATGGCTATATCACATTTATTTTTCCAACAAATTTTGTTTCACTTGTATACAAGCTACAAAGTACAAACCCTCCATTTAAAGTCAATAATATATATGGCAATGAAAGATGGAATCACTTTGCAGAATGGCTTAAGTGACTGTAAACTTGTAGAAAAGCCTACTTTGCTTTGCCCTATAGTTTATTGAGTCAGCGAGTCTGGTTTCTTTGCAACTCCAAAGTCATGGTTTGCACAAAAGCTACAATAGACAAACAAGCTTTTGCTCAACCATGGTTTGGGGCTTCTAGGCAGAAAAACAAACACACATAAGTGCCAACTGTAAAATTGAGTACGTGACCTTGCCATGCCCAATAATAGCTTATTGATCCGAAAAATTGTCTTACATTACATTGATTTTTATTGATAAATCTAAACTGGTTTCTATATCTAATATAAAATGCAGATGAAAGCTGATCAATACATTGACAATAATATAGGATTTAAATAGAGATAATGAGTGGAAATTCTCTTCCACACAAGAAAAGAACAAAACTGATCTTTAGTTATCCTTCACAAATAAATTCACATTGACTCCATTCTCTATGGATAAAGAAAAGGCATGATTTTATCAAATACCATATCTTCTTTTATTAGAACTCCGTGATTTAAAGAAATGAAAAGTAATTTTCATTGATGCTGAATTTGATGCTTATGTACAAATCATAACAGAGAACAAACTGTGTAACTAAAGTACTAAACTGTAACTAACTAAATCAACTAATTATATTAGAGTTAATTAACTAACTAATTAATTGACTAATTTAACTGTGTAACCGTCCAGTGAGTTGGAGTTCTCTCATTGATGCTGAATTTGATTCTTATACACAAGTCATAGTAGAGAAGAAACTGTAACTAACTAAACTACTTACATAAGAGTTAACTAATTAACTAATTTAACTGTGTAACCGTTTTGAATGTGATCTTTAATTTATTTAATGCTCTTTGTATGGAAAGATATTTCTGTCTCTTGAAGTCAAGGCCTCAACTCATCCTAGCTTGATCAGAAAAATTGACTATGAAACAGGAAAATTAAAGACAAAAAATTGATCATATAGCTGTCAAAAATATTTTGACTATTTATTACTTTTCCAAAATCTACTTATGACTGCAAATGTCAAAAAGCTTCTTCCTTCCTTCTACAATTTCATCAAAGAAATCATCAAGTTGCCTTGCTATAGTCTCAACCCCAAAGTTCAACAACCCAAAGCAATGCTTCAAACTGTCAACTTTTTCTTGTATCTCATCTTGTGCTTCATGACCATTCCCTATCCTATGCAACTCCACTTTCAGTTCTCCCATAGCAATCTTTGCTTGCTGAAATTCAAGAAGCTGAATCCCTGACTGCACTCCAATATGTCCTATCTCATCTGCCACTTTCTGCTGCAATCTCTCCATTGAAGCCATGAAATCATATTCCTCTTCATACCCTTTTTGGTGAAAGCAAGAAGAAGGCCAACAATATGCAACCCCACATAGCAAAATCATCAGAAGCAATGAGCTAACATTCCTCATTACATAAAGAACACCTCTGAAGCCATTGTACTCATTTAACTTTGATCCCACAGAGATGTTATCATTTAGACATATAGGCAATAATGCATGAATTAATCTTCTTTCTATCAACCATCTATTTCTCCCTTCCAATGCTCGAATATCCAAATTACAGTCATTTATTGCCAATATAACCTGTGTATTACACCCATGAAATTGAGTTTTTAAAAAACAAAGATTTTTCTATCACGTGTAAACTACAGATTAAGGAACCCAAAAATAACAATTATTTATTAAAAAAACTAAGCATTTTATGTTTAGAAGCATAAAATATATAAGTTTCCATGTGAATTCAATCTTTATTGAATTGATTGCACGGGATAGAAAAACCAAAATAACAATAAAGTTTGATAACATATTTGTTCCTGCCGAGATCCGACTTACGGAATCTCGTCATAGAACGTTATACCAAGAGTGGACAATGGGGGTTGTTTTAGACTTTGGCTTGAGAGAATCGATATTCCGGTCCCCACGTATCCCAGTGGAATAAAAGCCAGACGTAGTTCTAAGTTCAACCATTGGCCGTGGTGATCTCGATCCCTTAATTTTGTATCAGATGAGTACTAGAGAGCAAGGACTGTCTGAGAGTCTCTTGGTCGACGCTAGTTCCTCTAATACGCTTAAGGGAGAGTTACCAGAGTTCAGTCAAAAGTGTCTTTCTTATGAGGGGTACTCCTCCTTTTATAATAGGATTCCCCTATCTCTTAGAGATTCGATTTATCTCTTAATATCTTTTAGAGATTTGATTTATCTCTTAATATCTCTTTTGAGATATGATTCCTTAATTTAAGGGATATTATCTCTTTTAACCAGATAAGGTTATTTTAGATAATATCAGGATTTAATATCAATATCTTATTTCTTTAATTAAGTGATCTTTGATTTATTATCTTTAATTTCCGGACTGGGCCGGGTACTTGAGCTCGGTGGCCGGGTTAGTAACCTCGGCCAGTACACAAGCCCCCCAAGCTTTGAGCTGATTAGGCGTAGAAGCTTTCATGATGTTTAGCCGAGCTCTGTATCTTGACTCATACTGAAGCCCCCAAGCTTCAAGCTGATCACGTGGAAGCTTTTTCAAAGGGTCCGAGGCTAGGAACTTGGTTTCACCTTTTGGTCTTTCGGCTCGGCGAGGTGAGTGGCCGAGCTTCATACCTTATATATGTGTACACATCCTCCAACTCGGTGACCAGCTCGGGTGACCGAGCTTGACGCTTTTGAGGTACCGAGCCGAGGTGGGGATGGTTACTCGTTTCCTGTTGAGGCCATACTTTCTCGGTTCCCGAGATGGAAAAGAGACGCTACTGTGTGTGACGCGTGGCCTTTACGGCATCATTTCTGAGGCTTGCGCTGTAGTTGCGTTCTCAAACGATAAGTGAAGAGCCGGAGCTCAACCGAGTGGTCGGGAGTCGGAGCGCAACCTTGTAGGGAGCTTGGAGCTTGACCTAGTAGTCGGGAGCCGGAGCTCAACCGAGTGGTCGGGAGCCGGAGCTCAACCGAGCAGTTGGAAGCCGGAGCTCAACCGCGTAGGGAGCCTGAGCTCGAACTAGTAGTCAGGAGCTGGAGCTCGACCGAGTAGGGAACCCGAGCTTCTCGTTTCAAGTTGTCGAGATTCACATTTCGGCCAATTCTTAAGTTCAGTGGGCTCGGTGGGCGAGTCTAGTAATCATTTCCCTTTGACTTGTTTGGGTTTGGAGATCTAGCTTTACTTCTCGTCCAATATTTTAGTTTGGTAGGCTCCGGTGGCCGAGTTTAACATCTCGATCAGTATATAAGCTCCCCAAGCTTTGAGCTCAGAATAAGTGAAAAAGTTTTATGAAAGAAGCTGAGGTTAGTGTTGATGAAGTACTAGATTTGCGTAGATCCTCTTGCTTCAGCTAATACCTCTCGGGCAGTACTCGAGTTTAGTGGTTGAGGTTCACATCTCGGCCAGTAACATGCTCTGAACATAAGATACTTCAATCTTACCTTTGTTTAAGACAAGTTTAGAAGCTGGTAGCTGAGATTCGACTTATCAGTGATTCAGGCTTGAACCGATCTCTTGAAGAGTCAAGTTCAAACTCGGTCATTAGGAATTTACCTCGGTGCTTGTATTTCATCCTTTAAATTTTGATTCTTTCAAGATGCTTATCTTGAGAGTTTGAATTTGACCTGCCTTCTGCCTAATGTAGCTCGGTCTTTGAAGTTCTTGAGAGCTCTTAACATTTTCTTCGAGTAGCTCATAATCATTTCATTTGGTGGATTTTGAAATACCCACTAACTTTGAACCTTGACCTCAAATTATTTTCCCCGATCTTGAAGGTGTGTCTCAGAATAAACTTTCCTAGTATCTTCTCCAATTTGTATGAGAAAATAGTTTTCATACAAGTTCTTCGAGCTGTAGGCTAAGGGGTATCCTTTTTCTGTAATTTCTGAGAATGTCCTTCCTTTATCCTTACTAGCCCCCCGAGCTCCGAGCTTGAAATAAGTGAAAGAGCTTAAATGTCAACCCGCATGTCTTAACACGCTTTTTGGTGCCGAGGACTTCGGACTATGATTCGCAGGAGCATTGCTTGGAAATCTGTTTTTTGTAGAACCAAACCTTTCTTGGGTTATCGTCTTGCTTGGCCGAGCATTCCTCGGACTTTTGTGTGGAGCCCAGTCGTACTAGGGATTCCGGCTTATTTGGTTGAACACTACCAAGATTTCCATCGAATCCTGGGTCTCTAACATGCATGATCTGCTGTGGACTTTATCTTGGTGCGAATATGTTGTGCTTGGCCTAGGATTTTTATTGCGAGGAAGGAAACATTGCTCGACCCCAACATTTTTTCGGTGCATAGTGTGAGGGAGCATAGCTCGACCTCGGCTTTTTGGTGCGAGGGAGCAATGCTCGGCCTCGGCTTTCCGGGCTTCTGCCCTTTGTTCTTAGCTAGACAATTTTAACTCTGGCCCTTTAGTGGGTTCCCAAGTTATTAAGCCAGCATATACTCGACTTTTACTAGAATTGGGCCATGATGCAAGCAGGAAAGCTGCGGTCGCTTATGCTCTTCTAAGTCTCCTCCATTACCTGTTTTTCGAGCCGTGAGCTTTCTAATAATGAAAAGTATGAAGGCGAGAGCTGCCCGAACTTTGCGCACTGGGGATGGGCTTGAAAAAGCCATGGCAAAATGTGAAGAGCAAGCTCGGCTAATTGGGCAATTGAAAGCCCAAAAGGTGGAGCTGAAAGAAGGCAATACCACCCTTATGGCCGAGCTGGAAATGGAAAGAACTGATCGGCTCAACCTTCCGAAGGTCGTGGAAGGGCTTCAAGCCGAGAAGGAAGCCAGTCTTGAGTTGCGTAAGTTGTTGGAAACCGAGAAGGAGGAGAATCTGAGGCTCCGTTCTGATTTGACTGAAGTCGAGGCTTCTATCATGCGGGAGCATGTTAATGGCTTTTACCGAGCCGTGAAGCAGCTTTAGCATTTCAATCCGAATGCTGACTTCTCCTGTGCTGACGTGGACAAGGATTTTAACCGAGATGGAATCATAGTTCCATTGTTCGAGCAAGAGGATGAGGAGGATGAGCATTGCTCAGATTTTTGTATTAGTAGGTTAGGAAACACGTTGTTTTTGGGCGATGCCCTTTTGATTTTGAAATCTTGTGTATTCTGGTCTTGGCCCATGGTTATTAATGGACCTACATGTGGCCAGCTCTCAAGAACTATTTTTCTAAGTTGGTACTTGTTTAGTTTCAGTGTGTTACGCGATTTAGTCGAAATAGTCAGAACTCGAAATATCTGTAGGTTCTTACCTACCTTCTTAGGTCTTGAAATACCTCTTCAGGCGTTAAGGTGTTTTTACCGTTGTAGACTTGGCGTTTCGACGGCAGCTCGGTCGATTTTAGCTCGGTCACCTCTTTAGGCACTTGCCTCTTTAGGTTCGGTGTTTCGACGGCGGCTCGGTCGATTTTAACTCGGTCAGTACGGTCACCTTTTTAGGCTCTATGCACCTTTATAGGCTCGGCACTCCAACCCTGATTGGTCGTAGCTCGGTCAGCCTCTTTAGGATTTAAGCACCTTTATAGGCTCGGATGGCCTCTTTAGGATTTAGCACCTTTATAGGCTTCGGATGGCCTCTTTAGGATTTAAGCACCTTTATAGGCTTCGGATGGCCTCTTTAGGATTTAGCACCTTTATAGGCTCGGGATGGAGCCGGCCTCTTTAGGATTTAGCATGGTGTCTGAGTGCTAGAGCCGATGGAATTTTATTTTCCAAGGGAGAGCTCGATCTCTATGATTTTTATAGAGGGAGTCTGACTCGGCCTCCATGGCTTTAATTTTGAGGAGCTTCGACTCGTTCTCCTCTTAGTAAGATTTTGAGAGGGAGTTTTGGCTCGTCCTTCAGAAAAGGAAGCATGGGGCTTCGACCTGTTATTTTCAAGGGAGCCGGAGCTCAACCACTTTGTAGTCGCAAATTTTGTGACTCTGGGAGTGGTATCATCTGAACATTACTTTGCTCAAATATATGGATAATATGACATGATGCTACATAACACAACATTAAATGCGTGGAGCAAAACATATCAAACCATATTAGATTTAAACCATATTTAAAGAACAATATCACCTGAGCATTTCGCGGCCTCTGAATTAGGCATTTCCTGAAGCTACCACTACAAAAAAAGGTCATTTAGCGACCGAAAATAGTGACCGAATTTTTAGGTTCCTTTTTGCGACCGAAATAGAGACCGATTGTAGGATCTACATGAAACACTGGTTAGAGTTGATTCTGCGACCGAAATAGCGACCGAAATAGAGCGTAGCAGAGATATCGGTCGCTACTTCGGTCGCTAAACAAAGGAAATTAAAAGTCAGAAATTTATGAATTTTTAGCGACCGAAATGGCGACCGAAATAAATGCAACGGTCAAACTGTGTTTATATTAGCAACCGATTAATAAATTCGTCGCTAAATTTATGAATTCACGTTTTAAACTTTATTTATATTTGCGACCGATATTAATTCGGTCGCTAAATGGCGCGTTGGAAAAATAAAATTGCGCGTGTTAGCGACCGAAATTTAATTCGGTCGCTAAATTACAAATTCAAATTAAGATTAGCGACCGAATTAGCGACCGAATTAATTCGGTCGCTAAAACTGAAATCCCTAAATTCGACAGAACCTCCTTCTTCCTCATTTTTTCTGGCGTTTTCTCTCTCCCACCCACTGTTTCTCTCTTCTACGGCGCGCGCTCCGGTCACCTCAACACCCCAAGACACCTCCGGTCGTCGTCACCACCGTCATCTCCCCTCTGCTCAGGTAAGCTCTCCTCTACTCCATCTCTCTGTCTCATTGTCTCACTATGTCACTGTCTATCATTCCCCCCCTCATTTCAGGGCTCATTCTGGTCACATTGCTCACACCACCACCACCACCACAACGCCCTCCCTCACACTGACCGAGGTAATTGCTTCTCTCGTTGTTACTGGCTGACCTGCTAAGAATCCCAAGCTCATTCTCTGGTTAAGTTATGACAGTTATGGTGGTTGTGTGCTTAGTATTTTGAGTTGCTAGTTTTGGTGGTAGCTGGTGTGTGCTCTGTTGTTTTTTGGGCTGCATTTTTCATTCTTTGTCATTTGTTTGTCTTTGGGTGGATTTTTCGTTGCTGTTGTGCTCTCTTTTGGCTTTTGGTTCTCTTGGTGGTGTTGATCCGCTTCTTTGGTGTCATGTGGGGTTGGCTTTTAGCTATTATGCAACCTTAGTGCTTCATTTTGCTTTTGGTTGTAACAATATCTATAGGTTCATCTTGTTAATCTGTTTTCGACATTTGTGTATTTGGGTTAGGCACTTCTTGTGCTCTTTCTTTTAATATATTTCTTTGATTATCAAAAAAAAAAATTGCTTCTCTCGTTGTCTTTCTCTACATTGTTGTTTCTGTTGTGTGTTGTGTGTACATTGGTGTTGTGTGTGTGTTTGTTGTGTTGTGTGTGTTGTGAGTGTGTGTTTGTTGTGTGTTCTGTGTACTAAAGTTTGTGGGTTCAATTGGATTGTAATCATAGGGTAGGTGTGTGTGTGTCTGTTTGGGATGTTTGTGTGTGTGTGTGTGCAGAGATGTGTGTTTAGTGTATGTGTGTGTGTGTCTGTTTGGGATGTTTGTGTGTGTGTGTGTGTGTGTGTGTGTGCAGAGATGTGTGTTTAGTGTATGTGTGTGTGTCTGTTTGGGATGTTTGTGTGTGTGCAGAGATGTGTGTTTAGTGTATGTGTGTGTGTTTAGTGTATGTGTGTGAGTTTAGGGATGTGTGTTTTTGTTACTCATCATTTTCATTTTTTCATCCAACACATTTCTCTCTTTTCTCTTAGTTTCTCAAGGTGTCTTGATTTCTTACTCAAGGGTCATCACTTAGAGGTAATTTTCCTCCAACCTTTCTTCATTACAATTGATGTTGAGTTGATTAGCTTCATGCTTGTTCTTAATTTTGTTCAAAAAGAATTAAGCTTGAAAATGGTAGAAAAATCATAACTCTTTGTACCCATTGATTTAAGTCTTGAAACTTAATATTGGTGCTTCTATAATCATACTCTTCATGCTTGCCAAATGATTTGATGAACAAAAATTTCTCCCCTATTTTCCCCCACTTGGCCGAACCATACCCTTTTATTTTACTCTTGGATTTCAAAAATTTGTAACTCTTTGCATAAAGGGAAACAAATCTCCAAATTTGATATCTCGTGCTTGTTTAGTGATCAATGATCATCCTTCCTTTCTCTTCATGTTTTTCATTCAAATCACTAAGTTGCTACAACTTTCCATATTCCTTGATTTTTATGATTTAAATTCTAGAAAATCATAGAAATGGAATTTGTGAGTTATGACAATTTTTCCCTACTAACTAAGACCCTAACATCTTGTCTATCTAGGATGGACTATTAGATCATATAATTAATATAGTTAATTAGTGGTTAGTTACAAATCAGTTGCTTTATCTTACATATAATATAAGTCACTTTTATATATGACTTGATGTAATTATCTTTCTCATTCAATCAATTACACCTTTCAGTTTTCTCTCTATTATTTTCTATTTTAATGGGCACTGTCATGTTTACTAAAATGAACATTGAACAACATGGAAAATCTTCTCTTTGATAGAAAGAAATTCTAGCATTATCCACAATTTTTTTATGGTACTGGATATGTAATATATTGATTCGATTTGTGTAAACAGTTAGGCCCGATTTAAGGATAATTTTTAAAAAAAAAAGTCGAAATCAAAATAAATTGACCTTTAGCTCTCCAATCTTATTATTTTTTATGCTTCATTGATTATTTTTTCGTCAGCACATGCTTTAACACTAGATATTCATGAGATAAATTATTTAGGTATAACAATTTAACATAATAGAATAGTGATTTGAGTTGAAATGAATAATTCATTTATGCACGATAGGTCCTTCTTGTCATATTCTTCTACCGGCTCCTCCACTTATCCTTGCTCAGTTGTGTTTTCTCTCTCAGGTCAGTTCTCTGAACACTCAGTGTAATGTATTATGTGAATTATCGTTTTGTTTGGTAGTGGAGAGCTGAGCTCAATAGGATGTGATCTTGTCTGATTGTATGCTGATAATTAATTTAATGTTTATGCATGTGTTTGTCAATATGTGTTGTTTGTTAGTGGAGAGCGGAGCTCAATAGGATGTGATATTGTATGATTGTATGCTGATAATTTAATGTTTATGCATGTGTTTGTCAATATGTGTTGTTTGTTAGTAGAGAGCGGAGCTCAATAGGATGTGATCCTGTCCGAAAGGCGGGATCTTTGGTTGTGTCTTGATAATTTAGAAATTATGCATGTGTTTGACAATTAACTGCTACTTGTTAGTGGAGAGCGGAGCTCAATAGGATGTTTGCTACAATATTTAATCTAAGTCTGTATTGATTTACGCTGCAATTTATATAAACTCAACAATGTTGCAATATATATAGGTTAATGGTTTTATTTTCTGTTAGAGTTAATAATTAATTTACGAAAGCCTTAGTTTCCTATTTGAGATTCAATATTATTGAGCATGCGTAACTTATCAAGGTATGCATGCTCATTGTATTGAATCTTGAATTGTCCAAGTGGGACAGTTTGGTAAAAAACCTTTTTCACACTCGTACAATAGTCATTTCAATGTTCAAATGCCTTATATACTTGTTGAAATCTCAGTCTGATGCATTTCCTTTTGTTCTCCTGGTGCATACTTGATCGCGGTGATTCTCACCGTGCTCGAGTCGTGTAACTTGGAGACCGATGGGAAATGCTGCCGAAATTTTGTCAAGTATAAGGTATTTGAATATGGGAATAACTATTAGTAGCCGAGTGTGACAAAGGTTTCTTCTCGAATGGGATAGGTTCATACCTTGTCATAAGAACGAGATTGATGGAGTTATTGGAATGCACCGTAATATATAAGTGTTATTGTAGGATTGGTCAGGCTATTTAATTGCCAGCAATGGATATTCCGGAGAATTGAAAATGGATGTATCGTAGGTTGGATCGGAATAAACGTCTTAGGGAAGAGTATAGAGTTGGAGTGGGTGAGTTTATAGAGTTTGTTGTTAGCCAGGAGAGATTTATACTACCAGGCGGTGATCAATTGAGGTGTCCTTGCAAAAGATGCAAGTGTCAATCTTTCAAAAGTGTGGATGGAGTTGTAGCCGATCTTTATGAGAAGGGCTTCATGCCTGATTACTATTGGTGGAGTAACCATGGTGAGACGTTGCCTGACTTAAACCCGATTGTGGCTGAAGGTTCGTACTATGGAAGTGGTGACGGGAGGGAAGAATTGAATCCATACGAGCAGATGATAATGGATCATGCTGGACCATCGGTTGGTGTTGTACTAGAAGAAGATGGGGGAGAAGATGGTGGAATGGGTTCCCAATACATAGAGGAGAATCCGAATCCCGAAGCTCAAAGATTCTATGATATGCTGAGTGCTGCACGATCTCCATTGTGGGAAGGATGTCAGGAGTACACGGAGTTGTCGATGTGCATGGAATGGTTGAGTATCAAATCTGACTACAATATGCAAGAAGGCTGTTTTAATCGCCTCCTTGATGTCATGCATACTGAGAGGAATGTGTTTTTGAATGTGTTTGACACTGTGATGGACATCAAGGGGAGGACAAAGGATACAAATAAAGCCCGATTGGACCTGGCTGACATTTGTAATTGGAAGGAGCTTGAGTTGCAAGACGGTGGTCATGGCAGACTTATCAAACCGAAGGCAAGTTATACACTAAGCAAAGCACAGAAATTGGCCGTCTGTAAGTGGGTTAAAGAACTAAAGTTACCAGATGGGTATGCTTCCAATCTGGGTAGATGTGTTGACATTAAGGAAGCAAAGTTACATGGAATGAAGAGTCATGATTGCCACGTGTTCATGCAACGGTTGCTTCCAATTGCGTTCGACGCATTACCGAAGCAAATTTGGAACCCACTTGTTGAGCTTAGCCACTTTTTCAGGGAGCTTACATCGACAACACTAAATGTGAATCAATTAAAGGATATGGAAGTCAAGATACTCGTTTTGTTATGTAAGCTGGAGCAAATATTCCCGCCAAGTTTCTTTGATTCCATGGAACACCTGCCAGTTCATCCACCTTACGAAGCAAGAGTTGGTGGCCCAGTCCAATACCGCTGGATGTATCCATTTGAGAGGTAAACAACATCAACTATTTTACTTAATACATATGAAATTCACGAACACGAGAGCAGTAGTTTAGCTTTCCCTAAAACTAGTAATTATTTGTATGTATCCATCTTTAATAGGTTCCTGCACTCCCTTAAACACAAAGTCAAGAACAAGGCACGAGTGGAGGGTTCCATTTGTGAAGCATACTTAGTAGAGGAGACTTCCACTTTTGCCTCTTATTACTATCCGAACGAAGTTAACACGAGAAGGACAAGGATGCCTAGAAACGTTGATTCGGGCGAAGGATGTTCAACTAGTCCTCCTATATCAATATTCAACTATCCGGGCAGATTTAGTGGCAAATCAAAAGGATATTTCTTGGAGCAGTGTGACATTAATGCTGCTCATCTGTATATCCTTCAAAATTGTGAAGAGGTGGCGCCATATTTAGAGTAAGTTTCTACAACGTCTTTAATAAGTTCAATTGACATTTATTATTATTAATCGTCCTGCTGTTAATCTCCCATATGTAGGATGTACGGCAATTTTCTAAGGGATCTCCAACCTGACATTACAAATGATCAAAGTTGATCGAGAAATTACTTCTCACTTTGCTACATGGTTCAAGAAATATGTAGGTTAAGCATCTTCATTTTTTGAAGCATACATTTTATCTCCTTAAATATATAGCATGTATAAGAATAATATAATATTTGATTGTTTAGGTACTAGATCCAGAAAACAATGTTCAAAATCCATTGTTGACAAATTTGGCGTGGGGGCCTAACAGATGGGTTACATCATGGAATACTTATATTGTAAATGGATATAAATTTAACACAAAAACATGGAATGAAGGAATGCAGACGTGTAACTATGGTGTTTGTGTGTGAGCCACTGATGGCAATGTAGAGGATGATTTCTATGGAGTTCTAACTGACATCCTTGAACTCGATTATACCGGTTTCCCCGTGATGAAATTAGTTATCTTCAAGTGTGATTGGTTTGATCCTACTCTTGACGTAGGGACAAAAATAGATAAAAATTATGGTATTGTTCAAGTTAGGCTGTCTCGAAGGTATAATAAGGCGTACGACCCATTCATTTTTTCACAACAAGCAGAGCAGGTTTATTACTCGCCATATCCCGAAGGACATCATGGCTGGTTGGGTGTTATTAAGATAAAGGCTCGCAGTATAATTACTGATAATGTAATCAACCAGCCTGAAAAAGATGCTCCGTACCAAGATGATGAGTTTTCAAGACCCCACGTACCGTTGCAAATTACTCGGACATTATTGTTAATTCTTCCGCGGACATTTCCGAAATGGGGAAGAAGTTGAAAGAGAGTTAATGGATCAATCCGAGTTGGACGCATCTAGCGAAGGTACATTCCGATCAAGTGATACCGATGAGACTGAGGGTGAATTTAGTGACGGAGATTCTACTTAGGTAATTTATTTATGTCATAATTCATTGTGTGAATGTCATTCTACTTATTAGGTAATTTATTTTTGTATTATTTACACTGTTGTGTAATCATATTTTCATTTTTTTCACAGATGGCAGATTCCTCTAGAGGTAGGGGGTCGTCGTGGAGGTCGTCGTCGCGAGAGTCCCTTCGCCGGCCGACCCACGCCCTTCAGATCGAGACCATCCTACCAGCACCTCTGTTGACGGGACACCTCGGGGTGATGGAGTTGCACCCCCACCCATCCTCATGTGGTCGGGACACAGGCTGCACCCTCATCATCCACACCTACGACGATAGGACCATCATCATCTTCGGGACATGAGAGTCGTGGTCCATCCGACAGGAGGATTCTTCTTATCCCCAGGGGGGATAACGAGTATGCTAATTTAATTTTTTAATATATACAAAATATCGTTAATTTCTATTTACTTGTTTTTAAAATTTAATTATAACATTTATTAATGCTCTAATTTTGCTGCAGCTTTCTGCCCGCGAAGGGCCCTTCTGATTCGATCTCGAAGATCCTGCGACGCAAGTTTGATAGTCCATGGCCTACATGGAAGGCCATCCCACTGGGCCATAGGGATCAGTTGTTTCTAGAGTTTAAGGTAACAGTTTATTAAGTTTTTTAAATTAAATTTACATTATATATATGTACACACGAATTTCCTAACAACTGTAAGTTGCAGAAAGAGTATAGGTGGGACTTAGCTTTAGAGGCTCTCGTCAGGGACATATTTGAGCATAAAGGCTCACGGTTATGAAGAACTCGATGAACAAGCCGAGGAAGGGGCATAATAAGGGTAGGTGGGTGGATCCCGAGATCATGAGGCAGCTGGACCAAGATTGGGCTACGAGAAGTTCCGGGAGATCAGTGCCACGGCTCGGCGTAATCGAGCTTCGATGGTGGCGCTTGTGCTTGGACCGGGGGGTCTAAATCAGCCGCCGCCCACTACGACGAGCTGGTAAGACATTAAACTTTTGACTGAATATACTATTTAATTAATTAGTTTTCATTTTTAATTATTCCCGATGAATTTAATATTATATTATTCGTGCGTAAAGCACGAAACAATGGGCCCCGACTGCTATGGAGTTGGTGGAGAGGACGAAGAAGTTGAAGTCGGGGACATGGGTCAACGACAAGGCCCGTAACTATCTTTTGTAAGCAAAAAAATAATTTAGTGTTTACTTGTAATTTATTATAAATGATTTGTTAATATTGGATATAATTATTTTAACTAAATCTATTCAACTATACTTTGTAGGCGGGCTTCAACGAGAAGAAGGACGATGCCATATCACGTGCCTCACAGTCACAAGATGAGGCTTTGACTGGTGATGGCTGCTCTCCTGTCTCCGTCGACGATAATGCCATTTATTTGGAGGTCGTCGGGGGCAGGAACAAGAAGGGGCACATGTATGGCCTCGGACACCTGGGAGCAGAGTTCATCGCTTCATCGTCCGACACGCCTGCTCCTTGCTGCGCCGATACCGTCCCTCAGGAGCAGTTCCACCAAATGCAGGACACCATCACGCAGCTGAACGCGGAGCTTCGGGAGAAGAGCGAGAGAGAAAGCAGATGGCGGACCAGATTGCGCGATTGACTTCGGGCACACCAAAGAATGATGCAAGCGAGCATCGAGCGGGGCCGACATCTGCGGCCGGTGTTGGAGCAGATGAGGATCCAGACTCCGCTTGCTCACGATGATGCTCGACGGTTGTGCCGCCACGCCGCTCCTCGCTTCCGCCGCCGCCATCGATGTCTAATATCTGCAGAGGACGATCGCCTAGCGTGACGTCGGTGGTACGGACGCTGAGGATGATTGGATTCCTCCATCTCCCCCTCATCATGACTGATTTTTTCTCTCCATATTTTTTACTTTAAACGATTCTTGTACGACATTTTGGATTATTCTTTTTATATATATTTATTATTTTTTATGATTGTATATTTCATAAGTTATTTGGTGTGTTTTATTAGTAATTTTTTTAACGTTTAAAGAAAATCAGAAAAAAATTATTATAAAAATTAAAAATAAAAAAAAAATAATAATAACCAGTTTAGCGACCGAATTAGAAACCAATAATTCGGTCGCTAAACTTTATTTAAGATTTCCAGATGATGTATAGCGACCGAAAATCCGTCGCTAATATAGGTTAACAGTAACCAAAATTAGCGACCGAATTAGCAACCGATTATCGGTCGCTAAAAATGGTTACCCAAAAAATGTGACCAACCTAATAGCGACCGATTATTATTTTATAGCGACCGAATTTACGGTCGCTAATTAACGACCGAAATAATAATTCGGTAGCTAAAACTTTAGCGACCAGGTATTCAGCTACCATCATAAATCGGTCTCTGATTCGGTCGCTAAAACAAATAGCGACCGATTTACATGGTTTAGCGACCGAAAAGTACGGTCGCTAAACAATTGTTTTTTTGTAGTGTACTATGGTCGAGCTCTCCTAGACCGAGCTGTGCTGACCGAGCTCTTTAAGACATCTTCTTCTTTCTGAGGCCGAGCTGTGGTGGCCGGAGCTCAACCGAGTAGTCGGGAGCCGGAACTCAACCGAGTAGTCGGTACAACCAGATCTCGGCGTGAAGTAGGATCCCTCAGAAGGGCTTGGCGATTAGGCTGGGTTGTGGTGACCGAGCTCTCCAAGGCCGAGTTGTGGTGGCCGAGCTCTCCAAGGCCGAGTTGTGGTGTCTGAGCTCTCCAAGGCCGAGTTGTGGTGGCCGAGCTCTCTAAGACATCGCTAGGAGTTGGTCTGCGATTTTATCGATGCCAAGGAATTTTGAAGTTTGAGTTGTTCGCAGCTTGTATATTTTACTTGTCAACACGACTAGAATCCCGGTTTGGCTCTCCAATGAACGTGCTTCTTCAGCCGTTAATCTTGTGGAGAATCCATGGATTGCGTTGTCATAGGTGTAGATAATTTCTACTAATTTCTGCTGAGTCGGATATCGAGTTCAAAGACGAGTCGTACCAGACAGAGTGGTGCTCGAAGCTTGTTGGCATTTTGGATTTGTCCACATGGACTATGTAAGTGCTCTTCTGGTTCTCTGTTTTATCAAGGGATGCAGTGCAGAGACCCAAAAGTAAAAGAAAAAGAGTAATGACAAAGGATTTCTTAAAGCTCTCCATGCTAGTACTTGGCTACTCTTCTCACCCAATCTCATTTGTTATGAGAATAATGTAACAGGGAACTTCAGCTTTTATAGAGTATATTGGAGAGTTAGTAAATGTTGCATATTAGGAGTGTGGAAAGAAAAGGAAAAAGTTGGGGTCTGCTGCATCTCAGTGAGCGTTACATCCTTTCTCTCCGTGGTGTTCATCCTTTTTCGAGAGAAGCTCTACAAAGAGGACAACCCGAGTGATTCACCAGCCATTTACCAACGCACTCACAATGAAAGCAATGCTCGCATCCTGGCAAAACCTTTAACTTCTCCCCATCTCTAAACGCGCTCAAACATATGCAGCGATCCAACGCGCCGTTATTCGGATCCGGCGTCGCCTGATGCAACACGATCGACAGTTTCTTTATCGTCTCGGTGTCGAGGCCCTGCTGTGACAGCGGCGGAGAGAGCGGCGCGTGGCGGAGCCTTCGGATTGGAGAGAAGGCCTGGGGGCGGCAGATCCGGCGAACGTAGAGGAAGAGAGTGGCAGTGAAGAGGAGAATGATGTAGAGGACGAGGAGGAAAAAGAATCTACGGCCTCAGATTTCGAGGCTTTCGTCGTCGAGTTCTCCGTCGTAGTGCCAGTTGAATGCCCGAGTGTGTTGGCTCGACCTATTCAGTTTGAGTGTAGAGATTTTCACCAGCAAAATGACGACGTTTTTTCCTTCTTTTTTTTTATGGTTTAACGTCGCACAGTAAGGAACGACTCTGTGAGTAGTGGCTGTACTGTGATTAGTGGTGGTACGGTGGCTGATGGTGGTTAATTGAGTGGTCGGGGCAAAGTTTTACCTGGCCCCACGGTGGGCGCTAAATGTTCCTGCCGAGATCCGACTTGCCGGAATCTCGCCGTAGAACGTTATACCAAGAGTGGACAATGGGGGTTGTTTTAGACTTTGGCTTGACAGAATCTGATATTCCGGTCCTACGTATACTAGTGGGAATCAAAGTCAGACGTAGTTCTAAGTTCAACCATTGGCCGTGGTGATCTCGATCCCTTAATTTTGTATCGGATGAGTACTAGGGAGCAAGGACTGTCTGAGAGTCTCTTGGTCGACGCTAGTTCCTCTAATACGCTTAAGGGAGAGTTACCGGAGTTCAGTCAAAGTGTCTTTCTTATGAGGGGTACTCCTCCTTTTATAATAGGATTCCCCTATCTCTTTGAGATTCGATTTATCTCTTAATATCTTTTAGAGATTTGATTTATCTCTTAATATCTCTTTTGAGATATGATTCCTTAATTTAAGGGATATTATCTCTTTTAACCAGATAAGGTTATTTTAGATAATATCAGGATTTAATATCAATATCTTATTTATTTAATTAAGTGATCTTTGATTTATTATCTTTAATTTCCGGACTGGGCCGGGTACTTGAGCTCGGTGACCGGGTTAGTAACCTCGGCCAGTACACAAGCCCCCCAAGCTTTGAGCTGATTAGGCGTAGAAGCTTTCATGATGTTTAGCCGAGCTTTGTATCTTGGCTCATACAGAAGCCCCCCAAGCTTCGAGCTGATCACGTGGAAGCTTTTTCAAAGGGGCCGAGGCTAGGAACTTGGTTTCACCTTTTGGTCTTTCGGCTCGGTGAGGTGAGTGGCCGAGCTTCATACCTTATATATGTGTACACATCCTCCAACTCGGTGACCAGCTCGGGTGACCGAGCTTGACGCTTTTGAGGTACCGAGCCGAGGTGGGAATGGTTACTCGTTTCCTGTTGAGGCCATACTTTCTCGGTTCCCGAGATGGAAAAGAGACGTTACTGTGTGTGACGCGTGGCCTTTACTGCATCATTTCTGAGGCTTTCGCTGTAGTTGCGTGCTCAAACGATAAGTCAAGAGCCGGAGCTCAACCGAGTGGTCGGGAGTCGGAGCGCAACCTTGTAGGGAGCTTGGAGCTTGACCTAGTAGTCGGGAGCCGGAGCTCAACCGAGTGGTCGGGAGCCGGGGCTCAACCGAGCAGTTGGAAGCCGGAGCTCAACCACGTAGGGAGCCTGAGCTCGAACCAGTAGTCGGGAGCTGGAGCTCGACCGAGTAGGGAACCCGAGCTTCTCGTTTCAAGTTGCCGAGCTTCACATTTCGGCCAATTCTTAAGTTCAGCGGGCTCGGTGGGCGAGTCTAGTAATCATTTCCCTTTGACTTGTTTGGGTTTGGAGATCTAGCTTTACTTCTCGTCCAATATTTTAGTTTGGTAGGCTCAGTGGCCGAGTTTAACATCTCGATCAGTATATAAGCTCCCCAAGCTTTGAGCTCAGAATAAGCGAAAAAGCTTTATGAAAGAAGCTGAGGTTAGTGTTGATGAAGTACTGGATTTACGTAGATCCTCTTGCTTCGACTAATACCTCTCGGGCAGTACTCGAGTTTAGTGGTTGAGGTTCACATCTCGGCCAGTAACATGCTCTGAACATAAGATACTTCAATCTTACCTTTGTTTAAGACAAGTTTAGAAGCTGGTAGCTGAGATTCGACTTATCAGTGATTCAGGCTTGAACCGATCTCTTGAAGAGTCAAGTTCAAACTCGGTCATTAGGAATTTACCTCGGTGCTTGTATTTCATCCTTTAAATTTTGATGCTTTCAAGATGCTTATCTTGAGAGTTTGAATTTGACCTACCTTCTGTCGAATGTAGCTCGGTCTTTGAAGTTCTTGAGAGCTCTTAACATTTTCTTCGAGTAGCTCATAATCATTTCATTTGGTGGATTTTGAAATACCCACTAACTTTGAACCTTGACCTCGAATTATTTTACCCGATCTTGAAGGTGTGTCTCAGATAAACTTTCCTAGTATCTTCTCCAATTTGTATGAGAAAATAATTTTCATACAAGTTCTTCGAGCTGTAGGCTAAGGGATATCCTTTTTCTGTAATTTCCGAGAATGTCCTTCCTTTATCCCTACTAGCCCCCCGAGCTCCGAGCTTGAAATAAGCGAAAGAGCTTAAATGTCAACCCGCATGTCTTAACATGCTTTTTGGTGCCGAGGACTTCGGACTATGATTCGCGGGAGCATTGTGATGAGTGTGATTTCACATCATCTTTGTCTATCATTTTGCATGCATTTTCATGTAGTTTAGGCATATTTTCATTTGATTTTCGGTTATTTTTCCTTTGGAATGGGTAAGGCGGTTTTCGTGTGTTGTTTTGCAGATATCAAGGGTAAAATGCTCAAGATCAACCATGATGAAGTTTGGATGAAGATAGGGCTTTAAAAGTGAAGAAAATGAGCCAAACAGAGCCCATCACGGCCTAGCCGTGATGCCCATCACGGCCTAGCCGTGATGCCCATCACGGCCATGATCGAGGAAAACTGAAAAAGAACAAAGGTCAAGTCGGAGTCCGCCTGGCCGTGATATCCATCACGGCCGTGACCAAAAGCCCCCACAAGTCAGAGCCCATCACGGCCACAGCCGTAATTCCTGTCACGGGCAAAATCTGAGGGCTCGCGTCGCGAGGGACCAAAATTTCCAGAAGAACCGGAAACAGAGACCGTCACGGCCTGGCCGTGATGGACATCACGGCCATGACGCGCATTACTTGGACCTGAAGAAACCGAAATAGATCAGAATTTGAGTTAGATTGGGACTCTAACTTCCCAATTTCTATAAATATGGACCAGGCAGATGCAGAGGGGAGATCATCATCTTAGACTTGTACACACATAGAAGGACTCTAGGCATAGATCTCTCTTCTCCTCTCCTCCTCTCTTCTCTGATTTTGTATTTTCATTATGTTGTCAACCTAGCTTGTCATCTCCATGGCAAGACTGGAGTAGTAGCATAGTTTCTAGGGATTGGGGCTCTGCCCAAGTTTTGTTTACGATGTTGAATTTGATGTAATATCTTTGTAATTACGATTTTGCTTTAGATCTGATTTCTAGTGTGTTAATCACTCGTAAATTCGGCAACCGCTTATTTGCGTGACGTAGACGTTCTAAGGTGGAACCTAGCGGCGAACTTAGGATTTCTAGGGTGTTTCACTCGTAAAGCCCGGCGGCCGCTTGTTTGCGAGGTGTGGATATTCTAAGGAGGAACCTAGCGATGAACATAGGTGTCGGATCTATAGAAGTCAGACTTGGGACTGAAATCACGAGAGTTAGAAGCCGTCCCTCGAGGAGCAACGAGTTGTCACGAAACGCAAAGGGTCCAATCTGGGATCGACTACCACGAGAGTAGGGGTCGGGTCAATTAGGCACGGCTTTTGTAACCCGAGAGGGAGCTTAAGCTATTAGAGGATAAACTCGCCTTCAAGACAATTTCGGTAATTAACAAGGGTAATCAAGTTAACAACGTAAACGATCTTGTGGTAACCTAAATCCCTAGGAACCCATTTAGATCCAAAACCCCATAAACAATTTACTTTCTGTTTTATTTGTCTCTTAATTCAAAAATCAAAAATCCTTTTTCAAATCCTTTTTATACAGTCCAGATTCACTCAATTCGAAATTAATTGCGATTCGGGAACACAGTATCTGTGGGATCGATATCTTTTATTACTTGGCGACAGACCGGTACACTTGCCGGAATCGCAGAGCGCACGCTCGACGTGCTGTCAAGTTTTTGGCGCCGTTGCCGGGGACTGTGCCTTTTCGAATCTCAATTCAATTTTTGAATTGATTTTTCTGGACCTTTTATTTTTATTTAATTCTTATATTTGAAAAAAAGAAAAGAAAAAAAAGAAAAATTCTTTCCTTCTAGTGTATCCATCTCTCTGTGTGTTATATGCAAAGATCCCTAAGTCTTGGGAGCCTTAGTGAGGTTGATCCAGAAATCGAGAGAACCTTCCACAGACGTAGGCGACTACAAAGAGAAGGAGAAAGGTCGATTCCCATTCCACTCATGGCGAATCAACCGGATACAAAGCCTTTGAAGGACTACGCAGCCCCAAATACGAGAGGCTTGCGAACTGGGATTGCTAGGCCAGAGATTGAGGCGAAGAACTATACTATACCGGGCATGCTAATCAACATGATTCGGCAACATCAATTCGGAGGATTGCCTTCGGAGGACCCGACCGATCACATAGAGACATTCTTAGAGTTCACCGATGCAATCAGGATTAATGGAGCCTCGGTCGATGTTGTGCATTTGAGACCGTTCCCCTCATCTCTCACTGGAAAGGCGAAGGCCTGGCTTAAGCAAATTCCCGCTAACACTTTGTCCACTTGGGACCAACTGGAGCAGGCGTTCTTGGAGAAATTATTCCCTCCATCCAAGACGGCCTACATAAGAACCCAGATCACCGGCTTCTTCCAGAAAGACGGAGAATCGTTATCAGAAGCTTGGGATCGCTACAAGGGACTGCTGGAGTCTTGCCCACACCATGAACTCGAGAGGTGGTTATTAGTGCACACCTTCTATAACGGATTGGACTACTCTTCGAAGGTGTCACTTGATTCTGCAGCCGGTGGAGCATTTATGAACAGGCCTCTAACTGAGGCATTCAACATCATTGAGAATGTCGCCACCAACTACCACCAATGGGGTTCCGAAAGAGGTAATAACCCGAACAAGATTTCGGGGGGTAAGTTTGAGGTAAATAGCACTGATCTTATCATGTCAAAAATAGACCCACTTAACAAACATTTTGATCGGCTTGAAAGAGCTAATGTGAGTGCAATAGGTGCTACTAACATTATTTGTGAGATTTGTGGAATGCAGGGACACGACATCATGGAGTGCCCACGAGGTATTACTCATGGATCCGACGCTTCGGGTGAACAAGTGAATGCTTGTCACAACTTCTATGACACAAACCCGAAGTTGCCCAACTATGCTCCCCCAAATCCTTACAACCAAAGAAAGAACAACCCTTACCTCTCTTACGACAACTACAGCAACACGTTGAACCATGAGTTCCAAGTGGGCCAAGGTAATAAGAGAGCCGCACCGGGGTATCCTCAGGTGCAGATATCTAAACTCGAGACTTTATTTGAAAGTTTTGTTGAAACTCAGACAAAACAAAATGAGGAGTTTAGACAACAAGGCAGGGCAGTGAACGAGGCAATCAAAGAGCTAGCGTCTAAGGTAGACAACTTAGCAATCCACAACAAGATGCTAGAAACACAAATTGCCCAACAAGCCATCACATACACTAGACCTAAGGGTACGTTCCCGGGTCAACCCGAAGCTAATCCCATTGAGCATTGTAATGCCATACACTTGAGGGTTGATAAGCTTGGGGTGGGGGAAAAGGACGTGGAACCAGAGGAGGACATGAGCGAAGAGGAAGAGTCAGAACCAAAGTATGTCCCTCCACCACCGTACCAACCCCCGATACCTTTCCCACAAAGGTTGGTCAGGAAAAAACAAGTAGATGTAGAAACTAAAATGCTTACTAAACTGAAAGACCCAGGTAGTTTCTCTATCGCTTGCTCGATTGAAAAAGTGCAAATAGACCAAGCCTTGTGTGACCTAGGGGCTAGTGAGAGCTTGATGCCCCTCACTATCATGGAAAGGTTGGAAAGCAAGAAGTTGAGACCATTCAAATTCTCCTTACAATTTGCGGATGGCTCAACTAGGACTTTTCTAGGCATACCAGAGAATGTTCCTGTAAAGGTAGGGAAATTCTTCATCCCTACCGACTTCCTGGTATTGGACATGAAAGGGAATTCTGAATTCCCCATCATTTTAGGAAGGCCATTCTTGGCAACCGCTGGAGCAGTAATAGACGTAAGGAATGGTAAACTCTCTCTAACTGTAGAGGAAGGTAGGGTAGATTTTCAATTGACTAACTCTTATAATAACCCTCCTTTTGAGAGCCATGTGTGCAGAATTGATTTAACGTCTCCAGTGGTAAAGAAAGAGCTTAGCATGGAAGCGACTCCAAAGATATGCATGGCTGAAGATGCACCCTGTAGTGATGAAGTTGGAGTTGCTAATCATGCGGAAACAAAACTTCCGCCGGAAGGAAGGAAGGTTAGGAAGCTCCGAGAGAAAAGAGCGAAGCGGAAGAGTTATTGGCCGTATGAGCAGAAACGACTTTTTGAAGGAGTTCCGTGGAAGAGAAGTGTTCCGGCACTTCTACGCCCAGTCGACCCCGGTTGATTAAAGGAAGTATGGTCAAGCTTAAGACCATAAATAAGCGCTTCTTGGGAGGCAACCCAAGTTTTCTTTCCCTTTTTCCTTTTGTTTTGATTTAACCTCTTGAATAATTTGAGAAGATCAAGAGGCAAAAATATCATTAATAGGTTTGTCTAGTGTTTTCAGGTTAAGAAAGGGAAGAAGAGCAGAGAAAAATAAAGTCAGAAGCCATCACGACTGTCACGGCCGTGATGAACTAAACAAGAGCACCAGAAAAGATCACGGCCCAGCCGTGACAACTATCAGGGGCGTGATGAGTAGGATGCCAAAATCAGAGAGCATCACGGCCTGCCCGTGATAAGCCTCACGGCCGTGATGCTATTTCCACCCAAGTTTTGACTGGAATGTGAGCCAACACCCGCTACCGACTCGGTAAGTTGTTCCAATTTTTCTCCTCTCTCCGACTTGATTATTTACATTGGAGACAATGTAAGTAATCAAGCTTGGGGTGGGGGTATTTTTGCATTTGCATTGTTGCATTCATATTGCATTCTCATAGGCATAGTTTGGTATGATCACATTCTTTAGATTGCCTCTCACTTAGAACATGCATCCAATTGTGAGAACTTGGAGCCAAATGAATTGAGATAGTGAATTTTGAACCCAATTTTTCATTATTCTTGTGATATGGCTAAAAATAAAATTTCTTGAGATAATCTTTTGATAGTTGATGATTAGCGTGTGGTTCCTTAGATTTGTGTTTCTCACTGATGTTTGAACTACTAAATATAAGATTTTGAGCCCAATAGGGGTACTCACTAAATCTACCCCATTTCTTGTGATAGAGTGTTGTAATTCCTCTTGGACTGTATTTTCTAGAACTTGACTTGAAACCATTTCGAAACTTAAAAAAAATTTTGAAAACATTTTTGAAAATGATTGAGGCACTAGGTATTTTTCCGGCCTCCCGAGCTTTGAATGTTTAAATGCTACCCCTTAGTTGCCCAATTTTGAGCCTAAAGAAAAAAAAATACTTTTCTTGGTACCTTGAATTACTTTGATAAATAATGCTTGGTATGGCATCTTTTAAAGTATTACAAAAAGGGCAAAATGGTAGTTGGAAAAAGTATGGGATAAAAAAAAAATGGAGAAGGGGATAACAAAGAAAGTGAGAAATGAAAATAAAAGAAAGAGAAAAAGAAAAAAGAAAATAGAAGGAAGAAAGGTGGAAAAGTAAATCAAAGCCCAAAAAAGTGGTATTTTAGAAGGTGTCATGCTTTGCAATGTTTGATAATTTGTTTAGCCTTCTTGAATTTCCCTTCTCTTGATTTTCCCACCTAACAATAAATCCCATGGCCACATTACAACCAAAGTGAAAGACCTCTTGATTCTTATGTGTTTTCATTAATAAAGTAGAGATTTGGTTAATAGTCAAGCCTATGGTAGAGTACTTTCCTTGAGGAAACTGAGCGGATTGTCATATACCCTAAAATACTTGAGTGAGGTGAGATGAGTGCCCAAATCAGTGAGAATATGAACTTGAAGAACCTAAGCATCTAATTGGACTTGAACTTGATTATCTCTTGAGTGCTTATTAAATATGACTGTCACTTGGATTAGCTTCTAGGGTTCTTGGTTCACTATCCATGCTTTGAATGATTTATATCTTATGGCCTGAGTAATTGCTTGAGGACAAGCAAAGTTTTAAGCTTGGGGTGGTTTGATGAGTGTGATTTCACATCATCTTTGTCTATCATTTTGCATGCATTTTCATGTAGTTTAGGCATATTTTCATTTGATTTTCGGTTATTTTTCCTTTGGAACGGGTAAGGCGGTTTTCGTGTGTTGTTTTGCAGATATCAAGGGTAAAATGCTCAAGATCAACCACGATGAAGTTTGGATGAAGATAGGGCTTTAAAAGTGAAGAAAATGAGCCAAACAGAGCCCATCACGGCCTAGCCGTGATGCCCATCACGGCCATGATCGAGCAAAACTGAAAAAGAACAAAGGCTGAAGTCAGAGTCTGTCACGGCCTGGCCGTGATATCCATCACGGCCGTGACCAAAAACCCCCACAAGTCAGAGCCCATCACGGCCACAGCCGTAATTCCTGTCACGGGCAAAATCTGAGGGCTCGCGTCGCGAGGGACCAAAATTTCCAGAAGAGCCAGAAACAGAGACCGTCACGGCCTGGCCGTGATGGACATCACGGCCGTGACGCGCATTACTTGGACCTGAAGAAACCGAAATAGATCAGAATTTGAGTTAGATTGGGACTCTAACTTCCCAATTTCTATAAATATGGACCAGGCAGATGCAGAGGGGAGATCATCATCTTAGACTTGTACACACATAGAAGGACTCTAGGCATAGATCTCTCTTCTCCTCTCCTCCTCTCTTCTCTGATTTTGTATTTTCATTATGTTGTCAACCTAGCTTGTCATCTCCATGGCAAGACTGGAGTAGTAGCATAGTTTCTAGGGATTGGGGCTCTGCCCAAGTTTTGTTTACGATGTTGAATTTGATGTAATATCTTTGTAATTACGATTTTGCTTTAGATCTGATTTCTAGTGTGTTAATCACTCGTAAATTCGGCAACCGCTTATTTGCGTGACGTAGACGTTCTAAGGAGGAACCTAGCGATGAACTTAGGATTTCTAGGGTGTTTCACTCGTAAAGCCCGGCGACCGCTTGTTTGCGAGGTGTGGATATTCTAAGGAGGAACCTAGCGGTGAACTTAGGTGTCTGATCTATAGAAGTCAGACTTGGGACTGAAATCACGAGAGTTAGAAGCCGTCCCTCGAGGAGCAACGAGTTGTCACGAAACACAAAGGGTCCAATCTGGGATCGACTACCACGAGAGTAGGGGTCGGGTCAATTGGGCACGGCTTTTGTAACCCGAGAGGGAGCTTAAGCTATTAGAGGATAAACTCGCCTTCAAGGCAATTTCGGTAATTAAAAAGGGTAATCAAGTTAACAACGTAAACGATCTTGTGGTAACCTAAATCCCTAGGAACCCATTTAGATCCAAAACCCCATAAACAATTTACTTTCTGTTTTATTTGTCTCTTAATTCAAAAATCAAAAATCCTTTTTCAAATCCTTTTTATACAGTCCAGATTCACTCAATTCGAAATTAATTGCGATTCGGGAACACAGTCTCTGTGGGATCGATATCTTTTATTACTTGGCGACAGACCGGTACACTTGCCGGAATCGCAGAGCGCACGCTCGACGTGCTGTCACATTGCTCGGAAATCTATTTTTTGTAGAACCAAACCTTTCTTGGGTTATCGTCTTGCTTGGCCGAGCATTCCTCGGACTTTTGTGCGGAGCCCAGTCGTACTAGGGATTCCGGCTTATTTGGTTGAACACTACCAAGATTTCCATCGAATCCTGGGTCTCTAACATGCATGATCTGCTGTGGACTTTATCTTGGTGCGAATATGTTGTGCTTGGCCTAGGATTTTTATTGCGAGGAAGGAAACATTGCTCGACCCCAACATTTTTTCGGTGCATAGTGTGAGGGAGCATAGCTCGACCTCGGCTTTTTGGTGCGAGGGAACAATGCTCGGCCTCGGCTTTCCGGGCTTCTGCCCTTTGTTCTTAGCTAGACAATTTTAACTCTGACCCTTTAGTGGGTTCCCAAGTTATTAAGCCAGCATATGCTCATCAATAATATATTGGTATATAATTCTTTTTTTATAATTCTAGAAAAGTAGAATATATGACAATATTTTATTGGTGGGATACGATATCATACACCATGATAGGCCGCAAGAAAATGTTTATTCAACCACATGTTTATATCACACTTCTATCTATTGTTATTTTGAAAGCAAAAGTGATTTGATCCATGAGTATAAAGTAGATATAAAAAATGGTGTAAAAAAAATGGTGTGAAAATATATGTTTGTATCAATAACTAACATATTGTGACCCGTTTGTCGCATAAGGGATATATGTTTGGTTTGTCAACAAAGAAAAGAATAAGATTATTAGAAATAAAACTAAAAACTAAATACATTACATAAGACATTTAATTTATAATAAAAAATAAAAAATATGTTCATACACTAACATGACTATTCCTCATGGAGTTCATTTTAGAATACTTCTACAGAAGTTGGAAGCATAATTGTTCCGTCCAAATACCTCGGATGTGAGATACTCTTACGAACGAGGAATAGTGGGGTGTTTTTGGATTGTGCTTGACAGAATGTGGATTTCTGCTCCTACGTATCCAAATGGGAATCAAAGCAAACGTAGTTCTGAATGAGGGGGTAGGCCCCCTATTTATAGAGATCTCTCAGGATCAAGCTCCGAGATATACGGAGAGATATTAGGATCGGGTTCCGAGATATACGGAGAGATATTATGATCAGTCATTTATGACTGGTCCGTAAAGGACCGAGGTGTACTTGTCCTTCATTCGTGATAGGATAAGTCCGAGTATTTATCCTCGGCAATCCTAGTGTACTGGTATGTCCTCGGCTTTGGAGGAGTTTGGGTTAAGGCCCAGTGTCGGGGCAGGCTCGGTCCGCCCGAGGTATAGGCAAGTCCTCGGGATTACATTCTCGGCCAGTACACAAGCCCCCCGAGCTCCGAGCTTGAATAAGCGAAGGAGCTGATAAGTATGAAACCGAGCTTATTCTTCGGCCACACAAACTTTGTTCTTTCTTAATTGATACTCGTATTTGATTTCAATAATTTCGCGGCTCAAACTTGGCCTTTATGAATTGAATGGCTCGTACTCGGCCACCAGGCTCAGACTTGGCCTTTAGAAATTTAGTCGGCTCGTACTCTGCCAACAGGCTCAGACTTGGCCTTAGAAATTTGATGGCTCGAACTCGGCCTTCAGGCTCAGACTTGGCCTTTGAGAATTGAATGGCTCGTACTCGGCCACCAGGCTCAAACTTGGCCTTAAAAGATTTGATGGCTCGAACTCGGCCTTCAGGCTCAAACTTGGCCTTGGAGAATTGAATGGCTCGAACTCGGCCTAAATAACTTGTCTAATAGGCTCAAACTTGGCCTTTAGCATTTAATCGGCTCGAACTCGGTCTACAGGCTCAAACTTGGCCTTAAAAGATTTGATGGCTCGAACTCGGCCTTCAGGCTCAAACTTGGCCTTGGAGAATTGAATGGCTCGTACTCGGCCACCAGGCTCAGACTTGGCCTTAAAAGATTTAGTCGGCTCGAACTCGGCCTAAATAACTCGGCTAATAGGCTCAAACTTGGCCTTTAGCATTTAATCGGCTCGAACTCGGCCTACAGGCTCAAACTTGGCCTTAAAAGATTTGATGGCTCGAACTCGGCCTTCAGGCTCAAACTTGGCCTTGGAGAATAGAATGGCTCGTACTCGGCCTAAATAACTCGGCTAATAGGCTCAAACTTGGCCTTTAGCATTTAATCGGCTCGAACTCGACCTACAGGCTCAAACTTGGCCTTAAAAGATTTGATGGCTCGAACTCGGCCTTCAGGCTCAAACTTGGCCTTGGAGAATTGAATGGCTCGTACTCGGCCACCAGGCTCAAACTTGGCCTTAAAAGATTTAGTCGGCTCGAACTCGGCCTAAATAACTCGGCTAATAGGCTCAAACTTGGCCTTTAGCATTTAATCGGCTCGAACTCGGCCTACAGGCTCAAACTTGGCCTTAAAAGATTTGATGGCTCGAACTCGGCCTTCAGGCTCAAACTTGGCCTTGGAGAATTGAATGGCTCGTACTCGGCCACCAGGCTCAGACTTGGCCTTTAGAAATTTAGTCGGCTCGTACTCGGCCAACAGGCTCAGAAGATATTGCCAAACGTATCTTTGTTGAACTCGATGGAAGCAGCTCGAACCTCATCCAAACAATCAACTAACATGTCTTTCTTGCACCAAGCCTCCTTGACCACCTCCCCATAACCTGGATGAGAGACCCAAGCTACCTCAAAACGAAAGGGTCTAGGGCCTCTCCTCGGGTTCGCATGACACAAGCTTATAAACAAAGGGTTGTAATCAAAGTACATGCGATGGAGATGCATACAAGAAGCTTCAGAGAAGGTTGTACGCCACTCACAATCACCAAGAGCACGATCCAACCTCTTGGAAATTCTGTGGATGCCATTTTAGCTTCTATGCCAGGTGAATGCAGGACCTTTGAACCCTAAGTCGATCAAACCACACTCATCAATTATATCATCAAGCTTGAGGGCACAACTGTTACTGAAGGAGCCACCTTTGACCTCATTTGGAGACCTAATTTTATTAAAGTCACCAACCAGGAACCGGGGACCCCCAACAAAGTGACGAAGATTGGCTAGATATTTCCAAAAATGGCCCCGAACACTAGGAACGTGACTTGCATATATAGCAGAACACCACCAGGAAAAATTACCCTTGCTTAGTTTACAAGTTATAGCTTGATCACAAAACTCCATGACCCTGATATCAACATCTGTTACTGATGAAAACTACCAAATTCCACCCGCATGCCCCCCAGCCTCCACAATGTGGATAACTGAATAACCCAAATTTATCCCAGAACCGCTTAACATGGGAAAACTGCACATGTGTCTCCATAATAATAATGGTGGAAGGTCTCTGTTGTTTAATATACTCTCTGAGATGCCTTTTAGCCAAGTCACTGGCAGCACCCTTGCATGCACATGTTTCTCCTTTGGACCTTCTATACACATAGCTTGATCACTACCCTGATCTGCCCTCGTTATGTCTTCCTCATTCTTATTTGTTGATATACTCGGTGGTTGGGAGCCAAACTGACCATGGAAACTGACTCCTGGCACGTTGACTTTTTGCCCCTTGTTTTTAAGGGAATTTTCCATGAGCTGCATGACTTTGGGACCTTCTCCAACATGTACCTCCTTCTTCTTCTGAGCTTCGTTCCATCCAGCTTTCACTCTCTTCAACTTGAGCTGAAGTAGATCCCTTTTAACTTTTCCTCGAGAGGAACTTGGTCTCCATCGAAGCCGCCCTCTTTCAAGCCTGGAATGAGTTTTGAGTATTTCTGGGACGGGCCTGCTGCATGGGGATTTCATGCAACATTGAACTATCCCCTATCTCTCCTCTGCGTTTCAAAGCTGGGGCATTCTTATTCAAAACCTCCTCCAAGCCATTTAATCGTTGACTTAAGTGTGTGACCCAGCATATTTTTAAACTTTATGCTATCCTGCTCAGCCAAACCCGAAATCCCCTCCTTGCCTCTCTCTCTATCATCTATGATTTGGTGCACCATTAAAAGTGGGATATGGATTTTCATTAATCATGCTTGTAACAGAAAGAGAAGTATTTGGACCTACACTTGAATGAGGATGCGCCATATTAGGGGTAATTACTCCACCTCCATTATTTGCGGGATTCATATTAACTCCCCTATTAACTACATTTTCATTTGAATTTGAACTTACACCACCACCCCCGTTAGGGTTGAGCTGTGTAGTCCTTTCCTCCCTCGGCCACCTACTGCCACTGCCACCCCCTTGATTTCCGTAACAGCAGGAATTAATCCCGAGTTGCATGGGATATTGATATGTCCCTGATTTTCTCCGCTTCCTTCGCCCCTAGTTGTGCTCCCCATAGGGTTTACTGATTCCCTGGGTTGCTCAACTGGGGCACCGCCTCCATGCCCGCACGACCCCCGGCTCCTACCACCACCGCTCTGCCTCCTGTTATCCACCCTGAGCTCTGCGCTCCAAATCGTTCATACTTAAAACTGACGGTGTTCCAGTCACCACCCTGCATCTTCACCTTCCATTCCTTCTTCAGAGGCACCCTGACATCAACAAGCACTATAATCCTCATGTACCTCCTCCATAGATTATCGATTTATTGTTGTTAGACTTGTCATAATCCATGAAGGAGCCAATGTAGTTACCAAGGTAAGTCCCCACTGCTTGTGTCATGAATCCAGAGGTGGATTGTGAACCTGAATCCAAAAAGCAACATGGAAAAGAGGAATATTTGTCAAACCGAGCCATTATTGTTCCCTATCCAACGCAGAAATATGTTTCTTTCTCTCCCCTTTCATCAACAATCTCCCCCAACTCCTCTTCTATCTCTGTGGCTCCTCCTGCTTCGATCTGTCTGTTTTTGGGATGGGCAAGTTTTTGCTTCGATTCCCACAGACGGCGCCAAATGTTCCGTCCAAATACCTCGGATGTGAGATACTCGGCCGAACGAGGATTAGTGGGGTGTTTTTGGATTGTGCTTGACAGAATGTGGATTCTGCTCCTACGTATCCAAATGGGAATCAAAACAAACATAGTTCTGAATGAGGGGGTAAGCCCCCTATTTATAGAGATCTCTCAGGATCAAGCTCCGAGATATACGGAGAGATATTATGATCGGGTTCCAAGATATACAGAGAGATATTAGGATCAGTCATTTATGACTGGTCCGTAAAGGACCGAGGTGTACTTGTCCTTCATTCGTGATAGGATAAGTCCGAGTATTTATCCTCGGCAATCCTAGTGTACTGGTATGTCCTCGGCTTTGGAGGAGTTTGGGTTAAGGCCCAGTGTCGGGGCAGGCTCGGTCCGCCCGAGATATAGGCAAGTCCTCGGGATTACATTCTCGACCAGTACAATAATGAAGATGAAGAAAAAGAAATTACACGCAACTATTAATTTACAAGCAAAAATAGAATAAGCTCTTTAGAATTTCTTATCCGTGGTTCAGAGAGATAAGTTATGTAATAAAATAGGGTAGAACAATTAATTAGTCAATGAGATTACTAAGTGAATTATTAATGAGGATGAATATTAACAATTTATTTAAATATAAATATTTTAGAATTCAATAATTAAGGGAAAAAGAAGTAAAATATCTATAATGAAGAAACTAGCAATTATATTCCAATGTTGTTTAATAGATATAAAATAATCATTTTTAATTTTTTGTTTATTCTATCAGAGTAAAAAAAGGAATTTATATTTGAAATTAGGAATAAAGCTTATGATTCTTTAAATTTATTATTTGTGTAATGTTTTTAATTTTCAATAATTTTTTTAGTGTATATATAAATTTGTAAAAATGTTTCTTATTAATATTTTGGAAGTGAAAACATTTGACGTGAAGTTGTTTAAATAAATTTATAAAAGCCTTTTTTTTGTACAATATAAAAAGCCTTTTAATTTATGTAACATCAATCTATTAGTAAATTAACCTTTTTTTTTTTTTACTGAATCTATTGGTAAGCTTTGGTAATTCTAATCTCCTATCAAAATAATCCATATCTAAATTGAAAATGATAATGATTTTATTAATGATATTGATTGATTGAAAAATTATTATAACTATAAGGATTTAATTTGTATACAGTGTCAGTGTGAAAATCTTTATACTAATTGCATTAACATCCACTAACATTTTGACACGTGTGATTTTATTTTGATAACTAAGAGAGAGAAATATCAAATAACAATAATGTTGATTTATTAAGATAATATTGAATGCCTACAATTCATAGAAATTAAACTCTAATTATAATTAAGGTTTTTATAATTGACTTCAATCAAAGGTTGGAATATTTTGTTTCTAAAAATTTATTTTATTTCCAATTAAAACAAATAAATCCATCATTATATATAGATTGTAATTAGTATTGGTATTTATTTATACGAACATAAATATTATGAAAAAAATCAGTTTAAAGGTTATACCTTTTTTCAGGAATTTAAATTAATAAAAAAGTATCATTTTAATATGTAATCAAATATCAATCCTAGTACAAATATCACAAGGATACTTTTCCGTTTTGAAATCTCAATCCTAGTGCAAAACATAACACTATTATATGTATTTTCCAAAACAAAACTTTCACGAATATTTTCAAAATACAACTCTAAAAATATGAAGTTGTTTAACGGAAGTTAAAGAAACATTTCTTTAAATTTTTTGTGTTGCTGTAATCAATGAATAACAACACTGTCTAGAATGAAGCTATTTCTTTTTAATTTTTTTTTTAATATTATCAAATACTTCTCTATACACAACATTTTTTTAATGTGCACATTCTTCCTTCATCATCTAAAATTAGAATTTTCAAACATTTTCTTGATTTACTCTAAATACAGCAGCATACAATTTACCATGAGTACTAAAAATAGTTCTTGGAAGAGTGAGTATTCTTGCCTTCTGTTCATTGTCATTGTAAAACATAAAGACAATAGAAATTGTTTTCTTTGAAATTTAAGGGGGAAAACCAAATCAGGATGTATCAAATTCATCCATAGAATATTGAAGATCTTCTCCCCAATAATTTTTTTCCAGTGGTTACATTTGCTTTGATAACATTTTTGCCTAATTCATTGATGAGTAGACTCGTTCCATTACATAAACCACTTGGCCTTGGGAATGCAGCAGCGTTAAAACTCTTGAGGGAGAGCTTTGTCACACCTGTGATCCTACCCGACTCGAGGGATTAGTCTTCGCATTTGTACGCGGAGGATACCCTGAGAAACCAAAAAAATTGCATAAATATGTTACACAATTCAATTCAATACTTTTTTTTGTAAATATACTTTCCTTTACATGTTGATAGTGAAATCATCATAGGAAAGCATATGATGCCCAGAAATCATAGGCCTATCTGGAATTGATGGAACCTCAATATCCCCTTCTAACATCTTCAAAGCATCCAAAATTGTTGGCCTTGAATCAACCATTACATGAGAAGACAGAATTCCTACTAGCAAAAATCTCTCTATCATGTTTCTATTAGCATTTTCATCTATCAATATAGAAGCATCCAAAGCTTCTTCTATGTTTCCAGATTTCATCAACGACCAAACCCAATCTGTGATCAAGAAAGCAGGTGTTCCTGATGAAGACAATTCAAGAGCTTTTTTTCCACACATTATCTCCAAAATAACCACACCAAAGCTATATACATCACTCTTCTAAGTAAGGTGACCATAAAGTGCATGTTCTGGGGCTAGATATCCATGAGTTCCTGCCACTCTAGTAATAGCTGAGATCTACTTTCACTGCTTTGTCTGGCTAGCCCAAAATCTGCAACCGTTGCCCTCATACCTGCATTAAGCAGTATATTGGTGGCTTTGATATCTCTATGATAAATAGCAGGTTTGACTCCAAAGTGCAAATAAACCAACCCATTTGCTCCATCCAAGATTAATTATGTTTTTTCTTTGAGGCCAAGTCAGTGATTTCTTTGCTTCTGTGTTGTCCTTGGGTGCAAAGAGATGGTCTTCAAGGCTACCATTAGGCATATAATCATAAACAAGATACCTTTGACTTCTGTACTCAGGATTTTCATCCTCATCAACCACACAACACCCTCTTAGTGGCACCAGATTGCGGTGCTTCAAGTTACTAATGATCTCCACCTCACGGTAGAACTCAGCATCTCCTTGAGAATCAGATTCTTCAATCCTTTTAACTGCAACAATTGTGCCATCAGGTATAATGCCCTTGTAAACTACCCCCGACCCACCTCTACCAATGAAGTTTTGGGGCGAAAAATTGTTAGTGACCTTCTCAAGATCCTCAAACTTGAACCAGATTGACCCTGAATATGGTTTTGGTCTTTGTTCCACTGGATCAGCATAGACTTGAAAATTTTCAATATCTTTTCTGCTCACCCACCTGGTGTACCAAGATACAATCCTAACAAAGTGATTACAAGGACTGCAACTGAAGCTCCACTTAACCCAAATACAAGAGCATGATGGCCCTTTCTTTTGGAACCCCCTTGTGAATTAACTGACAACTCTAAAATGCAAGTCACAGCACCTTTGCTTTCAGGCCCCAAGTCATTCACAACTCCAGCAGAATAAAGTACTGTGAAGTATTACCATCAATGGAATTCAGTATCTGCAGCACCTTGAGCCCCTCTGTCACACATGCATCACAATTGGCAGGAACACTGAGGTCTGGTTTACAGGCAGTGTTAAACAGTGGTGTAGGACCAAGCTTGTTAAGCCAATCTTGCTTGGACTGAATATGAGCACAGATGTTGGGAGTGATAACAAACTGAAGTGGATCAAAGTAGGTGGAAACAAGGTTATTGGGAAATGAGAGGGAGGTGAGGTTGGATTGGAAGTCTTGAAGGCAGGAAATGGAGGTAGGAAGGTTGGGGAGCTGGAAAAGAGAGTTTCTCTTCAGGTTTTGTGCAAGTGCTATGCCAAAGAGGGATAACAGATTTTGGCAACAAAAACTATTGTGTGTTTGGTTTTGGGATGCCAAGGGTTGGAAATTATGGCAGCTAGAGGAATTCCAAGGGACTGTTAGCACATAATTCATCTCCACTGGACATATATAATTGTTGGTAGGGGAAATTGTGGGAGAGGGTGCTGCTGAGGTTGGATTTGGAGCCACGACAAAGAACAAGAGAAGCACAAACATACTCACGTTTTTGGCTGTTCCTGTCATGTTAAAGCTTGATATCTCTTGTATATTTATGCATGTGGGGGATGTGGTAAGAGAATGATTATGAACAGTGAAGAGAATAATTAAGCATATTGAAAAAGAGATGGGGAGATGCTTATATTTCTAAACTAAAATGTTTATCATATAGTGATGGAGATAATAATTGATTAACATCTCCTATCACTACATATACATATCAGTCACTCGTTATTTTCATGTTTACAAGTTGTGTGCAAATATCTTATTCCTTGCTCAACAGTTCCATGGTTAGGGCTTGGTCAACTCACAGTCTTTATTTATATTGGTAAGTGTCATTGTCAGTGACACAATTGTTGAAAAAAGGTTTCAACCAATACGGGAGAAATGATTAATTTGAATTTAAACTAGTGAGATTTAAAACAATGATGATTGCCCTGCAACACACGCAGTGGACTTTTTTCTAGAGGGACAGGCACAACAACAAAATGCACTTTTAACACGATTATTATGACTTTTTAGCAATAATAATAATAGCCACAAAATTTTTTACAAGCAATTATTAATTAGCCGGTATATTCAGTATCACTAAAAGCTTTCCCGGTAATTATAGGAATTGTCGATAAAGACCCAAATAATTACCACTAAAAGTCAAAAGTTATAACGACAATTATCAAGATCTTTAGCAGTAATTTTAATGGTCACTAAATATGATTTTAGAATTATATTCTAAGTTAATTTACCAGCTTTTTTTATTGCCGTTAAAAATTCTAGATGATTTTTCCCAACAATTACTGTTACCACGAAATATTAAGATTATTTGCCACTCAAAACGATTATGATTTGATTAACAAAAATTTTAACGTCAATAATATTTGTCGTACAAATCATTCGCTATACACTTAATTATGACATACAAATGTTCCCAATAATCATACTAAAATTCATTTTATCAAAACAAAACATATTTGATATTCCATTAAGGTGAGTTCTTTGGTACCCACTATAAATGTTGGGTAGAGTTTACACTTCCCATATGGACCATTGAATGGTTGACATCTCAATTAAAAAGTCCACATCGGCCCCACCTCATAGTTGACCACTTAATTATTTTTTAAACCCTCCCCACTTTTACCTTACACATTTACCCCACAGAGAGGGACCTTGTTGCAAATTACGTTTTTAATCCAAAAGACCACCATCTGCAAATTGCCAAAGTCGTGACCCCTCACTTTCCCAACCAGGCCCGACCCAGGCAAACCCTCCCTTTCCCTCAAGCACGAACGAGCAGCCAAACCCTCTCAAATCCCTCAAGCACGAACCAGCTTGTTCCAGCAAGCATCACTTCGACCCGCATAGGAGCTGTTTCGGCGAACCAGGTTGCTCCACCAACCATCACGTTCTCTTCATCAAGCACGAACCAGCCAAACCCTCACTTTCCCTCAAGCACGAACCAGCTTGTTCCACCAAGCATCACTTTGACCCGCATAGGAGCTGTTTCGGCGAACCAGGTTGCTCCACCAACCATCACGTTCTCTTCATCTTGCATTCGGTGACCTTACTCTACCATGGTAGGTTATTCATAGGAGCTTGTCGTTGTCGCGATTTTTGAATCATTGCATACTACCTATTCGATGAAATGCTCATATCATGAATCCTTTGTTTTTTTCCGTGTTTTTTTATTTTTTTTATTTGCTTCCATTAATGAGGATGATCAAGGAATTTTATTGTTATATGATAACTGAGTATGAGGGGGTTGCTCCTCCAATGGTGTTAGTGCATTGTAAAGAAGGGCATGAAGATCAGCCCAATGAGCTGCTCTGTAGTTGAAACTGTCATTTCTTGTTAATATCCTGCTGAACTTCCCACTATCTGTTGCCTGGTTCTGCTTAGGAAACGAAAAAATATCATTAACTCATTGTTTTTCGTTCCTTTATTGTTTTTGAAGAAAGACTACAGTTTCCCGAGGTACTAAACATCAAGATTAAAAGAATTTCTGTCCTTGGTTTACTATTATCCCTTGAATATTCCTTAACAAAGTATCAACCATGCATTCAGTTTCAGCATTCAAAAGGGAGTAAAGAGTCACAAAATTGAAATTAATTTAGGATCAGTTTATTGCAGTTTGTCCCATATTTGTTTCCATTAAGCTCCTTCTAACTTCCCATAGCATATGTATAGTGTTCTACGCTACTCAATTTGATTTTTGCTGTGTATATTGTATGTTCCGTTTTGTTTTAGATGGTTGATGTTCAGGTGGAAGACATGTGAGATCTCGATCATGATTCGGAATGGAATAGCGAAAGAAGTACAAGTAATGTTGTTATTGGTAATAATAATGAACATAAGGAAGATGGAGTTGAAGGCTGGAAATGGATAACTGAATTGTCGTGGGATGTGATCTTTGGCTTGGAAGTTGCATCCGAAGTCAAGCATGTAACTTCTACTTTTCATATGCTAAGAGTCGTGGTTTCGTTGCTAGAAAAGATGAAATTCGCCGGGATGCGATGGGAGAGATAAACATGCGTCAGTTAGTTTGCAATAGGGAGGGCAAGAGAAATCAAAGTCATTTGGATAGACTGGACAGACGTAGAGAACACATGCCTATTACCCGTACAATGTGCCCTGCCAGGTTTCGTGTCCATATTGATGGCAGACATTCGAAGTGGATAGTTGTTGCGTTTGAGGATGCACATAACCATGATTTGACATCGCCTGAACAAGTTCATTTGATTCCGTCTTACCGGTCAATGAGCAATGTAGACAAGACACAAGTAGACACCCTTCATTTATATGGTGTGAGGACATGCCATATAATGGGTCTAATGCTTGGACAAAAAGGTGGACATGGTGAGCTAGGATTTTGTAAGAAGGACTTGTACAACCACATTGATCGTCAAAAGCGTGCTAAGATAGAAGATGGTGATGCTTTTGCCGCTGTCCTATTTGCAAGCAAAGGGCGATAACGATCCCATGTCCTTTGCCAAGTTTACAACAACAGCTGAAGGTAGGTTGCAGAATTTGTTTTGGGCTGATGGAGCTAGTCGCATAGACTATGAATGTTTTGGTGATGTGCTGGCGTTTGACACTACCTATAAAAAGAACAAGTACAACAAGCCATTGGTGATTTTTTGAGGTTATAATCACCACGGACAAACTGCAATTTTTGGTTGTGCACTTGTTGACGATGAGAAGACAGAGACGTATAGATGGGTTTTAGAAACGTTTTGTGAAGCTATGTGTAACAAACACCCAAATGCAATTGTTACTGATGGAGACAATGCGATGAGGGAAGCTATAAAAATTGTGTTTCCTGATGCTACCCATAGGTTTTGTTCATGGCACCTTCACCAAAATGGTGTTGAAAATGTAAAGAACTCGGATTTCCTTGTAGAGTTGAAGAAGCTAATCTATGGCAACTTCTCTCCTGCCAGGTTTGAAGAACAATGGGAGGTTGTCATTGGTAAATATGGCCTGCATAATAACAAATGGGTAAAAAAAATTTATAAGATGAAGGAATCGTGGGCTAGTGCTTACTTGCGTGATAAGTTATTCTGCGGCATTAGAACAACCTCGATGTGTGAAGGCATTAACTCCTTCATCAAGAGATATGTGCAACAAAGGAACAGCTTAGTCGATTTTTTGCACAATTTTGAGCGCGCTTTGAAAGAATACAGACACAATGAATTGATGTCCGATTTCAACTCTTCATATGCTGACCCTGTTCTTACAACTGCCCTGCATAAAATAGAACAAGGTGCAGCGAAAGTCTTTACAAGGTCTAAGTTTAGAGAAGTAAAATCTGAGATTGAGGATTGTGCAGCTTTAAATATATCTGAACGGGTAGTTAATGGAGATTCTGTGCACCTGAAGATGAATGAATTCTGCAATCCTAGAAGTGAGTTTGTCGTTATTTTTGATACAGCAGAGAGGAAATTTACATGCGAGTGTCGGATGTTTGAGTCACGGGGCATTCCTTGCAGTCATATATTTTGTGCAATGAGGCATGAACACATTGATGCTATACCCAGCTCCCTAATTTGCCGACGATGGACCAAGACTGCTAAGCTTGACTATATGACAGCTGCTCCTTCTGATGATTGTGATCTAGAAAAACTTGTTATGTTACGCTCAGGTGCATTATCTGCTGGATGTAACAGATTGTGCAATCTTGCAGCCTAAAACAGGGATAATTTTTTGTATATTAGATATGAAATCCATAAACTCACATTAAAGCTAGAGAGTCGTATTAATGGAACACCCCAACAAAACACAGGTGCTAATGTGATTAACGATCCCGAGATGGTAAAAACCAAAGGTGCCCCGCGAAAGAAGAAATATGACAAGAAGAGGAGGCGGTGTTCTCATTGCAAGAGAATTGGTCACAATATTAGTACATGTCCTGTTTTATCTCAGAAGGATGTTTTGTGTAGTATGGATGAAAAGATGTCAGGTTCAGAAGGTGATTTGGACATGGAAAGAAGTGATAATGTAAGTAGTATGTTTGTTTAATTAAATGAGTAAAAGGTGAACTGTTGATAAAGTACTTGTATGATTTTAGAGCTCTAATACATTGAATAATATATAGGTGTATGTTCTGGATGATGACGTTGATGGAACTCAACAAACATGTTCAGTTCAAGCATCTACTCGTAGTGAACATGTAAGTCTGTCATTTAACTACCACCTTAAAAAACCATGTATGTCTAACTTGTTAAAGGTTGTTGTGAAGGTTTCTTGTCCACGGCAGAAGAAGCAAAAGGTGAAATGTCCAATTCCAACTCAAAAATCAGCAAAGGTATGTATAGGTAAATCAATAATTAGTTAATGTCTGGGTTTCAGTTTTCAACATTGTTGAATTTTATGCAGCGGAAGCAGACATTGCCCCAAGACCAAGATAAACATAATGGAACTGGTAGTGATGCACATCAGAATATACCAAATAGATATGCTCAAACTGTGCATCATTTCCCACAATATCCTGCACTTCCAATGTTTCCCAACATGGTCCCTCCTTATCACATTTACCATCCTCTAAATCAGTCGTTCCCTATGTATCCACAGGTATATAAAATGTCCTTCGAGTTCCATTTGTATATTTGTTAATACTATTCTAAATTTGGTGATGGATTTTGTTGTAGTATTTTGGTTTTATGGGCGATCCTCCTGATACAAGGAAAAAGTGAATACTGATATTAAAGAACAGGTTAGTCTGTTTGGCAACTATGCAGCTGGTTTATTGCATATTTAAAATGATGTTTGTTTGAAAACTACAACATCTTATTACTTTTTTCACAGGGACTTTGTTCATGGGTATGAGAACATGACTATAGGACTAATGGGCAAATTAACATGAAGTTGATGGATTCTGTCGTGTGGCAACTATAGAACCACTGTTCTGATTTTGATTTTACTTTTTTAAACTATTGTGATTGTGATTTTCATTGAACCATTGTACTTTGCAATACAACTTGGTTTATCTTTTTTAGTGAGTATTTCTGGCATTGGTGTTATGTTTTTTATTTCTCGCATGGTACAGCAACATGGTTTTGGTGTTCATTCCGAATGATTTCTAATTTGATCGTGATGCAAAGTATTATGTAATTTATTTGAGATTGTGATGTATTCCTTTCTCATCTTCCTTTGCTATGCATGGAGTTGTTCTGTTGAATAAAGCTACTGAGCCTTTGGTGTTCATTCAGAATGGTAAGTGGCCATTTACTAATTATTTGATTCAAAGATTTAAACTTATATATGACTTTATAATATTGTAATTATTATTACACTCATGTGATTTGCTAGTAATACCTTAAGATCAATTTCACCAGGGCATTGATAGAAAGGATGTCAGAATTGTGTGCCACTTCAACATTCGAAAGTCAATGGAAGCATTCTATCAAGAGTCAGGCAGAGCAGGTCGTGATCAATTGCCCTCTACAAGTCTGTTGTACTATCTTCTAGATGATCACAAAATAATGGTTGGCTCGCCTAACTTGATATTTTGATCTTGTTCTTCATATTAGACTTGTTTCCTCTAATTACGATGTGTCAGGAATTTATATTACGTAACTCTGGAAGCAAGCGATTCTGATCATCAAGTTCTCAAGAAGATTCATCCAGAAGGTCCCTGACTGACTTCAATCAGGTGACATCCAAATCCCTACATACTTCTTGAACACAGAATCTATGCATTGTGCCATTATGTATTCAAGTAATGATATCTATGTGGAAATATGTAGATGGTTGAATATTGTGAAGGATCTGGGTGTCGTAGGAAAAGAATTCTCGAGAGTTTTGGGGAACAGGTAATGGAATATATAGCCTTAAATATGTAGTCTGTCTCATGTTAACCTGAGTGGATATCTTACACTCTTTGTTCAAAGTAGGTAACTGCATCACTATGTGGAAAAACATGTGATGCCTGCAGACATCCGAACTTAGTTGCAAGATATTTGGAGGATCTCAGAACTGCCTTTGCTCTCCTCCAGAAAATTGGTTCCTTTCGAGTTTTTATCAGCAGGTGCTATATTATTCATGTATGACAATTCCTCTTATGCTTTAGGAATTGCACTTAAAATTTTTATAAATGGACAATATTTGGGTATAGACAGTCTGCATTTTGTGTACTGTTGTAGATCCTTGTGCAAAAGATGATACAAGCAATGAACTCTCAGGCAATGCTAGATTGGAAGCTCCCCCCTGTGCTGTACTAATAGAGAGTTCTTCCTTTGATACAGAGTTGCCAGAAATACCATCCTTCTCTGAATTCGTTAATAGTAGCAAGGCAAAAGGGGACCAATTAAAGGACATAAAAAAGCATTCATCAAGAGTAGAAAAGAAGATGAGGGTAGAGTAGATTGACTCTTCTGTAGCTACTATTAATTTGTTTGAGTTTTAGTTGCAATATATGTGCCAAGTGCTGACTTTGGTTTTTGCGAGAAATTGCACTTTGTTAATTGTTTTCAACCATTATCGTCTTTTTCTTATACGAATATCATGTAAAAATTCCATTTTAGCGTTTAAAGAATTGTTGATTGCGGTTTGTTGGTGGAATTCTTTGTGCAAGTATCTTTTTCAGCATTAAGGAAACAAACCCTGCAGCAGCTGTTAAATGCTAATGCGCTTGTCAAGAGAAACAGTCATGACCGAGTTTTGTGAAGCTATTTTTGAAAGTTAATAACTCAAATATGTTAACTGGCTAATCTATGGTAAAGGAAGTTGTACTTTCAGGTCAAAGTTAAGATTCCTTTGAATTATACTCCACGCAAAGACTTCCAAGTCACATTCATTCAGAGTTCCCACTCCCAGTCACCAAATCCTGATAACCAGTTTGAGTGTCATCTTCTAAGTCTTGTCAGATGTCTGCCTATTTATTTTCCCTCTTTTACCCTTTAGCCCGTTTCTAACCATTATGGTTTGAATGTAACTATTTCCAGAACATTCATTCAGTCAATGACAGAATACTAGTTCCAGGAACTCACAAGACACTATAAAAAAGGAACAGCAAATTTGCATAACTGGGATAGTCTTGTATTACATGAACTTGGTGTGAACCATACAAATAAGAAGGATTAAGTTCCTCTAAAATGAGTTGGGGTGTAAGTAAAGTGAGTAATAGTGTATCCACCATTGATTAGCTAAAGTATATTGAGATCTCAATCCACTTTAGTTAATCAAGTATGCTTACAGCTTACTCGCTGTATATCAAGTCTCAATTTAAAGGAGTTTTATCCTATCAGAAGATGCTTCTATATATTTATGCCACCGGAAACGTACATTTATTCAATGAAAGCTTAACTTGCTATTTACTAGTTCTATGCATTGTGCAGTGGTAATATTCCAACGAAGTTGGAATTTAGACTACCTAGGTAAAGATTGTCCTCAAACTCCAAAGCTGAAGTCACTAATTTAATCACCTTTCCATTATTATCATCAAATCTCCTGATTATTTTACCGTCAGTTGCCACATTCACCACCGTTGCTTTCTTATGTACACCAACGATCGGCCCTTTCAAGGTCTATCCTCCTCGACCAAGTCCTAATCGACGTCTTTTCTCAAATCCGTCCAACTTGGGTCGTGCTAGTCTTATCGGGCCTAAGGGCATTCCGGAACATCACGGGTGACTATTTGTCACCCTTGGGACATTTGAGTCAATTTGGTCCATCTTGGCTGATCGGCCCTTTCAAGGTCTATCCTCCTCGACCAAGTCCTAATCGACGTCTTTTCTCAATGCGGTTTGGACTTGGGCCGTGCTAGTCTTATCGGGCCTAAGGGCATTCCGGAACATCACGGGTGACTATTTGTCACCCTTGGGACATTTGAGTCAATTCATTCCATCTTGGCTGATCGGCCCTTTCAAGGTCTATCCTCCTCCACCAAGTCCTATTCGACGTCTTTTCTCAATGCGGTTTGGACTTGGGTCGTGCTAGTCTTATCGGGCCTAAGGGCATTCCGGAACATCACGGGTGACTATTTGTCACCCTTGGGACATTTGAGTCAATTCATTCCATCTTGGCTGATCGGCCCTTTCAAGGTCTATCCTCCTCCACCAAGTCCTATTCGACGTCTTTTCTCAATGCGGTTTGGACTTGGGCCGTGCTAGTCTTATCGGGCCTAAGGGCATTCCGGAACATCACGGGTGACTATTTGTCACCCTTGGGACATTTGAGTCAATTTGGTCCATCTTGGCTGATCGGGCCTTTCAATTATGGGTGTTCGCGGATTGGATCGGATCGGTTTTGAGCAAAAAAAGTCATCTGATCCAATGATAAAAACAATATGCGGTTTGGATTGGATCGGCTTGCTTCCTTCAAAAAGTTAAATTGTTAAATCTTTGATTATTGTCCTAAATATATTAAAAGTCACTCATAACATGATTTATAATTGGTTAACAGTGTAAAAGTTTTTACACTAACATTACATTTACATACCAATTAAACTTTCTAATTAACGACTAGGTGATAACTTATAAAAATATAAAGACTAACAAATACTTCTATAATATAAAGATCAAATTATTTTCATTGAACTAAATAATTTCGGTTTGGATTGGATTGGTATTACATAGAGTTTAGGAAATTCGATCCGAATACAATGAAAAATTTCGATTTTTTTCGGTTTGCGGTTTTTTCGGTTTTCAGTTATTTCGGTTGTCGGTTTTTCGGTTCGGTTAGTGCGGTTGGCATTGGATTGGATCGGTTGATGAACACCCCTACTTTCAATATAAATTGATCCAATTTTTTTAAAAAAATATATCAATATTCACCTTCATATATATATATATATATATATATATATATATATATATATATATTTGTCCTTAAAAAATTATTTATATATAAGATTATAATTCCATATTCACCATCGCTAATATTGCAACCTTTCCTCTTCCGCACAACTGGGATGCGCATTAGATGCAGCAAGCTCCCTGTTTGATTATCAAACCATTCCCTTTCCCCAGATTACCTCTTCGTCAATTGCATCCAGAGGAAGAGCCGCACGATAATAATGACGCGCTGACCAAACAACGCAGTCTTTCACCACAACTCCTTCTCTTCCGCCTGGCAAAGTGTTCTATATAATGACCCACATATTGAAATCAGAAACTACTCTCTTTCAACAAAATTCAAGTATAATTTCGAATTACCAATTGGGAAAATCAACGATGAGGCAGAGGGGACGAGCAATCAGGGGAAAGTGGTCAACAAAGAGGGTACGGAGGACGAACGACCAAGAGTTTGATTCACCGGTTATAGATCTTTCTTCGAGGTTTTGCTTCTAACCCTTGTTATCTGAAATTCTTATTGTTGATGCTAGCTAACATGGTCAATTACTATATTACAGTGACGGCAAAAGGAAAAACACTGTGGTGATTGAACACTGTGGGGAAACAACACCATATCCTCAGAAGGTATCTCAAATTATGATCAAGTTTTCATTGTTACATTCAGTCATTTCATATTTGCTATCATTTTGTATTGTGTTTCGTTTGTTAAATATAACCTTTCAAAAATTGTAAGGGTGATTTGGAGAAACTAGGATCCCAAGTCAACCAGCTCACTCAATCACTGGACAAGTTTACAAACATTGCAAACATGTTGGTAGCCAATAGCCCCACTATGACAAATTCCACAATGTCCCCCATGCCAACAGACATGATTGTTAGTCGGCTCTTCACCCCTCCTTCGAACAAGAGTGGAACTGAAAGGGTACTGAAAACAGTGGAGAGTCCAAGCGGTTTCTATATTAGAAAAGCATCAGACATCACTGGGTCTCCTTCGGCTGTTGCCCAGACCCCTCCAAACCCATATGTAACTACACTATTTTTTATGTAATTGATAAATGTTATATTAATATTAAATTTATAAATAACAATTTATGCATATTAACTGCATTTTATATGCAATGCAGTGGCTTGTGTCATTGTTCAGGCCTGCCCAGAATATGCGCCTGATTAGTGAGGAGTTAGCTGTTGCAGCCTTTATTTTTGGAAGAAATAATGCCGAGTTACTTGATCCGTAAGTGAATGGCTCAATTAACATCTTCCTAATTTTTGTTTATTATTTTACTGTTAAAATCAACCGTTTAAGTGTAACAGTGATGAGTTGCTGGTTACATGTGGTGAGGGTTTCGAGAAGGCTACTAGGGGAAACATGCAAGGGTTGCTTCCTGGAATGATGCTGGATCAGGAGGTTATAATATACTATGCATAATCCCAAGAATTTAAGTTCATCTAGTATTTCAACAGGTCTAACTAAAACACCTTTTATTGTTATAGATTCTGAACTGTGTGTCATGCATGCTGACTGACCAAGAGAGGACCAAAAAATGCTTCCCTGAATTCTGGTTTTTTCCAACGATGTTTGCGGTAAAAATTTGCTTACCTTGCGCCCAATCTGTTTCTGTTTCCATTTTATCTTATTTTCTGGTTCATAAAATAATAATGTTTCTAATGAATGATGCAGCAATTTGTGGATACATGGAGCATGACTCCAACAACCATGTTTCAGCTATATGGCTACAAGTTCATGGGTATGATTGACTACATTAAGAAGGTAATACAACTTCACTTCATAAATAAATCAACTCTGTAGTAATTATACTGGTTTCTTTGGAACTGAACATGATCCTGTTATATAATGTAAACAGATTTACATTCCTATAAATGAAGATAATCTGCACTGGTTTCTCATTGTTGTGGACTTGACTGCAAAACAAATTGTCCTGTTGGACTCTTTTCCATCCCCTCATCATGCTGAGGCAAGACTCAACAAAGTACAGAAAGTGGTAATGAACCCAACCATTTATTGAATAACCTATTTATGTGTATCACACCTATGCTGAATTTTTAGTGACTAAATTTTATTTTGCAGGCCCTGTTTCTGCAAGACCTGTTAAAGTATAGATTTGAGAGCACCATGAAAAAAACTGAACCAATACTTGTATCCAAATTTGTTGTTGTTGTGCCTGAGGGACTTCCCATGCAATCGAATGACTCGTAAGAACAACATGGGCCTTTATGTCTTTTTAGCATACCTATTACACTAAAATTGATGTCTGACTTGTGTGCTGGATCTGCCTTCAAAGGAATGATTGTGGCGTTTATGTGGCAAAATGGATGATGACCTATGAAGACGACAACTATATAATAGAGGTGCTCATTTAGTTTCAGTTATTTGAGCAATGAGCAATTTCCAATCGTACCTAATTTTCAATGACATTACAGGTTAATGATGGTACTAGGCTGCTGCTTGCACTTGATTTGGTATTGAAGCCACACAATGAGAAGAGGGAGCATGTGAAGATGGGTGCTATTGAGCTGAACAAGTGATTCTACAAAGGAAACAAATGAAGCGAGGACTTAATTATATAGTTTATATATTTTAAAATGACTATGGACATTTTGGGTTTTTAATTCTAGACAGTTAGCACTTCTGTTTTAGTGACTATGAACTAGTATTAATATTTTGGGTTGAATGGACTTCTTTGAATTTTGTGACTGCTACATTATGGTGTGAAATCTCCATTATGTGACTATGGATATTTTGTGGAAATTACTTACCCTGCTATATATGTTCATGTGTTATTTCTTCCACTGTTTTTTATCATATTGTTGTGCAGCGTACTAGGACCTAGGACCTTGGCCTTTCCCATGATGACTATGAGTATGGTAATCCTAGTATTTGTGCTTTGTCATTTTTACCTTGCCATTGATTCCTAAACCTCTCTACTGAATGTAACTCTAATTTTGAATGATAGATAATAAATCTCATGAAGAGGCTTTTACTCTATGCTTTTTGATGGAGTTGCTGCCACTGTATGCCCGCCGACCGTCTTCAACATCTTGCCTCTTCATCACTGGAGCTGTGCTAATTAGATTACAATGATAGAAGATTGTATTTTCATATCAGCTGTTTATGCTAATGTCTTTGTAGAATGTAAATTAGATGTATTGAATTGTCCAAATTGTAACATAGGAAGTGAGTTATATGAAGTACATCAACTCTGATCTGTTGGTTTCCCAGGTTGGACAAAAAGTTCTGACTGTTTTTGCTGTAAATGTTAATGAATAAAATGAGCATTTCCTTATTTAAATATTTGTGGTGAGTTGTTGTTGCTGTGCACACATTCTTGAACCAGGAACTTGTTGCAAAAATCTACTAATAGCTACATTAAACCATCTTTAGGTAACATACATACAGAAATAAAACACTACCCAAAACAGTGAACCAAAATTGTGCCAAAGCACCAAGGCCAAACTCATTGAAAATGCATTGTTCTATCGAACACAACTTGCACACACACTGAGAGTTGCAGTAATTCACTCTTTTGAGACCCTACATCCATAGAAATTAGTGGGTAACTTCATAACACATCATAACCATGGACAACAATCAATTCTCAACAACTGAAGTTCTTAAAAACCTGCATATACAACCATTTGACAAATTCTCATTTCATTAATATAGTACCAGTGATACACTTGCTGAAAAAAAACAAAAGGTCTTGGAACCATCTACTACCAATTTGAGAGACATTTCATGCCAATAAACTTTCAAAATAAATACATACATCAACATAATTGCCAAAACGACCCAAGACACAACCAATGTGATACAAACATTGTCTCTTTGTTTGCGAGCTAATACAACATCAACCCTATGATTTCTTTCAAGTTCTAAAAGTTGATCAATAATTTGCTTGATTGGTTGTCGCACTACTTGGTTGCTATTTGCTTGGTCTTCATGGTTGTTATTTGTTTGGGTGGTAATAGCATGATTGGAAGTTACTTCAATGATAGTTGCTCGACTGCCATTTCCTTCAACAGCAATAGGCTGGGATGGACTAGCTTGATTGCCATTACCTTCCACTAGCTTGATTGCAATCAGCTTGACTGGAATTTCCATGCTATATGGGTACAACTCATCTATGAAAACCAAAAAACACCAGATAAACTTCAACATTTAAATAAACAAAGGATTCATGATATGAGCATTTCATCGAATAGGTAATATGCAGTGAGTAAAATTGAGAGTTCAAATGACCAACCAGGGCAAACATCACAAGAATGTTAATTCAGGAACTTCATCAAACAGAAGATAGGCAAAGTAAATGTGTAAACCAAATGAGTTTTCAAGATCTGAATCCTCTAAACAACATATACAGTTGAACAGAAGAAGATGAAATTAGAAGAAAGAAACACCTGAGCTTCAAGATTTGAAGCTTGAAATCAATTTCTAATTCATAAACGAAAATCAATCAAATGATTTAAACATCCACAGATTGCAAGAAAAATGCTTCAATGATTAAAACCTCACAAATGATTCAAAAATCGCGACAACGACAAGCTCCTATGAATAACCTACCATGGTAGAGTAAGGTCACCGAATGCAAGAGGAAGAGAACGTGATGGTTGGTGGAGCAACCTGGTTCGCCGAAACAGCTCCTATGCGGGTCGAAGTGATGCTTGGTGGAACAAGCTGGTTCGTGCTTGAGGGAAAGTGAGGGTTTGGTTGGTTCGTGCTTGATGAAGAGAACGTGATGGTTGGTGGAGCAACCTGGTTCGCCGAAACAGCTCCTATGCGGGTCGAAGTGATGCTTGCTGGAACAAGCTGGTTCGTGCTTGAGGGATTTGAGAGGGTTTGGCTGCTCGTTCGTGCTTGAGGGAAAGGGAGGGTTTGCCTGGGTCGGGCCTGGTTGGGAAAGTGAGGGGTCACGACTTTGGCAATTTGCAGATGGTGGTCTTTTGGATTAAAAACGTAATTTGCAACAAGGTCCCTCCCTGTGGGGTAAATGTGTAAGGTAAAAGTGGGGAGGGTTTAAAAAATAATTAAGTGGTCAACTATGAGGTGGGGCTGATGTGGACTTTTTAATTGAGATGTCAACCATTCAATGGTCCATATGGGAAGTGTAAACTCTACCCAACATTTATAGTGGGTACCAAAGAACCCACCTTCCATTAAATCTACAACAAATAGCAACTATCATTAACTTCTCCTTTAACTCATTTATCTCTTTCTCTAACCTTTGGACATATTTGCATCAATATTTCCTTGGGAAGATTTATTACCCCACAAAAGAGAAGGAGTTGGACCAAGTCCTAAATCCTTGATATAGCCACTTTTATCAGTTCCCAAAACTTTTTCAGTTCCCAAAACTTGGGAATACACATCTTCCCAAGCAACACTGCCATGAGGTCTTTGATTAGATGCCTCACCACTATTCAGCTTTTCTTGCATCAAAGTGTCATCTTTACGTTTTGTACGAGTTAATATGTAAATTTCTGCTCGTGCAGGCTCTATCCCATCTATGGCCTAACATAATTAAATTGATATCAAACAAATTCTTAAGTGTTACAGCACATTGCATTTTAGTATGACAAGAAGAAAGATCATAAATACAACACATTGCAGCAAGTGGAGAGAAGCTAGACCAATTTATGCCAAACTCGGTGTAGGGGACAGGGGTATGAATCGTGAACCGAAAGAATTATGCCACATGAGACATTTAGATATCCAGGTTGTCACACATGAACAAAAGAATGTCACATTGAGGCATTTCATCAAGCATTTGACATACATAAAAGGTAGCAATATGACCATTGAAGTGTTTATTTACATCAAACTGCCGTGCTCACTCACCTTAATAATGCATAAAAGACCCATGAGTAGCAGATATACACAGACAATCACCCCGAAATTGAGCCTAAATGCATACAGGGCCTAAATGCATACAGGACTGCACACTTTCGTGGCTTCTGCATACATGGTGAAAATGCTTAAACTAGTAAAGCATAAAACCAGCACATTTATATCCGTTACGGACTATACATCAGAAATAAGAACTCAAAAAACCAGCACACTATATAAAAACCTATCTTATTCAGAATCACTATCATATTCATTGTCATTGCCTCCATCATTATTAGCTTCGACTTCATTTGGAAGAGGGTTAGAATGTAGTCCGGTGTCAATTACTATCCCATCAACACCGCTTCTCACCCAATTATTGTCATGTTCTGAGTCACAAATATTTTGTAACAAAGTCAAGTCACTAGCATCATTTTGCATTGACGACTCAAACTGTATACTCTTTTCTTGTCCCATATCAACAATGTCTCGAGGTTTAATTGGCCTAGGGACAAACCATTCATGATCATGAGGATCTTGCACAAAAAAACATCAATGTTATTGCCAGGCCCTTTTGGTCCAGGAATGAGCAAGGACAAAATGAAAAAGTCCTGCTTCATGCACAACCATGGTGGAAGATTATATGGTAATAAAACCACCGGCCATGTACTGTAAACACTTCTCATTAAAATCAACTGCCTTAGAAACAAATAAACATAAACAGAAAACAGAAATGAGAAAGTATATTCACGCATTTTCAGTAAATCAACTTCAAAAGGATGTGAAGTCAATTGCTCTATAGTTCTTTAATTAATCACTCTTTTTAAAACTCATTTTGCATGACCAAGTAAGCATGACATTTATCCCTACCCAACTTCATACAGAGTATCTCTGCTCTATAATAAGAAGACATAGATTCAGTCAAGCACATATGTTGGCTAAGCACACAGTAATGTATAACATGTGTAATACAAATAAAGTCATTACATCTGTTATTGAATAAATATATGAATGGGAATATTTTTAAATTTTTATAATAAAAAAAAGTCTGATATTATATGTTGCCTTGTTTTTCTCTAATTTTTTGCTACATGAATTTTAGAGTGAGAGAATGATTTGGTCAAGTCCAAGGTCACAATAGACTCTAAGCTTATAGAACACAATCACATACATAACCCACCAACAAACGATTCAGAATTTGAATCAAACCGTGCATTTGTAAAGGAAGGAAGACTAAATCTTCAATGTTGTCTTATATTGGTAATGTAAATGGGTACTGTCCCAGGTACAATATTGTGAAGATTGGGGACATGTGGTGCTCGGGTGAAACTGCTTTCAAGGCTAGACTCGTAGCAATTAATTTCTTAACCCATAATAACAAGGCCACACTAAAACCCAACAGCAAAACAACCAACACTAAAACAGGGCACTAAAGTGCATACAGTAACAGCAGCGCACCAAACCACAAACAGAAGTTCACAGGACTTCTACATATACCGAAATGGGCAAAGCCACAACCCCAAAAGGTGCCAGGACACTCCTCTGCAGATATGCACAAAAAAAAAAAAACGCACCAATTTATATCAAACTATTTCAATCCCAAGCAGTATTTTGGAGCTGTCATCCAAGAGACCATTGGATAGTTAAAATCTATCCAAATAAAGGAAAGAGTAAAAACCATTTTCCTTCTCCTCATCCCCACAATGCTCACCACCACCACAAACTCGCAACCCATCTCACCATCTCCATCAACAACACTTGAACAATATAATTGGCAATAAAAACTAGGGAAAAAAACCATCACACCAAAAGGTCCAAAACCTCATTCAATCAGAGCTAAATCTAAACACAAAATTAAACTAATTATGATAACTTCAAGAGCTCAAAATGATTTATATCTGCAAAAAAAAAAAAAATACTAATAAAGAAATAGACTCACTAACCAGTATTGTGACAGTGAGATCTGTGTGTTCCTATGTTGAGCAATCCTCCAACCTGAAAAGAAATCACAGAGAGAAGGAAAATCAAAAAGAAATCTGCAATAGAGGTTGACGAAAGTAGACAGAGAGCGAGAGAGAGAGAGAGGAATGCGAAGAAGAGGAACATGAAGTTAGGGTTCATAATCGAAATTGGGGGAAGAATTCGTGAAGAATGTGAGGTGATGCAAGGTTCGACCTTAACCTTGTGTAATTCTGGAGAAGAAACGGAAAATGAAGATGAATGCAGAGAAGAGGAATGTGAGGTGATTTAGAGTTCGAAATTGGGGAAGAATCAGAAGTAGGTTGAGTTCAAATGCTGATGATGAAGAGGTTGAGTTCAAAATTGGAGATATGAAGTTGAAACTTTGAAACTGGACAAATGAAGAAGGAATGAGATTGTATGACCCGTGAAATTGTCATTATTGAGCTAATCTCTTTTTGACGCAACATTTCCAAGTTTAGTAATGAAAACTCGGTTATTAACTTAATTATTTGTCATTAAAAACTAAATTTTGGTATTGTGGGTTATTGAGCAGAAGACTTGGATCATAGTCTTCCACCAGAGTCTTCATGGAACATGTAGGTCTAATCATCAGCGGACTTGGTCTTCCATCACCATCACCATCACTGACTTGACTACTAGAAGAATTTCAAACTCTTACAAATAATTTCGACAGGCTGACGGAAGAACTAAGGAGAGGATTGTCAAAGATATGGAAAATAAAATATCGACATAAAGGAGAAAGTCGAATTCAGAAGATTATAGAAGAATTGACAAGTGTGAAATTGACAAGAAGTTCTTCAGTCGACATGTCAGATAAACAAGGCCGTCGAAAAGTAAAACTTAGGGCGCGTCTGTCAGGGGTGAAATTTCTGATTATTGACGGATGCATTTGACTGGCTGACGAAGGAACCAGAATAATGACTGATATTTTCTAAGTATTATACTTAGTTGACAAGAAAATACCGGCCGACAGAAAAGATAAATTGACAACCCAGCTTTTTGACAAAGTATTAAGAAGAGTTGTCAAACGTACAGAAGTGTGAAAATGGCTAAGTCCTCAAGGCTGACAAGGCATCAGCAAGATAAGCCATCAAGCAGCCAGACCGTCGAAGACAATCAAGTTGAAGCGGAGTGGTTCAAGAAATTGAGCAGTTGTCAGAGTTGTTTGACAAGCAGTTTAAGTATAAAACTTAAGAGAACCGCCAAAGACATGTGGCAGTCTTTTAGATAGGAAGTTATTTCTAGGTAGTTATTTTATTTGCATATAAATACTAGTAATCACAATGTAATAGGGGAGGTTACTTGATACACATCCTACATATCTCGATCACACAGCAGATTGACGGATTACATTCAAGTATTTCCTCCACCCTTCTCATTTTCAATTCAATTCAATATTATAACCCAATACAATACTGGTTTTATCCTTCAAAGTTCTTTACTCTTTCTCCATTATTCCTTAATATTTCGTTTATGTTCTTATTTTCATTTACCTTTCATGAATGGTATTACTTAGGTCCTATTTTTACTTAACTTTACTTTCAAACTTCAGTTTCCTTTTCATTGTAAACTCAGTACGATTAGAAAGTTATTTTCTATTAAATAAACATCCTTTTAAACTTCAAACTTACATTTTTAGACTCAAGTAGTTTTATTATCAGCTTTCACCATTGGCAAAACCATGTACATATCTTTCAAACTTACATATTTGTTTTAACACGAAGTCTTTGCCAGTAATTCCTAATGTGGCTAATTGTCAAATTTGTACTTGGCAGACAATATACATACACACATCCTGACGAAATTACCGCATAACTCGTTCGCCCCACATTCATCTGATCTTTAATTATTTGTAACAAAAGGGATTTATGGACACCAACCAAAAACCAACGTTAACAAATTGGCACGCCCAGTGGGACGAGTTTAGAGTAACTCGTACGGTGTCACGAATTGGACATACGAATTTTTTATATGCGTCTACGGAGTGGAAAGGTGGTTCAAACATCATCTATTTCCCAAAACTCTCTGAATATGAGTAGTGCAAGTGATGCAGGCGTAGTAGGCACTAACGTCGCTGCGTCAACGGTGGATGCTATTGCACCAGTTGACAATATTCCTGCAACTAGGGCCAACGCTACTAATGCAGGGATTAATAGCACTAATAGTTTAGGTGCGAGAAGATGCGTTTCTTACGCTCAAGTCGTCAATAGATTGATGAAGTTGGCCAAGGAACACTCCCGTCACCAACTTCCCCAGTCTTACAACAAATAAATCCACCAACTACTGGATTGTCGCCACGAAGTGTTGTGAACTCAAACCCAAGAGGGACTGCGCAACCTTTGTCACAACCTTTGTATGGGATGCTTTATGGGTCAACAGCCGTCAATCCAAATACCCCATTTGCATATATACCATATCCAAATGGAATGATGATGGCCGCCCATGCATCTAAGCAGGCAGGGCCATCAACTGGGGGGCAAATTCCCAGTCATGCGAATGGGATAACAGGGTCAATGGTGGTAACCCATTCTCGACAAGAGAAACCAGTAGTAAGGCCGCACGTATCCCCACTAAGACAACCCCCACAAAATATTGTTGGTCTGTCAGGCTACATTAGCCAATGTCCGACAACAAATTGACTCTAGTAAACATGACATGGTGAATACGTTTACTCAACAAATGAGTACAGTGATTACGCCATTAATGGAAAACACGAATAATGCATGCTTGACATTGGCAAATGAGATACACAGGTTAAATAGAGCCTTGGGCGTTGTAACCCCAGATAATAACCAAAATACTAATAGGAATCTCAATGGAAATGTCAATAGGAATATAATGAACCACAGGTTGAACGACCACAAGTTATACAACTTCACAGATCTGAACAAGATGACGAGCGACAACAGCCCACGTCGGATTCCTTTGAGATGTGGAAATGTACATATTCTACGACCAGAGGAAGACGAAGATTTGGTCATAAACCAGGGTGCTTTTGGAGCGTTTCGTCAAAACGTTCTAAATCAAAACGTCAATCAAGTCGTCGAGCAAGCATTGAATAGGTTTGGTTTTAACATAGGTTATGCCAATCAACCATTTTTTGCATCGGCATTTCCTAATTGGATCCAACAGGCAGAAATGCCTCGAGGATACAAAATACCCAAACTGTCAAAGTTTTCAGGAGAAAGTGGAGAATCCACAGTCGAGCACATTGCCCAATATACAATCGAGTTGGGAGATTTGGCTTTAGAGGAGGGATTAAAGATGAAGTTCTTCCCTAGTTCGTTGACTAAGAATGCTTTTTCTTGGTTTTCAACTCTAAGGCCTAATTCCATACATTCCTGGAATCAATTAGAGAGGAGCTTTCATGATCAATTCTTTAGGGGTGACCTAAAAATAGGATTGACAGATTTATTTGGCATTAAAAGGATGAATAATGAATCTGTCGATGACTACCTTGCCCGATTCCGTCAAATGAGGAGTCGTTGCTTCACCCCTATCCCTGAGGCAGAAATAGTAAAGATTGTTGCTAGGGGTCTAGATTATCATATTAGGAAGAAGTTGGTCAACCAACATCTAATTGATCTTGCCCAGTTAGGAGATAAAGTCTGACAAATTGAACAGTTGAAAGCCGAAAAAGTTTACAAGCAGAAAAAGTTCCTCAAAAGAGAAAAGGTTAACTTTGTCGGATGTAGTGAATCCGACGAGGAGGGCAGCGATTCTAAGGAACATGAGGTAGATTACGTTGAATTAAAAAACGGTCCACCTTATATATGCCAAGCCTTGAAGCCTGCGAGGGCGAAAGAGAGGATTCCTTTCATTAATAAGAAAGTGTATACGTTTGATGTGACCAAAGCCGATCAAATATTTGACATATTACTCAAAGATAAGCAGTTAAAGTTGTCGGATGACCATAGGCTTTTAAAGGCCCATGAGATTAAGGATCGGAAGTACTGTAAGTATCATAACAATTTTGGTCATGTAACTAATGATTGTATGCATTTCAGGGACAATGTTCAGAAAGGTTTGGCAGAAGGAAGACTAAAATTTTCAGACAAGAAACCAGACATGAAGGTTGATACAGAACCGTTTGGTCCTGAGGTTAACAAGGCTGACCGTCGAGTCCCTATGGGAATAGGCATGGTCAATATCAGAGCTGGGCAAAATATCCAGATGGATCTGTCGGATCCATTTGATATTTACCCAAAGCCAGGAGAACTGCTTGTCGATTTCATGACACTCAAGAAATCTGACGGCATACTTAAAGTTTGCCCAAGATGTGAAGCATTTTATGATGAAGTGGCTGCCAAGAAAGCCAGGGGGCATAAACCATCATCGTATCACCCACGTGACAGCACTGAGTCTCGTAATGGTGGTGACCAAGGCAGATTTTCACACTCGAGCAGTCATGCTGGATCTAACAGTGTACACAGAAGTGTTGCATCCGTTGTTAACAGGCAGGCAAATAGCTGTCAACAACACATGTACCAGGCAAGACCTGGACAGCACCACACTGGAGGTTGGCTTAAAGAGTCCATCAGAGGATCAATGGAAAATAACTTTGTCAGTGGCAGATTCAATTCCGTCAAGACCAGGAAACCCAAATCCAATGTAATGGTGGATCAATGGGTGAAGAATTATGCCACGGCTCGTTACCCAGAGCTACAAAAGCAGACATGGGTTAGAAGAAACAAGTTCAGTGATCGCGGCCCACCCTTTTGGAATGAGAATTACCGAAAGGGCCAGTTAGCTCATAATGCCCAGATGATAGGGCCTGGTTTGTCAGGACCGTCAACTCAATTGGCCATCTCTAAGAGCCAAAAGGGGAGGCTACAGAGGCTCCGACGGGCTCAAAAGAAGAAGCTTGCCAGGCAAGAAGGTGTCACCATAAAAAAGATGCCTTCGCGTGATACTGGTTGTTTGGTTGTAACAGCTGACAACGTAGATGACAAGAGTGGAGCTGTCAAGATGAAGAGCGTGATAGAGGCTCACCCAATGGAGGTTGACATGGAGATGCTTGCTACTCAAAACAAGCCAAATAAACCTATGTCACAAATCTGTGCGGAGAAAAAGAAGGCCTCAGACATATCATCACCACCAACAAAATCCACAGGCAATTGGCCGGTTGGATTAGTAGACATGGAAAAGGCGACAGGGCTTGAGAAGAAATTCGAGGCAAGGATGCAAGATCATCAGTTGGCAACATTCAAACCTGAATGTGTTTTGACCAACGAGGAATTGTCTTTTGATGCTGTCATTGAGGCATTGAACGATCCTAACGATGATATTAACATCAACGGAGCCATGGATATGGATGGCCAGGATGAGGATTTGGCCGACATCATCAAGGCATTGGATAACTGTGGTGTTGGCATAGCTCGGCCCCCGTCAGAAAGGTCAGGGTCAGACGATGAAGATGATTTGAGAAGGGATCATGGAAGAACTGTAGGAGGGGCATTCTTAGACGAGGATCCAGAGAATGAAATCATCCTGGAACCATGCATGAGGATGAATGTAGGATTGATTTCCATCATCCCAGCGAAATATGAAGGATATCTTGAAGTGGACTTTTCCAACGATGAGGATGTGGTAGACAATGACAGAAATACAGATGATTGTTGGATATATGTCCAAGAGAATTTAGTCACCATGTTCGACAATGTAGCGCAACTAGAAAAACCCACTGACGAACAAAGAAATCATTTGAGGTCATTGCATGTAAAGGCCATAATTGATGGGAGACCCACTAATCGGGTTCTGATTGATGGAGGAGCTGCTGTCAATTTGATGCCTAGGGCAATGTTTAAGAAACTAGGAAAAGATCAGTCGGACTTAATCCCGACAGATATGGTCGTTATTGATTTCATTGGCAAAACATCTCCATCAGATGGTGTCGTACTTCTCAACATCCAGGTTGGCACTGTCGAGAGAATGACATTGTTCGTGATAATTCCAGCCAAATCACTACAAGAAATTAAGCTATTTCCCAGGGCTTTTTACCCAGGGAAATAAATCCCTAGGAAATTTTTACATTTCCCACGGCCAAGACCCTCGGAAATGTCTCGCTTGATTTCCCACGGCTTGTCCCTGGGAAAAAGAGGCGCCAAACATTCCCGCTTTATTTCCCACGGGCTGGGCCATAGGTAACAGAAAGCGTTGTTTCCCACGGATCGAGCCCTGGGAAATGGCTCAGTTTTCCCACGGGCATAGCCGTGTCTAGTCAACACGGAGTTTCCCACGGAAGTCCCGTCGCAAATCAGGAGGTGTTTCCCACGGCCAAGCCCCTGGGAAAGACAGGCGGTGTTTCCCACGGCCAAGCCCCTGGGAAAATCATCTTCCTCCTCTTCACTCGGTCCCTTCGCGCCTCAGCTGTTCACACGGTGTTCGCTCGCCATACTGCAATCGTGAGACTGAAGCGCCTCCTCCTCTTCTTCTTTTCTTCCCTGGTAGCGAAGGTAACTCCTCATCCTCCTCTTCCTTCCTTTCTCTTCTCTTTTTCATTTCCTCCTTCTCAAACGTTCTTGCTGACAGAGTGGTAAAGGGACGATCTCACTCACCGTCTTCATTCCCTCAACCGCCGCCATTGTCTTGCTCGTCGCCGCACGCCGTCCATCGCCGTCCTCGGAGGTTGGAGCAGACACCAACACAAAGAACAAAGAAAGGGCCGTCGCAATCGCCATATAGGTAACTTTTCAACTTTTTTTTTATGTCGAACCATTCAAGGGAATATCCTTGATAATATTTTATCCTTCCCTGTGGCTGAAAATGAAATTAAAGTAGATGAGATATTTTGTCTGTGTGTTAATGTTGTACATCATCATTTCAGTTTGGTATAAATCCATTTGATTTCTTTTGGAAGCAAAAAATCTTAAGCACCTACGAAAGATGACACCCACTATTAAATCTGGATGCTATAAACTAACACAAACACAATTGTTCTGCTTTGTTTAGCTCACAACTTTCTTCTGTCATTGGAGAAAAGGCACAAAATATCGATAAGTATCAGATAAAGCACCAAAACCAAGTGAACTAAAAAATGATCAAATATAACTACACCAATATTTTTTTTTTTTAAAATGCTAGTAGTTTCCTAGTTTTGTTCTCTTTAAAAAAAATATTTGACCCTTTAAGTGTCTTGTTATAACTGATAATTGAACAACTGATAAAAAAGCGTTGTCCTATGGAGTCCATCTAGTAACTAAGACACAATTACTTCAAATTTTATCTTTCAATTTTCGTCCCAGCGTTGTCTTGTTGGATTATTAGTTAGTTATATTTGTTTACTTTAATGACTTAGATAACTTATATTATTGCTATATCTGATAACTTTTGTTTTAACATTAAATTGCTCTTTAGACATGTCTGCAGGACGTGACCCACCTCCACCCATCGATAAGGGTAAGGGTATTATGGTTGATACTGACCCCCGTCCAAATCCCCGTCGTCGTCGGAACAGACCTTCCACAAATTTAGTGATTCGTGAGTCTATAGATGGATACTCACGTATGCCTTCAACGCTTACCTGCATCGTCGCACCACACCCACATGTACCTACATCGCGCCCACCACAAAGAAGCACCTTCACCGACTCCACGTGTTGCACCTACATCGCCTCATTTCGATATGATTCCCACCCTGGGGTCACGACACATGCACACTATAGAGCATCTCCTTCAAGATGTGTGGATGAGGAGCAACAATATAGTCCAGGCTATTCACGCTCACCTTGATTGCGAGATGTGCATGAGTAGCCGAGGAGAGTCGGTGGAGCCAAGTGGAGCTAGAGGAGCTAGATGCAGCAGAGGTAGTTGAGCTCATGCCCGATGGTCGACCTATTATTAGGCCTAGTGGTAACGGGTAAGAATTAATTAAATTTCTATGTGTTTGGTTGATTCATGCATTGTATTATAATTTATTACCATGTGTTTGATTGGTTCATGCGTCTTTATTGTTAAGGTTCCTTCCTTGTAAGAGAGCAGCGAGTGCCATCGCGTTTGTTATCCAGCAAAGGTATCATAGGGCATTTACATCATGGGGAAAACTCACTGACAATGAGCGGATTAGTATGTTTGATGCGTTTAGAGTAAGTAGCAAATTTCAATTTACTTAATGTGGTTTTTATTATTTCCGAAACTATTAGTATAAGAATTGTTATTTATCTTAAAAGCAGTCGGGTCAAGGCATGGAGGAACGAAGATGAGTCAGAGATCCAGAGGATCTTTCACCATAAAGCCTCCGAACGCCTTTCTGATATGCTTAGGGAGGCTCGTGAGAGTGGCATACAGCGATCCTGGATTGGAGATGGTATTTGGGAGGAGTTGCGTCGTTATTGGGCTTCTGATCAATTTAAAAAAATTTCTGCTCAGGCAAAGAAAAATAGAGCATCAGAAAAGGGTGGGAGCCTGCACACAGGAGGAAGCATTTCCCAGTCGCAGTGGGCAGATCGTATGGTATGCTCATACTGTCATTCTTTATGCATTAAATGTATTTATTCCAACATCATAGTTCATTACTTGTTATCTTAATCATCTATGCTTGTGTTATAGGCTCGCCGGTATAATCGAGGAGTACAGATTCATGAGGTTCACAAACGCACCCATACTAGGAAGGCTACCGGCGAGTACATAGATGAGCGCTCCAAGCGCACTCAGGTAATATGCCGTTTTGATTTTTGAAGAAGTTATTGACTTTAATAGATATTGTAACACTCATACTTTACTGGACTTGAGAGGCAGAGAGCCTCAAATGTTATGACTAGTTTTAGCATTGGCTTTTGAGCATTGGCTTTTAGGGAGTTGAATATATTGCTTTGTGTGAATCTTATTAAGCTTTTGATGACTTGCAGTTTTAAATTGTGGTGTTCAATTTGTAAAGGTTGAGGTTTAGGGGAAACTCTGTCCAATTTTCTGCATAATTAATCGTGTAACATACTATTCATGTTTTGATTAACTGAGTCTCGTAGAGTCACTTTATATTTGGACATATTGATACTGCCTGACATTGGAAATGTTATAACTAGTTTGGACATGAGAATTTGTGTGCGTCCTATTGAGCTTTTGATGATGATTTATGGATTTAAATTGCGGTGTTCTGTTTGTAAACATTGGGATGTTGTAGTTTTAGGGAAACTCTGTCCATTTTTCTCGCATAATTTATCTTGTAACATATTGTTCAAATTTTGATAGTTCGATGTATTGTAACAGGAGGAGTTTCATGAGAGGATGAGTCAACATAGGTCTCAATCATCAGCCTCTTCACCATCCACCCCAGCTAACCCACGGGAGGACGAGCGACTTGCGCTGAATGTTTGGGCAGAAGTCGTCGGCGGCAAGTATAAGGGTCGTTTGTGCGTGTCTTGGGGACCTTGCCAAGCAACTATCGGAAAGGGTCCTCGCGCAAGTTAGAGCTTAGGGTTGGAGCGTCCACCACATGCAGACGTTACCCTCGGGAGTCGCAGGAGATTGCTCGGTTGAGGCAGATGTTGGTCGCTTCCCAAGAGAGGGAGCGAGAGGATGAGGAGCATCGTGTGATGATGGATACGATGCGACAACCGATGGAGACAAAGGTCACGGCGATTGAAAGCAGCGGCCCACAGCGACGAGCAGCCTAGTCGGCGACCCAGCGTGCTCGGGGAGGACGACGACTCTCTTGACCATTTTGTTGAGGAGCCTTATAATGGGGATTCTTAGTTTATTTTACTTATCATGTTTATTATGTTTATTATTTTTCGTTGAACAAATATGACTTGAATAACATTTTGTGTTGAACAAATATGACTTGAATAACATTTTGTGTTGAACAAATTGTTTGCTTGAATTATGATGTTAATTTCTTTGTTGATGCATTCATATAAAAATAATAATAATTTATTTATCCACTTTAGCATAAATTAATGTATATAAGGTTTTATTTATAATTTAAACAAAACATATATTTCCCAGGGTTAGAACCCTGGGAAATTTCCCAGGGATAGATCCCTGGGAAAGATTTCCCAGGGTTCTAACCGTGGGAAATATTTCCCAGGGATATATCCCTGGGAAATTTCCCAAGGCTGTAGCCCTGGGTATTTCCCAGGGCGAGGCCCTGGGAAACGTTTTCGACCAGCTGAAAACCGAGGGATCTAAATCCGTGGGTCATCCCTGGGAAATGTGTATTTTCCCACGGATTTTATGGATTTCCCAGGGTCATAGGCCCTGGGAAACAGCGAAAATTCTTGTAGTGAATCAAGCTACAACCTATTACTTGGCAGGGATTGGATTCATGCTGTGGGAGCAATTCCTTCGACAGTGCACCAGAAAATAATCCCGTGGAACGAGCAAGATCAAGTAGAGATCGTCGAAGCAGACGATAGCGCGTGTTACGCCCAGCAGTTACATGTGGACTTCAAAATATATTCACCAAATGTCAGACCCGTGACTGCCAACGAAGGGGTCATTGATAAGGATGTGTTAGAAGCAAGCCTTCTCAGTCAGTTTGGCGTAAAGATAAAGGAAGAGGCCGACAAGTCTCGGCCCAGTTTCGACAATGAGTTTTGAAACACATCTAAGAAGATTGTCAGTCTATATGGCCGACAGAGAAGCACACACTTCGAAAAGTGTGTTGACAAATTGTATCATTGACGACGGCCCTTTGGGTTTTGAGAAAGGAGCCGAAGTTAAACAAAACGTTGAGGTGGAAGATCCTCTGGAAGAAATAGATTTAGGGACAGAAGAAAAGAAAAGGCCCATCTTTGTCAGTGCTTTTCTGCCGGAGGATTATAAACAAAAACTCGTCAGATTAATTGCAGAATATAAAGACTGCTTTGCATGGGACTACGATGAAATGCCTGGTTTAAGCAGGAACCTTGTCGAACACCGACTGCCACTTAGGGAGGATTGCAAGCCTGTCAAACAGGCAAGTAGAAGATTTGCTCCAGAGGTAGTGCAAAAAATAAAGGAGGAAGTACAAAGACTGCTTAAAGCAAAGTTCATTCGAACAACCAGGTATGTTGACTGGCTTTCTAATGTAGTTCCTGTCATGAAAAAGAATGGGAAAATGAGGGTATGCATAGACTTTAGAAATTTAAATATGGCTACCCCCAAAGATGAGTACCTGATGCCAATAGCCGACATGCTAGTCGACTCAGCATCAGGAAATGAAACTTTGAGTTGTATGGATGGCCATGCAGGTTATAATCAAATCTTTATAGCCGAAGAAGATGTGCCAAAGATTGTCTTCAAGTGTCCAGGAGCGATTGGGACATATGAATGGATTGGCATGCCTTTCGGTTTAAAGAATGCAGGAGCCACCTATCAACGAGCAATGAATGCAATTTTCCATGATATGATTGGAAAATTCGTAGAAGTATATATTGATGACGTGGTTGTCAAGTCCAAAACCAAAGATGACAACTTGGAGCACCTGAAGTAAGGGTTTGAAAGGATGAGAAGGCATAACCTCAAAATGAACCCAGAGAAGTGTAGCTTCGGAGTGTCGGATGCCAAATTACTAGGATTACTAGTCCACAAAAAAAGGAATTGAGGTAGACAAAAATAAAGCCAAAGCGGTCATGGAAGCCTCGGCACTGACAGTTAAAAAGGAACTACAATCCTTCCTAGGAAAGGTTAACTTTCTAAGAAGGTTTATATCAAATCTGTCGGGAAGAACAAGAATATTTGCACCGCTGGTCAAGTTGAAATCAGATCAAGGCTTCATATGGGAGCCTTGTCACCAAGAGGCTTTTGATCAGATCAAACGATACCTAGTCAATCCATCGGTCATGTTGCCCGCAGTGCCTCGTCGACCGTTGAAGTTGTACATATCAGCATCTGAGGACACTATAGGATGTCTATTGGCTCAAGATGATGATGACAATGTTGAAAGGGCTGTATATTACCTAAGCAGGGTCCTCAATGATGCTGAAAGAAGATATAGTGCAATAGAGAAGTTATGTCTAGCATTGTATTTTTCTTGTACAAAACTTAAATATTATATGATACCATGTCATGTGTTCGTCATTTCCAAAACTGATGTTATAAAGTATATGTTGTCAAAACCAGTTCTTAATGGACGTATTGGTAAATGGACCATTGCATTGTCAGAGTATTCTTTACAATGCGTACCAGCTAAAGCTGTCAAAGGACAGGCAGTGACTGATTTTTTAGTAGACCATCCAGGATTGGATGTGCCAGAAATAGATGTTGTCGGTTTACAACCTTGGAAGCTCTATTTTGATGGATCAAGGCACCAAGGAGGTAGTGGAGTAGGAATTTTAATCGTGACTCCACAAGGGACTCCTACTAAGTTCATGTTTGAACTTAAGTATCCATGTTCCAACAATGAAGCTGAATATGAAGCTTTGATTGTCGGATTGGAGATACTGATAGAAATAAAAGCACGAAATGTGCATATCTTTGGGGATTCTCAATTAGTTATCAAACAACTTACTCAAGAATACAAATGTGTCAACTACAATTTGGCAAAATATTGTATCGTAGCTAGTAAGCTAATGAAAAAATTCGATGACGTAATTGTCAAATATATTCCCAGAAATTTGAATCAAGAGGCTAATGAGTTGGCTCAAATAACCTCAGGATACAAGATATCTCAAAAGGCTTTGTCAGGACTAATGGAAATCAGGGAATTATTGTATCCATTAGAAGAAAGAGATATTTTGGTTAATGATGTAATTCTACCTAATGACTGGAGGTTGCCAATAATTGAATATTTGGAAAATCCAAGTCAAAATGTAAATAGGAAAATGAAATACAAAGCATTGAATTATACAATGCAAGGAGGACTGTTATATAGAAGGTACGTTGACGGGACTCTACACAAGTGCCTGAGTGAACAAGATGCTTATTTGGCTCTGTCGGAAGTCCATGAGGGCATATGTGGAGCCCATCAGGCGGGGGATAAAATGAAATGGATCCTTCGACGAAGTTTGTATTATTGGCCAACGATGATTAAAGATTGTATTCTGTTTGTCAAGTCTTGTGAACAATGTCAGAAACATGGCCATATACAAAATGTGCCAGCCAGCGAATTGCATTCTATTGTCAAGCCTTGGCCATTCAAAGGATGGGCTTTGGATTTGATTGGTCAAATACATCCCACTTCATCGAAAGGACATCAATTTATTCTAATTGGAGTGGACTATTTTACCAAATGGGTAGAAGCAATTTGCCTTAAAACAGTTACCCAGCAAGACGTAATTGATTTTATTGAAAATCACATAGTTTGTCGGTTTGGAATTCCACAGACATTGACAACTGATCAAGGGTCTGTTTTTACTGGGAAGAAAATTATAGAATATGCCAACTCTAGACAGATAAAGATGCTTACATCTACTCCCTACTATGCACAAGCCAATGGCCAAGTTGAGGCCATAAACAAGATCATTATTGGTCTTATTAAAAGGCATGTGGTTCGACAACCTAGGAATTGGCATAATACTCTTGATCAAATACTGTGGACATATAGAAATTCACCCAGACAGTCGACAGGAACCTCACCATATCCACTAACTTATGGACACGATCCTGTGTTACCTGTCGAAATCAATCTTCAGTCTACTCGCATTCGGAGGCAAAATGACTTGCCTACCAACCAATATTGGAATGCAATGCTGGACGAATTGGATGAATTAAGTGATGAAAGGTTGATTGCATTAGAAAATTTGATTCGATAGAAGGAAAGAATTGCAAAGTTCTATGATAGTCGAATTAAGTTTAAATCATTTAAGGTAGATGATCTGGTGTGGAAAGTCATATTGCCCATAGATAAAAGTTGTCGAGAATATGGCAAATGGTCACCCAAGTGGGAAGGGACATTTAGAATTGATAAAGCATTTTCTGTAAATGCTTATGCACTGGTCAATGTTGATACTGGTTTGAAAATTACTTCAATTAATGGCAAGTATTTGAAGGAATATAAACCCACAATGTTGGAAGTAAAAATTGACACCAAGTGAAAAGAAACGAGAATATTCACTAAATTGGCAATACAATAAAATATTGTCAAAAGTACAGGTTGTCAGTTCAAGCCATATAGAGATTGGCAATATGACAATACGCTATCAGAAATCAAGTTGTCAATCAAAGTTAATCTAATCCTAGAGTATAAGGCTATGGGTCAGCAGCATTTTATCTTCCTCCCTTCGACAATGCAGAGGTATAACCCAATTTGTTGAGGCTTCATTCCCCATTTGATGAGGTTTCAGCTGCTCCATATGTCGAGGATGCGCAAAGAAGGAGATGAGCAGGAGCAGATCTCACCATCATTTAACCCAGAAGCTTGTTGTTGCTATGGTGCAATAAAGATGACACCAAAGGAAAACCACTACCTTCTAGGATGAAGATGATGGAACTAGAGCAAGATGCACTCGTTCCGTATTGAGATCGGCTTCCCCCCAGATGTGCAACGAGGTCAGCTCTAGATGTTACGTTGGTTGCTAACCCTCACTGCATTTTTTACGTTGGTTATTGACCTTCACTAAGGATATGACCATTAAAACGGAAACTTTGGTCTGAAATCTTAAGGTGGTAAGGTCAGACTCCCATGGGGGAAGAAGGAAGAATAAGTGAAAGCCTTTTGTAGGAGAAAGCATATTATGTGAATTACCCAACTATGAAATCGTTGATTTGTAGATCTCATTATTTATAGTTGGTTTAGAGAGACATTTAATGCGGGTTGGCTTACCAAAGTCTCGAAATTTATTATGGCATTTATGACGGTTTGATATGCATAAGTTACAAAGTTAGTTGGAAACAAGCGGTCAAATCAAGCAGTAAATAAATGTGCAAATAAGAAAAGAAACATTTTTATTAATCAATGATTGTCGGAGGTGAACAAATTAGAGTTCTACAAAGAAAAAAAAAACTACAACTGTCAATTTCGGCCTAAGTGGAAATCAAAGGATAACTGATCCCATGCAAAGGAAAGGTCAGTCTTGTCAGCAGTAGCAGCTTCATATTCAGGTTGTAACGCGTGAAGTTTTCCAACTACACTTTCAGCTTTCCGGCCAAGTTGGATAGATTCGTCGTCAATAGCCTTGACTTTGTCTCAGCTCTTTTCTAAAGCCTTGTCAAACTTGGCACATTTCCGATCTGTCAATTCAATCTCTGCCAACAGTTTCTTCCGATACTCCAGGAGACTCTCTTTAGTATGAATTCCAATAGAAATGAGGTCGAGTTCCTTTTGTTTGGAAGTTTCCAGATCTCGGAAGTGAGCAAAGAGATCGTCTTTAGTCTTTTCTTCCTCTTCATAAGAAGGAATGACATAAGTCATCCTTTCTAACTTTTCAGAGAGCCGCTCCCAGAATTTATGGATAGAGAGAAAATGCGTATGGCTCGACACGGGAAGATTGGAATGGAGAGGAATGATCTCTTTAATGAGTCGTGGCAGTTCTTGTTGGATACTGACATTAGATAAGAGTGCATCAAAAGGATTACCAAGAAGAGCCTGGAGATCATGCATAAGGTTAATGACTCGGGAATCACTGGAGTCATGCTAAGTTGATGAAGAGGTGGCAGAGAGGGTTGACTCTTTTCGGCTTACTTCAGACAGCATATTAATCCAAGTGTTGAAGTGAAGGGCCGGTTTAGGGTCAGGAGACTTCATGATTGAGGGTCTGACGGCAGGAGGAGAAGGAATAATAGGAGTTGTTTCAGCCAGCAGGGCTTCTATGTCAATATCCTCATCCGGAATTTCAATCATGACGGCAGTTTCGACAGATGTGTCGGCAATGGAAGTCGGAATAATTGAAGTAAGATGATGAGGGCTGGGGGGCATTTCTGGATGGGATTCAAGAGGTTGAGGATCATCCGTCAGGCCTCTAATGTCGGCAATAATGCTTCCTAAAGTTCTGTCAGCCTGTGCCTCTAAGTCAGATCGATTCGCTGGTTCGACAGTCTTGGTGAGAATTTCCTGAATAGTCATTAAATCTTCAATCTGAGAAGATTTTTCCTGACATAAAGGAAAATGAGGAAAATATTCATATATATATATATATATATATATATATATATATATATGTATATAAAGGGAGATGACAAGATCAATGGAAATACCATGTTAGAGTCCGAAGACATCAAGTCAACATCAGCACTTGTCTTTTCAGTTACGGGAATAGTCCCGACGACTTTCTCTTTCTGTCAAGATAAAAATAAAAAGTTGTAAACAAAAGATTGGCTTGAGAGATCAACTTAAAACTTTTACCTTGGATGGGTTGGAGGGAGAAGTGTTGGAAGAGCTAACAACGATGTCTTGGACCTTAGATCCAGTGGAGGCTTTGCCGACATAAGAGTCTGCCGAGATTGAAAAGCTTTTGGTAGACTTTGATTTCTTAGAAGGAAAATCGGAAGGAGTAGCTTTCTCTTTTCTTTTCTTGGACCCTTTTGTCTGAGGATTAGAAATAGAAGCTTTGACCACAGGGATTACATCTTCATCCTCCTCGTCATTTTCAAGTGCTTTGTCCGACGGAACATCGGATTTAGACTTAACAGGAAGAGGCTTGTCGAGAGGAATAGTTGTCAATAACAACATAAATAAGTTGATTGTCAGCCAAAAAGCGAAAGAGTAAAAGTTATATAACGAGTAAATACCTGAATTACAAGTTAGAATTTGCGAATGGAATCTAAAGTCGTCATCAGATTGAAGAAACCGACGAGCGAATGTAACTGGATTTGGTTTTTCAAAAGGATCAACGTAAGCACTCACACTTTCCAAAAAGAAAAAGTTACCTCCTTTCAATGGCTTCCCTGGGTGTGAATCAGCTAAACCAAAAGGGGCACAAGGAATAGGCACCGGTTTAGGAAAAGGGGCCTTTAAACCGTCAAAATATTCCCTGGTCATATTGGGAATGCCCCGATATATGGCAAGCCTTTCAGATTCCTTATTGTAATGCCTCCTTTTGGCTTCAGCTAAAACACTATTGACGTGATGAACCATATCAAATGGTCTCAAGGGATTCCACTTGATTTTGTAAAATTTTTCAAAGGCTTGAATTTCTTTCTGAAGTTCACCTCGAGTTTTTGTTGCCGGATCCTGTTCCTGCATGGGAGAATCATCACCGTTACCCACGGTGTCTTCAATACAACTCAAGCAGGTCTTTAAACTCAGACGGTGGTTGGAATAATACTCATCCCACCAGTCAAGAAAGCTTTGAGTAACTCCATGGAAGACAGAGAATGAGACAGGCTGTAAGAAGGCCCTACGAGCTTTATCCTCATCACGGATGGCCACAATATTCTCATATGTTGGAGCTTTGGCACCAATAAAGTTCTCATCAGGATTTGACGAATAAGGAGCAGGAATAGCTTGACAGAAACCGAGATGACAAGCAGTGGTATTGGGCAAATGCAGATAGATTCTATGTGTTTTGAAACTAGGACCATCAACAAAAATGACTTTTTGACAAAGAAATTTAGTCCAAATTGACTTGTTGGATTTAGAAATGGTGGTACTTAGTTTCGTAAACCACTCCAGACCGTACTTCCGGTCAATAAAAGGAGAGAAGTTGATATTTGAAGAGGTGGATGAAAGTGAGTGAAAGATTTTGAAGTAGAACTTAAAGTTGGCGGTTTCATCTCATGACAAAGATTCAGCGGAGACGTAACAGAGATAAGAGCCATAAGTGTCAATTGACAAATCCGAAGGAGCTTTGTATGAAAATTGATGCTCTAAGACAGCATTTAACCACAACTGGAGAATCCAAAGAGGCCCTCCTATGTTGGGTTTCTTTTGTTTAGATCTGACAGTATCAACTAACATACTCATACTGTCATAAATATTTGCCAAAACACATTGGCCCAATGCCAATCTCTTACTAGTTGACAAAAGATTGGCAAGAGGAACATATGAAGCAATCAAAGTAGCAGATTTGCTACAAAAGACATAAGCACATAGCCAAAGAAACAGGAAGGCTACGTGTTCAGTATCCGTCACGGGTTCATGATCTCCACCTCTAAAGTCTGCTATATATTTAGAAAAGGAGCATTTTGGAACATAGACGTCAATCTGATTCTCCACTTCGACATCGGAATGCATGGTAGGGTCATTTGGACGAAGGCCTGTAATAGCCAACATGTCAAATAAAGTCGGACCATCATCCCATAAGGAAAGTGAAAATTATTTGTGGTTCTATTCCAGGAAAAAAACTGATGCCCTTATTAAAGAAAAGTCTACTAACTTAACATGGCGAGAAAGCTGAATAAACGCAAAAATTCCAGCTTCTTCCCACATGTTGCGTTTTTCAGCCTGAACTCGATCAAGCCAACTAATGTAAGCATCGAACCGAGTGGCAGGGGGCATCCTAAAAATCCTATTGCTCTTTTTAAAGACATGAATAGGGATGGGATTTAAGGAGGATAAAATAGCCTCATTTGAGTTAGAAGAAGGGAAGGAATCGCGTAAATCCTCAGAAATTTCATTTTGGGCTACGAGAGGACCCAAGAATGCAGCAGGAGGACTCAAAGCAACAGAAGAATCAGGAACAGGGTATATTACCTTAGATTCCTGCCATAACTCGGATTCTTCCAAAAGTGGGTCTTGAACTACTGCCCTAGGAGGAGCAACCGTGGTTTGAGGTACTAAAGTCGACATCTTTGAAGATGTTGCCATGGAGATTGAACGAAGTGAGGAAGAGGAAATGGTTTTTCCTTTAAAGAAGAAGGGTTTTCGCGAGGGAAGAAGAAAGATAAGAAGAGGAAAGTCAACAGTGATGTGACTGCTATTTAAAGAGGAGTGAAGGCCTTTGGTTCGAATTCCAAGAGACCTGCAACGTTATGATTATCTCTATTAAGTAGGGATGAAATTAAAGCGAGGTTTAATTAACGGATGAGAACCCAGAATTAATAAAATTTGTTAGCAATTTAAAATTACAATTTTGCTATTCTTTCGGGCAAGGCCGTCGAAAATCAAAACTTGGGAGGGGGGGGGGGGGGGGGGGATCTATTAGTAGAAGAATTTCAAACTCTTAACAGAAATAATTCCGACAGGCTGACGGAAGAACTAAGGAGAGGATTGTCAAAGATATGGAAAAGAAAAGATCGACATAAAGGAGAAAGTCGAATTCAGAAGATTATAGAAGAATTGACAAGTGTGAAATTGACAAGAAGTTCTTCAGTCGACATGTCAGATAAACAAGGCCGTCGAAAAGCAAAACTTAGGGCGCGTCTGTCAGGGGTGAAATTTCTGATTATTGACGGATGCATTTGACTGGCTGACGAAGGAACCAGAATAATGACTGATATTTTCTAAGTATTATACTTAGTTGACAAGAAAATACTGGCCGACAGAAAGGATAAATTGACAACCCAGATTTTTGACAAAGTGTTAAGAAGAGTTGTCAAACGTACAAAAGTGTGAAAATGGCTAAGTCCTCAAGGCTGACAAGGCATCAGCAAGATAAGCCGTCAAGCAGCCAGACCGTCTAAGACAATCAAGTTGACGCGGAGCGGTTCAAGAAATTGAGAAGTTGTCAGAGTTGTTTGACAAGCAGTTTAAGTATAAAACTTAAGAGAACTGCCAAAGACATGTGACAGTCTTTTAGATAGGGAGTTATTTCTAGGTTGTTATTTTATTTGCCTATAAATACTAGTAATCACAATGTAATAGGGGAGGTTACTTGATACACATCCTACATATCTCGATCACACAGTAGATTGATGGATTACATTCAAGTATTTCCTCCACCCTTCTCATTTTCAATTCAATACAGTATTATAACCCAGTACAATACTTGTTTTATCCTTCAAAGTTCTTTACTCTTTCTTCATTATTCCTTAATATTTCGTTTATGTTCTTATTTTCATTTACCTTTCATGAATGGTATTACTTAGGTCCTATTTTTACTTAACTTTACTTTCAAACTTCAGTTTCCTTTTCATTGTAAACTCAATACGATTAGGAAGTTATTTTCTATTAAATAAACGTCCTTTTAAACTTCAAACTTGCATTTTTAGACTCAAGTAGTTTTATTATCACCTTTCACCATTGGCAAAACCCTGTATATCTCTTTCAAAAACAACAACAACCAAGCCTTATCCCACTAGGTGGGGTCGGCTACATGGATCATACGGCGCCATAATGTTCTATCATGAATCATATTAATAGTTAAATCATTGGCCTCCAAATCATTCTTAATAGTTTCTCCTATAGTTTTTCTTGGCCTACCTCTGCCTCTAGCTATTGGATTGCCCTCCACTTGGTCCACTCTCCTTACTACAGAATCTAAAGGTCTCCTCCATACATGCCCAAACCACCTAAGTCGAGATTCAACCATCTTTTCTACAATAGGTGCTACCCCAACTCTCTCTAATGCTATCATTCATGATCCTATCACGTCTAGTTTTTCCGCTCATCCAGCGCAACATTCTCATCTCTGCTACATTGATTTTACTCTCGTGTTGATTTTTTACCGCCCAACACTCCGTCCCATACAACATCACCGGTCTAATAGCTGTACGGTAAAATTTTCCCTTTAGCTTAAGAGGTACCTTTTTATCACACAAAAAACCCGAAGCCTTCCTCCATTTCGACCACCCTGATTGAATCCGATGGTTTACATCTCCCTCAATTTCTCCGTCTTTCAAACTTACATATTTGTTTTAACATGAAGTCTTTCCAATAATTCCTAATTTGGCTAATTGTCAAATTTGTACTTGGCAGACAATATACATACACACATCTTGACGAGATTATCACATAACTCGTTCTCCCCACATTCATCTGATCTTTAATTATTTGTAACAAAAGGGATTTTTGAACACCAACCAAAAACCACCGTTAACACCAACAAACTAATATATATATAATAAAAAATATATATATATATATATATATATATATATATTTATATAATATAACATTTAGTTATACAAACTAGTAAGATAGCTAGTCCAATGCACGACGTTACTTAATTAATTGTAGTTGGATGAATTATAAGTTCAAGCTAACTTTATTTGTAATATTAGATGTTCAATTCTCGAGTTTCAAACCATAAAAACTCCATTTGTTCAAATCATAAAAGCAACTACCTCAAACCAAACACACACTTCATCGATTTAGATCAATTGATAATTTCTTTTTTGACCAACCAATCACTAGATTAATGGTCTTTCAGCCATTCAGGTACACCACAAAAGTTGTTCTACTATTATACAAATTTCCATACAACCAAGTAAAATCTTCCATAAGGTTGTGAAAACAAGTTCAGTCAGAATATAAAAACCAGATTTGTGGGTCTCAGAGCTTACTACTCAGAGCTGTGTTCTCGGAGTTGTCATGAATATTATCATTATCAGGGTTTGGTGATCTTGTCCAGTAAAAAATGTCATGAAAGAGGTCGCCGGGACTATGAGTGAGCCAATTTTCTTCCTTGATGACTCCATCGAGGTATTCCTCTTCATCTTCGCTCTGGGAACTAACGGGGGAAGGGGGTGAGTGGGAGCAGCGGTGGCAGTCAGGGATGATTGGGCAGTTATATGGTAGTGGACTAGGAACGCTCAAGGGAGGGTTCTTAATTATGCCCAGTAAAACTCTGGTGCCTGGAATGCTGTTCATTATCATTTCATTCCTCACACTCGACAGCAGTATACCTTCGTCGTCCGTGACAGTCCCGTAAGTAAGGCGGGCCCTAGGGCATAGGGGCCCTCTAATTTAGTATAAGAATCAGACCTAAACCCTACACACGCCACGCCGAGCTGCCATTTCTTTCACTTCTTCTACCACCACCATGAGCCGCCGGATAACCATTGCTGCAAACGACGATGAGGTTTTCATTACATCGTATCATCGTTATATATTGACCCCTCATCCTAACGACATCGACTTCCATGACGTTTTCAATAGCATTTGAGGTTGACGGGAGTATCCCCGGGTATACTTTCCAGTGGAGGAATGCAATAATAATGAACAACATTTGTGGCACCGGTGTTTTAATAGGCAAAATTAAAAATCCTCCCTTGAACGTTCCTGATCCACTACCATATAACTGCTCAATCATCCCTGTCTGTCACCGCCAAGGGTGGACAACGGTCGGGTTCGGTCCGAACCAAACCGACCCTCAATGTATGAGGCCCAATCCCGTCCGGTTCGGATTAGACGGATGGCGGCCAGCAGGTCAAAGGGTTGATGGGTCGAGTTGCCACGGTTTTGGGTCGTAGAAGAGGGGAAGAAAGAACAAACATTCAACACATTCTGATTGGTTTTTTAGTTGAGAAAGGTGGATATAAAATGGAGAAGAAGCTCCCCTCTTTTTTGTTTTACGCCCCCTCCCTCTTATGCTCCTGCTCTGTTCAATTTATTTGCCAGCAAGGGAGAATATGTCAAGAAAATCCTGCTACGCCAGCTATGTGGAGAGGAACAATTGATGGTGCTGCTACAGCTTTGCTTCGGTGCAGAAAGCAGAGATTGTATACCATTCTTGTTTATAGAGAAATACTAGCAACACTCACTGTATCACTCTATAAAGGAGTCAAAACCAATAGAAGAAAGTAAAGCATATTTTGGCTTATGCCTGGAAAAGTGGAAAGGGATGAAATGGGCAGCAAGTGAATGAACCATGAGACAAAACATTTTTAAATTATTTATTGATTTATTTTATTCACTTAGGTTTGGATCCTGGACACACAAAAGGTTAAAAACATACTATGAAATTGGGTCAAGTTTGATAATGTAATTGGTCCGAGAGCAAGAACAATTTTTTTTTGCAATTTTTTTTTTCAAAATTCAAAATATTCATTAAAAAGAGAAGATATCCAGATAAAATTAGGTGTTCACCCCAACTATAAGAACATTTTCAAATACAACACTCACACGCATTGTTTGTTAATGAAAGTCTTTTTTTTATTCTACAAATATGCTGTCTATCTTTTTGTTCTGCATATATGATGTCATGCTCCATTGACAATTTTTTAGAGGGTTTTATTTATAGGTTTATATCTATGTGCTATTTTCTTTTAAGAATTCATATTTAGTTTACCTGTTATATAAATTATTATGTTATATGAAGGATGATTATAATTTTAAATATATACAAACAATTTTTAAAATGTATGTACTTTTTATATCGCCGCTAATCATTATTGTTAACTTGCTAGTTTAATTAATACCGGTTCAACCATTGAACCTTATGCTTCTTATTTTCTTTTTAGAACTTCCTTTAACTCTGCTGCATGTGTAAACTAATATAACATTTAGTTATAGATAAGACTTAGATACAATTTCATAGATACATTAAATGTTTTTCAATGACAATAGAACATATGTAACAACTCATCAATGAAAACATAACATGGGTAACAACTGTTATACATATCCTATTATTATTGAAAAATAACACCTAATGTATCTATAGAATTGTACCTAAGTTTTTTTTTTTTTGTATACTTATTTTGAGAGATTTTAAAAAGATAAGGATGAAAGAAACTTTTAAAAACCCTCTAAAACCCTTCTCCAGTTCATATTTTTAGTTCCCCCAAATTGAGGGTTTTGGTTCTTTTGTTGAAAAATAAACCCTCCATACAAGGTGAGGGACCTATCCTCCCTTCCCTTCCCCTCCCAACTCCTAAACAAAATCCTAAATAATTGGACCGGAGGTGACCACAAATAGAAGTAAACAAAATCCCAAATAATTGGACCGGAGGTGACCACAAATAGAAGCGGTGAACAGAAAGAAGCTGCTAATCTTATCCAAAATGGGTTACAAACATGATAAAGACGACAAGAAAACTAACAAGCCTGTATACTATTGTTCGATTTAAGATTTAACAGTTTAAAAAATGTTCTAATATTATGTATGCGAGGAAACACCCTATTTGGTCCTTGAAATTGTGAATTAGTATCATCTTGATCCTTGAAATTATTGAAATTTCAAAAGTGTCCATGGATGATAAGTTAATATTAATTTGATCCCTCATTTTACTCACTTAATATCAATTAAGTCACCGATAATGCTAACTTAAAATCAACTTAGTCCATACGATTTTTAACGGAAGGACTAAGTTGATACTGTTTTACAACTTGATGGACTAATTTGGAATTTCGATAATTTCAAGAACCAGGTTGATACTACTTCACAATTTCAGGGATTAGTAGGGTGTTTACTATGTATGCATTTCTTGCACGTCTATCCAACAACATGAGTAGTGGATCACCTCCACATCGAATCACATGAAGGATGTCTACATTTGATGCCCCCAAAGAATCAAGGAGTTGAACTACGAGATGGTGGGCGCTGCTGAGAAAGAAAAGGAACTTCCACCACTGTTCCACTGATGTTGTCTCCAACAATTACAGTGTCTCCTTCCGAAGCAGCTTGCTTCTTAATGTAGCCTAATCCAAAGTGTTCACATTGCTTCCTTCCACATGCGTGACTAGTCAATTTTCCCACCTGCAAGATTTGCGAAAAAAAAATAATTAAAAAAATATCCATTTTCTTCCAACCATTTCAAAAGGGAAAATTAGGATTACAGAATGAAACTCAACATATTCATAGAGGGAACCACTATTAGTTATCCATATCTTTGATAAAATAGGTTTCTCTCCATAGAGAGAAATATTTCCATAAACTTGAAACTTGGAGTAATCAAGCTGGGTATCACATTATTAATTAATAGGTAACTACTCCAGATAATTAATAATTAGTTACTATAATTTACCATAACAGATGATGTGATTGGTCCAGTGCAAATGTTGTAAGTGGAGTTTCTGTTAGTTTCAGCTGGGAATTACTATTGTGCAAATGCTCATCGTCCTCTTTTCAACCAAAGAAGACATAAGCAAGGTATGAAACAGAGACATTAGTTGGCTCACAAAGTTTTTTAACGAGATTATGAGGTCAAAGAAAATGCCGAACGAATGGAGGAGAAACACTTTAGTTCCGATTTACAAGAATAAGGGAGATATACAAAATTGTGCAAATTATAGGGGGATTAAGCTTATGAGTTATACTATGAAGCTATGGGAAATGGTGCTTGAAAGGAGACTAAGAAAAGAAACCAAAATCACCGACAACCAATTTGGTTTTATGCCCGGGAGGTCGACAATGGAAGCAATTTACTTGCTACGACGAGTGATGGAACAATATCGAAGGGATCAAAAAGATTTACACATGACCTTCATTGATTTGGAGAAAGCGTATGATAGGGTGCCAAGAAAGGTTTTGTGGAAAGTCCTAGAAAAGAAAGGTGTTCGGATTGCCTATATTCGAGCTATCAAGGATATGTATGAGGGGGCCACGACTAGTGTGAGAACGCAGGGTGGAGCCACAGAAGATTTCCCAATAACCATAGGTCTGCACCAAGGGTCAGCTTTAAGCCCCTATCCTTTTACCTTGGTCTTGGATGTACTTACGGAGCACATTCAAGAGCCAGCACCGCGATGCATGCTTTTCGCAGATGATATAGTTCTAGTTGGAGAGTCGAGAGATGATATAAATGGAAGGTTGGAGACTTGGAGACAAGCTTTAGAAGCACATGGCTTCCGTTTGAGTAGAAGCAAGAAGGAGTATATGGAATGTAAGTTTAGCAAAAGGCGAAACACCTCTAGCTTAGAGGTGAAAGTTGGAGACCACAACATACCACAGGTCACGGTTTAAATATCTTGGGTCTATTATACAAAATGATAGAGAAATTGAGGGAGATGTAAACCATCGAATTCAATCAGGGTGGTCGAAATGGAGGAAGGCTTCGGGTTTTTTGTGTGATAAAAAGGTACCTCTTAAGCTAAAGGGAAAATTTTACCGTACAGCTATTAGACCGGCGATGTTGTATGGGACGGAGTGTTGGGCAGTAAAAAATCAACACGAGATTAAAATCAATGTAGCAGAGATGAGAATGTTGCGCTGGATGAGCGGAAAAACTAGACGTGATAGGATTAGGAATGAAAGCATTAGAGAGAGAGTTGGGGTAGCACCTATTGTATAAAAGATGGTTGAATCTCGACTTAGGTGGTTTGGGCATATATGGAAGAGACCTTTAGATTCTGTAGTAAGGAGGGTGGACCAGGTGGAGGGCACCTATTGTATAAAAGATGGGGTAGCACCTATTGTATAAAAGATGGTTGAATCTCGACTTAGGTGGTTTGGGCATGTATGGAAGAGACCTTTAGATTCTGTAGTAAGGAGGGTGGACCAGGTGGAGGGCAATCCAATAACTAAAGGCAGAGGTAGGCCAATAAAAACTATAGGAGAAACTATTAAGAAAGATTTGAAGGCCCATGATTTAATTATTAACATGATTCATGATAGAACATTATGGCACCATATGATCCATGTAGCCGACCCCACCTAGTGGGATAAGGCTTGGTTGTTGTTGTTGTTTGAAAATAAATTTATGGCACCTTTTTCCCATCAACTGTAATAATGCTGCCAGCTTCAGCAGCTGCAGACAGATGAAGTCCCCATAACCTCTGCTTGACACCATCATATGTTATAAGCCTAGATATAGTCTCCTGTCCTTTGTAACAACCTAAGAAGATAAGAAACAGATTTAGTAAAGCAAGTTCCAACATTTTAAGCAGATGGGTGGTGGCAAAAAAGAGCAGTTACGCACCCTTGTTCAGAGAAATTGAGTTCCATAGACAGGCCTCCAGGACATTGAATTCTTTGGTAAGCTCCATTCCAGGAGCAGGCCTTCCTGAGAAGTGAAGTCAGAAAAGTGGGCATAAAAATCATAAACTAGAAATATATGTATAGCAATAAAAGCAATAAAATTACTCGAATTACAAATTATTTCATTTCAATAAGGTTTTTACCAGCCTCATTATCTGATAGAAATATTCCATTCAACCTCAGAACAAATATCATATGCTTACTAATCTTCTAGTGATTATGATACACAGGCTATTCTTAAAACAGAAGGTACATTGTGCACTCTCTAAAATTGATATTCTGCACAGACTTATATTTATCTACTTACATGACTTGGTCTCCAAGACTTCCTAAAATATCCCCCAGCGCTAATCAAATATAGAAAAGACCTAATTTTACAATTAGATGGTACTACTACATTACTACACTAGCAGGTTGTCATACAAAACAGTATATGTCCTCAAAAAATTTAAAAGAAACAACTACAAGATAAACATAGAAATATATGCACATCATCTAAACAATTTAATACCTCGAATAACCCGTAATTTATTCCATGCATTAGAACCCATTGGGATAGCTCCTTGTGTAAGAATAGCTTTCCAAACAGATGGAGCAGCCGCTGGAGACATCAACAACGAAAAACCACCTTCAGAAACGATATTTCCAACCCCTATAGTTACAGGCTGCTTATCAACCTACAATATTTAAAGACATTTGAGAGATTTTCTTCACAAGAATATTAAGAGAAAAGGTCTTTAAGCCTAAAAGGAGGTAACATTGTAACAATAAAAAAGGGGGATACATAATATTAGGCATTATTGTTGAAACGTTACTACTTTGGAAGTAATGTAAATGTAACTCATTTAAAATTTGGAAGTTATGTAGAAGATTTAACTATGGGAACTTGTTGCTAAAAGCACAAGTCATAATTTGTACAGTAAGAAAGTTATCTATGAGAAACAAATACATTAAGCTAACAAGAAGTGCATATGCCATGATTGGGTTGAGCATGTAAAATGTTTTATGATGAAAATAAGAAAAGTTAAGGTAGACATAACTATGCAGTCATCATCAAACACACAACACCAATTGGATTTTGTGGTGAGAAACTGGTGATAAGAAAGACAAGTAGTAATTAGTACATGTACTTCACAAAAATGATCAGCATGGTCGAACTTACATTAAAATGTTGATGTGTGCCATATGGTTTTCCAACAAGATTGCCAAGGTTCAAGTTCTCCATCACCTATTCATTTCGTTATATTGAAAATCACCAACTCTGTCATTCTAAACACTAAATAGGTATGATAAAAATGTTTCTTACTTCGTTACTTTTGGGTCCCACCAAAACAAATAAGCTGGTTTGCTTAGTGATGTCTAGAATCTCTACCTTATCATCAAAAAATATGTACCTTAAAACATTACACGTAAAATAATTAGTTCATGGAGTAAAATATTCATCAGGAAAGACAACTATGTTTTTTCTTCTCTTTATTCCTTTTTCAGTTTAACCTCCGTGGGTGAATCCTTTCATTACAACATACAAGAAGTTACTTACTTGTTCAGCATTTCAGTTATGGTCCTACAAGTCTCTGGCGAAACCACTAATGTGATAGCATTTTTCTGTCAAAGTAACAAAAGTAAGTGCTCAGCTACGTGAAAATAAAGATATCACTACATTGCATAAAAGACAACCACCACAAAAAATTGAGAGGGTGGGAAAAAAATAATTACCATGACCCATGCATGTCCAATATCAATTGTCCGAGCTGTTGGTGTTACAAAAACAGTGTCACATCCCTAGGGATTTCAGTTAGAAATCCTATTACTTAAGCCTGTATTATAATATGAAATATAAAAATAAATTGACAAAAACTTGCAAATAACACATAATGCCATCAACCAATGCTACTTTCTTCCAATACGTACTTGCCCTGCCTGTAGACATTCAAAGTTTGCAGTACTCTGGTTGTGAAGGAACTGAATACGATCTTCTCCACCAACTTCATTTCAGGTGAGCCAAAAGATTTGCATTAAAAGATGATAAAACATTAAACAATGTCAAGGTCCAACTCTCTCTATAACCTAATCTGTTAGGTGAAGGATCGTGATTTTGTTTTATATCCCTAACATGCCCCCTCACATAAGAGTTATTTGGGCTTGAAGCGTGGATAATGCATTAATGCACAAGACCACTCTACCTTTGCTGAAACTCAACTTATTTTTTTAGGAGAATGGATGCGGCAAGGATCAAGCTCCTTAGGTAAACACTCATGATTAGTTTTACATCTCTAGTAAACTATGACCACTATCCATTCCTCACTTGATTTTCAGGTGAATAAATAATCCCCATATCATTCATAAATGGAAGAATAAAAAGATCAAAACTTTAAAAAATGCTAATCGAATGCAGTTATGCAGATGATAAAAAGGTGGCAAAATAAACTTTATACACCAACAGACTACCTGGATATAAATTGATTTAGACGAAAAGAAAAATAATTCTACCCATTTTTTGGTTAGTAGTTTTTTTATACATGTTTGCAACAATTTTACTTTATATAATCCCAATATGGCTGCAAAATCCCATTATTCTTATGTAGAGACTAGAGAGGCAGTAGTATGGAAAAGCAAATACCTCTTATCCGGCCAAAGTGTGAAAGATCCACAACCTGTACCATTAAATGCACAAGGAATTAAATTAAGCAAACAAGTAAATCCCAAATTATCTAAGAAAACGATAATGTACCTTGATAAATTGGTAAACATACATGGAACTAATAAATCAAAAAAATGCATTGAACTAATAACTATATTAAACTTTAAAATTGTAATAGCTGTTGAAAACTCAATTGCACTTTCCTATAAAATAGTTTGTAGAAACTCAAGAATTACAATTTGATAATCCACAACCCTGAGCTTATATCAATCTAAGCCCACAGAAGCCATGTAGGCTAGTTCACTTACTGTAAAATTGGGCAGTACAAGAGTTTGAAATAAAATAAGATACAAGCATAACAGAGTCAGATAAAATTTCAACAAAATAAGCAGAGAAAATTTACTACATTGTTTTTAGCCTAAGCTGATTTGAGGAATTATCCATGAAGCATCTCTAGAACCATAAATTAATCAATTCAAGGAACTAGAGCAAGTGAACATCATATTCAACAAATATGATTCCTCTTTTTTATGTGTTATGTACCAAATGAAGCTACTTAAGTAGTGAGAATGAGAATAAGCCTCTAACTACAGGCATAAATAAATAAGTAAACAATACAAAATTAAGAAAACACAGAACAAAAACACACCACAACCCCATTGTCGACGGCATCCAGTGCTTCCTCATCATTGTGAAATGTTTCAATGATCCCTTCCCCAGAAACCTCAGCGCCTGCAGTTTTGACAGTGTCCTGACAATAATTTAAGAATAAAAAGTTTATTATATACATAGAGGGTTCAATTTTAATACACTGATCTAAAGTTTCTATCCCTGTAGACCAATCACACATAAACCCATTATAAAAGTAAAATATTTTTAATGATATTGTAATATATGATTGGTTGTAAGTGCAAATATGAAATACCCTCCAAAAAAAGTAAAATCATGTTCATCATTCAACTAATTTAAGCAAAATAAAAAAGATAGTTTTTCAGCGCAGTGTTGCAAATTACGAGGAGGTCATGGTCGATGGGAGGAGGGGAGAGGTCGAAAGGTGAGGGCAGAGCAGAAATGGAGCATGGCATTAGCTTCTTCTTCTTCTTCTGATTGGAGGAGGAACAAAACGCAACGCTTTGGGGCAAACAAGGTTTGGAAAACACAGACACAGATTGAGACAGAGCTCCGTTTCGAGGGCTCAACCATGTTGCTACTGACACCGTTGTTGTCATTTTGGATTGAGAAACAGGAAAACAGACACACGACACAAACTCAAAGGGCTCCTTTGTGGTACATCGGATGTTTGGTGTCAATCACGATATGAATTTTAAAATTTTTCATTTTTAATCTAAATATTTTTATTTTTTATTAGATTTATTTTTTTAAAATTTTTATTATTTAAATTTATAATAAAAAACTAAATTATCCTTAGGATAAAATTATATATAATATTTTAAATTTTTTAAATATTGTCTAACTAAAATTAATTTTTTATATTTTTAAATATTCATTTTTTGTTTTTACCTTTCATATAGTTAAATTATTAGAATAATTTTTTTATATTTTACAATTTTTAAAAATAATATAAAATAACAAACTTAGTATTGTGATAAAATAAAAATAAATTTTAAAATTGATTATTAATATTTTTATTATTTTAAATATTTTATATTTTATTATACCTTTTTTTGGTAATCATGTTAAATTTTATTATACTTTAAATTATTATTTTATTATACTTTAATTATTTTATATATTATATATATTTATATTTTATTATACTTCAAATCACTCTATCCTACTTGTTACCGAAAAAAAAATCACCTTATCCTGTCAATTTGAGTTCTAACCCAGCCCTCCCCTCAGGATAGAATTTTAACTAGATTGACAGGATATGATAAGTGACAGGATTGACTTATTCTATGCTGCTGACTCACCAAACAACAGTTTCAGACAGGATATGATAGCTTATCATATCCTGTCTTTCTTATCCTGACCACCAAACGAGCCATAATAGTGTTTGGCCAGAGGTATTTGGAGCGAGTGCCTCTATGATGTGTATTTTCTATATTTTGTTTTATTATATTATTTAATTAAAATTATAATATAGTATTAAAAAAAGAAAGAAATATTTGCTTGTCCTTCTCGTTCGCTTGCGTCGTCTTCTTGCTTCGCCTGTGCTAGTATTGTTTACCCGTGCAACATGCACGGGTCATATTTTTTAAAAATAAATTATTATATTATGTAATTAAATGATCAACTGTAATTGTTAGTATTTATATTTTGGAATATATTTAAATTGTATTTTATAAATTTAATTTGTATATACTCTCAAAGTAAAGAATTTGTATACTATCATCCAATATTATTTTGACAATATTCTCTTTATAGTTTTTTTATATTATTAAATTAAAAATGCACATATCAAAATATTAATGAATAACAATTTAATTTTTTGTACTATTAACTACTTTAAAACACACAATCAAGTGGATTTAATTATTGATATCAATGCTTATCAAGCAGTCAATAACTCCTAGAAACAAAGCTTGAGTTATCTTGGTCATGTGCATAATATATGTGGATCCTTTCTTCATTACCAAATGTTGAGAGAAACAAACGAATGACCATAAAGTATGTCAGAAATAAGCTATGACATCAATGATCCAATCTAACCTCAAACTCAATAAACAAAAAAGTTGGAGGATGGAAATATGATCGCACATGATAAACCTATATAATATGATGATAAAATCCACAACAAAAACATTATTCATTCCCCAAATAATACCCACACAAAAAAATGATAAAATGATATTGAACTATTGCACACAAACTATATTACATACAAAGTAGAGATAATGTATGATATAAATCAAATACAATCATATTAGTTACTTATTTCAATACTTCCAAATCCAAGTATTCATAAATAAATAAAAACTTCTAAATCTAAGACAAGATTATTTCTAAGCCTACTAAATATCAAAAATCTCATAAAAGGTATCAATCACATAAAATGCAAAGACAATATCAATAAAATGGGTAAAGTAAAAAAGAGTGATTGTGTCACTATTTTATCCCATTCACTCCAAATAAACACAAAACGATAAATTACATAATGTACAGTATATTAAAGGAACTAAATTCAATGTGTTAGTCACCGCCATAAAATTCAAACTAAAACAAACATAAAAATCCCAAAAAACAAAATTCCGACATTTAAATGCTCCTGAGCTTTATTAACAGTTTTCCCACGCTCATTTATTTTTCCATTATGCACATTTCCCACACCTACATTCCCCATAGAAATATATGTTAACAAACATAATGATATAATTGATAACCAAACAGAAAAATATCATATTGCACACAAAGTAAGCAACAATGGTAACAATTTGATTTGAAGTAACTACCCTTTCAGTTTGTATTTTTCTTCTCAACAGTAACCCGTGGTACCACAAACTTAAATAGCTAGCACTACATTATAATGCAAAGAGTGCAAAATTAGCACTACTCTAAACATATAGAACCTCTGATTCAGCTTCTCTCTCCTCTGCTTCTCCGTTTCAACATGATTCAATGGTTCCTCTATGACATTTGATGGTTTCATCCCTCCTTTCTGGGACTTTTTTTGTTCCATCACATGGTCATTTACCGCAGAAGCTCAATTAGAGATTATATGCATTTAAAGCAGTGGTTCCTCTTTATTGATCATTGAAAAATTGACGAACGTTAGACAGACTGAAGGACCAAATTTTCAACATTAAAAAAATAGGGGGACCAAATATGCTAAAAAAAAAACTTGAGGGACCAAAATCGGACATGACCAACGATAAGAGGATCAAAAGTGGAATTAAGCCTTTTTATTTTGTTATTATTTGAAAAAGTGAATTTTATTATTTATTTTAAATAATGTCTTTGTTCACTAAATTCAATTTTTATTATTTTACTAATTCAAATAATATATTTTTTTATCCTGTTTAATCACTTAATAATATGATGTGACGCAAATGATTGATAGCAGTTTTACTGTCAATCTAGTTGGGATCATCTCCGCTATTGTGATGCCTTTACATGCCATTTTGTGCTTTTAAAAAATCACTTAATATTTCCTTATAAACCATAAACTTTCTATACAATTTTATAATTTTTTTTATTTATTATCATTATCGTTATCTAATAAAATAAACTCGTCTCTCAAATTTATCTATTATTATATTATTATTCTTCTAAATTATGACTTTTTCACTAAATTATATTTTTAATATTTTAAATGGATATTTTTTCCACTCAGAGCCATCTTTTGATATTTTATTATTATTATGCCTTTTTTTTAGAAAATTTTATTATTATGGTAAACATTGACTTTTTTGCGATGTTTTGTCATAATAGTGATTTTTATCAATGTGTTTTATTTTGATTAATTAAAGTAGTATCACTGTAAGTGTAAAATGTTTTATACTGATATCCACTAATATTTTGACATGTGTAATTTTACTATAATAACTAAGAGAAAAATAAAAATGGTGTTGATTTGCTAAGATATTATTGATTTACACTAACAATGTGTAGAAATCAAACTTTTATTTTATTAAAAAGTGAATTTTTCTATACAATTTTATTTTTATCATTTTATTATCAATTCAAACACTAAACTTCCCCACTCAATGGTGCCTTGTTTGTTTTATTATTGTTCAAAATTTTTATTTGTATGAGTTATGTTTACTATTATTTTACTATTGTTTTATTTAGTGACTTTCTAATAAGTTTTAATACTATTTTGAAAAGTAATTTTTCCTATTTAGTTTAATTTTTTTATGCTAAACATTGACTTTTTGCTATGTTTTGCCATTATTTTAAATAGTGATTTTTATCAATGTGTTTTATTTTGATTAAAGTAGTATCATCGTATGTGTAAAATGTTTTACACTCGACATCCACTAACATTTTGATATGTGTAATTTTATTTAATAACTAAGAGAGAAAAATAAAAACGTTATCGATAAGATATTATTGAATTTCAAAATAAAAGTCCTTTACACTAGCAATGTGTAGAAACTAGTGTTTTTTACCCGTACATAACGCACACGAAGTTTTCCAATAGAAATGGAGTGCCATATTATTTAATTTTACTTTTATTTATAATTATTTTTTCAACTTGAAATATAATCACATTATATTTATTTATTAAAATAAAATACAAAATTAATGACATCATGACTATACAGTATAATAATGATTAACATTACAACACTCATTTAAAGTGACAGTTTATTGTCAATACCATGATAAAAAAAGGTTTTTTGACATTAATTTTTAAATATATACTATGAATAAGAATAACATTGATTTAATAAATTACTTTTTAGATGATAAATGAATATATTGTTTAATATAATATGTTTTGTAAATAAATTAATTTCACAAATTATAGTGTATATAATATATATTTATTTATTTATATTTCTTCATATGAATGTGGCATAGTATAATCATTTTTTAATCTTATCCATTTGTTGTAAATTCCCAATATACGTACCCTAAAAAAAATCCCAATATTAGGAAAAACTTAAAATGTCCAATACAACCATGAATCTTGCAAAAATTGAAAAAATAAAATTCCCCTAGACAATTAAAAGGTAGTTTAGTAATCCTAACTCATTTTTTTTACATAAACCAAGATAATTAAACTAAATTAATCAACTTCCTTAATACGTGTGAAATTAGTTATTTTTGTTTATAATTGAGTATGAAGAAAGTACTAATTCAGAATTTTGCTAAGCATCAGAGTAAAGCACTAGATTTTCAATTCTTTTTGGTTTAAAAAAATTTTAAATAATAAAATATATAAACTTAAAAAAATAAGCAATAAAATAATATGAAAAAACCACATCTTGACAGCTGGATCTATAGTGAAATTGCCAATGAGCAATAGTAAAGGTATAAAATTCTTTGAATAATGTTGTTTAGTACGAACTTAAATTCGTCAAAACCTTACGAATGACGTGACAGCCTTCACTTCTCTCTATTCATGTTCTTTGCTCTCTCCGTCACTCTTTTTTCATTCACCTTTCTTCCCTCTTTTCTCTTTCATCGGGTTGTATTGATTCCCAACTACTATACACACTATCAATCCCTAAACTTTTGATATTTGGATTTACCAATAAGTTTTGAGGGTGTGTTTGATTCAATGGAAGATAGATATTTTAATGGAGCGGAGGAAAAGAGAGGAGAGAGATTTTAACTGGACATTGGTTTGGTTGAGAGGAGGGGAAGGGAAATAACACTCTCATGGTTGACTAAAGAGGGGAGGGAAGAGATTTGAAAACAACTTAACTTTTAAACCCTTTAATTATTTATTAAAAATAGACAATGGGATATTTTAGTTAGATGTATATAAAATATTTTAAAATCTCTCTCATCCCCTTCAAATCCCCCAATATTGGAGCCAAAATTGACTTAAAGAGAGATTTTGCTCTCCTATCCTCAACTCCAAAAATCGAAACAAACATTGTAGATTTAAATGCATAGATAACTTTTTTAAATAAATATTACTTATATTTAAATTAAATCTTAAAAATAAATAATCCCATTTATAATAATAATAATAATATTGTTATCCTCTAAAAAATTAATTGGGTCAAACAAAGCTGAATAAATGGTTAATTGTTTGAATAATTGAAATAGCAAAAGGAGAATATAGCCGAGGAGTGAAGAAGAACATTCGACTGATATTGGATTGGGCTGAAAGCAAACAATCGGCTGAAATGATTTTGGTCGGGCCTTTGTTTAATGGACCGATTCAGGAAAAGGTTGAAATGATTAGCCGAGAATTAGCTGATGGGGTACTACTGCAGAAGATTGTGGATGATGGATTGAAACTGTTGATACACGTTGAAGCCCTCAGGAAGATAGGAAGAAAGTTTCAAGCTGAAGAGCGGTTGCCAACGGATGCCACAAGAAGTGCCTAGAAATTAGGAGGTGGTTTTTTGTGAGAATAGTCGTTGTAACATAATGGGTCGAGTGACTTAGAGTCCTGCGCAAGTTAGACGTGGGTAGTTGCTTTAGGAGTTCTAGCCAATGAGGATGGTTAAGGCGGGGGTTAGATTTTATCTATAAATACTCCTTGTAAATTTATGTCAAGGATACAACGACATCAACACAACTACTTTAAGCTTTTTCTGCTTACTTGCTTCACATTTATTTGCTTATTGCCTTTACTTTGTTCATCCTATTTTGCTTTCAGCTTACTTTACTTAGTCGATTATTATTTTAATCTTTAAACTCTTAGCTCTATTTAGTTCACTTTTATACCAAATGCTTCCTTTAGTAGTTTGGGATCCTTTGCTAAGGGTTGGATTTTGCCCTTAGTACAAATCGCCTGATTCTTTCAAAACCCATACGTGTTTCTCGGCTGAGCTTTTATTCGGCTGATTAACAATTTTCCAGGTAAACAAATAATAACAACAAAAATTGGGATTTTAATGATTTTAACATTTTTTGAGGTAAATCATAATTTATGAATGCTTACTTTTACCTGACTCCTTCAAGGCAAACAAATATATTCAAATCTATTTTAAACATCGAATTGGTATAAAATCATCAAAACACAAAAATAACAATTACTTTACTGATACACAAAAATATTTGAATTAATTGCAAAAAATTGATTCCAATAATCGATTATATGTTATAATTGATTATAATATAATCAATGTATTATAATCAATGTTATATTTGAATGTGTTTGTTGAAAAACGATTTTATACAATAAATTATCAAAAAAGATATGAATCTATTTATTTAATTTAATATAATATTTATCGGGTAATTAATTTTATAAGGGTGAAACAAAAATATTGTTTTTGGTTTCAAAATGATCTGACAATTCTATAAATGACCTTCAAGCTTTTAGCTCCTCTAAAAACATTTTTATCTCATAAGAACAGTTTATTATTTATTTATCATGTACATTTTTGGTCTTTGACCAGGGACGGACCTAGGTTTGTGGCATTGGGGGCAGCCGCCTCCACCAAGTGTTTTTTTTTTAAATTAAATCTTAGATAAATTATTTGTTGCCCCCATTGCTCTACAATCCTACTCTAATAAAATTGTTGCCTTCATTGCTCTACAACCCTACTATACATAACACATTTTATTTTTCAGTATAACTTGGTCACATATATAGAGAAATATTTTGATAGCATTAAAAATGAAAAAATATACAACAATATTTAAGTATGAAGACACATAGAAAGCAATTATAATTTATAAATGTTAAGATGTTTTCAATTTTATGGATATATAATGATATAATTTTTGTAATTTTCAATTTTTGGCTTTATGATAATGATGTTATTATTTTTTCTCCTGTATACTTATATAATTTTTTATAAAAAATTTATAATATATGATCTTGCCCCTGCTAGTCAAAATTTATGGATCCGTCCCTGTCTGTGACTATGATTTTCCACATGCAATTACCATGAACTAGGATTTTAATCGTTATGTACCATCCATGTAAAAAAAATTTAAACTGTCAACTAATCATAAATTATCACATCATTAAATTTTTATAATAAATACCTTAAAAGTTAGACAATATACAATTTGTTTTTTACCGACAGTATATCAAAATTAATCTGGTAAAACTAACTCTTAATGTGGTTTTGAAATTCGGAAGCCTCCCAATTTTATTTTATCAAAAGTACAATTTCCTATACAAACAAGTTTTTCCAATCAAAATCTCAAGTTTCACCACGTCTTCCATCCTGACTCTCACCATTGTCATGCCCAGGACTAGGAGGTTCAACAAACACTTGTCCTTGATTTCTCACATCTCTGAAGATGGAAAATAATGAATTCAGGCCCTCAGAGGAAGCACCTCCTAAGATCCATAATAACAAAGAACTGGACGAATTAATGGATCCCCTTTCAGCTTGTTGAAGGAGAAGCACCTCCTAAGATCCATAATAACAAAGAATTGGACGAATTAATGGATCCCCTTTCAGCTTGTTGAAGGCCAGTTTGTCCAAGAACTTGTACAGGGTTGGCTACCCTATCTGGATTATTTTCTGGCTGCACTTGAGGATCAATAACCCCTGATCCATTCTGAAGCATTGATGGATCAAAGCCGGGTCTGAACCCTGCCCCGGAGTTCAGATCTGTGTTAGTTAATCCCTGGTTCCCTGTGTTCAATCTTGTGATGTGCAATGTTGATGCAAGAATAGTAGATGAAGTAATGTGAAAGTCTGGGTGTTGTGATCGCCAATTTTGCATAAACCTTTGCAATGCAGGTACCTGATAAAGTTAAAACTTTAATATAGCATACAATACGAAACTTGTAAATATAATGAATAGAATGAAAGCTACTAGAAACATAATTGTTACCATAACTGAAATTTTGAATATAAATGTAATTTAAATCTGAAAATTATTTTCTCTTTCCTAATTCAAGGAATTCATTTCTATGTTCATATAAGCCTCGAAAGTATAAGCACTAAAAGCGGTGACAACAGAGGCATGCCTTAATCAATGACTTGTAGCTTAGTGGCAAGCAATTTCATCAGAAAACTATGTCAACTTCAACTCAACGTCTTCAATAATCACACTTAGCCCACCTTTATATATCCCCTCATCAAGTATTGGGACCTTCCTTGTGACCAAAAACCATGCCTTACTTTGGAAATGTTAAGGACCAACTTTCATAAAAGCAAGCTTTTAGGTGAAGGTTCATGAGTGATGATTATATATCACTAATACGCCCTCAGGTAAGAGCCTGTTGGGTTGAAGTGTGAACAATTCATAGACCCATTTTTACCATGTGCTGATTTTTACTTAGTATAGTAGGGGCGTCAAAAAATGAACTCATGACCACTGGGTCTTAAAAGCGCTTCAGATATCATGTAAATTACCAACTATCCCAAAAAATTAAGTTGACAGGTATAGATTCACGAATGATTACATATCCCTAACAAGAAAAATAGAACATACAATAATGAGAAAAGAACCTAAAGAGACTTTCAATAACTCTTTAAATACTCTTCTAGCCAATAATATTTCTCTCTTCTTTGATAATATTTCTGGAAATGAATATCCTCACTAGGAAGTGTTTGTCAGACAGCATAAAACATTCATATTGCAACAAAGGAATTATGGAAAAGGTTTATAACATATTGAAACATCACTTAATGGATGCCTTGTAATTAAGTTATTCTGTTACCAAATTTTACTTATATGCTATATAAAAACATAGGAGGGTGAACCGTCATAATTTCAACCAAAATCTGAAGATAAGCACCAAGGCATCAAGTTTAATGCAATGTAGCATCCAATGGAGAATAATATGGGGAAACAACATAGGCCTTTTTTTCAAGATGCCACCACACCGCATCCCCCAAGAAAGAAAACCAAAAGAAAAAAAAAAGCACATGTAACAAGCTAATGATCATTACTTCAAATCGATTCCAAAAGTACAGGATAAGGTGTTGCACAAAAGCTGCCGTTGCAAAGAAAGCCAAATATGAAAACCCTGGAAATTGTTCAGAAAAAAAAAATCCAACTAATATTAATTAATTCCAATTAAACCCAAAAATAGCAAAAACTAAAGTAGTACGAACATACCATAACCATAAGAGAAGAAATAGATGTGGAAGATCAGAAAATACAGCAAAAAGAAGCGAGGAAAGAACTTCATTGATATCAGTGTTCGGACACTGAAAGTTCAAGAACAATCATATTAGAATTAGAATACCATAAAAACCAGCACAACCACACATAGGTGCATCAAAGTAAAACTAGCCAGACAGAAACAGAGTTGCAGACTTAATTGCCTATCCATGACTGAGGCATAAAAGACTACAGTGTACTATAATTATCGTTAAGTTAAAAACCAGACCAATGATTATGTCAAAGGATACACAAGCCCAGCATCAGTTAAATACACTTCCATTACAATCAATTCACAAATTCGTATTTTTATGAACCAACTCTACCGCAGGCTTAATGTGTTGGGTGAAGGCATATAAATGATTTTATTTGATCTCCAACAGGTATATAAACACCACTATTAACCAATAATTTTGTAGAGCACATTTGAAATTAGCCTTGGAAAGGAAGATTAGTTTGATAGCCAAAAGCAAGAAAGTATGTAACAGTAAACATTTAAACCAATGGCCATTGACGAAACTACTTCTAGCAGCCAAAATTACCATAAAGATCAATCAAATTGGTGTTGGAAATTTTTATGAGAAACTTAAAAGATGAAAACCATCATCCAAACAAGACAAGTCATGTTCAATCATCAAGAATAGAAAATGAAAGACAATAGCGGAAGCGTACCCGAATTCATGGAAAATATGATGAAGAAACTTCTGGGTCTTGGTCTTCCAAGTCAACATGCACAATTCTTCTTAAACCATAAAGAGCCTCTCCTTTCTAACGACGGGTGTTAGAAAAGAAAATTGGTTGCATATGACTTGGGGACCATAACCTTTTATAATGAGTCCATGCCCTTTCATGAAGAGTGATGTCCCTTCGAATTCAAACTCTTTCATGAAGAGTCATGACTATCCACATATTTCTTATCTCTAATTTTGCCCATCATAAAAATAGAAATAAGACCTTATGGTATCTACACAATAATTTTCATAACAATTATGTCCTTAGCCATAAACCTTACTTGAATTAGATCACTTTAATTTGACTAATTAAAAATAATGGCCCTAACACATTTAAACATTACAAGTGTGACCCAAAAATTTCTAACAATCTCCCACTGGTCACATATGTATGCTTATAAATGTGTTATACTTTATGAGTTCCAAATTTGCCATTATAAACCTTGGACATATCCCTATCCCGTCCATTAGTTATATCAATATATAGAACCAAAGCGGCTTTCGTTATATCAATCATAACTAAATCCATCAATGATCACTAATATTAACACAACCAAATGACATAGATTAATCATGAAATGTGCAGCATGAAAATCACATGAAGGTGATCTGTACATGTCGATTTTCAACTGGTCCTACTTTATTCTTTAATGAGATCAATACTCAGAGTGAAAATCAAACCAAAAACTGTATTCTGTAGAAAATAATCATAAATTATATCTTCCTTAGAAAAGCATCCAAATACAAACTCCCACTGAACAAATGTATCGTCTAGTGATACAACACCCATTCGAGCAATATGCTCGTGAAAGACCTTGGGTGGTAAACCTTAGTAAGTGGATCCACAATTATGCAGTTTGTCCTGACATGCTTTATAGACATCTGTCACTCTGAACTCTTTCCACATCAATAAGGAACTTAATGTCACTGCTAACTTATGGTCACAAATAACTCTAGTGGTCTTTCAATAAATCTAAAATTCATAACCCAGTGACAAAATTCCTCAACCTTATCACATAATTTGAATGCCTTATAACCATAGATAAACATAACCTGATGTAGATTTCCAACTGTATTGGCATCCAACAAAATCAGAATCAGAATACTCAATGATCTCTAACTGATCTGATTTTCCTTATGTGAGCATATAGTTCTTTGTTCTCTATTGAATAAATCATAACCTGTTTGGCTGCTTTCTAACGATTTATTCCTAGATTGCTTAAGTATCTGCCTAACACTTGACAATGTATGCTATGTCCGGATGAATACGGACTTGGGCATACATTATACTTCCTACAACTGATGCATAGGAATCTCCTGCATCTCCCGAATCTTAAGATTTATTTTGGGCACTGGTTGAGACTAAATTTGTCTCCCTTAGCGACCGGGACATTACCTAATTGACAATCTTGCATGCCAAATCTTTTGAGCACTTTATTGATATAGCTCTTTTGTGACAATCATAGAGTACTCCAAGATTGGGCTCAGTGTATCTGGATCCCTAATACAAAGGAGACGTCACCATATTTCATCTCGAAATTATCAATAGAAATCTATTGGTTTCGTGCAAACATGCCTATATCATTAGAACCAAGTAGTATGTCATCAACATATAATAACAGGAAAATATTCTTACTCCCACTGAATTTGTGTTGCACACAAATACTAACAACATTCATCTCAAAACTGAATGAGAGAATTACCTGATAGAACTTGTGGCATCACTAACGAGACGGTTATTTTAGCCCACAGATGGATTATGTCAATTTTCAAACCGTGTTCTTTGTGTCTCCCAACACAAAGTTTTACGGCTGCACCATATAGATTGTTTCGTCAATGTTGTCATTGAGAAACATCATCTTGACATCCATTTGATGAAGCTCCAAATCATAATGTGCAACAAGGGTCCCGATTGTCCTAAAAGAGTCCTTCAATGAAACCGAAGAGAAAGTCTCTTTATAGTTAATCCCTTTATTTTGAGTATGGTCCTTGGCTACAAGACGAGCCTTATACCTCTCCACATTACCTTTGGAATCCCTTTGGTCTTAAATATACATTTTCAACTAATGAGTTTCACACCTTCTGGTAATAGGAGAAGTTCCCAAACCTTATTGTCTTGTATGAACTCATACTCCTCATTTATTGCTTCAATCCAATTTCTAAGTTGGAATCTTGCATGACTTGACGAAAATTGATTGGATCATTTTCCATCATACCATCATTTTCCTCATGTTCCTGAAGAAATACTATGTAGTCAACTGGAATAGCATTTCTTCTTTCTCTAGTGGATCGTTGCAAAGACACTTACTCTTGAAGCACTAGTTCTTGAGGATCTTGAATTTGTTCTTCTGGAACAACTAACTCATCTTGAATGGGAGTTTGAACAAAGAATGTCATTTAGAGGTTCCAGACTTGCTTCACCAAAAGCAACTTTATGAATCTATTCTGGAATTGAAACCAATTCTTCCTCAAAGACAAAGTCTCTAACCTTATTTCTCCCGCCAAACTCAATATCCTCAAAGAACGTGGCAGTTCCCGTCTCAAAAATTGTCTTTAATTTGGGATCGTAAAACTTATAGCCCCTGGATCGTTCAGAATAGCCAATAAAGTAGTTGCTCACTGTTTGGGGATCCAATTTCCTTTCATTTGGCCTATAAGGCCTTGCCTCAGCTGGACATCCCCATACATGAAGGTGATTTAGACTAGGCTTTCTACCTGTCCAAAGCTCATAGGGTGTTTTGGCAGCTGCCTTAGTTGGCACTCTGTTCAAAATGTAAGCTGCAGTCTTCAATGCCTCTCCCCAGAATGACTCCGGTAAAGTAGAATGACATAGCATACTTCTTACCATATCCTTAAGAGTCCGGTTTCGTCTTTCAGCTACACCATTCATGCTAGGTGACCCCGGCATGGTGTACTGTGGGACGATCCCACATTCCTGAAGGTATTTGGCAAATGGTCACGGACGTTGTTCACCTGATCCGTCATACCTACCGTAATATTCACCTCCACGGTCAGATTTGACACTCTTAATTCTTTTATCGAGTTGATTTTCAACTTCAGCCTTAAATGATTTGAACACGTCCAAAGATTGAGACTTTTCATGTATAAGAAATAGGTACGCATATCTGGAATAATCGTCTATGAATGATATAAAGTATTGTTGACCATTCCAAGATGGTGTTGGAAATGGCCCACAAATGTCCGTATGTATCAATTCTAAGACATCTGTAGCTCTATATGCTCCCAATTTCTTTTGTTTGGTCTGTTTGCCCTTAATGCACTCAACACAGACATTAAAGTCTGTAGAGTCAATGGAATCAAGGATCCCATTTGACACAAGTCGTTCAACTCTATTTCTAGAGATGTGACCTAGACGCTTGTACCACAACGCTCCTGAATTTGCATTGTCAACTTTGCGCTTAGTACCACGTGATTCCACATTCAAGTTTTCATTATAGGAAGCAATAGTGTCAAGCAAATATAGATTGTCATACACCATAAGAGTACCAGTTCCAACAACATTTGAATTAATAGATAAACTGAATTGATTGTTTCCAAATGAACAATGATAACCCAATTTGTCCAAACAAGAAATAGAAACTAAATTCCGTCTAAAGGACGGTACAACAAAAGTATCCATTAAATCCAAGTAATAACCAGTACTTAATAACAACCTAAAATGCCCTATTGCCTCTACTTCTACCGACTTGCCATCTCCCACATAAATGCGTCTTTCAGCATCAGTTGGCCTTCGGTAACTCAGGCAACCCTCAGAACAGACCAAAGTAAGGAACATACCTTTCTTTTCACGCCAGGCATGATACTTGGTACATTCCTTCTTGACATGTCCAGTCATGCCACAAAAGAAGCAACCGTTGTCACCCTTATTTTGCTTCTTTTGTGTTGGACCCTTAGCAGCTTCATTCTTAATATCCTTATGTTTCCTCCTTTTGCCCTTGTACTTCATAGAAATCAAGCTTTGAAGGAGTGTGCTTGTTTCTGCCTTGTCACTTTTGGCAAAACGTTTCTCAATTTCGGCAAGGAATTATTTGGCACTTGTTATCTTTTCAGATATAGCACCCCTAAATGCCTCCGGAATGCCGCGCTTAATGATCATGAGACTCATACGATTGGAGCGTTCCTACTTCTCATAAGTTTTCCTCTCTTCAGAGGTACTGGAGTCCGTAAGAGAAGAGGGTTGCTCCATCCTTAGTGCAAGGTCAAGATCCATGCAGCCCAGAACAATTAAAATGTTCTCTTTCCAATCCTTAAAGTTTGTACCATTAAGATCAGGAACCGAATTTAGGTTAGCGAGATATAGTAGCAATAGTAGTCAAGAGAGAACAAATAAATAACATAAATATACTCACATCATAACCAAAATTCAATCATCAATAAATTCAAATAATGGCATACCCCATCTCAAGATACCTAGTGCAACATTAATATCAAGTCTTTGGACAAGAATATTAATCTGCTAGTGGTACTCTTGTTGTAATGATCAAACATTGACAATAATGTATGTCAAATAATAAACCCTTCTTTTGACCGATTTATCATTCACATCTACAACCTTATAATCATCACATGTTTACCATCACGGTGTGCATGTAATCCGCCAAATATTAACCTTCCTTTGGGCCGATTAATACTCGCATGGATACTCATACACACTAACATTCAACATTTCTCATGAGCAATCTACACAAGAGAGGTCACTTTGGCGACTTCTTGCTTTAATTGGGTCACTTAAAATGTCAAACAATTTTGTAATCCAAAATATAACCAATTATTTGAATTTTGATGAACACTTAATCCAAAATAAATTTTATTTATTTCCGGAAGAAGATCGTGTCCAAATCGTGTGCATCACAGTTTCACCGAGAAAAAATATTTCTCTCCGATTGCAAAAAAATAGGCATCGGTCAACCAAGTATTTAAATAATAACGTTTGGATACTAAAGCACGATGTTATAGTGCCGACCCTAGTGGTCGGGGCTCCTTGACACAAAGCACAACCGCATGGTCTCGGGTTCAAATCCCACGTCGCGCTTTTGTTATATTTTCTGATTTTTGGAAATCAACAAAAATATAACTCTGAATGCAATAGTGGAGATCGAACACGGAACCATCTTGAAAGGAAGCACCCGCTCAGACCACCGAGCCACAAAAACGGTAATGTTGTAATTTTCGAATCTTAATATTTAAAGTCTAAATGGAACGTTTCATAATCAAATAAAAATTTCCAAAGTGGGGATCGAACTGGTGCCCAATGGTTCAAAATTAACCGCAAGCCACCATTACACCACCGAATAAAATACCATTATGGATAATGACTAATTTATTTGTAAACTCAAACCCAACAAAGGTTTACGACCGAAACTCAAACTCAGAAAACCAAATCCATACAATAACATAATATTTTCAACCAACATTTATGATTTGATATCATAAATCAAAAAACAATCCATGAATTCGTAAAATTTTAATATGGGTAATACACGAATTCAATATTCAATAATATCCATCTTCAATAAAATTATATCCATATTTGTTCTTAAATTTGACATTTTCACAATTTAAATCATCAAATTAAGAACACTCAATCATTCATAAAACAAAATTTTCTCAATGATTCAACATAAACTTGTGGCTCTGATACCACTTGTTGAAAAATTTTATGAGAAACTTAAAGATGAAAACCATCATCCAAACAAGACAAGTCATGTTCAATCATCAAGAATAGAAAATGAAAGACAATAGCGGAAGCGTACCCGAATTCATGGAAAATATGATGAAGAAACTTCTAGTTCTTGGTCTTCCAAGTCAACATGCACAATTCTTCTTAAACCATAAAGAGCCTCTCCTTTCTAACGATGCGTGTTAGAAAATAAAATTGGTTGCATATGACTTGGGGACCATAACCTTTTATAATGAGTCCATGCCCTTTCATGAAGAGTGATATCCCTTCGAATTCAAACCCTTTCATGAAGAGTCATGACTATCCACACATTTCTTATCTCTAATTTTGCCCATCATAAAAATAGAAATAAGACCTTATGGTATCTACACAATAATTTTCATAACAAGTATGTCCTTAGCCATAAACCTTACTTGAATTAGATCACTTTAATTTGACTAATTAAAAATAATGGCCCTAACACATTTAAACATTACAAGTGTGACCCAAAAATTTCTAACAATTGGATCCATTTACAACCCAATGACCTATCCGTTTGGTTTAGATTTTGATAGAATTGATATTGAGGAATTGATTCTGGAAGAATTGATTTTGGAATAATCGAGTTTAAAAAAATTGATTTGTGTTTGGTAATGATATTTTAAAAGTGGGTTTAGAAGAATTGTTTTTGTTTGGATAGAGTAAAGTAGAATCACTTTTGATGTGTAAATTACTAAAAAGCAAAGCTACTGTTCGTTATAGAGCCTGACCATTATGCTTTTGTTCATTGTGCCAAGGGCATTCACGTAACTTGCTTTTTTCCGTTGGCAAACCCAAAATGAAAAGCTCCTCTCTACCACCTTCCCCCAAAATCAATTCTAAGCCATTCAAACACACTTTTAGTTACCATGTTTTTTATCCAAACAAGAATTTAAAATGCAAAAGTGATTCTAGTGGATGCTAACTGGATTTTGAGGGGGCAAGAATCTAAAACAAACACATACTAATGTAAAAATGGCATTAACTTGAGCACACAAAACGAAGCCTAACTGACTATAAAACCCAATAAATGAATGAATCGCTCAATAAAAAAATTTCCCAATATGTGGTTTTAGCAGCTATTTCAAACTTTACACCATATATAACTGAGAGAGAGACAGAAGCAGAGAAAGAGAGTGATATATACCTAATGAGAGTAAATAGTTCACACAACCAGACAAGAACCAAGACCATGAAAGCAAGTAGCTGATCATGATAGAACTCGAACAGAAAAAACAAAATACCAATCATAAACTGCAGAAATCATAAAGCAATTTATCAGCAAAATTAGTAGGAAAAAAGGCACAAATGATAGAAACAGATCAAAGAGACCTTGGTGACAAAATTAAATCAATTAGCTTGAGTCCTTACTGGTACAAAGACTAGTGATTCAATCACATGTACAAAAATCAGCTGAAATGTTGGAAGGCGATGCTGCGCATGATGTTGAAGTTGCACTGCAAAGATTTACAGAAGTAAAAAGCTAATCCTATGTGCAAAATCGTATGACAAAAACCACGGGCAACTCTTAGATGAGTGCCAAATGATGCTTCTTGATAGGAACCCAGTTCGATAGTGAAAGGTAAAACTGTATTTTAGAATGAAAGAAAAGAGAAGAACTATTACAAAGAGAAATCCCCTTGTAATCCCAGAGCCACAGCTCCTCAGAGAACACATTTTCTCTGCCTAATTACAAAATAGCAACTCATTTCTTGCTTTCCTACGTCCCCCCTCACTAATCCCACTCTCCAACCCCTAAGTGCCACCTGTCCATTCTGTTATGATTTCCCTTCTCCCTTGTTACCGTTTTCCTCTATCCTCACTCCAATTGTGTCACGGCCCTATCACTTCTCCTTTAGTTGGTAACTTGGTATGTTTGATACGGAAAATTTAGAGGATGAAGGACTTTCTATAAAAAAAAAATTTGAAGTGGTGGCATTCTGGAATCTGGACAGCACAGATCATCCAATGATTGCCTCGGAAGTAATTGTAGGTGAAATTTTTCAATATGAAAGCCAAAAGTTAATCCGTGGGGAATTGGGCTGAATAACATGATAAATGCAAGCAGGACTCACTTGAATTTCACACAATGGAACATCAGTATGTAGAACAAATAATGCTTACCTGTAAACCTCAGCATGCGAGCTTGTGTTTCTCTCAATGTAAATGACACAGACATTGTGGTAGTTAAAAAGACAAATAAGGACATTATAAGAATGCCACACTTGGTTACAAGGTAGTCTGCATGAGCAAAAAAAGGGTGCACATTAGGAAGGTACAAACCAAGAGTAAAAGCTCTTGATATGCATTAGAAGTCCCAAACCAATTACTAATAATTAATTGTAAATGCAAATGTTAGTAAACAAAATAGTTTCAAGTTCACCACAAACACATTTATACTTTTTCTTGCATAAAGAAAACGAGAGAGTAAAATAGAGAATATCTAGACATTAATTTCTTAACTGTATTACTGTTTGGTAAGTGGGCATTCTTATTTTCACTGTTTCCTGTATAAATCTTTGAAAACAGGAAACGGAATGAAAACAAGGTAGCAATTTTGTAATTATTTCTGAAAACAGGAAATGAAAACAGAAAACTGGAAACAAAGCAAACGGGCCCTTAGAGATTGAGTCATGTAACAAGGCATGTCAATCTCTCTGCATGCCTAATAGAGATACACCTCTAAAAAGACCATGGGCAGAATCCCACAAACAGCTAAAAAGCTAACTTTATCCCAAATATTATCTAAAGACGAAGAATTTCCATTCAAGATTCTAGAATAGTAAAAACAGCGCACTACCACAGAATTTTAGCATCATTATAGAACCTCAAAATTTAATAAGGAGAAATTTATGCAGATCCTCAGGGCAGAGCTAATTCTCTCCAAAGATTCCGAAAAGCATATTCCAGAGAAAATTCACAGCAGAACAATGCAAAAAAAGATGAGTCCTGCTTTCTGAACTAGAACAGTATATTAGAAGCATTAGGAAATAAAGCAGTGAGAGGTCTGCCCTTTTGCAACATGCTATAAGTGTTAATCCTGTTTAGTTTAGAACAGCAGTCCAAACAAAAGATTTGACCTTTGGAGAAGCTTTGGATTCCCATATAGGTTTCCAAAAGGAATTTTTCTCTACTAGGAGATTTAATCAGGAACCGAAAAATAAGATTTACAAGAAGAAACTCCCGAAGAACCAAGAAACCAAATTCTTTAATCATTGTAAAAAGAAAGATGAATAGTAAATCTAAAAGAAACTCTAATTCAGTAATTTCTCTATCATGCAAGTAAGCAAGTTCCTAAAACGATCTTCATTTGTTAGTGCATCATTCAACAAATTCCCACATCCACTTCAAATACCCTATCTTAGATACACTGATTTTTGGGTAAGTAACCTCTTAATGACCCAACATCTTGTATTATAACACATATAAGGTGTATGGCACTCCTATGTGTAACGCAAAGCATCAAAGGTGGATCTCTATCAAGTTAAATTCCAGGAGAAGTTCTCAATTGCATCAGACAAGCTTAGACCTAGTAATTAAGTTATAATAATACCAAAATATACAACTCTTATATTTCGTAATTCTTAATATCTCTGTCTTCTCCAGCAGTAACACTGGAATGTATATATCAGAGAATTCTTTAGCAAACTAATCCTTTCCAACTAAACCTAAATGTAGCTATCAAGGCACTTTAAGGATTAAGCACAGTAATCATTGCACCATGCTAATCTAAAATTTGGATTTAATCATGCATTTTACGCTTAGTTATTATACAGAATTACAGACCTGTAGGAGATCTACAGGCAAACAGGGGAAACCCATAAATTACAGCAGTGATTATCAAATGTAATCTTTATGAAGAGTGCTACACGAAACAAATCCCGAAACTCCAAACTACCTGTTATCCAATAAAAACCTAGAATTCCTAATAATAACCCAAAATCTCCTACACGATTAGTTACAAACGCTTTTTGACAAGCATTTGCCGCAATAGGACGTGTGAACCAAAAACCTATTAATAGATAAGAACACATTCCAACCAATTCCCAAAAAATATAAATTTGTATCAAATTAGAACTAGTAACTAATCCCAACATGGAAGTATTAAAAAAACTCATATAAGCAAAAAATCGCAAATATCCTTGATCATGAGACATATAATTATCACTATAAATAAGAACCAGAATGCCAACAGTAGTGATTAATATTAACATAATAGAGGTAAGTGGATCGATCAAATAGCCAAACTCTAAAGAAAGATCATTATTTATAGTCCAAGACCATACATATTGATAGATAAAACTGTTATTGATTTGATGAATCGACAGATCGACCGACAAAATCATAACTATACTTAAAAAAAAAATTACTAGGAAAAGCCCACATAGGGCGAAGATTTTTTGTTGTCGTGGGAAAAATAAGGAGCCCCAATCCTATTAACATAGGAACTGTAAGTGGAATGAAAGGTATGATCCATGAAGATTGATGTGTATATTCCATAAAAAAAGAAAATAAAGAATAAAAAATGTTATGATTCTTACTTAAAGAGTTTTGTTTCTTATTCACCGGTTTTATCTCTTTTGTAAAGGGTTCAGTTAATAAAAAAGTGAAAACACATAAACAGAATTATCTATTATTCATTTTTATGAATCTTCGTGCTTTCAATATTGGAAAGTACAAAGTCAAAATGGGTCAATAACCAAATTCCTAAGTGAAAAATAAACTTTTTTTTAATAATATTTAATATTGATAAATAATAAATATTATTTGAATATATATGGAATATAATATAATATTTTATAAAAGAATTCATTTTTTTTTCAATTATACAATAATTTTTATCTATATCAAAAAAAAGAATTCGGAAAACTTTTTGGAAAAAGGGGGGGTATTGGACAGCATTGAAATCTTTTTCATTAGCACAATCTATTTCTACGGGGAATTCAAAAAGTTTTTTGTGTAAGAAATAGAGAAAGTTGGAATAATTCGAATTAACTGGATTCAAAGAATATTTTCTAATATCTAATAGACAACAGAATATTTAATATAGAATTAATTGTCTATAATTATTTATTATTAATTTTTTTTAATAATTATTTAAATTTTTATAATTTATTCTAATAAACTAATAAATAAAATTTAATAAAATAAATAAGAATTCTATTATAATTTATAATAGAATTCTTATTTATTATTATCTTAATGTTGACTAACTAAAAAATATTACATTTTTTTTAATTGATTCTTTCAATCTTTACGATTGACTAAAAATCGGTTATTATGATTTCGAGTAAGCCGCTATGGTGAAATTGGTAGACACGCTGCTCTTAGGAAGCAGTGCTTGAGCATCTCGGTTCGAGTCCGAGTGGCGGCATGGCATTTTATTTTATCTTCTAAAAGAAAAAAAGTAAGTCCTATAATAAATTCAATTCCTGATTTCTATTCTATTCTAGTATTCAGACCTTTATTTTTATTTTTTTATGATATTTTCAACTTTAGAGCATATATTAACTCATATATTGTTTTCGGTCGTATCAATTGTAATTTCAATTCATTTGATAACCTTACTAGTCAGTGAAATCGTAGGATTATATAATTCGTCCGAAAAGGGCATGATAATAACTTTTTTCTGTATAACGGGATTGTTAGTTACTCGTTGGATTTTTTCAAACCATTTACCATTTAGTGATTTATATGAATCATTAATCTTTCTTTCATGGGGTTTTTCCATTTTTCATATGATTCCACGTTTAAAAAAGCATAAAAACCATTTAAGTACAATAATTGCACCAAGTGTTATGTTTACCCAAGGTTTTGCTACTTCGGGTCTTTTAACCGAAATGCATCAATCCGCAATATTAGTACCTGCTCTACAATCCCATTGGTTAATGATGCACGTAAGTATGATGATATTGGGCTATGCAGCTCTTTTATGTGGATCATTATTATCAGTAGCTATTTTAGTCATTACATTTTGCGAAGTCCTACAAATTATTGGTAAAAGCAATAATTTATATCAAGGGGAAATCAACAAACCTCCAAATCCAGCTGGGCCTTCCACAAGTGATTGTGCATAACTAAGATTATAGAATTCCTTTGTTTGATAATTATAAAGATAACCTGCAGTGATGTCCCAAAACAATTTTAGCGATAATTAAATCCCCAATGTTCAGAATATGCAGATGACAAGCATTTAAAGTGGAATCTAGTTCTAGGGGATGTTTGGAATAACTTATAGAGCTTATTTGGGTTTTTGAGAAAAGCTTATGGCAATAAAATTATGAAAATAATTTAGAAAAGTAGCTTAGAATATTCTCATAAGCTCTTTTTAGATTATTACGATAAGCTTATTAGAGAAGCTTATGAGAATATGTTCTTTTTAGTCTATTTCAATAAACTTAATGAATAAATGCTTAACTAAGTTGTTTACCCAAACACGCAGCTATAAGATAATAGATAATTTTATACACTAGTTTATCCAGCAAACAGGCAATTACCTTGACCTGTAGAACTTACTAAACTATTAATTAAAATAGTGTCATATCCAAAAAATCTGTTTATCAATAGTTGCTGCCACCTGGAAATAAAAAAGATACTCAATTAGAATACAAGGTAAGACCTTAGAAACATTGAATACTATTATATAATATCTGAAATGATGGGACAAATTGCTTATCAGCAATAGAATTTACAACTCAGCAACAAACGTACATAAAAGTAGTTATTAATGAGGATATGATGGGGATTGCTTTTGTTTGCATTTAATTTGCATGAAAAGTACATTTTTATTGAGAGAGAAAAATCACTTCTCAAACATGGGCAACTGTTTGAATAAGATTTTCGAAAAAAATAATAATCACAATGTAAAACAATCAATTCTCTGGTTTAATCAGAAGCTGAAAGGAGTAGCTCCTTAAAAAATATAGTTTTCTGCTTTTCACCTTTTAAGGTAAAAATTGCCTTTTGTCTTGTACCCAAACACAAAATAGCTTTTCCATTCCATAAAAAAAATCTATCTTCATACTATTTTAAAAGCACTTCTTTTAAAAGCTTATAAAATGCATCTGTAACGTTTTGGACAAAAATCAGATCATAATGCCAACATAGTTACCTATTTCCAAAGCAGGAGTGCCGAGCTGATATGCTAATGTTCATAGTGAGTATATTATGATGAGACTTGGCACTTTCAGGTAACAAGAAATACCCCTACAGAAATATGTTTACATGATCAACAATAGAGAACTCTTCAATCAATGGAAGGATATACATTCAAACTAGTTTCGACAAACTGATGCTTTAGAAATGACCACTATCATGAATAAAGTTTAGACACTTAATTAATTTAAAATTGAATGATGAGTATATAAAGAAGAAGAATATACCTTTTCCTTAGTATAGAAATATGCTGGTTCAAACGCTTTGCATTTATTCTCAAGCCATTCCACTGAAATTGAAAACATAATAAACTAATGCACACACATAATAGAATGTCACAGATCGAAACAGAAGGGGGTAGGGGGAGAAACCTTGTACAAATTCATTTGGGAAAAGTCTGTAATGTGAAGTCTCAAAATTTGATTATCTAAAATAATGTGCAATTCATTAAGTTTCTAATTAGAAGAAAACAAGATTTCAAAAGATACTTTTATGTTTTCTAACTTTATATATAATAAATATATAAATGTATAAGAAACAAGTACGCATAGGCTCTGAAATCAGAAGAACATATATAATGCGGTTGACGCTATCAATAGTCGCTGCCAAAGTGAAGAATCTAGGATAGTGGCGAAAGCCCACGCTATACTTCCGAAACTGAATGTCGTTCTAAATAATCGGGGAAAAGAAGTAGCGCGTGCCGTCAACATTGCTTTGTACAATACAATGCGTGGGAAGGAAACATCGGTACACGTTTAGAGCAGTTCCGTAGGATCCGGCGCTACTTAGGGACCAGGAACTACTCTATTTGGAATCACTTTTTCAATGCACCGGTTTCCTTAGGCAATAGATCATATCGTGAACGGAAACCATAAAATAGACTAGTATAGTATGTATAAATATTTTTTTTCTACTATATATAACATTTGAATTTCTCTTCCATTCTATGTTTCCGAAACGGATCCAATCAAATATTTTACATTTTCTATGATCATCTCTATTTTAGATATTCTTGGAATCCTCCTTAATAGACGAAATATTCCTATTATGTCAATGCCAATAGAATCAATGTTATTAGCTGTGAATTCGATGGAAGGAATCCAATTTTAGATTATCCAACTTATATAGAAAATCAGCATTTGAATTTTACCAAGCAATAGAAAGCATAAGCACAGAAGCTCATTTACATTTAGATCCCTAAGATTTGAATTAATCAATGAAACCATAAGTTTGCAACTTGATCATCTATACTCTAAAGGTAACACCTATAATGCCACTTTCTCCACTTATTAAGAAATCCTGACACTTATTCAAAACCCAACTTTTACAATTTTCTAATAATATACAGTGACTAAAGAATCAACAAGAAACCCAACCTGCCTACTGACACCAGTTATTTTTCCTTCATACAAACGAAAAATAATTTGGACACAATTAAAAATATTTTAGTATATACAAGAGCCACTGCGACCACGTTATCATTTGAACTGAATTGAAGAAAATTCCATTTACCTGCATTAGAGTTAAGCTTGTCCAAATGAAGGATATGACACCATTTGCGAATATCAAGACCAGCAATACCCTGCACCTGAAAATTCAAAATTCAGCGGAAATCCAAGAAAGGGAATATCTATTCTACCAGTCTACTGCTTACCCATAGCTTCTGGAAACTTCCAATTATGTGCATCACGTGTCTCAAAATAAATGTAATCCGTTTATACCACTTTTTAACAGAGTGTGTAACAGCTGCTTTCGATGTCTCTTTGGCTGATAAAGTAAACTTATTTTGTGGCTCCTCTTTTTCAATTTTGATGACCGAATCTTTAACCATTGACATATAGTTTTGACCACCAGTTGAGGTTTCAGCTTGGTGTCCAAGGACCTCCTTATCAGGCTTCCAAAACTTGAACACCAATTTTCCTCTTCTAGCACTTGAGCCAATCCAATTCAACCAAAACTTTAAGGTTAAAAATGTCAATTCATCTCTATTTAGATCAGAAACCACTGTTTTATCTGACACTGTTTTTGGGTCAGGAACATCTATTTGGTTCGATTCAGTTTCATTCCATGACCACAAGCCGGCGCTAGTTATCTACAACAAAGATTTAAAAGAGTGTCATTTAAGCAACAATCTAAACATCCAAAGAAACCTGCAAAATGATCTCCTGAGCCCAAATGCTAGCTAAACCTTAAAGAAGTTTTTGGGGTTATACGAAGAATATTAGCTAATGGTCATTTCAACCTTTTCTCGGGACAAAGTGTAATGAATTTGAAAAAAAAAATGCCACAAATATTTTAAATTAATGAGTAACTGCAGTCTCAAATGTTACAGACATTATCTATTCACATAGTCTTGTGATTCATGGGGGAAAGCAGTTCAAAATTCAAATCACAAATTAGAATGTGCATTCAGAGAATGGAATCCAATAGGTACCTTAATTTGCATCACCTGTGCTCCTGTTTCCACAAATTCAGAGAGCTCACTTGAACACCCAGGCTTCGCATAGAGAGAAGATACACATATAAAAACATCGAACCAAATAACAAAATTAAATAAATCAAAACACTGAATCTAACACAATGCAGAAAACAGTAAACAATTCACGAACAGTTATTGCTATAGAGAGTGCAAGCATTCCAACTCTCCTCTTGTTTATTGGTCTAATTTATCATACATTAATAAACCAAAATTTCTAAAAGACTGGAATTAAAAATAAAAAAGAACCAACTTTGGTAAAGCTCATTTGTCTTTACGCTCTTTCCGCAGCAAAACCCTTCATGAATAAGCTGGCACTGCCTAGGGCCGGCCGAGCACTATCGCGGCCTTCGGCAAAAGTTGAAACCTAGTTCTCCTATCTAAAAGCTGAACACCATTTGATATTTAAGACTAGGTGTGTGTTTGGTTCCACTTCTGGAGACCCCAGAAGTGCTTCTGCATTTGTCAAACGTGATTCTGGTAGGTGTTTGGTTACACGTTCGTGGAATCAATCTTGCATCTAGAATTGATTCTATCAGAAGCAGCTTGGAGTAGCTTCTGCTTTTGGAATAAAAAATTACACTAAGTTTTACATCAAACTTGCTTTCAAAATAAAAACATTCAAACATAAATCACTTTACTTCAAACTCAATTGTATTGAAATCAATTCTACAAAATCAATTACATCCAAAATCAAGTTTGTCAAACGCTCATCCAAACACACTAAATATCTATTGTTTTCCAGGAAAAAATCAGGGCAATCCGATGCTATAAAGCTTCACCTATACGCGGGGCTCAGAATAGGCTGGCCCCGCTATGTGTTTCTATATTAAGCACTGGCAGCCTTACCTACATATACCAGAGCCTGATTCCACAGCCTGATCCTGTGACCTCCAGGTCACATGAAAGGCAACTCCAACTGTTATGCCAAGATTCTCCCTCTAACTATTATATAAAACTAGACCTAATATTTATCTTAAAAGACCTAAATTTGGGGCATTCATGCAGACCCAGAAAAATAAAAAAGGTTTGTTTCAACATCATTGTATCTATAAGAAGTTAAGAGCCAATAAAAATCAAGATATAAGTTTAAATTTGAGGGAATTCACTTCAAGGCTCAAGTGAACAAACAGTGATTAAAATTGAAAATGAGAAAAGAGGAACCTGCTGAACATAATTGGCGTGCATAAGAAGGAGGATAGAGAAGAGGGTGATGGCTATGAAGAGGAACAGATACTCCAAAGCAACACTGAATTTGGGCTTCAACATCTGAGAAAACCGCTCCTGCACGCGTAGATAGGTCTGCTCAGGATCCATGGGGGATCTATGCGAGAAAGTGATGGGGGAATGGTGGCTTTACTCAACAGTGCTTTTGTCATTATATCCTACAACTACAGCTTTTGGGGAAGGATACAACCTTCTTTCCTAATTTCGAATAAAATTGTAATCCATCCACAAATTAAATTACATTCCCTCTTCGACGAGGAAATACATTGTTGGGATGGGTTCCGCGCCTTAAAACGTGACACTCACGAAAGTAACGGTACAAAAGAGTTCTGTTATTTAACACGATTTATTTATGTATATGTCACTCTCTATCTCTCGCTTATCATCATATTTATATACACGTATCTGAAAAATATATCCAAAACATACAATACATTTATCTAAAAGATACATCCAAAACATACAGAACACCGTATGATATCCCCGATTTTGTGCTAAAAAAACATTTGAACACAAAATAGATGTCTGACATAATAGATTTAAACTAATTTTTATCGGACCCAATATCAAGTAAGAGAGAAAGCCATATGGTGTTAGGGAAAAGAGGTTTTGAACTCGTGTTTAAAAATCATTTCAAGCAAATAATATTTTTTATTGAGTATAATTTTGATGTTTATAAACTGTGTCATTTGATTTTTAAATAATAAAAATGATATTAGTATACCTAAATTTCAAACACACGTGACAGTTGATTAACGATTGTTCAAAATCTTGGTATGATTAATGACATATTGAGTTTGGATAATAGGTGCATCAAGATTGGGTAACTTATTAATCATATGTTTATGTGGATTTTTGGTATTGGCCAAATTCCGACAAATTCAAATAATTGAGATTAAGTGATTGTAGGATTCTCGAGTTGCGTGATAATCTCGTCAAAGTGGTTCTGAAATATTGTCTACTAAAATACAAATCTCACATAAATCAAAATGCGAGTATAATGGCAAAGACTTTTGTCTACTAAAATGTAAAGTTGTCAAAAATTACTTAGACAAAAGTAATAGTGAAAAATAGAAGTAAAGATGACCATCAAATTAGTGCAAATTCAACATATAAAAGGAAAGATTATGACAATATAAGTTTACATCAACTAATAATGAAAGGAATAAGCCAATAGCGGATGGCACATTCGGTCAAGCTTTCCGCTCATACTAGCTGTGACTTGGGTTCGATTACTAGATTTCTCCTGTTGGTAGGTATATGTAAATTCCAAAAAAAATCATCACTAAGATTGGTGGTATTACTGGCCTTGCAATAGGGCATGCCTCCCCCAATATGAACTTTAGCTTATTATAATGAAAGGAATAAAAAAGATGTAAAACCAGGTTAAAATGGATATAATTAAAAGGCTTTTGTCAACTAAAGTATAAAGCAGGGGAAAAAAAAGACTTGGTAATTTGCAGTTTTCAAAGAGTTTTAAGTACAAAATTTAAGAGATTGACGTAAATTTGGATCGTAAATACAAGATTGTAAATGGAAGTTTACACATAAAGTAATACAACTAAGAAAGTAAAAGTATTAATAAAAAAAAAACTAAAAGAGAAATTGCCATTACGATTTAATGGTAGAAAAATAAGGAATAATAACGAAACCAGTGCAAGAACATGATGACCATAATCTCTCACACAGATAAAGGATCGTAAGAACACAAGAAAAATACACTACAGAAAAATAATAGAGAACACAAGAATTTAACGTGGTTCGGCACCTCTTGCCTACGTCCACGGAAACACTCCAATAAAGTTTATTCACTATCTCAAATATGTGATTACAATATTTGTAACCCACCCCACTTTTTGTATCACTCTACAAACTCAAGTACCACACTCAAGTTACAAGAAATGATAACACTCACTCACACAAGAGACTTTCTCTACAAGTGATCACTCACACACTTGCTCTCTCTTGCTTTGGTTGGGATGATTCTACTCTTCCTCACATGACCCATTTATATAGTAAAGGGACATGGCTTCCATTCATGAATGTGACTAGTGGACATTAATTGTCTCACCTTCCCAACTAATATCTCTTTATGATATGACTCCAAGAGTCAAGTGTTTCACCTTCCCAACTAATCTCTCTTTATGATATGACTCCAAGAGTCAAGTGTTTCACCTTCCCAACTAATCTCTTAAAATCCCACTCACTTGTATTTATTTGGAAATTTAATTGCTTTTCCAACAGTTGGGACAATGAGATAAGCTTGAATTGATGAATAGAAATTGTACTTAAATTGATAGGATGGAAGGAGTACTTGATTTCAATTCGTCAATCTGCCGTGTGATCAAGATATGTACGACGTTTCTCAAGTAACCAACCTTTATTAAATTGTGCAAACTATTATATATAGGCAAAATAAAATAACTTCCTAATTGTAAATTCCATATCTACTTTCTAACACGTATATGGCAGTTGTGTCATATTTAAATTTTAACTATTTGATAAACAACCTTATATAACTGCCTAACTTCTAATTTCCTCATGTCAACTTGCATGTCCATAATTGCTTCCTATTTGACAACGAGGAATTTTTGTTGAATCCATGTGTTCGGACGTGAACAATAATCTGAGAAGAGGGAACACGAACAATGATCCGAGAAGAGGAAATATGGTTTTTTGTGGATATAGTTTGACAGGATAGGTGTATTCTGCTCCTACGTATCTTGAGTGGGAATCAAAGCAAACATAGTTTTAAAACAATGCCGAGGTATTACCTGGCTTTTAGTGTGTGTATGAAGAAGATGATCACATCTGAAGGCCAGGCATAGTTTATATAGAGCCAGTGGCCTAGTTTATATAGAGCCGGTGTGGTATTATGGGTATCATTATTGTCGGTGGTTACAAAACCGTTGCAAGATAACCGACCTTGATTTCCGTTGTCTTGCCGACTAACCTGGAATGATCCTGGTCCATCAGATTCCGACTTATTCTTGGGTCGAGGTCCGATCCATATAGGAACAGTAAGTCCCCCCAAGCTTTGTGTTGAGGATCAGCGAGGAAGCTTTAAAAAAGATATCTCAGTGCACTAGTGCACAAAAGGGATTCCACGTCGGTTATTTTTGGCTTTCTACATCGGTTTTGAAACTGATGTGGAAACGACCGATGTGGTTTATTGCCACTTTACACATCGGTTTTAAAACCGATGTGTAAAGTATATTTTAAACATCGGTTTTATTCTAACCGATGTGTAAAATTAATTTAGCAATTGATAAGCAGTTGGAAATTTAACTTTCTACATCGGTTTTTGTTAAAACCGATGTGTAAAATTGACTTTCTACATCGGTTTTCCAAAGAACCGATGTGTAAAGTTAAATTTACACATCGGTTTTATGTAAAACCGATGTAGAAAGTCAAGTTTACACATCGGTTATTTAGAACCGATGTGTAAAATCTCTTTTTTTTTTAATCAATTATTTACATTTCAATCATTCCTGCTTTCACTAATGCAGATCAATAAACAAACCAGCGAAGACATTCGATCAAACAAGAAACAACAACAGAACACCAAACCAGTTTTGACACAATCATTCAAAAGCAAAACATACTTCATTCAATTTTCTTAGCACAACCAATTAGCTCTTACACATATGGTTAAAAATACCGACATTTCATCAAATGACTAGTGCGCACAGAATCTGAATTCAGTGGGCGGCGGGCCTAATTAATTTCGAATGAATGAAAACAACACTTTATCAAAGCTACATCAAAACACGAGAGAAGAAGAATTGAACCGGACACGAGCACTAATACATATCATCAGTCAAAGGTACGTACACTATAGCTAGTATATGATAAGTTTTTAAACTAACTACATATATACAAACTATGGGTGGTACATTTCAAGAAAGAAAGTTGCCCAACGCCTCTTTATGATGTTGATGTCAGAACCAGACAATGGAGATGGATTGTTGAATATCTGCAAGTTTAATTGGACAAAAGATTATATCTTTTAAGTAATAAACTAACATAAAACATATAACGAATCTATACTATTACTTCTAATTGTGTCAATTAACATTTACCTCACTCCATCTTTCAGTGATCCCGGAGGAGATAATTTCCAACATCCACTGCATCACATAGTAGCCACATTCCCATGACCCACGTTGTATACGTGACTACGTACAAATGAAACCCAATTAGAATATGAGGAATTAAATAAAATAGAAATCAATTATTGTACCCACTGCATTTGATGCATTTGAACTAATAAATATCTTACGCTGGGAATAATCCATCTGATAGCCCGAGTACGCCTTTCACCACGCTGCATGTGGGATGCATTAATAGACCTATCATGACAAAAACATTAATTAAAGTATATATAATAGATTTTAGATAATTAAAACACCTCAGCTTCTAGTCGTCTCTCATTCAAACAGTGAACACAAGGACAATAAAACCTTCCGTTACCACTATCAGGAGCATTTGTTTTTGCAAACTGTAGAAAATCTTCCACTCCATTCTCATACTCATCACTTGTCCGTCTAGCATTCATCCAACCGCGATCCATGACTAAACCAATACCTTCGTACTTAGTCCAACATATTCATCGACCACTTCTTATGACAGGGTATGGCCCTATCCCATTCGAGAAGAAACTTTTTCAACATTCGGTTAACAGTTAGTCCTTAACTCTCATGCTCATACTCGACAAAATTTCGGCAGCATTTCCCGCGGTCTCCGACGTACACTACTTGAACGCGATGACATCCACCACGATAAAGTATGCACCCGGAGAACGAAAGGAAATGTATCAATCCGAACTTTCATCAAGTATATAACATTAGAACCAATGAATAACTATTTTAACTGAATTAAGAAAAAGTTTTTTCCCAAACTGTCCAACTTTGGACAATTCAAGATCCAACACAATGAGCGGTACATTAAGCACGTACACGTACGCTCATTAGTATTGCATCTCAAACGGGAAACTAAGGCTTTACTATTATGTAGCTTGCATGAAGATGGGGCTTGAAAAGTGAAGAAAATTAGCCAAACAGAGCCCTTCACGGCCTAGCCTTGAAAGCCATCACGGCCGTGATCGAGTATAGCTTAAAAGAAAGAATGGAAAAGTCGAACTGGTCACGGCCATCCCGTGATGCCCATCACGGCCGTGACATGTCACCTGTACCGCACCCACCCACGCAGAACCGATCACGGCCTAGCCGTGATGGTGGTCACACGGCCGTGACAGCACCAACCAGTGAAGCAACCTCCAAAGCAGAACCTATCACACCGCTGGCCGTGATGGCCATCACGGCCGTGACATGCCAACCGAACCAGCACCTCACATCGGAACCGATCACGGCCAGCCGTGATGGTGGTCACGCCGTGACAGACAACCCGATAATGTAACCTCCAAGGCAGAACCCGTCACGGCCGGCCGTGATGGCCATCACGGCCGTGACATGCCAATCGAACTAGACCCTCACAGCAGTAATCGATCACGGCCTAGCCGTGATGGTGGTCACGACCATGACAAAACAACCAAGAAAGGGAAAAAGGGAAAAAGGACACGGGAACTCCAAATGGTGTCTTTCTAAGACCTTCCCTATCTATATCTTCCCCAAGACCCAAAGAAGAAAACCTTCACAAGATCTTCAAAAGAAGCTCTATCCCTTTCTTCCGGAAACCCCACATCACCACAACCATATCATACATTAGGAGACATAGATAGAACTATAAACAAAAAAGTAAAAGAAAAATACCTTTCACGCCTTGAGAGACGAGAGATGGGAGGGAGAAGCGAAGCGGAAGCGGAGGCGAAGCGGAGGCCGCGGCGTTAGCGAGAGGAGATGAGTACCGTGCAATGCTTTGGTAGAAAAAAAAAACGAAACAACATAACGGTGAATGAACAACAACAACAAACTGAACAAAGTGAATCCATTACCCATACACATCGTTGAATGAACCACAACAACAAACTGAACAAAGTGAATACTGGAGAATGAAGCAAGGTGAAGGGAAAGTGAAGCAAAGTAAAATGGAGGAAGCACTCACCAGAGAATGAAGCAATGGCGGCAAGCGGACAGAGCGAGGTGAGGGCGAGCATCCAAACGCAAAGGTAAAGCACAAGGTGAGGAATGAACTGAGCAAAGGGTGTTTTCTGTTTTAGGGTTCAGCAAAACTCGAAACTGAAGAATGGAGGGATAGCGCGCGGAACAGAATAAAAATTGGCAGTATTACACATCGGTTATGCCATAAACCGATGTGGTTAACCATATTATACACATCGGTTATCCTGAAACCGATGTGTAAACCTTAAACTTTTAATTCCCAATTTTTTTTTAAAATTTTATACATCGGTTATTTAAAACCGATGTGTAAAAGTAAAATTTTAATTTCTATTTTTTTTTATTTATAATTTTATACATCGGTTAAATAAAAACCGATGTGGTTACTCACCATTTTACACATCGGTTCAAAAAGAACCGATGTTGAATGTTAAAAATTCCGAGTTTTAATTTTTTTTATTTTAATTTTACACATCGGTTATAAATAACCGATGTGGAAAAGTTTTACACATCGGTTATTCTCTAAACCGATGTGTAATACTTTCGTTTTAATTTCAAAAATGCCACCGCCTCGTTTTACACATCGGTTTCTACTAAACCGATGTGTAAACTCCGATGCAGAATCCCTTTTCTGCACTAGTGGTGGTTAACTCGAAATCTAGATTTAACAATAGGTGGAGCGAGCATTAGTCAACCCGAGCTGTGGTGATAGGACCAAAGTGACCTTGTTCTTCTCGTTCTTTTGAAGGTTATTTTATAACGACATTAGTCTTGTTTTCAAAATGACATTGGCATAGCCTGTACTCTTAATTTTTGAAGGACTATGTATTGTTGGCCTTTAAGCATTTTGTATCTAATTTTGAGTATACTCAAGCGAATGAGCTCTTTGTGCCTAACGACTCTTAGCGTCAATCTTTTTTGTCGAATTTATTGTATGAAACCATGACATGGTTGGATGTAATGTGAATTACAGGGTATCCCCAGATATCTTTTGGTTTTCGTAAATCATGTCGAGATGTCCTCAGACATTGTTGGCTTTTTGTTGCTTGGGTTGAATCCGTCGCATTGATTGTGAGAATAAAGTATGCTTGATAAAGTGTCGATCTGACCTCGAACATTGTTGGTTATATCTTCTTACTTTCGCGGTTTCAAGCTTATCAGCATATTAGGTTGAGATGTGCTTGGTATGTTTCGCTTGATTCTTTCCAAGCTCTATTTGGGTTACTAAGGCGTTGGACAAGGTATTGCTAGGCAGTTTTTAATCTGCAGGGTCAAGCCTTACCTGGTTCTCTGGCTTATATGATCGAGCATTTTGCGAATATATTTATTTCTGTAGAACCAAGTTTTACCTGGGATCTAGCATCTCATTGGCGAGCTTTGCTCTATTTTGCCCAGCATTGCTAGAATTTGCAGAACCAAGTTTTACTTGGGATTCTGGCTTGTCTTGGCGAGCTTTGCTCTATTTTTCCGAGCATTACTCGGAAATTATGATGATTGCAGAACCAAGTTTTACTCGGAATTCTGGCTTATGACTGAACATTGCTCATGCTGCCCTTTGGCTAAACATTATCCTTTAGATCTTTGAGTTTACCAAGGACTTACAAATTTGTGCAGAGTCAAGCTTTGCTTGGATCTCTGGCTTTCCCTTTGACGACCATTGCTAGGATTTTTGCAGAGTCAAGCTTGCTTGGATCTCTGGCTTTCTGCTTGGCGAGCATTGCTCGAATTTTGCAGAGTGAAGCCCCCCAAGCTTTGAGTTGTAAGTAAGGTTTTCAAAATCGGATCGGTCATCGAATCGGTGAAGTCACTGGTTCAAGGTTCAACCGTGATTAAACCATGATTGAACCGATATTAATTAAATAATAATTTTTTTAATTTTTTAATATATATATATATATATTTTAAAAAAAAGTAACATGATATTCAAAACTCCATAACATTAAAAGCTAAATTTCACTTAAAGATATATATTAAAAATTTAAAACCAATTGATATATATACCTACTATCATGAACGAAAGATACGCAGCGGAAAAATAGGTTTTTTCTCTCTGACCCAGAGAGTCTGTTTTCGTTCTTGTTTCTACTCTAATCGCGCTCAACATGGAAGGGCTGTCGCTGGGTGGTGATGACGAGGAGGGAGGTGTTTTTGTTAGGGAAGAAGGCACGAGGCAAGAAGTTCCGGTGGCTGATGAGGTAAACCTAGACCTGTGTCTTATCGGGCGCTTCCTTACCGACCGCAAGATCAAACTGAGTGTGATGGAGGGTGTTTGGAGGCCGGGCAAGGGTGTAACAATCACGGAGACTGAGAAGGGTCTCTATCTGTTCCAATTCTATCATCATTTGGATATGGATATAGTGTTTAACGGTGGCCCGTGGAGCTTTGATAACCAGTTACTGGTGTTGGGTAGGGTGCAACTGGGAGCAGTTTTGTGACATGAGGTTGGTAGCAGAGAATAGGAGAGGGATGAGCAGCGGCTACCTGTGGACCCATGGCGCAGATTTCTCCACAAATTACGGAGGTAGACATGATTTTGGCGAGCAGGATATATGGACAGGGAGGGAATCTGGGGATGCCTATCAGGATGGAGAGCCTATTAAATCAAATTCTAATTTGAATATCCATAGTTATGTTCATGGATCTGGTTCAGGGAGTGGAATCAGGAATGATATGGAGAGAGAAAATGCTGTTATTTTTGCTGGAGGGGGACGTGGAATTTGGAGAGAGAAATTGCAAGAGTAAATGCTGGAGGAGGGCGTGGAAATAGTAGTGATATGGAGAGAGAATTTGTTAACGTAAATGCTGGGAGTGGGAGTGATACCGTGCAAGTACAGCAAGGGGCGTTCACTCTCAACTCAACCCCCTGGACGTGACTTATATGCATGAGAACGAGCTCTACGAGGACGTGCATGCTCTTATTAAGCGGAAGAGGGAAATTGTTCTAAGTTCTTCAATTTCTGGTGGTGCCAATATGGAACAGTCTGTTAATATTTTAGGTACAGCAAGTCCAAATACTTGATAAATAAGCGTGTCTAAATATTTAAGTAGACGAAACTCTAAATATTTGCTAGATGAATACCTAAATAACTTTAGGTACAGCAAGTCCAAAAACTTGATAAATAAGCACGTCTATCTTGCCACGTAAGCAGACGGAAGTAAATAGTTGAAGTAAATGAACTGAAAAAAAATAAAGTAATTTAGTAGACGAGCTCTAACCGCCACGTCACCAGACAGAGATCTTTATAACTCATTAAGGTATAGCAAGTCCGAAGACTTGATAAACAAGAGGATATGTCACGTCATCAGACGAGCAAAGTAAAATATTGAACAGACTTAGTCTCTCATATAACTAAGTAGATAGAGTTTCTTTTCAGACGAGCTCCATCTTAGAATGAATTAAATGCAATCCCGATCTCTTGAATTTATTTCAAATGATTGATATTTATTTTAACAGAATATTTGTTGTTCACATTTGTTTTATCTGTTTCAAGGAATGCAAAAAGCAGAATCGTACAATAAGGAACCTCCAATTTCATGCTACCTCGATAACCAAGAGTACTATTCAAATATTGCCGCAATCAAGCTATCAGTCACAACCTACAAGTGAAGAAGATGCCACTATAAATAAAAGACCTCAGATACTGAAGAAAAATAACTCTGGACTACACAACTTTACGAGCTCAACTTTTACTCATACTCATATTTATTTAGAGAGCAAGAGTCATTATTTCTTAGTTTGAGTATTGTGAAAATATTCATCTGATCTTAAACTGTCATATTCTTACACAACTTTACGAGCTCAACTTTTACTCAGTCATATTCTCACACATAGTGAGTTAAGAAGATCAAACATTATATCTCTTTGTTAGAGTTAGAGCCTGAAGAGGCTTGGTATTAAAGAAATACTTGTAGCCTGGAGAGGTGTTGAATACTTGGTTGTAATCTATTTGGAGAAATAGTGGATAAATCCTTCAAATCGAATGGACTGGACGTAGCTCTTGGTTGGAAGAGAGTGAACCATGATAAAATCTCTTGTGTGAATCTTTTATCCCTAAACTCTTCAGTTTTATTTGCTTATACTAACCGTGTGGTTTTGATATTGCTTTTGTTAAAGTCTTTTAGAAAAAGGATCTTTCTCTTTGTGCTTGCTTTTGTTTCTAATCTCCTTGAGTGCAAAAATTGTTTTAAAGGTTGTTTTCGAAAATTATTAACAAACACAATTCAATCCCCCTTCTTGTGTTTGCCTGTGTCAACTTCAGTTGGTATCAGAGCTCAGCCTCAAAAGGGTTGAGCATCTAACAAGTGCTGAGGGAGTACGATCCAACAACCATTGATGCAGAAGGACAAGCTATCAACAGACCTCCTCTCTTTGATGGAACAGATTATGACTACTGGAAGAAGAGAATAATGGCCTTCTTAGATGCACAGAATGTAGATATTTGGGAGCTGATTGAAACCGGCTACACTGAACCAAGAAATGAAGCTGGAGCTGCTGTTCCTAGAGCCCTATGGACTCAAGAGTAGAAAAACCAACATCAACTGAATTTGAAGGCTAAGCACTATCTCATGTGTTCTATAACCAGATCTGAACATGATAAAATTCACAGCTGCAATACTGCTAAAGAAATCCGGGATACTCTTACTCTAGCTCATGAGGGTTTCTCGTAAGTTAAGGAATCCAAGATCAGCATGCTGGTTCATCAGTATGAGCTGTTCAAGATGGATGAATATGAAACAATAAACCAAATGTTTGGAAGATTTCAAACCATCACCAACAGTCTCAGATCTCTTGGAAAAATTTATGAAAATAGAGATCATGTCAGAAAAATCCTGAGAAGTCTATCCAAGCAACGGAGACCCAAAGTAACTGCTATTCAGGAAGCCAAAAACCTGAATACACTCTCTCTGGAAGAGCTTCTTGGATCTCTCATGGTTCATGAACTTGAACATAATGAAGAAGAAAATTCCAGGAAAGGAAAATCTATTGCCCTAAAGGTAAGGAAAGCAAGTTCATGATCAAAAGTTCTCAAAGCTGCTAAGTCATCCGATGAGTCCGAATCTTCTAATGATAATAAAGAATCAGATGAGGATGAATTATCCTTTATCTCTAGGAAGATTCAACATATGAAGGAAGCAACTCAACAAAAAATTTTCCAGAAGTCAGACTACAAGGAAAAAGGTCCACCCTTGTGCTTTGAATGCAAGAAACCTGGTCACTTCAAAGCTGACTGCCCTAAGTTAAAAGATAAAAAGAAATTCTTCAAAAAGAAAAAAGGCTTAATGGCTACATGGGAGGATCTTGATCTGTCTTCTCCAGATGAAGAAAATGAAGCAGAGGAAGAAGCAAATACCTATCGCATGGCAGACACTGCATCAGAATGTGAATACACTGATGCTAAGGTAATGGACTCTGACCCGTCTACTCTTCAAAATGCTTTTGATGAATTGTTGCATGAATCGTCAATACTATCACGAGAATATAAGAGTCTCAAAAAGAAGTTTTCTAAACTAACTAGAGAATATGCACTACAAAAAAAAAGAACTGTTTAGCGACCGGCATATTCGGTCACTAAACTTTCTAATTCGTCGCTATTTAAGTTAGCGACCGATTCATGGTGGTGACCGATAACCTGGTCGCTAAGCTTTTAGAGACCGAAATAATAATTCTGTCGCTAAATGGCGACCGTAATTTCGGTCGCTAAATAATAAAAAACGGTCGCCAACTGTTGGTCGCATTGTTTAGGTAATCGGTCGCTAGTTCGGTCGCCAATGTTGATTACTGTTAACCTATATTAGCGACGGATTTTTGGTCGCTAGACCACAATCTGTTAATGGTAACTAATGTTTAGCGACCGAATTATTGGTTTCTAATTCGGTCTCTAAACTGGTTTTTATTAAAAAAAAATTAAATTTAAATTTTAAAATAATAATTTTTTTCTGTTTTTCTTTAAAGTTTAGCAAAAATACTAATAAAACACACCAAATTACCAATGAAATATACAATCATAAGAAATAATGAATATATATAAAAAATAATAATCCAAAGTGTCGTACAAGAATCGTTTAAAGTCAAAAATATGGAAAAAAAAATTCAGTCATGATGAGGGGGAGGTGGAGGAATCCAATCATCCCCAGCGTCCGTACCACCGACGTCTGCTATCTGATCGTCCTCTCGAAAGAGCAGACATCGATGAGTGGCGGCGAATCGAGGAGCGGCGGCAGAGGCGACACAACCGTCAAAGCATCACCCTGAGCAACTGGAGTCTGGATCCTCGTCTGCTCCAACACCAGCCGCAGTGTCTGGCCCTGCTCGATGCTCGTCTGCATCAACTGCTGGTGTGCCTGAGTCAATTGTGCTATCTGGTTCGCCATCTACTGCTTTCTCTCGCTCTTCTCCTGAAGCTCCGCATTCAGCTGCGTGATGGTTTCCTGCATTTGGTTGAACTGCTCCTGAGGGACGGTATCAGCGTAGGAAGGAGCAAGCGTGCCGGATGATGAAGCGATAAACTCGTCTCCCAGGTGTCCGAGGCCATACACGAGCCCCTTCTATTGGGAATTTGCGTATAAAACAAAATAACACAGCGAAAAAAATTCCCATCGAAGGATCCTTGCGAATGGTCATGATTCATGGTTAGAAGATTTACCTCTTGAAGCGATGAGAATTGATTGAAATCGTCTATCACGAACACCGCACGAACGGTGTCTCTAAGGTATCCACACGAGCAGATCCCGTGAACGTCCAACGTCACGAACACGAAGCGTCTCTGCCTCACAGTGCTAGCTTCGAAAACCGAGACCTGCTGCTCACTGTCACTCTCTATGTGCGGCTAGGGTAAAAAAACGTGTAGGCACAATAGCTTAAGTGGTCTACTTATAGTAGCACCTCCTTAAGTGAGTTAGTGAGCAGCGTTTGACCTAAGACCCATGTACTATGTGCTAGGCCCAATAGAAGAGTCCAACTCTCCTTTTAATGCTTCTTTTGATCCGCCCTTATGTGTGTGACCCTATAGGTTCCCAAAACGTTAGTAGTAATATTAAATCCCATTTAATATTACAAAGCGATGAGCTGTATCTAGCAATACATCACTGCCACCTAAGTAGTGAGAAAGTCAGTGATTTGACGAAACCTTTCTGTGACAAATATTCATGTGCATTACTATCCCTTTGTCCATATATCTATATTGAACACAAGACATAGAATGTGTCACCCTTGTATGGTTCAATATCATGTTCCCTGATACCCGAGTAGACTTAACAACAAATGAGGTCAATATCTCATATTGACTCATTTCAAAGACGGCCATGCATTTTACAGTCTCACTCTATCGGGGCCCCCACGATATTACTTCTGTTATGTAGGAGGGACAAATTCAATCTAGGTCACTCACATCCCTCCGCATGGCTCGTTGTATGCCCAATGTCCGTCTTTATAATCATACTATTACAGATGAAGTTTGACGATATTAAAGCACCACGACTCCTCATGTAGGGATCGTAGCGATTTCAGGTCGAAGGATTGCATACACCATTGTCACTATGAGAACTACTTATGACACTCACATAACGCTCCATGTAGTGTTCTCATGGTGGGTCAATCCAGTACATCATTAATCAAATGTGTACCTATGTGGCGACTCGATATCTCATATCCATGACCCATGAGATATGGTCATCAGTCTGCACACATAATAGTCTCAATGTATTATTATTGTCCTTATTAATAAAATACTTGACTACGGATATTTAAGAATAGTATTTCATTGTTCAATAGTGTCTCACGATCAAGTCATGTACTTGATATTCTATTAAACTGAAATTTCTATTCTAAGGACTTTATTATGTTTAAACAAGTAACACAATAAACTGGAATGCCTCATATCATATATATATAATGGCAAGATACAAATGTAAGTCTAAGAAACACACTGGCCTCTAGGGCTTACACCAACAATCTCCCACTAGCACTAGAGCCAATCAGGCATAAATCTAATGCCCATCGATCTAGTGTGATCTTCGTGCTTCTGTTGAGCAAGAGGTTTCGTAAGTGGGTCAGCAACGTTATCAAGTGTTGGTACTCTGCATATTTTCACATCTCCTCTATCGATAATCTCTCGAATGAGATGGAAGCGCCTAAGTATATGTTTGGATCGCTGATGAGATCTAGGTTCCTTAGCTTGTGCAATGGCCCCATTGTTATCACAATAGAGATCAATGGGGTCCACAATACTAGGAATTGTACCAAGCTCAGCAATGAACTTCCTGATCCAAACAGCCTCCTTTGCTGCATTGGAGGCGGCAATATACTCAGCCTCTGTAGTAGAATCGGCGACTGTCTCTTGCTTTGAACTCTTCCAGCTCACCGCCCCGCCATTCAGGCAGAACACATAACCAGATTGCGATCTGGAATCATCCTTATCGATTTGGAAGCTAGCATCGGTGTAACCTTTTACAGCAAGCTCTTCCTCGCCTCCATATACCAAGAACGAATCCATAGTTCTTCTCAAGTACTTAAGGATGTTCTTGACAGTAGACCAGTGACTTTCACCGGATCGATCGGTACTGTTCGTTATGCTTAAAGCATACGATACATCTGGTCGAGTACATAACATGGCATACATGATAGATCCAATTGCGGATGCATATGGAATCTTACTCATGCGATCCCTTTCTTCTTGAGTGGAAGGGGATTGTGCCTTTGATAGGCATATACCATGTGACATAGGCAAGAGTCCTTTCTTGGATTCATGCATGTTAAAGCATCTCAACACTTTGTCTGTGTATGTACTCTGACTTAGGCCAAGCAATTTCAGCGATCTATCCCTATAAATCCTGATTCCCAATACATAGGTAGCTTCACCCAAATATTTCATAGAGAAGCAATTCCCTAACCATGTCTTTACATTTTGTAGTGTAGGGATGTCATTTTCAATGAGTAATATGTCATCTACATATAACACCAGAAAAACAACAATGCTCCCACTAACCTTCTTGTAGACACAAGGTTCATCTTCATTTTTGATGAATCCGTACTGTCTTGCAGCATCATCAAAATGAAGGTTCCAACTTCTGGAAGCTTGCTTCAATCCATAGATTGATCGCTGCAATTTACATACCTTTCCGACATCCTCTGAAATGCCAAAGCCTCCAGGTTGTGTCATGTACACATCCTCAAGTAGCTTTCCATTAAGGAAAGCAGTTTTGACATCCATCTGCCATAACTCATAATCATGGTACGCGGCGATAGCAAGTAAGATCCGGACGGATTTAAGCATCACAACAGGCGAAAAGGTCTCATCATAGTCGACACCATGAATTTGCTTGAAACCCTTAGTGACCAATCGCGCCTTAAAGGTGTGTATCTTACCATCCATGTCAGTTTTCTTTTTGAAAACCCACTTGCACCCTATGGGTTTCACCCCTTCAGGTGGCTCTACCAAGGTCCATACCTGGTTGGTGTACATGGAATTCATCTCAGATTTCATGGCCTCAAGCCACTTCTCAGATTCTGGGCCAGTGATGGCCTCCTGGTAAGTCACAGGCTCATCTTGATCAATGAGCAATACATCACCTTGTGGAGTCATGAGAAATCCATATCTCTCAGGCTGGTGACGTATCCTGTTAGACTTACGCTAGTCTTGTGCTACTGGAGCAGGCTGTTCCTCCACAGCATTTTGTGAAGGTTGCTCATGTTCCACCAATGGTAGGTCACTACTCTGTGATTCTTGAATTTCTTCAAGTTCTATATTCCTCCCACTGGTTCCTATGGAGATAAACTCCTTTTCTAGGAATACACCAGTCCGTGCGACAAACACCTTGCCTTCGAAAGGATTATAGAAATAGTACCCCTTGGTTTCTTTGGGATACCTTACAGAGAAGCATTTATCAGATTTGGGATCAAGCTTATTAGAAACTTGACGTTTTACATATGCTTCACAACCCCAAATCTTCATAAAAGACATGCTGGGTCGTCTACCAGTCCATATCCCATATGGTGTCTTTTCTACTGCTTTGGATGGAACACGGTTAAGTGTAAAAGCTGCTGTTAATAGAGCATGTCCCCAGAAAGATTTTGGAAGGTTTGCATGACTCATCATAGACCGAACCATGTCCAACAAGGTTCGATTTCTCCTCTCAGAAACACCATTCCATTGTGATGTTCCAGGTGGAGTGAGTTGAGATAAAATTTCACACTCTCTCAGATGATCATCAAACTCTAGGCTCAAATATTCACCACCTCGATCTGATCGAAGAATTTTAATATTTTTACCAAGTTGGTTTTGTACCTCATTTTTGAATTCCTTGAACTTTTCAAAGGATTCCGATTTATGTTTCATAAGATACACAAATCCATATCTACTGAAATCATCAGTGAATGTGATGAAGTATTGAAAACCACCTCTAGCTAATGTGTTTAGGGGTCCGCATACATCGCTATGTATAAGACCCAAAAGATCGTTAGCTCTTTCACCTTTTCTGGTGAATGGAGCTTTAGTCAACTTTCCCAATAAACAAGACTCACATATCTCATATGATTCATAATCAGATGAGTCCAAGAGTCCATCTTTATGGAGCTTCGAAATGCGCTTCTCATTTATATGGCCTAAACGACAATGCCAAAGATAAGACGGGTTCAACTCATTTGGTTTGAACCTCTTAGTATTTATGTTATAGATGGGCATTTCAAGATCAAGGACATAAAGCCCATTACTCATGTGTGCACTAGCATAGAAAATATCATCCAAATAAATAGAACAACTTTTGTTCATTATTATAAAATAAAAACCAATCTTGTCTAAACAAGAAACGGAAATGATATTCCTGCTAATTGCATGCACAAAATAACAGTTCTCTAACTGAATAGTAAGCCAAGTGGGCAAAGTCAATACATAAGTCCCTATAGCTAAAGCAGCAACCTTTGCTCCATTTCCAACTCGTAGGTCGACTTCGCCCTTTTCCAATGGTCTACTCCTGTTTAGATCCTGCACATTTGTACAAATGTGAGAACCACATCCAGTATCTAATACCCATGATGCAGAAGTAGATAAATTGACTTCTATAACAAACACACCTGAAGTGGAAGTCTCACTTCCCTTCTTCTTCTTCATTTCTTCTAGGTATTTTGGGCAGTTTCTCTTCCAATGTTCGGTCCGACCACAATGGAAGCAATTGCCTTCCTTAGCCACACCACCCACAGGCTTCAAGCCAGAAGTATTGGGCTTGATCTTGTTGATGGCCTTGCCCTTGCCCTTGCCCTTTTGTTTGTGTGTGGGCTTCTTGGGCCGCTTCTTGCTATTTCCAGCCTGGACCATCAAAATGGCCTTCCCCTTTCCTTTGTTAATATTTTTTTCAGCAGTTCTCAATATGCTCAACAATTCTGGCAAAGGTTTGTCAAGATCATTCATATTATAGTTCATGGCAAACTGACTATAGCTCTCAGGCAACGATTGCAGAACTAAGTCGGTGGCCAACTCTTGGCCTAAAGGAAATCCCAGTCTCTCAAGATTCTCAATGTACCCGATCATCTGGAGTACATGAGGACTCACAGGGCTTCCTTCTGCCAATTTACACTGGAAAAGGGCTCTGGAAGCTTCGAACCGCTCATGCCTTGCTTGCTCTTGGTAGAGCAGCTTGAGGTGCACGATCATATCGTACGCCTCCATGGTCTCATGTTGCTTTTGCAGCTCAGAGGTCATGGTAGCAAGCATAAGACAACCGACGTCTAAGGCGTCATCCTGATGCTTCTTATAAGCATCCCTGTCAGCCTTAGGAGCACTTGAAGCGGTGGCTCCTCAGGAATAGGCTCCTCAAGAACATACAGCTTTTTCTCATGTTTGAGGACAATCCTCAAGTTTCTGTACCAGTCCAGAAAATTTGTTCTGGATAGTTTGTCCTTCTCAAGGACGGATCACAATGACAGGTTACTTGATGTGTTTGATGCCATGATAATCTACAGAGATAAATATGCAAAATATAAGTATCATGCCATGAAGTTATTTAATAAGGTCTTTAATTAAATACGCCTCCCACTATTTTACTCAAAACAATGACCCTCATCATTGATTCGAAAAATCCTGTTGGAAGATTTTCTAGTGGGCCAAGATCCATGTTTCACCTAGCTTTAAGTCAGCTTTGGCTGATCACTCAAAATTCGGTTATATAGGTGTGAAACAATTTCCGATTGCATCTCATGCAACTCTCTTTGACAGTTGGGTGAATAACTCTTATTCTAATCCATCACATGGACTAAAGCCCAACTTTTAAGCCTCTAAGCCTTTCAATCCTATTGAAGTTGGCTTAGTTAAGTCAGACCCAATGGATAGTAGTTGAACATTACATTTGTCCCATCGCATCTTACTATTATAGATAAAGGTACCCTGCTTTGGCGGACCCACACTTAAATCGATCATAATCTTGACGAGTGCCATGCATTGGAAGGCCTTTAAATGTGACTTAATATTTCCTTTTGAGGGATTTGATTAAAATTTGATCTCATCATTTGTTAAACTCTTTAACTTACTATTTACATACATGCATCTCATACATATATTAGTTAAACCCCTTTTAACATACTATATACATACATGCATCTCATACATATATAAGGCAAATAAATGTGATATGGTTATGGCCCCTAACGCATTGATTCTCCCAAGCCAATGAGAGAATCTAAACTGAAACCTAGGAGCGTCCAGGCTTCTCCAAGCATGATCTCCCACAGGATAACGTCTTCTTGTCTCCATCATTACATTACATAAACAGAAACCTCATTTTACATATGAGGGGAGTGAGATGAGAAAAGAATATACATATGGAATATAAGTGAAAGGCATGACACGTAGGCCGTATTTCAAAATATAAACCAAGAGATTAAAGGACTAAGGCCATAACCATTCACCATACATTACCAAATAAATAGTAACAACCAATAATAATACACAATTATTATTATTATTATTATTAATTAGAGATTTCAAAATCTGAATTTTGAAAACATAACATATATATATAATAAATCACATTTATTGTAATTGATGTTACTATAAATCACATTTATTGTAATTGATGTTACTATAAATCACATTTATTGTAATTGATGTTACTATAAATCACATTTATTGTATTTGATGTTGTTATTAAATGGTGACATAAAAATTTCAAAATTGAATTTCGAAATAACACACTACGCAGAGGTAGCACGGGGTTCCCGCTTCCTTAGCGGCTAGGGATTCAACCTCTCAATCCTAAAACCGCAAGGCCCGTGAACACTTCACGCTGCAAGGAACGGCGGCTAGGGTTTCAACCCTTGGAACCTCAGCCGCAAGAACATGAACTTTTCATGTCTGACACCCTTTAACGCCGCCAACAGAGAATTGAAACCGATCATGTTTAACATCAACACTTGACGCCATCGCAGAACATAATAAGGATTCCAAAACCAATGTACATATCGCATATATACACATAAATGTTCTATAGACGCATATATCATATACATACGAAAATTACAGAAACAAGGTTTCGCAAAAACGGATGCAAACGATTTTCAGAAAAACGATTCACATTATTAACATGTTATCATACATAACAGGTAAACCACGTAACAGAATCATGGTTTCGCAAGCGGCTCTGATACCACTGTTGGGAATTTGCGTATAAAACAAAATAACGCAGCGGAAAAAAATTCCCATCGAAGGATCCTTGCGAATGGTCATGATTCATGGTTAGAAGATTTACCTCTTGAAGCGATGAGAATTGATTGAAATCGTCTATCACGAACACCGCACGAACGGTGTCTCTAAGGTATCCACACGAGCAGATCCCGTGAACGTCCAACGTCACGAACACGAAGCGTCTCTGCCTCACAGTGCTAGCTTCGAAAACCGAGACCTGCTGCTCACTGTCACTCTCTATGTGCGGCTAGGGTAAAAAAAACGTGTAGGCACAATAGCTTAAGTGGTCTACTTATAGTAGCACCTCCTTAAGTGAGTTAGTGAGCAGCGTTTGACCTAAGCCCCATGTACTATGCGCTAGGCCCAATAGAAGAGTCCAACTCTCCTTTTAATGCTTCTTTTGATCCGCCCTTATGTGTGTGACCCTATAGGTTCCCAAAACGTTAATAGTAATATTAAATCCCATTTAATATGACAAACAGTGAGCAGTATCTAGCAATACATCACTGCCACCTAAGTAGTGAGAAAGTCAGTGATTCGACGAAACCTTTCTATGACAAATATTCATGTGCATTATTATCCCTTTGTCCATATATCTATATTGAACACAAGACATAGAATGTGTCACCCTTGTATGGTTCAATATCATGTTCCCTGATACCCGAGTAGACTTAACAACAAATGAGGTCAATATCTCATATTGACTCATTTCAGCACGGCCATGCATTTTACAGTCTCACTCTATCAGGGGGCCCACAGATATTACTCCTGTTATGCAGGAGGGACAAATTCCATCTAGGTCACTCACATTCCTCTGTGACAAATATTCATGTGCATTATTATCCCTTTGTCCATATATCTATATTGAACACAAGACATAGAATGTGTCACCCTTGTATGGTTTAATATCATGTTCCCTGATACCCGAGTAGACTTAACAACAAATGAGGTCAATATCTCATATTGACTCATTTCATCACGGCCATACATTTTACAGTCTCACTCTATCAGGGGGCCCACAGATATTACTCCTGTTATGTAGGAGGGACAAATTCCATCTAGGTCACTCACATCCCTCTGCATGGCTCGTGGTATGCCCAATGACTGTCTTTATAATCATCCTATTACAGATGACGTTTGACGATATTAAAGCACACGACTCCTCATGTAGGGATCGTAGCGATTTCAGGTCGAAGGATTGCATACACCATTGTCACTATGAGAACTACTTATGACACTCACATAACGCTCCATGTAGTGTTCTCATGGTGGGTCAATCCAGTACATCATTAATCAAATGTGTACCTATGTGGCGACTCGATATCTCATATCCATGACCCGTGAGATATGGTCATCAGTCTGCACACATAATAGTCTCAATGTATTATTATTATCCTTATTAATAAAATACTTGACTACGGATATTTAAGAATAGTATTTCATTGTTCAATAGTGTCTCACGATCAAGTCATGTACTTGATATTCTATTAAACTGAAATTTCTATTCTAAGGACTTTATTATGTTTAAACAAGTAACACGATAAACTGGAATGCCTCATATATATATATATATATAATGGCAAGATACAAATGTAAGTCTAAGAAACACACTGGCCTCTAGGGCTTACACCAACACCTTCTTGTTCCTGCCCCCGACGACCTCCAAATAAATGGCATTATCATCGACGGAGATAGGAGAGCTGGGCCCATCACCAGTCAAGGCCTCATCTTGTGACTGTGAGGCACGTCATATGGCATCATCCTTCTTCTCGTTGAAGCCCACCTACAAAGTATAGTGAAGAGATTTAGTTAAAATTATAATCAATATTAATAAATCATTTATAATAAATTACAAGTAAACACTAAATTGGTTTTTTGCTTACAACATAGTTACGGGCCTTGTCGTTGACCCATGTCCCCGACTTCAACTTCTTCGTCCTCTCCACCAACTCCATAGCAGTGGGGCCCCGCTGTTTCTGTGCTTTCTGCACAGAAAAATATAATCTTAAATTCATAAGAATAATTAAAAATGAAAACTAGTTAAATAGTATAATAAGTCAAAAGTTTAATGTATTACCAGCTCGTCGTAGTGGGCGGCGACTGATTTAGACCCGTCGGTCCAAGCACACGCGCCACCATCAGAAGCTCGATTATGCCGAGCTGTGGCCTGGATCTCCTGGAACTTCTCAAGAGCCCAAGATCTGGGTCCAGCTGCCTCCTGATCTCAGGATCCACCCACTTCCCCTTATTCTTACCCTTTCTCAGCTTGTTCGTCAGATTCTTCATGACCAGTGAGCCTTTATGCTCAAATATGTCCCTGATGAGACCCTCTAAAGCTACGTCCCACCTATACTCTTTCTGCAACTTACAGTTGTTTGGAAATTCGTGTGTGTATATATATATATAATGTAAATATAATTTAAATAACTTAATAAATTGTTACCTTAAACTCTTGAAATAACCGATCCCTATGGCCCCCTGGGATGGCCTTCCATGTAGGCCATGGACCATCAAACTTGCGTCGCAGGATCTTCGATATCGAATCAGAAGGGCCCTTAGCGGGCAGAAAGCTGCAGTAAAATTAGAGCCTTAATAAATGTTATAAAAAAATAAGTAAATAGAAATTAACGATACTTTATATATATTAAAAAATTAAATTAGCTTACTCGTTATCCCCCCTGGGGATAAGAAGAATCCTCCTGTCGGATGGACCACGACACTCCTGTCCCGATGATGATGATGGTCCTGTCATAGATGTGGATGATGAGGGTGCAGCCTGTGTCCCGACCACATGAGGCTGGGTAGGGGGTGCAACTCCATCACCTTGAGGTGTCCCGTCCACAGAGGTGCTGGTAGGGTGGTCTCGATCTGAAGGCTGTGGGTCGACCGGCGAAGGGACTCTCGTAGCACGACCTCTGCCACGACCTCCACGATGACCCCTACCTCTAGAGGAATCTGCCATCTGTGTAAAAAATGAAAAGATGATTACACAACAGTGTAAATAATACAAAAATAAATTACCTAAGTAGAATGACATTTACACAATGAATTATGACATAAATAAATTACCTAAATGAATCTCCGTCACTAAATTCACCCTCACTCTCATCAGTCTCACTTGATCGGAATGTGCCTTCGCTAGATGCGTCCAACTCGGATTGATCCATTAACTCTCTTTCAACTTCTTCCCCATTTCCAGAAATGTCCGCCAGAGAATTAACAATAATGTCCGGCGTAATTTGCAACGGTACGTGGGGTCTTGAAAACTCATCATCTTGGTACGGAGCATCTTTTTCAAGCTGGTTGATTACATTATCAGTAATTATACTGCGAGCCTTTATCTTAATAACACCCAACCAGCCTTGATGTCCTTCGGGATATGGCGAGTAATAAACCTGATCTGCCTGTTGTGAAAAAATGAATGGGTCGTACGCCTTATTATACCTTCAAGACAGCCTAACTTGAACAATACCATATTTTTTATCGATTTTTGTCCCTACGTGAAGAGTAGGATCAAACCAATCACACTTGAAGATAACTAACTTCATCACGGGGAAACCGGTATAATCGAGTTCAAGGATGTCAATTAGAACCCCATAGAAATCATCCTCTACATTGCCATCAGTGGCTCGCACACAAACACCATAGTTACACGACTGCATTCCTTCACTCCATGTTTTTGTGTTAAATTTATATCCATTTACAATGTAAGTATTCCATGATGTAACCCATCTGTTAGGCCCCCATGCCAAATTTGTCAACAATGGATTTTGAACATTGTTTTCTGGATCTAGTACCTAAAAAATCAAATATTATATTATTCTTATACATGCTATATATTTAAGGAGATAAAATGTATTGCAACAAATGAAGATGCTTAACCTACATATTTACTGAACCACGTAGCAAAGTGAGAAGTAATTTCTCGATCAACCTGATCGTTTGAAATGTCAGGTTGGAGATCCCTTAGAAAATTGTCGTACATCCTACATATGGGAGATTAACAGCAGGACGATTAATAATCACAAATGTCAATTGAACTTATAAAAGACATTGTAGAAACTTACTCTAAATATGGCATCACCTCTTCACAATTTTGAAGGATATACAGATGAGCAGCATTAATGTCACGCTGCTCCAAGAAATATCCTTTTGATTTGCCACTAAATATGCCCGGATAGTTGAATATTGATATAGGAGGACTAGTTGAACTTCCTTCGCCCGAATCAACGTTTCTAGGCATCTTTGTCCTTCTCGTGTTAACTTCGTCCGGATAGTAATAAGAGGCAAAAGTGGAAGTCTCCTCTACTAAGTATGATTCACAAATGGAACCCTCCACTCGTGCCTTGTTCTTGACTTGGTGTTTAAGGGAGTGCAGGAACCTATTAAAGAGGGATACATACAAATAATTACTAGTTTTAGGGAAAGCTAAACTACGATTTCGTGTTCGTGAATTTCATATGTATTAAGTAAAATAGTTGATGTTGTTTACCTCTCAAATGGATACATCCAGCGGTATTGGACTGGGTCACCAACTCTTGCTTCGTAAGGTAGATGAACTGGCAGGTGTTCCATGGAATCAAAGAAATTCGGCGGGAAGATTTGCTCCAGCTTACATAACAAAACGGGTATATTGACTTCCATATCCTTTAATTGATTCACATTTATTGTTGTCGATGTAAGCTCCCTTAAAAAGTGACGAAGCTCAACAAGTGGGTTCCAAATTTGCTTCGGTAATGCGTCGAACGCAATTGGAAGCAACCGTTGCATGAACACGTGGCAATCATGACTCTTCATTCCATGTAACTTTGCTTCCTTAATGTCAATACATCTACCCAGATTGGAAGCATACCCATCTGGTAACTTTAGTTCTTTAACCCACTTACAGATGGCCACTTTCTGTGTTTTGCTTAGTGTATAACTTGCCTTCGGTTTGATAAGTCTGCCACGACCACCGTCCTGCAACTCAAGCTCCTTCCGATTACAAATTTCAGCCAGATCCAATCGGGCTTTATTTGTATCCTTTGTCCTCCCCTTGATGACCATCACAGTGTGAAATACATTCAAAAACACATTCCTCTCAGTATGCATGACATCGATGTTGTGATGGAGTAGATGCGTCCTCCAATACGGCAACCTCCAAAATATACTTTGTTTTGTCAAATTATGGTTGACGCCATAATCAGGAATATGTTCTCCTTGGGATTCATGGACGAGCGGTAAGTACTGTACTCTGTGCCATACATTAGGACCAGTCAAACGTGGTGGAGGCGGTGTTGTCTCCACACAACGCCTTTTGAATGCATTCTTGTTCCTCCTATAAGGATGATCTTCTGGAAGGAATTGACGATGACAATCAAAATATGAGATCTTTCGACTGTTTTTAAGCATGAATGCCTTCGATCACTCCATACATATGGGAATTCAAGCTTCCCCGCGGTCATCCAACCCGATATCATCCCATAGGCGGGAAAGTCGTTGATCGTCCACATCAAAGCTGCTTTCATGATGAAATTCTGCCTCAAAGATACGTCATATGTCAACACACCATCATTTCACAGCATCGTCAACTCATCTATCAACGGCTGCAAGTACACATCAATCTTACCTTTTGGATTAGACGGACCGATTAATTATGATCGTTAGGAACATAAACTCCCGCTTCATGCACATCCCCGGGGAAGATTGTACGGAGTTAGGATAATCGCCAACAAGAGTATGTTTTTCCAGATCGCCCAAAAGGATTAAATCCATCAGTAGATAACCCAATCGGACATTCCGAGGGTCCTGCGAAAATGCCATATGAACCCTATCAAAATGCTTCCAAGCTTCTCCATCAGATGGATGACACAAGACATCTTGCTCCCTCTCATGCTCACTATGCCACCTCATGTGAGCTGTAGTGGCCATCGAAGAGTACAATCTTGTAAATCTTGGCACGCGCGGAAAGTACCACATCTTTTTTAGCGACCTCTTCTTCTTAATGCCCATCCTAGTGGTTGTCTTATACCGATCCGCACCACAAAATTGACAACATGTTATGCTTTCCGCTGAATCATCCTTATAGTACAACATACATCCATTCGGGAAACAATCAATTTTTAAACACCCCAGACCCAAATTTTCCACAGACTAGCATGATAAAAACTAGTAGGCATCCGATTGTCTTCTGGCAACGCCTTGGACACTGACCTGGTGAGGCGATTAAAACAACCTTCTTGCATATTGTAGTCAGATTTGATACTCAACCATTTCATACACATCGACAACTCCGTGTACTCCCGACATCCTTCCCACAATGGAGATCGTGCAGCACTCAGCATATCATAGAATCTTTGAGCTTCGGGATTCAGATTCTCCTCTATGTATTGGGAACCCATCCCACCATCTTCTCCCCCATCTTCTTCTAGTACAACACCAACCGATGGTCCAGCATGATCCATTATCATCTGCTCGTATGGATTCAATTCTTCCCTCCGGTCACCACTTCCATAGTACGAACCTTCAAACACAATCGGGTTTAAATCAAGCAACGTCTCACCATGGTTACTCCACCAATAGTAATCAGGCATGAAGCCCTTCTCATAAAGATCGGCTACAACTCCATCCACGCTTTTGAAAGATTGATGCTTGCATCTTTTGCAAGGACACCTCAAATGATCACCGCCCAGCCGTATAAATCTCTCCTGGCTAACAACAAACTCTATAAACTCACCCACTCCAACTCTATACTCTTCCCTAAGACGTTTATTCCGATCCAACCTACGATACATCCATTTCCGATTCTCCGGAATATCCATTGTTGGCAATTAATTAGCCTGACCAATCCTACAATAACACTTATATATTATGGTGCATTCCAATAACTCCATCAATCTCGTTCTTATGACAAGGTATGAACCTATCCCATTCGAGAAGAAACCTTTACCACACTCGGTTAATAATAGTTATTCCCTTATTCAAATACCTTATACTTAACAAAATTTCGGCAGCATTTCCCATCAGTCTCCAAGTACACGACTCGAGCACGGTGAGAATCACCACGATCAAGTATGCACCAGGAGAACAAAAGGAAATGCATCAGACCGAGATTTCAACAAGTATATAAGGCATTTGAACATTGAAATGACTATTGTACGAGTGTGAAAAAGGTTTTTTCCCAAACTGTCCCACTTGGATAATTCAAGATTCAATACAATGAGCATGCGTACCCTGAGAAGGTACGCATGCTCATTAATATTGAATCTCAAACAGGAAACTAAGGCTTTCGTAAATTAATAATTAACTCTAACAGAAAATAAAACCAGTAACCTATAAATATAGTTGAGCTTATATATTGCAACATAAATCAATACAAACTTAGATAAAATATTGTAGCAAACATCCTATTGAGCTCTGCTCTCCACTAACAAGTAACACATAATTGTCAAACACATGCATAACTTCTAAATTATCAGCACACAACCAGCATCCAGCCTTTCAGACTGGATCACATCCTATTGAGCTCTGCTCTCCACTAACAAACAACACATATTGGCAAACACATGCATAAACATTAAATTATCAGCTCAAATCCTATTGAGCTCCGCTCTCCACTAACAAACAACACAGCTTCACATTACACATTACAGATACCACACAAATCAAGGCATAATAAAGATATAGTTAACTTACCTCAGCTCCCAGCAAAGAATGATAAATAGTGACAAAGATCGAGGGGTGCTACAAGTGATTAAATTCAACAGTCTGTTCAAAAATAAGTGATTAAATTCATTTCACATGTGACTTAGACATCTCAACAGATACGGTTTAATAAGACCATGTCATGGTAGTCATGGACTCTAGCATTAACAAAATGCTTTTATTCATATAATCACTAGCCAACTTTACATTCCATGATTTATATACATTGTTAGTTACATGGTTTGATTTATACTTAGGATCATTTGTGAGTCTCATCCACAACTCTTTAGGTCTCTTACAAGCCAACAAACAATCTGTTGCCTTAATATTAATTTTTCTCAATTGTGTCAATGCCTTGTCAAACATGTACTTATTAAGAACCATACCAACAACCCATAACAAATTTTCCAGCATTAAAGTGTTATATACCTTAGTGAAATTATTCAACAGGGGATTACAATAAAACCTACATAAACAACTTACAAAGCCTTGAACCCTTTATTCCCAACATCAAACAAACCACATCCAAAGCCTATCTATTTCTGTTCTGTATTCTTGTTATCATCTAAAATCCAAATCATGAATTGGCATCAACATAAAATAGACAATCACAAAAGCATTGAATGAATGGAAATTTTAACCTACACAAAACACTAGACACTATGACCCATCCCATCACAGTAGCAATACAACAAACCTTAAAGATGAGGAATGAGGGATGATAATTTTACCTCCTTAGTGATGACCAGAGACGCAGCAAGGGGATGAGGAAGTGGTGGCTCACCGGGGGTTGCGCAGTGGTGGCTCACCGGAGGTGCGCTGGACAGAGAAATGGAGAAATTAGATAGAGAGGAAGAGAGCAAGAGAGAATGAGAAAGAGACACAAAGCATTAGAGAACTTATGGTGGTGATGTTGTGGTGGTGATGGTGGTGGCGCGGCCGGAGCTTGGAGGCGGTCGGAGAGAGCGAAGGTCTGTGGGGGAGGAGCTGCTGTGCGTGAGAGAGAAGAGAAGAAAAGAGAGAAATGGGGGAAGAGAAGAAGGAAATCGTGATTTAGGGATTTTATTTTAGCGATCGAATTATTCGGTCGCTACATTGGTCGCTAACTGGGTTAATTTGAAATTTGAATTCATAAATTTAGCGACCGATTTAAAATCGGTCGCTAACATGCTCTATTTTAATTTTTACGCGCCATTTAGCGACCGAATTAATATCGGTCGCAAATATAACTAAAATTTAATCGTTGCATTTAACTTGGTCGCCATTTCGGTCTCTAAAAAGTCAGCAAGTTTTGACTTTCACTTTCCTTTATTTAGCGATCGAAATAGAGACCGGGTTAACTCTGCTACGCTCTATTTCGGTCGCTATTTCGGTCGCAGTATTGACAAGCCTCTGGCTCGACTAGTACCAATTACTCGGGTTTAATCTCGTTTTCGGCCCAAATTTGGATTTAATTGTCCTCAAGCAACATTTTGAGTTTCTTATGTAGTTTAGGGCATTTTAGTTAATTTTGAGTCAAATAAAGCATTTACTGCTATTTCATGTTTTCAGGTTAATAAGAAGAACAAAAAGGGAAGGACTCTTAAAACAGAAGCCATCACGGCCAGGCCGTGACACTGGTCACGGCCGTGATGAGCTACCCATGAAGATCAGAGAGCATCACGGGCCAGTCGTGATGACCATCACGGGCGTGATGAGGAGACTCTGGAAGTCAGAAAGCATCACGGGCCAGCCGTGATACCCATCACGGGCATGATGAGAGAACCCTGAAGAACATAATTGATCACGGCCTAGCTGCGATGGAGGTCACGACCGTGACAGATCAGCACCCAAAGTCAGAAAGCATCACGGCCTGGCCGTGATGACCATCACGGCCGTGAGGGACTAGAATTTGAATGCGCGCCCTTGGCAGTATGCGTCACGGCCTAGCCGTGATGGCCATCACGGCCGTGATGCGAATCCTGATTTATAAAAGGCACCTGGGCAGATGCAAATGATATACAATCTTCACTGTTTTTAGTCTATTCCAAGGGTTTGTATCATGTTTGTGATGGAGAACTAATCACCAGGGATTAGTCTGCTGTAATCGGTTTCCGCCGACACTTGAGGTTCCATAATTCCCGATCAATTTGCTTTGCTTGTCTCTTTCAATATTATGATGTATGCCTTGTTTGCTTAATTCAAGTTGTATATAATAAGTATTGATTTATTCCGATGATTCTATGTTCCTATACCTTGATCGCGTTTGCTTAATTCGCGTGTGTTGATCGTGTTTGCTTAATTCACGAGCGCTTCAATCCGTTTGCTTAATTCGGAAATAGGAACACATATCTCGTAGTGTCAATTGCGCTTGTTTAATTGCTGCTACAATCGGAAAGGGATTAGAATCCGCTTAGGGCATGGAATTTATGTGAATCAATGATAGTTGGGAAACCGAACAGCAGATTAATCGTTTCAACTTATTGATAATCACTTAATCGCACTGTTTTTCTTAATCAATTTTTTCTTCTTTGAATCAATTCCCCCCCACCCACCCAAATTGATTCATAGGTTAATAACAATCTAAGAGTCCTTGAGATACGATACTCGAGTTGTCGTGCCCTAACTACAGTTTTTTTATCACTTGTTTTTTTTTACCCGTGTGCGACAGCGGATCAAAAATTGGCGCCGTTGTCGGGGACTCTTGTTGTTATTAACGGATTTGCTGATTAATTTCTGAATTAGTTCTGGCTACTAGGTCAGGTTGTTCTGACTTGTTTGATTTCGATCCAAAAATTGAAAGAACCTTGCTCACACGCCGTAGAGCAATTCAAGCTAGCACTAGTTCACCAACCAATATTGATTCTGATTCTGTACTTGCTTTTGATAACATGGCTGATCAAAGAACATTAAGACAGCTTGCTGCTCCTGATGTTAATTATAATGGTTTGTGTATTGAATATGCTGATGTCGTTTCTCCTTTTGAATTGAAATCTGGTTTAATACACTTGTTGCCAAGGTTTAGTGGTCTTGCAGGTGAGGATCCGCATAAGCATCTGAAAGAATTCCAGGTTGTTTGCTCTACACCTTTGAGAGCTGAAGGAATAACAGAAGATCATATCAAGCTGAGAGCCTTCCCTTTCTCACTTCAAGGTTTTGCGAAGGATTGGTTGTATTACCTTGAACCGAATTCTGTTACAACCTGGAATGATTTGAAGAAAGTCTTCCTAGAGAGATACTTCCCTGCCTCCAGAGCTGCATCAATCAGGAAGGAGATATGTGGCATTAGACAAGGCAATGAATCATTGGCCGAGTACTGGGAGAGATTTAAGAAGTTGGTGTCCAGTTGTCCTCAGCACCAGATTTCTGAGCAACTGCTTATTCAGTACTTTTATGAGGGATTGCTACCAATGGACAGAAACATTTTGTATGCTGCTAGAGGGGGAGCACTTGTTTATAAGACTCCAGCCGCTGCCAAGTCATTAATTGAGAACATGTCACTCAACTCCCAGCAGTTCACAACCAGAAACAACTCAGTCGAGACAAGGGGTGTGAATGAGGTCCATGTTTCCTCTTCCCACAAAGCCCTTGAAACCAGACTTGATGAGCTTACTTCTTTAGTGAAGCAGTTGGCAGTGGATAAAGCTCAAACAACAAGGTTGTGTGGTATCTGTACTTTTCCTGAACACCTGACCGATACATGCCCCATTCTGAAAGATGAGTCGGTCACTGATTTGCCTCAAGCATATGCAGCCAATCTTTACAATCAAGGCCACAATCAGAACAGGTACAATATTCCTGACCTTTCCACTAATAAGTACCACCCCAACTGGAGGAACCATCCAAACCTTCGGTATGGAAACTCATCCACACAACAACAGCTGATGTTACCACCGTAGAATTCTTCCCAAGTGACTACCTCTGCACCTTCCGGACCCTCACTAGAGGACCTTGTCAATCAAATGGCTGCAAACAATCTCCAGTTTCAGCAGCGAACGGATTCTAGTATTCATGCTTTGCAGACACAGATTGGACATTGCCACTTCGATGAATGCCATGCAGCAAGCTCAAGGATCGAACCAACTGCCTGCACAACCGGTAGTTATTCCTAATGTCCCTAATCCTAATGTGAGTGCAATTACCTAGAGATCCGAGAAGATTGCAGAACCAGCCCCTGAAAATAAAGAAACTGTTGAGGTAGCACCTGAACCTTCTGTTGTTGTTGAAGCTGAGAAAGAGTATGTGCCACCGATTCCCTTCTCGCAAAGAGTACTGAAAAATAAAAAGATTGATGAGGAAGACAAAGAGAGAGAGATTCTGGATGTATTCAGAAAAATGGCAGTGAACATTTCGCTCCTTGATGCGATTAAGCAGGTCCCAAAATATGAAAAGTTTCTGAAGGATTTGTGCACACACAAGAGGAGGTTGAAGGGTAATGAGAGAGTCAATCTGGGGCGAAATGTTTCAGACCTCATTCAACCTACGCCTGCACCTGACAAGGTCACTGTTTCAGCCCTCACTCAGGCAATGCCACAGAAATGCAAGGATCCGGGAACTTTTTCTATTCCATGTACCATTGGGGATACTAAATTCGACAATTGCATGTTGGATTTAGGAGCTTCTATTAATGTCATGCCTACTTATGTTTTCAACAATCTTGATCTTGGTCCCTTGGAGCACACAAGTCTTACTATTCAGTTGGCAAACAGGACCAATGCTCGCCCCATTGGAGTAGTAGAAGATGTGCTTGTTCAAGTCAATGACTTGATTTTCCCTGCTGATTTTTACATCCTGAACATGGCAGGGGAAACGAATTCAAGCAGATCACCAATCATTCTGGGCAGACCGTTCATGAAAACGGCTAAGACAAAGATTGACGTTGATGATGGAACCATGTCCATGGAATTTGGTGACATTGTTGCAAAATTCAACATTTCGATGTTATGAAGCATCCCTTGGAAGAGCATTCTGTTTTTCAAATAGAGTTGCTCTCTGAAATTGTTGATGACACTTATGATGGTTTGGTTGCAGCTGCTGATTTTCCATCTATTTCTGGTTTTTATGGTGTTTATTCATGTGTTGATTGCACTAACACGGACACTTGTCTTGCTTTTGTCTGAGATTGATCTTTGCCTTGCAGGGTGACAATGTAGGTGAAGCTATTTGTTCAGATGAAGTTCTTGACAGCACGGCTGCCCCAAACATACCATCTATTGAGCAGCCACCCTCCCTAGAGCTTAAACCACTTCCTGAAAATCTGAAATATGCTTATTTGGAGAAGAATGAAAAACTTCCGGTTATAATTTCCTCTAACCTTGATTTTGACCAGGAAACTAAGCACTTACAGGTTTTGAAGAAGCATAAGAAGACGATCGGGTGGACCTTGGTCGACATACCAGGTATTAGCCCCTCCAGGTGTATGCATAGGATTTTGTTGGAGGATAGGGCTAAAACAGTTAGGCAGCCCCAAAGACGGCTTAACCCCTTGATTCTTGATGTTGTGAAGATGGAGGTAACAAAACTCTTGCATGCGGGTATCATATGTCCTATCTCTGACAGCAATTGGGTGAGCCAAGTGCAAGTTGTACCTAAGAAATCTGGACTCACAGTGGTAAAAAATGAAAACAATGAAGTTGTCCCCACTAGAGTTCAGAATAGCTGGAGAGTCTGCATTGATTACAGGAGATTGAACCAGACTACTAGAAAGGATCACTTTCCTTTACCGTTCATCGATCAGATGCTTGAACGGCTAACCGGTAAATCACACTATTGTTTTCTTGATGGTTTTTTAGGTTACTTCCAGATCCACATTGCACCGGAGGATCAAGAAAAGACAACCTTCACGTGCCCTTTCGGCACTTTTGCTTACAGGAGGATGCCATTTGGCCTTTGCAATGCTCCTGGCACATTCCAGAGATGCATGATTAGTATTTTTCACTGAATACATTGAGAATTACATGGAGGTGTTCATGGATGATTTCACGGTTTATGGTTCCTCATTTGATGCATGCTTGCATAGTTTGAGTTTGGTTTTGGAAAGATGCATTGAAACTGACCTTGTTTTAAATTATGAAAAATGCCACTTTATGGTTGAACAGGGAATTGTTCTGGGGCATATTATTTCTGAAAAGGGTATTTCAAGAGACCCCGCTAAGATTGAGGTGATTTCTACACTGCCTTACCCATCTTGCGTTCGCGAGATTCGCTCTTTTCTTGGTCATGCAGGTTTTTACAGGCGTTTCATAAAGGATTTCAGCAAGATAGCCCTCCCTCTGTCAAACTTGTTGAAGAATGATGCCATTTTCAACTTTGATGACAACTGCAAGAAGGCGTTTGATTTCTTGAAGAAGGCATTGACCTCTACCCCCATCATCCAGCCTCCTGACTGGACCCTCCCTTTTGAGATTATGTGTGATGCTTCTAACTATGCCGTGGGGGCGATCCTCGCACAGAGGGTGGACAAGGCTGACCATGTGATTTACTATGCTTCTAGAACTTTAGATGTTGCACAGGCTAATTACACCACTACTGAAAAGGAACTTCTAGCTATTGTTTTTGCTCTCGATAAATTCAGATCATATTTGCTAGGTTCCAAGGTTGTTGTTTTTACTGACCATGCAGCTTTGAGGTACTTGTTGAAGAAACCAGAAGCAAAACCGAGATTGATTCGGTGGATGTTGTTGCTCCAAGAGTTTAATGTGGAGATTAAAGATAAGTGTGGAGCTGAGAATTTGGTGGCTGACCACTTGAGCAGAATAGAGAGGGATGAAGATCCCTCCCCTATTCAGGATGACTTTCCTGATGAGCAGCTGTTGCAGTTACATGGGGTAACTCCTTGGTTTGCTGATATTGTTAACTATCTTGTTGCTGGTGTTTTTCCAACAGGTGCAACTAGGTCACAAATTCACAAACTCAAGAGTGATGCCAAATATTATGTTTGGGATGATCCATATCTTTGGAAATTTGGCAGTGATCAGGTAATTAGGAGATGTGTCCCCGACTATGAGATTGAGTCCATTTTGCATTTTTCTCATGCTTCTCAAGTAGGGGGACATTTTGGGCCACAAAGGACTGCAAGAAAAATCCTCGATTCAGGTTTTTACTGGCCCACCATTTTTAAAGATGCTTATGAGGTTTATCGTGCTTGTAAAGAGTGTCAGACAGCAGGTACAGCCATCACTCGTAAGAGTGAAATGCCTCAGCAACCTATGCTTTTCTGTGAGGTGTTTGATGTGTGGGGAATTGACTTTATGGGTCATTTCCCTGCATCTTTTGGTTTTCTCTATATTCTACTTGCTGTTGATTATGTTTCAAAGTGGGTGGAAGCTATCCCCACTAGGACTAATGATTCTAGAGTTGTTGCAAATTTTGTCAGGTCCAATATTTTCTGCAGGTTCGGAATACCTCGTGCTATCATAAGTGACCAAGGCACTCATTTCTGCAACCGCACCATGGAAGCTTTACTCCGGAAGTATGGAGTTGTGCACAGGGTCTTCACTGCATATAATCCCCAAACTAATGGGCAAGCTGAGATCTCAAAAAGAGAAATCAAACAGATCTTAGAGAAAGTGGTGCAGCCAAATAGGAGGGATTGGAGTCGCCGTCTAGAAGACGCACTTTGGGCTCAAAGAACCGCCTTCAAGACACCAATAGGGATGTCTCCCTATAGACTTGTGTTCGGTAAGGCATGCCATCTTCCTGTAGAGATTGAGCACCGAGCTTTTTGGGCGGTCAGAAGCTGTAATTTGGAAATGCAAAAAGCAAGCATTGAAAGGAAACTCCAATTACAGCAGCTTGAAGAGCTTAGGTTAGAAGCCTATGAAAGCTCTCGAATTTACAAAGAGAAAACTAAGAATTTCCATGATCAGATGATCTCTAAGAAGGAATTCTCTGTGGGCCAACAGGTTTTATTGTTTAACTCCCGCCTGAAAGTGATGGCTGGGAAACTTCGATCCAAGTGGATTGGCTCATTTATTGTTACTAATGTTTTCCCTCATGGTGCAGTAGAAATAAAAAGTGCAGGTAGCAACAAGGTTTTTAAGGTTAATGGGCAGCGCTTAAAGCTATTCCATGAGAGCTCGGTGCCTGAAGATGCAACTGTTGAGGAGCTCTCCTTGGGAGAGCCCACCTACACTACAACTTGATCAGGGAGCACTTCTCCTTTCCCTCACTCTTGTTTTATATATATGTTCTTTCATTGAGGACAATGTATGTCTTAAGTGTGGGGGAGGGAACCAATTGTTTTGTTTTTGTTTTGTTTTCCTTGTTTGTGTTGTTTGAGTCGTATGTGTGTTGAGTCTTATGTCGGTGAGCTTGTTGGATTTTAATCAAATTTTGCATAGATGGATTGCATGATATGTGTTGACTGTTGATGATTTCCCCCTAGGTTTTGAAAATTGAAAATTGATCCCCATGTGAAAAATTGAAAATTGAACTTTGAGATATTCTGTTGTGATTGCATGATTTATGATAAGTTTGGGGTGAAGGGATGCACACACTAGAGATTGAATCTCGGTCAAACAATTTACGAAAAATGTCCAGGTGAGGATTTGAGCCTCCAACATGTTTTTAATTGTGTGAATCACTTTTAAGCTGCACTTTCCCGAATTTTCTTGAATCTCTTCATGGTTTGCATGCTTATGTGGTTGCATCAAATGATTTAGGCAATTTTCTTTGAAATAAATACTTGTCCTAAAAGAACCATCCCTAATGTATGTTCCCTAGTTAGCCACATTGAGCCTAATAAGCATATTGTTTCTTGATGACCTTATGTTATAAGCCGAAAATCTGGAAAAACCATGTTAACCCAATCTTAGGATTAGGAGAGCATGGAAGCTTAGCAAGAGAAGCGTTGCAAGAAAGTAAGTTTGGGGTGGCTACAAGGTTTAATATGTCATTCTGGGTTGAGAAAAATAAAAATAAAGGTTGGAGCCAAAGGCAAAGGAAAAAGAAAAAAAGAAGAAGAAAAGAACAAAATGTAAAAAAAAAAAAAAGGGTATTTGAAGAAAAAAGATGTAGTCACCCAAAGCAAAAAGAAAAAAATGGAAAAAAAAAAGGAATTTGAGTGGAAGTTCAATGTGTCAAAATGCTCATGCTCTCTTAATTCCTAGGGACTTAAGCCTAGTACCTTTGAATACCCTACCTTCAGCCAGGCCCCATTACAACCTTTAAAAGACCTTTTGATGTTGCATGCATGTTTTCGTGGGAACTTTGTTTGAGATGAAAATCAAATTCATGGGAAGTGCTCTTGAAATGTGAAATTGAGTGAAAAGTTGATAGCCTAGACAAATTGAGTGAATGAGTGAAATACCAAATGCCCTTGTGAGGAAGGCAATTGTTTGAAATTTGTGATCTCCCTTTTGTGTGTAACTTGGATCCTCAACTCAGATTACTGATTGCATGAATGATGGAATTCTCAATTGTTTAAAGTAAATGAATGTGGGAGTTACATTGTTGCAAAGGGGGAAAACATTGAAGAAAAATTGTTTTGATAGAATTGCATGAAATTTGTGCGAAATTGGTTGAATCCTTTAAGCTTGCCAAGTTTGAGTCTTTTTTGAGTTTTAATTTGCTTGGGGACAAGCAAAGTTTAAGTTTGGGGTATTTTGCTTAACAATAGGAAGAAAACAAATGTCTTGGTACATGGACTGTGACACCCTCACCCGGGCATTACATTAATTAATCATTTTTACTAATATTAACGTTATTAGAAGACATGTCGATTTCTTTCGGAAAAGGTCAAAATATAATTAGTAATTCATTACTAAATAAAACCCAACTTAAGACATGGAGTTAAAAGATCAACTTACATTCATAGAAAAACATACATAAATATTCACATTGATAACAAACACCTTCTTAGTGACAGGTGCATTGACAGAAATTTCCTTGAGTGTACATCCAAGTTACTTAAACAAAATGCTAAAGTCATACTAGAGGTTAAGGAGACAATTTAAAAATGTTCTTGAACGGATCCATCCAACATCACTACTCCAAAATAAAACTAGACTTCTTAAACTGGTCAAGACAACTAGATATACCTATTCGGGAGACCATGAAAGTCTCCCTCATTTCCAAAAGAAGTATCAGAAGAGGACACTTCCACCCCGGCTCCCTAGCTAGGTGCATCATCATCATCATCATCACTGCTCATAGGATGATACCAAGGGTCCTCATCCATGAATTCCTCCGGATCCTCCTCTATGGGTGAAGCTGGCACCACATTCAGAGGTGGTGGATTTAACACTAGCTGTCCTAAGTCTGCTAGGTGCTGTACATACAACAAAGCTGGCGGAAGTGATATCTGGATGGTCTCCTGATGTCGTGCGAGTGCACGTGCGATCCAGCAAGTGTACCAGATTGTCGCCAAGTAATAAAAGACATCAATCCCACAGAGACCGTGATCTCAAATCGCAACTAATTGTTAAATGATAAAACTAGAGTGTATAAAAAAGGATTTGGATTTTTGATATAAGAGATAACTTGGATAAGGAATGCAATCAAGTAAAACAGAAAGTAAATCAATTTATGGTTTTTCATATCTAAATGGATTCCTAGGAATTTGGGTTACTAACAAGGTTGTTTATGTTACTAAATTGATTACCCCTTTGTTAATTATTGAAATTGCCCTGAAGGCAAATTTATCCTCAAATAGTTAATGCTCCCTCTCGGGTTACAAAAACCATGCCCAATTAAACCAACCACTACTCTCGTGGTAGTCGAATTTAGATTGGACCCTTTACGCTTTGTGACAATTCGTTGATCCTCGAAGGACGGCTTCTAACTCTCGTGATTTCAGTCCTAAGTCCGATTCTATAGATCCGACACCTAAGTTCACCGCTAGGTTCCTCCTTAGAATATCTACGCCATGCAAATAAGCGGCCGCCAAATTTATAAGTAATTAAAACACTAGAAATCAGATCTAAAGCAAAATCACAATTAACAAAGATAAAACATCAATTCATTACCATAAACAAACCTTGGGCATAGCCCCAATCCCTAGAAATTAAGCTACTACTCAAGCCTTGTCATGGTGATGACAAGCTTGGTTAACAACAACATGAAAATAAAAATAAGAGAGGAGAGGAGGAAGAAGGGAGAGATCCTAAATTATAGCCTACAAGTAGCAGCCCAAAAAGTCCTTTTTTAGTCTCTGCTCAGATGCCTTATTTATAGATTTGGGAGGTTTGAATCCCAATCTAACTCAAATTAGATCCAAATTAGCTACAAGGCCAGGCCGTGACGGCTTCTGCCTTGGGCGCTTCTTCAGTGATTGGTCTGTCATGACCGTGATGCTCATCACGGCTAGGCCGTGATCAGTTTTGCCTGTTGAGGGTCTGGTTCAGCTGACAGGTCACGGCCGTGATGGACATCACGGCTAGGCCGTGACCAGTTCTGACTTTTGCCTTCTTTCTATTCAGTTTTTCTCGATCATGGCCGTGATGGTCATCACGGCTAGGCCGTGATGGGCTCTGCTTGGCTTATTTTCTTCACTTTTCAAGCCCCATCTTCATCCAAGCTCCATAATGGTTGATCCCGAGCATTTAATCCTTAATTTCTGTAAAACAACACCACAAAACCGCCTTACCCGTTCCAAAGTAAAAACTAACAAAAATCAAATTAAAAATGCATAAACTATATGAAAATGCATGCAAAATGATAAACAAATATGAGGTGTAATCACACTCATCAAATCACCCCAAGGTTAAGATTTTTCTTGTCCTCAAGCAATCACCAAGGCCAGAAGATATAAATAATTAGAGCGTGGATAGTGAACCAAGAACCCGAGTAGCTAATCCAAGTAACAGGCTTATTCAAATAAGAAACCTAGAGACAATCAATTTCAAGTCCAATTAGAAGCTTAGGTTTCCTAAATCCATATTCTCAATGATTCGGGCACTCTTCTCACCTCACTCAAGTGTTTAAGGGAATATGACAATTCGCTCAATTTCCTCAAGGAATGTATTCTACCATAAGCTTGACTATTAACCAAATCTCCACTTTATTAATGAAAACACAAAAGAATCAAGAGGTCTTTTACTTTAGTTGTAACGAGGCCATGGGATTAATCGTTAGGTGGGGAAATCAAGAAAAGGAAATTCAAGAGGGTTAAACAAAATATCAAACATTGCAAAACATGACACATTCTAAAATACCCTTTTTGGGCTTTGATTCATCTTTCCACCTTTCTTTCCTTCTTTTTATTTTATTTCTCACTTTCTTTTTGTCATCCCCTTCTCCATATTATTTTATTTATTTATTTGAAGAAAGGGAGATTTTCAATTCAAGAGAAATATTTTTCTATCTTTCTCATCCCACCCCCTTTTTTTTGTAATACTTTAAAAGGTGTCATACCAAGCATTATTCATCAAAGTAATTCAAGGTACCAAGAAAAGTATTTTATTTTTTTAGGCTCAAAATTGGACAACTAAGGGGTAGCATTTAGTCAATCAAAGCTCAGAAGGCCGGAAAAATACCTAATGCCTCAATCATTTTCAAAAATGTTTTCAAAAATTTTTTAAGTTTCAAAACGGTTTCAAGTCAAGCTCTAGAGAATACAATCCAAGAGGAATAAAACACTCTATCACAAAGAATGGGGTAGATTTAGTGAGTACCCTTTTAGGCTCAAAAATCTCACATTTAGTAGTTTAAAATCAGTGAGAAACACAAATCTAAGGAACCACGTGCTAATTATCAACTATCAAAAGATCATCTCAAGAATTTTTATTTTTAGCCTTATCACAAGAATAAAAAAAAAATTGGGTTCAAAAATTCACTATCTCAATTTATTTGGCACCAAGTTCTCACAATTGGATGCATAATCTAAGCAAGGGGGCAATCTAGAGAATGTGATAATGCAAAACTATGCCTATATGAATGCAACATGAAAAATCAAAAATTTGCAAAAATAGCCCTACCCCAAGCTTAAAAACTTATATTGTCCCCATTGTAAATAATCAAGTCGGAGAGAGGAGAAAAATTGGAACAACTCACCGAGGTGGTAGCGGGTGCTGGCTCACATGCCAGTCAAAAGCTTGTTGGAAATTGTATCACGGCCGTGATCAATTCTGGTCTTCAGGAGATGGCCTGTCACGGCCGTGACCTATATCACGGCTAGGCCGTGATACTCTCTGATCTTTAGGGTTCTTCCCATCACGCCCGTGATGCTTATCACGGCTGGGCCGTGATCCTTTTTGGTCTTCTTGATTAGCTCATCACGGTCGTGACCACTGTCACGGCCTGGGTGTGATGAGTTCTGATTTTATTTGTCCCTGCCCGTTTTGCTCTTCCTTCCTTCTTAACCTGTAAACACTCGACAAATCTATTAATTTATGATTTTTTTTCTTGATCTTCTCAAATTATTCAAGAGCTAAATTCGAAAGCAAATGGAAAAGGGAAACAAAACTTGGGTTGCCTCCCAAGAAGCGCTTATTTACGGTCTTAAGCTTGACCATACTTCCTTCAGTAAACCGGGGTCGGCTGAGCGTAGAAGTGCAGGAACACTTCTCTTCCATGGGAGTCCTTCAAAGAGCCGATTCTGCTCATATGGCCAATTGCGCTTCCGCTTCGCTCTTTTCACTCTAAGCTTCATGGCCTTACTCCATCCCGGCGGAAGTTTTGTTTCCACGTGATGAGCAACTCCAACTTCATCACTACTGGGTGCATCATTTGCCATGCAAATCTTCTGGGTTGCTTCCATGTTGAGCTCTTCCTTTACCACTGGAGACGTTATATCGATTCTGCACACATGACTCACAATAGGTGGGTTGTTAAATGAGTTAATCAATTCAAAATCTAACCTACCTTCCTCTACATTCAGAGAGAGTTTGTCATTTCTTACGTCTATTATTGCTCCAGCGGTGGCCAAGAATGGCCTTCCTAAAATGATGGGGAATTCAGAATTCCCTTTCATATCCAATACCAGGAAATCGGTAGGGATGAAAAATTTCCCTACCTTTACAGGAACATTCTCTAGTATGCCTAGAGGAGTTTTAGTTGAGCCATCCGCAAATTGTAAGGAGAATTTGAATGGGCTCAACTATTTGGTTCCCAACATTTCCAAGATAGTGAGTGGCATCAAGCTCGCACTAGCCCCTAAGTCACATAAGGCTTAGTCTATTTTCACTTCTCCAATTGAGCAAGCAATAGAGAAACTACCTGGATCTTTTAGCTTAGGAGGCATATTAGCTTTTATATCCACTTGCTTTTTCTTGACCAACCTTTGTGGGAAAGGTATCGGGGGTTGGTACGGTGGTGGAGGGACATACTTTGGTTCTGGCCCTTCATCTTCGCTCATGTCCTCCTCTGGTTCCACGTACTTTTCAACCACCCCAAGCTTGTCATCCCTCAAGTATATGGCATTACAATGTTCAATGGGATTTGCTTCGGGTTCGCCCGGGAACGTACCCTTAGGTCTAGAGTGTGTGCTGGCTTGTTGGGTAATCTGAGTTTCTAGCATCTTGTTATGGATGGCTAAGTTATCTACCTTAGATGCTAGCTCTTTTATTGCCTCGTTTACTGCCCTACCTTGTTGTCTAAACTCTTCATTTTGTTTTGTTTGACTTTTAACAAAACTTTCCAATAAAGACTCGATTTTATACTTTTGTACCTGAGGATACCCCGCTGCGGGTTTATTATTACCTTGGCCTTCTTGGAACTCGTGGTTCAGCGTGTTGCTGTAGTTCCCGTATGAGAGGTAAGGGCTGTTCTTCCTTCCTTGGTTGTAAGCATTTGGAGGAGCATAATTTGGCAACTTCGGATTCGTGTCGTAGTAGTTGTGACAAGAGTTCACTTGTTCCCCCGAAGCGCCGGATCCATGAGCAATACCACGTGGGCACTCCATTATGTCATGTCCCTGCATTCCACAAATCTCACAAACAACGTTAGTAGCACCTATTGAACTCATGTTAGCCCTTTTAAGCTGATCAAAGCGTTTATTAAGTGAGTCAATTTTAGACATAATAATATCAGTGCTATTCATTTCAAACTTACCCCCCGAAATCTTTTTCGGGTTAATACCTCCTTCTGAACCCCATTGGTGGTAGTTGGTGGCCACATTTTCAATGATGTTGAATGCCTCAGTCAGAGGCCTATTCATAAAGGCTCCACCAGTTGCGGAATCAAGTGACACCTTCGAAGAGTAGTCTAATCCGTTGTAGAAGGCGTGCACTAATAACCAACTCTCGAGTCCATGATGTGGGCAAGACTCCAGTAATCCCTTGTAGAGAGCCCAAGCTTCTGATAAGCATTCTCCGTCCTTTTGGAAGAAGCCGGTGATCTGGGTAGGTAAGCCGTCTTGGAGGGAGGGAAGAATTTCTCCAAGAATGCCTGCTCCAGTTGGTCCCAAGTCGACAAGGTATTGGCGGGTATTTGCTTTAGCCAAGCTTTCGCCTTTCCAGTCAGAGAGGAGGGGAAAAACCTCAAACGAATAGCATCAACCGGGGCGCCTTGAATTCTAACTGCATCGGTGAACTCCAAGAATGTCTCCACGTGATCAGTCGGGTCCTCCGAGGGCAGTTGGTCGCGCTGTCGCGCACGCGCCAAAAAGGACGAGCGGGTTTAAAACTGTAGTCTAGTGCGACAACTTGGATGTCGTCTCTCAAGGACTCTGAGAATATTATCTTTCACAAAAACCAGTTTGGGGGGGGTTTGGATTGGAATGCAATTAAGAAACAAACAAAACAGAGCAATCAAAAACAGGGCAGTTAAAAGGAGATTATCAATTATCAAACAACGATTAATCTCTCATGTCAAGAATTCCCAACTATCCTTGGTTAATGTAAACCCAAGCCCTAAGCGATTCTAATCCCCTTTCGATTCTGAGAATAACTAACAACGTAATTGCTACTATGGATGCAAATTCCTATTCCCGAAATAACAAACGGGATTAAGCGCTCATGATCGAACGATCATGAATGAACACACGCGAATTAACAAACGCGATTATGTATAGGAAATTAACATCACTGAAACAAATCAATACAATATTACACACTCCTGAAATAACAAACAGAAATATGAAATATGGTATTGAAAAGGGAAAAGCAATTAAAATAGGGATTACATAACCTCAAGTATATAGGATCCTCAAACAGTAGACTAATCCTAGGACTTAGTGCTCCATGGCAAAAACGAAATCACAGAGAAAAATGTATATCAGAAAATTGGAGAAGCAAAAGTCTTTACAAAATGTTCAGAACAGCCTTTTATACAAATTCAGAATTCAGATGGCTCGCGAGGCGAACAACCATTCGCGAGGCGAATTTCATGAACTGTCAGCAACCCTTGGCATTCTCGCGAGGCGAAGTGATTCTCGCGAGGCGAGGATATGAAGAGTTTCCTCCTTACGCCCGTTATGGCCATCAGGGCCTACCCGTGATGCTCTCTGACTTTCATATTCGCGAGGCGAAGGGATGCTCGCGAGGCGAGACTCTTCAGCTTCAAAACTGCCACGGCCATGACCTTCAACACGGGCAAGCCGTGATCGTCTCTGACTTTTTCAGGTTTGGAAGACTCGCGGGGCGAGATCTTCTTCGCGAGGCGACCCAGAGACTTAGCAATTTCTTGGAACAGTCAGGCTTCGGGGTCGCGTGGCGAGCGTGTCCTTCGCGGGGCGAATCCCCTGTTCTTTATTTTCTCAACTTCTACTTAACCTGAAAACAAGGAAATAAGCATAAGTGTATTATTTTGATTTAAAACTAGCTAAATTAACTTAAAACTACTCTAGAGACTCAAAACCTTGCTCGAGGACAATCTAATCTAATTTGGGTGAAAATACGATATAATTTGCACAAAACCCTGGTCATACTAGCTATAAAACTAGATGAGCCAGAGGCTTATCAAAATACCCCAAACTTAAACTTTGCTTGTCCCCAAGCAAACTAAGACTCAAAAAATCAAAAAGACTCAAGACCTGGCAAGCTCAAAAGATTCAATCAACATTGCACACATTCAAGCAATACATCAAAACAGTTTTTCTTCATTGTTTCCCCCTTTTCAAACAGAGCAATCCCCAAATTCATTTATTCTAAACATTTGAGAGTTTCATCATGAAAACAATCAGAAATCTAAGCAGGGGATCTAAGTCACACACAAGAGGGAGATCACCAAATCCAAACAACTGCCTTCCTCACAAGGGCATTATTTGTTCACTCAGTCACTCAGTTTATGTCAGGCTAACAATTTGCACTCAGTTTCACTTTTCAAGTACACTTCCCAAAAATTTGCTTTTCACCTCAAAATGGCTCCCACAGAAAACATGCAAGCAACATCAAAAGGTCTTTATTGGGTTGTAATGGGGCCTGGCTAAGGGTAGGATATACAAAGGAACTAAGCTGAAGACCCTAGGAACTAAGAGAGCATGAACTATATTTACACTTTGAATTTCACTCAAGTTCCTTTCTTTATTTTTTTCTTTACACTTCTGGGTGGCTACAGCTCTTTTTATTTCTTTTTGGCATTTTTGTATTTTTGTATTTTTTTTTATGTCATTTGTACACTTTTTCTTTCACCAGCTTTTGGCTCCAACTCTTCTTTTTTTTTTTTTTTTAACAAACATATTACACCTTGCAGCCACCCCAAACTTTAGTTCTTGCACCCATTCTAAGATTACATGCTCTCCTAATCCTAAGATCGGGTTAACATGGTTTTCCAGATTTTTGGGCTTATAACATTAGGTTATCAAGAACTAACAGGCTAATAGGCTCAAAAGGGCTAACTAGGGAGCATGCAATAGGAATTGGTTTATTCAGGCCAAGTAGCTATTTACAAGGAAAATGCCTAAATCATTTGCTACACACATATAATCATGCAAACCAAAAAGAGATTCAATCAAATCCAGGGAAGTGCAACTTGAAAGTGATTTTCACACAGTTTGAAACATGTTGGAGGCTCAAAACCTCACCTGGACATTCATGCAAATAGTTTGAAAGAGATACTATCCCTAGTGTGTGCTTCCTATCACCCCAAACTTATCATTCATCATGCTATCATAACAAAAATCCCAAAGTTCAGTTTTCAATTTCACATGGGAATCACAAAATTTTTCAGCCTAGGGGAAATCATTACATATTAATCATGCAAGCAATCTGTGCAACATCAATCAAAATCTAGCAAACTTACCAACTAAAAACTTAACACACAAATGCTCCCGAGCTTCTCAAATTATTCAGGAGACTTTATTCACAGAAAATAAAACTTTATTCAAAGAAAAGAAAAAGAAAAGAAAAACTACAACTAGTTCCCTCCCCCACACTTAAAACATGCATTGTCCCCAATGAACAACAACAGACTTTACAATCAGAGTGAGGGAAAGGAAAAGAAACTCCCTGATCAAGCATCAGTGTAGGTTGGAGCATCCAAAGATAGCTCCTCAACATTGGCATCCATAGGAACAACAGCATCCACACCATGGAATGGTTTCAACCTCTGCCCATTAACCTTGAAAGGCTTGTGTGTACCTGCACGTGTAATCTCTACTGCACCATAAGGAAACACATTAGTAATGACAAAGGGGCCATCCCATTTGGACCTAAGTTTCCCAGCCATCAGTTTCAGGCGGGAGTTAAACAACAATACTACCTGGCCCACAAAAAATTCTTTCCTAACAATCATTCTATCATGAAATTGTTTTGTCTTTTCTTTATAAATCTTGGAGCTTTCATAGGCTTCAAGCCTAAGCTCCTCAAGTTGCTGCAACTGCAGCTTTCTTTCAACACCAGATTTATTCATGTCCATATTACAACACTTAACTGCCCAATATGCTCTATGCTCAACCTCCACCGGGAGGTGACATGCCTTACCAAAAACTAGCCGAAATGGGGACATTCCTATAGGGGTCTTGAAAGCAGTCCTTTGTGCCCACAGTGCGTCTTCCAGACGGCGGCTCCATTCCTTTCTATTAGGCTGCACCATCTTCTCCAGAATTTGCTTGATCTCCCTGTTAGATATTTCAGCTTGGCCATTGGTTTGGGGGTGGTAAGCGATGAGACACTCTATGTACAACCCCATATTTTCTGAGTAGGGCCTCCATGGTTCTGTTGCAAAAATGCGTGCCCTGGTCACTGATGATGGCCTTGGGTATACCAAACCTGCAAAAAATGTTGGACCTAACAAATTTTGAAACAATCTGAGCATCGTTAGTCCTAGTGGGGATTGCTTCCACCCATTTTGAAACATAATCTACAGCCAACAAAATATATACAAAACCAAAAGAAGGAGGGAAGGGACCCATGAAGTCCATCCCCCACACATCAAAAACTTCACAAAAGAGCATGGGCTGTTGGGGCATCTCACTCCTACGAGTGATTGCCGGGCCTGTTATTTGACATTCTTTACAACTCTTATATACCTCATATGAATCCCTAAAAGTGTGGGCCAGTAGAACCTTGAGTCCAAGACTTTTCTTGCTGTCCTTTGAGGTCCAAAGTGTCCTCCAACTGGAGAGGCATGTGAGAAATGCAGGATGGACTCCGTCTCATGATCGGGTACACACCTCCGAATGACTTGGTCACTGCAAAACTTCCACAGATAGGGGTCATCCCACACATAATACTTTGCATCGCTCTTCAGCTTGTGGAACTTTTGTCTACTTGTACCTGCAGGAACAACACCAGCAACTAGAAAATTTACAATGTCAGCAAACCAGGGGGTTACCCCATACATATGTAACAATCTCTCATCAGGGAAATCATCTTGGATGGGAAAAGTATCCTCATCCCTTGCTATCCTACTCAAATGATCTGCTACCAGATTTTCAGCTCCACTTTTATCCTTTATCTCCACATTGAATTCCTGGAGCAAGAGCATCCACCGGATCAGTCTTGGCTTAGCTTCTGGCTTCTTCAGCAGATATTTCAAAGCTGCATGGTCAGTAAAAACAGTCACCCTAGAACCTAGCAAATAAGACCTAAACTTGTCAAGTGCAAATACAATAGCTAGCAGCTCTTTCTCAGTGGTTGTGTAATTTGCCTGTGCGGCATCTAGGGTCCTAGAAGCATAGTGAATTACATGGGCAACTTTGCCCACCCTTTGTGCCAGAACTGCCCCCACAGCAAAATTTGAGGCATCACACATCAGTTCAAAAGGTAGTGTCCAGTCTGGGGGCTGGATGACAGGGGTAGAAGTCAACGCCTTCTTCAGATAGTCAAATGACTCTTTGCACTTTTCATCAAACTGGAACAGGGCATCATTTTTCAGCAGATTTGACAATGGCAATGCTATCTTGCTGAAGTCCTTTATAAAGCGCCTGTAGAAACCTGCATGCCCAAGAAAGGAACGTATCTCGCGTACGCAAGATGGGTAAGGCAATGAAGCAATTACATTTATTTTTGCAGGATCCACAGAAATACCCTCTTTGGAAATTACATGACCCAATACTATCCCCTGTTCTACCATGAAATGACATTTCTCATAATTCAGAATCAAATCAGTATCAATGCACCTTTGAAGAACTAGATCTAGACTATGCAAACAAGCATCAAAAGAGGAGCCATACACAGTAAAATCATCCATAAACACCTCTATGCAATTTTCAATAAAATCAGAGAAAATACTAAGCATGCATCTTTGAAAGGTGCCCGGAGCATTACAGAGGCCAAAAGGCATCCTCCTATAAGCAAACGTACCGAAGGGGCACGTGAAGGTGGTCTTTTCCTGATCCTCAGGGGCAATATGAATCTGGAAATACCCGGAAAAGCCATCTAGAAAACAATAATGGGACTGACCAGCCAGCCGATCTAGCATCTGATCTATGAACGGCAAAGGAAAATGATCCTTTCGGGTGGCCTGGTTTAGCTTCCTATAGTCTATACAAACTCTCCAGCTATTCTGGACTCTAGTAGGCACAAGTTCATTATTCTCATTCCTAACTACTGTTAGACCAGACTTCTTTGGTACAACTTGAACCGGACTTACCCAAGAACTATCAGAGATGGGATAGATAATACCTGCCTGTAGAAGCTTAGTCACCTCTTTCTTTACCACATCCAGAATCAGTGGGTTAAGTCTCCTTTGGGCCTGTCTGACTGGCTTAGCCCCATCCTCCAGTAAAATTCTGTGCATGCATCTGGAGGGGCTAATTCCTGGAATATCGGCCAATGTCCACCCAATGGCCTTCTTGTTCTTCCTCAGAACTTCTAAAAGCTTGGCTTCCTGATCAGAATTGAGGCTGGAGGAAATGATGACTGGCAATTTTGCATCCCTCCCCAAGTAGGCATACTTTAGGTTCTCAGGAAGTGGTTTGAGTTCCAAAGAAGGTGGCTGCTCAACAGATGGTGCATTGGGAGCAGCCATAGGGTCAAGGACTTTTGCTGAGTAAACAGCTTCACTCTCATTATCACTTTCACTATCATCCTTACCCTGCAATGTTAAATCCAAAAACTCAGAACAAACAGAACATGGGTTAGTGTTAGTGCAGTTAGTACAAGTATATACATCATCAAAACCAGAAATAACAGGAAAATCAGAAATAAGGTCATCATGAGTGTTCTCAATGAGTTCAGACAGCAACTCTAAGTGGAATACGAGTGCTCCTCTCTTTGGGTGCTTCATAGCATCAAAAATCTTGAATTTGGCCACAATACCACCAAACTCCATCGACATAGTCCCATCATAAACATCAATCTTGGTCTTGGATGTCATCATGAACGGTCTCCCCAAGATTATGGGTGATCTACTTGACTGAGTCTCTCCTGCCATATCTAGGATATAGAAATCCGCAGGGAATATCAAATCATCAACTTGCACTAGGACATCCTCTACCATCCCCATGGGTCGGGCACTGGTCCTGTTAGCCAACTGAATGGTAAGACCTGTGTACTGCAATGGCCCCAGATCAAGGTTATTAAAGATGGAGGTAGGCATGACATTGATTGATGCTCCCAAGTCCAGCATGCAGTTCTCAAACTTCTTGTCCCCAATAGTGCATGGGATAGTGAAGGTGCCTGGATCCTTGCACTTTTGTGGCAGTACTTGATTAGGGGCAATAGAAGCAACTCTCTCTATCTTTGACTGGATAAGCGCCGAGACATTCATTCCCAAGTCAACCCTCTCATTAATCTTCATCTTCCTCTTGTTAGTGCATAGGTCCTTCAGAAATTTAGCATATCTGGGCACTTGCTTGATCACATCCAACAGTGGAATATTAACAGCTACTTTTCTGAAAACATCAAGAATCTCCTTCTCTTTATTCTCACCACCCATCTTCAAATTTTTCTGAATTCTGTGTGGGAATGGAATGGGTGGTCTATACACTCTCTCAGTTTCAACTTCAACCACAGGCTCAGGAGTAGCCTTAACAGTTTCTTCATCCTTTCCAGAAGTGGCCTCAACAACCTTTCCAGATCTCAGAGAGATGACACTCACATTAGGGTTGGAGGCATTAGGATTTATCACTGGCTGTGCAGGCAGCTGGTTTGTCCCTTGACCTTGCTGTATGCTATTCATGGATGTGGCCAACTGTCCAATCTGAGTCCTCAAATCTTGAATACTAGCATCTGTCCTCTGCTGAAACTGTACACTAGATGCAGCCATTTGCTTTACCAAGTCTTCTAATGATGGTCCGAAGGTGCGAAGTGGTCACCGGAGGATGATTACGAGGTGCCATCATATGTTGTTGGGAAGAGTTCCCATACCGCAGATTAGGGTGATTTCTCCAGCTAGGATGGTACCTATTAGTAGAGAGGTCTGGAATGCTGTACCGATTCTGACTGCCTCCTTGATTATAGGGGTTCACTGCATAAGCCTGAGGTACTTCACTGACAAACTCTTCTCTCTGGATTGGGCATGGATCAAATGGATGCTCAGGTGCATTGCACATGCTACATAACTTTGCCGGCTGAACCTTGTCTATTGCCAATTGTCTTACAAAGGAGGTCAGCTCATCCAATCTATTCTCAAGGGCGGCCTGGTTAGAAGATGAACTATGAATCTCATGCACGCCTCTTGGCTCAACTGAATTCCTTCTTGTAGAAAACTGTTGGGAATTCAACGACATGTTCTCAATAAGTTGCTTAGCAGCAGCTGGGGTCTTATCAACTAATGCTCCCCCACTAGCAGCATCCAACAGATTCCTATCCATAGGCAACAATCCTTCATAAAAGTATTGGATCAGGAGTTGCTCAGATATTTGATGCTGGGGGCAACTAGAGACCAAATGTTTGAACCTTTCCCAGTATTCAGCTAGTGACTCGTTCCCTTGCCTTATGCCACATATCTCTTTCCTTATGGAAGCAGCTCTTGAAGCAGGAAAATACCTTTCTAGGAACACCCTCTTCAAATCATTCCAAGTTGTGATGGAGTTAGGCTCAAGGTACAATAGCCAATCCTTTGCAGCTCCTTGGAGTGAAAATGGAAAAGCCTTCAGCTTGATACTGTCCTCAGTGACTCCCTCTGCTCTCGAGGTTGTGGAGCATACAACTTGGAATTCTTTCAAGTGCTTGTGTGGATCCTCACCTGCAAGACCATTAAACTTGGGCAACAGGTGAATAAAACCAGATTTCAGTTCAAAAGGGGTGTCAACACCAGGATAAGAAATACATAATCCATTATAGTTGACATCAGGGGCAGCAAGCTGCCTTAATGTCCTCTGGTCTCCCATGTTTTCAAAAGAAGTTTTAAAATTGGAATTACTACTAGTGCTAGCCCGAAATTCCCTACGGAGTGTGTGCAATGTTCTTTCAATTTCCGGGTCAAAATCACACAGTTCAGGGCAATGAGACCTAGTAGCCAGACCAATTCAAAACAGAACAGAAAATAAAAGAAAGAAAAGAAAATAAAATAAAAACAAATTGAGAAAAATAACAACTCGGAGTCCCGACAACGGCGCCAATTTTTTTGTGGTCACATTTGTCCGCGCACGCGCCAAAAAGGACGAGCGGGTTTAAAATCGTAGTCTAGTGCGACAACTCGGATGTCGTTTCTCAAGGACTCGAGAATATTATCTTTCACAAAAACCAGGTTTGTGGGGGGTTTGGAGTGGAATGCAATTAAGAAACAAACAAAACAGAGCAATCAAAAACATGCCAGTTAAAAGGAGATGATCATTTATCAAACAACGATTAATCTTCTGTCTAGAATTCCCAACTATCCTTGGTTAATGTAAACCCAAGCCCTAAGCAGATTCTAATCCCCTTTCGATTAAAGAATAACTAACAACGTAATTGCTACTATGGATGCAAATTCCTATTCCCGAAATAACAAACGGGATTAAGCGCTCATGATCGAACGATCATGAATGAACACACGCGAATTAACAAACGCGATTATGTATAGGAAATTAACATCACTGAAACAAATCAATACAATATTACACACTCCTGAAATAACAAACAGAAATATGAAATATGGTATTGAAAAGGGAAAAGCAATTAAAATAGGGATTACATAACCTCAAGTATATAGGATCCTCAAACAGTAGACTAATCCTAGGACTTAGTGCTCCATGGCAAAAACGAAATCACAGAGAAAAATGTATATTAGAAAATTGGAGAAGCAAAAGTCTTTACAAAATGTTCAGAACAGCCTTTTATACAAATTCAGAATTCAGATGGCTCGCGAGGCGAACAACCATTCGCGAGGCGAATTTCATGAACTGTCAGCAACCCTTGGCATTCTCGCGAGGCGAAGTGATTCTCGCGAGGCGAGGATATGAAGAGTTTCCTCCTTACGCCCGTTATGGCCATCAGGGCCTACCCGTGATGCTCTCTGACTTTCATATTCACGAGGCGAAGGGATGCTCGCGAGGCGAGACTCTTCAGCTTCAAAACTGCCACGGCCATGACCTTCAACACGGGCAAGCCGTGATCGTCTCTGACTTTTTCAGGTTTGGAAGACTCACGGGGCGAGATCTTCTTCGCGAGGCGACTCAGAGACTTAGCAATTTCTTGGAACAGTCAGGCTTCGGGGTCGCGTGGCGAGCGTGTCCTTCGGGGGCGAATCCCCTGTTCTTTATTTTCTCAACTTCTACTTAACCTGAAAACAAGGAAATAAGCATAAGTGTATTATCTTGATTTAAAACTAGCTAAATTAACTTAAAACTACTCTAGAGACTCAAAACCTTGCTCGAGGACAATCTAATCTAATTTGGGTGAAAATACGATATAATTTGCACAAAACCCTGGTCATACTAGCTATAAAACTAGATGAGCCAGAGGCTTATCAGCAGTCCTCCGAATTGATGTTGCCTAATCATGTTGATTAGCATAGGCGGTATAGTGTAGTTCTCCGCCTCAATCTCTGGCCTAGCAATCCCAGTTCGCAATCCACTAGCATTTGGGGCTGCGTAGTCTTTCAACGGTTTCGTATCCGGAAGATTCGCCATGAGTGGAATGGGAATCAACCTCTCTCTCTCTCTTTGTAGTCTCCTTCGTCTGTGAAAGGTCCTTTCGACTTCGGGGTCGACCTCACTAAGGTTTCCAAGACTTAGCAATCTTTGCATAAAAGAGAAAACAACACAGAGAGATAGATACTCTAGAAGGAAAAAGAAAAAACAGAGATAGATACAAAGAAAGAAAAAGATTTTTTTTTTTAATTTTAAAAATGGTATATAAAAATTAAATAAAAAGAAAAAGTCCAGAAAAATCAATTTAAAAATTAAATTGAGATTCGAGAAAGCACAGTCCCCGGCAACGGCGTCAAAAACTTGATGTCGTGCGAGTGCACGTGCGATCCGGCAAGTGTATCGGATTGTCGCCAAGTAATAAAAGATATCGATCCCACAGAGACCGTGATCTCAAATCGCAACTAATTGTTAAATGATAAAACTGGACTGTATAAAAAAGGATTTGGATTTTTGAAATAAGAGATAACTTGGATAAGGAATGCAATCAAGTAAAACAGAAAGTAAATCAATTTATGGTTTTTCAGATCTAAATGGATTCCTAGGAATTTGGGTTACCAACAAGGTTGTTTATGTTACTAAATTGATTACCCCTTTGTTAATTATTGAAATTGCCCTGAAGGCGAATTTATCCTCAAATAGTTAATGCTCCCTCTCGGGTTACAAAAATCGTGCCCAATTAAACCAACCCCTACTCTCGTGGTAGTTGAATTTAGATTGGACCCTTTACGCTTTATGACAATTCGTTGATCCTCGAAGGACGGCTTCTAACTCTCGTGATTTCAGTCCTAAGTCCGATTCTGTAGATCCGACACCTAAGTTCACCGCTAGGTTCCTCCTTAGAATATCCACATCACGCAAATAAGCGGCCGCCAAATTTACGAGTAATTAAAACACTAGAAATCAGATCTAAAGCAAAATCGCAATTAACAAAGATAAAACATCAATTCATTACCATAAACAAACCTTGGGCATAGCCCCAATCCCTAGAAATTAAGCTACTACTCAAGCCTTGTCATGGTGATGACAAGCTTGGTTAACAACAACATGAAAATAAAAATAAGAGAGGAGAGGAGGAAGAAGGGAGAGATCCTAAATTATAGCCTACGAGTAGCAACCCAAAAAGTCCATTTTTAGTCTCTGCTCAGATGCCTTATTTATAGATTTGGGAATTTTGAATCCCAATCTAACTCAAATTAGATCCAAATCAGTTGTTTCTGATCCAAGTATTGCGCGTCACGGCCGTGACGGTTTCTGCCTTGGGCGCTTCTTCGGTAATTGGTTTGTCACGGCCGTGATGCTCATCATGACTAGGCCGTGATCAGTTCTGCCTGTTGAGGGTCTGGTTCAGCTGACAGGTCACGGCCGTGATGGACATCACGGCTAGGCTGTGACCAGTTCTGACATTTGCCTTCTTTCTATTCAGTTTTGCTCGATCATGGCCGTGATGGTCATCACGGCTAGGCCGTGATGGGCTCTGCTAGGCTCATTTTCTTCACTTTTCAAGCCCCATCTTCATCCAAGCTCCATCATGGTTGATCCTAAGCATTTAATCCTTAATTTCTGCAAAACAACACCACAAAACCGCCTTACCCGTTCCAAGGTAAAAACTAACAAAAATCAAATTAAAAATGCCTAAACTATATGAAAATGCATGAAAAATTATAAACAAATATGAGGTGTAATCACACTCATCATATCCACGATATGAATCCTCCTTTCTAGACCCCCCTCCTGTGTTCCTTCAATAGTGCAAATCGGTCCAGTGTACTCGGTTATGTGATTCCCCGAATGAATCACCCAAGCCCCAGGGTTATCGGCATCCTCAAACATGATCGTCCGCACCCGGGAGTGCACGAGAGGCAGAGCTGGGTCCATCTAGTCTCAATATAACAGGATACATACATATATACATGAAGGAAAATGCCAGGTTAAGATACCAATATATAGATAATTATGACAACTACATGCACCCAAAACACAGAGTAACATGTACAAGTAACAAGATATCATTTTAAAAAGTGCATAATGGTGTGCATGGATTCCGGTGAGTGTACCGGATTCATTGCCAAGTAATAAAAAGATCGATCCCACAGAGACCGTGATCTCAAATCACAACTAATTATCAAATCAATTAAACTGGACTACATAAAAAGGGATATTGAAAAGGTTTTGATTTTTGAAATAAGAATCAAGTAACAATCAAATTTAAAATTTGCAATTAAACAAAATAGGAAGATAAATCAATTTGGGGTTTTTCAAATCTAAAGAGATTCCTAGGAATTGGGTTACCAACAAGATGGTTCATGTTACTAAATTGACTACCACTTGTTAAATGTCAAAATTGCTTTGAAGACGAATTTATCCTAAATAAGTTAATGCTCCCTCTCGGGTTACAAAAACCGTGCCCAATTAAATCAACCCCTACTCTCGTGGTAGTTGAATTTAGATTGAACCCTTTAAGTTTTGTGACAATTCGTGAATCCTCGAAGGACCGCTTCTAACTCTCATGATTTAAGTCCTAAGTCTGATTCTATAGATCCGATACCTAAGTTCACCGCTAGGTTCCTCCTTAGAGTATCTACGACACCCAAATAAGTGGCCAGCGAATTTACGAGTAATTAAAACAATAGAAATCAGATCTAAAGCAAAACCGAAATTAACAAAGGTAAAACATCAATTCATAACATAAATCAGATCTTGGGCATAGCCCCAATCCCTAGAAATAAAGCTACTACTCAAGCATTGCCATGGTGATGACAAGCTTGGTTAACAACATCATAAATGAAAACCTAAAGGAAGAGAAGAAGGAGGAGAAGAGAGATCCTAAAAATTTGCCTAAGTGTAGCAGCCCGAAATTGATCAAAAGTCTCTACCTAATTGCCCTATTTATAGATTAGGGTAATTTGAATCCCAATCAAACACAAATTCAGATCAAATCAGTTGCTATAGATCCATATATCGCGTGTCACGGTCGTGATAGCCATCATGGCCAGGCTGTGACGGATTCTGCCTTGGAGGTTGCTTCACTGGTTGGTCTGTCACGGCCGTGATGCTCATCACAGCTAGGCCGTGACTAGTTCTGACTTGGGAAACTTGGCTCTGATGGCCTGTCACGGCCGTGATGGACATCACGACCTGGCCGTGACAGGTTATGACTTTTGTGTATTTTCTTCTCCAGCCTTGCTCGGTCATGGCCGTGATGGTCATCACAGCTAGGCCGTGATGGGCTCTGTTTGCTCATTTTCTTCACTTTTCAAGCCCCCATCTTCATGCAAGCTCCATCATGGTTAATCTTGAGCATTTAATCCTTAATTCCTGTACAACAACACCACCAAACCGCCTTACCTGTTCCAAGGTAAAAACAAACAAAAAATCAAATTAAATATACCAAAACTACATGGAAATGCATGCAAAATGTCATGGAAATATGAGGTGAAATCACATTCATCACATAACAAGAGATAATCATCGCTTTTTGAAAACTATGGCACTTCTATGATTCAATGTCTATCCTAATCTCCAGAGACCCCAACTTCACTTTGTTTAAAATAGCTGATCAGGCCCGAAATCTTTGTCATAAAAGGCACAACGTGTCACTCCACTACACTGCCCAAACTCTTGGCACAGTGTGCAACGTGCATGGATATCCATAGCATACTATCCAACTCAAGGCATAGTAATCAGGGCATATGGATTTCATTGTCCGTCAAGGCACAATGATACAACGAAGTATGATATACCCTGCCCTTCAAGGTACTCACACAAAACAACTTTGGGCACTTTTGCCAAATGCATTAAAAACATTTTATTATCGAGGCTTTTCTTTGTGTATAATTCTTTCCTTGTCGAAGCCCAAAGGCCCACGACCTCCATAACTTTTCAATGTATTAAAATTTGTAAACACAGGACATTTGAGTCCGAGTGTCCAATCACAAGAGTCTTAAACTGATGCACCAATCTAAGACTTTGTGGTAGTAGAAAACAACTTTACACCTTTACTGCGTTTATCATGTTTGTATAATGTATGTAGGACACATAGTCCACAACAACGTATAAGGACACAAAGTCCACAACAACGTGACACGGATCATAGATCGACGTGTTTAATTACACTAGTAACCCGACGTATTGGCTACTAGGTTCACTTTTGAACGTTATTTTTCGTTCAGTGAAAAACAAATCAAAATCAAATTTCCATAACTTATCCAAATTATTTGAATATTGTTTTGAGCAAAGTTTTTAATAAAAAAAATTATTTAAAATTCATTTTTCAGAATTCACCTTGATTTTAAAAAACACACTTTTTCAATAAAAATCAAGTTAATCTCCCTTTTGAAAAAATTCCTTTTAATTCAATAAATCAAAATATGCTTTTTCATAAAATTTCTAATATTACAAAATTTAGAAATATAATCTTAACTTTCTTCTCTTTTTCAAACAAAATTAAACTTCTTTTCAAAAACATTATTTATTTGTAAACTTCTTTCATAATTTTGTTAAGACTTTTATCTTAACTTATTAAATTGAGCTCTAACCCAAGCTTAGGCTTCTCATGCAACAACTCCACAATTAAACTATCACTTCAACATATACACAACATCATAAGCATTTTATAAAGTAAACCAACATATAGTACATGAAAAACCAATCAAACTCAACATATCAATTCAAACCAATATCAACCATCAACCAATCGCCATGGCAAAATATCAACCAAGCATCATCAAACAACAATAGATAACACATAGTTTTCACAAATTAATATCCCTCAGGCTTTCTTCCCTTACCTCAGAGTAAAATGGTAATGAAACTCGATTGTGGTTTTTAAAGAGGAACGACTCGGTTCGCGTTACGATTGCAAATCTATACAAAAACAAGTGATTAATATAAGTAAATTTTTTTATAAATCACCCTAATTTGATGCATGCATTCGGCCATGCTTAGAAAATCATGCTAGAAATTTTAAACTTTCACAAACTTTTGGATCCATGATCCTTAAGCAACAAGGAGGTAAAGTAAAAGTTTAAAACTTGAAAATAAAATTTTATAATCTTGGCCTCATGAACCATAGGTTTTGGTCTTATCAAGAAATGGTGGAAAAATACTATTTTTCATCAATCTAATTTTATGCATGCAAACTTTATAGTGTTCTAAGCATCATTTAGATTAAAAAAATTTGAACAAGCCTCATCAACTCATCAAGTGAGTTTCAGCTATCACAAGCCAACGAGGCTAGGATCACTAAAATTTTTCAAGCACCATTGTTAAGATACTAATGTAAAGAACTTAGTGTATTAACCATGCAACCTTCCAAGTGATTAAAAATTAGGCCTCACTAACTTAAAAATTATAGATTTTTGGCCATAGAACCATCACAATAAAGTATACATAGTCTCAAAAAAAATGCTTTAGCAAAAACTCATCCTTTCTCCCTCTTGGTGTTTCGGCTACACCATGATCATAGGGAGCATGATTTTCTCTTCACATGCAAGCCATTTAAAATAAGAATAAATATGAGCAAGAAGTGGTAAAATCTTTTGCATGTAAAGGAATATGATTTCTTATTGATTACAAGTTAAAACTATAAGCATAAATCATAGTAAAACTAACATGCATGAAAAATATGTTGAAAAATCACAACCTCTACTCCTTAGGGTTTCAACCAACCCCGTTAAAATGGCCATAAGAGGGTTCATTCCAACATGCAAAGGTTGAAAATGGTGGTGATGAGTAGAACTTTTGAAATAAAAGAACTTTAAAAGAAAAAAATGAACAAGCTTTGCAAGAATCAACTCATCATGCATGTACAAGAAGATGAAAATAGCAAGAACTTGAAGTATAATAGCTACATATTGTACCTAGGTGCTGCAGAAATTGAGAGCTTGGAAGCAAGACTTGAGTTTTCTCAAAAACAAGAGAAAATGAAAGAAAGTGTAGTAGAACTGGCTTTGTGGAAATGAGAGGAAAAAGTGATGAAGTGAGAAGGGAACATGTATATATATAGAGGGGGAGAGGCGTTGGTTTCAATAGAAAAGAGAGAAAAATAAAATAAAAAATTTAAAAGTATTTTTAATATAAATTTTGAGATATCATAATTTATTATGATAATTATGATTTTGTGTCACAAAATTACTATTCACCTTACAAAAAATCAGATTTTCCTTACCAAACACTCCAAAATCTGATACAAGTTACTTCCCTTGATTTTTGTTTCGTTCCGGTTAAATATTTACACCGAATCGATCGTATTTCTAATAAAAATTGCTCCCGAAAAATCAATAAAATAAAATTATTTAACGAAAAATTTTAAAATTGTGGAAATGTTATTAATCTTAATTATAAGTCTAATCGTTTCGTTCACGAGGAAAAATTTCATTTTATGATCAGTAAAGTTGTACCGATAGAGAAAACGCAAATCAGGTTTCGTCTGAATTTTTAGCTGAAATTTTTACTGGAGCTTCCTACGATAGACTAAGTTATGAAAATGATTTTAGTTTTTCAAAATAATCTCTAAAACTTTAAAATCAATTACTAGCAAGCACACACTTAAGCACGGATTAACAAGAAACGGAAAAATTGGAGGAAGGTCTATGTTCCTAAACCTTAAGCCAAAGATGGTGGCTGGGTCACATTTGGAGGAAACCAGAAAGGAAAAATCATTGGTATAGGTAAAATTGGTAAACATCATTTTCCCTCCATTGATAATGTTCTTTTAGTAAATGGCACAATCTACTGAGCATAAGTCAATTATGTGACAGTGGATATGCAGTGTCTTTTGATAAGAACATGTATGCTGTCAAGAAAGATGATGAATCACTTTTATTCAATGCAAAAAGGCAAAACAATCTCTATAAGATTGACTCAGAGGACCTCTCAAATCAAAGTGTCTCATGTCTAGTGTCCATTGAAGATCGGCGATGGATTTGGCACAAAAGGCTAGGTCATGCAAGCTTGAAATTAATTTCAAAGCTAAACAAGCATAACCTCGTGAGAGGACTACCAAACCTTCAGTTCAAATCTGATGCTCTCTGTGATGCATGTCAAAAGGGAAAACAAGTCAAAGGTTCTTTTGAATCTAAGAATGTTGTTAGTACCAATAAACCACTAGAGTTGTTACATCTTGATCTTTTTGGTCCAACAAGAACTGCCTCTATCAGTGGTAAGAAATATAGTCTTGTCAATGTAGACGATTACACTAGATGGACATGGGTTATGTTCCTAACTCACAAGGATGACTCTTTTAAGGTCTTTTCTGTATTCTGCAAACGTGTACAGAATGAAAAAGGAATGTGTATCACTTCAATCAGAAGTGACCATGGGGGAGAGTTTGAAAATGAGCTATTTCATAAGTTCTGTGAAGAGAGTGGTATCCTTCATAACTTCTCAATACCTAGAACACCACAGCAAAATGGTGTGGTAGAGAGAAAGAACAGATCTCTTCAAGAGATGGCTAGGACTATGCTCAATGACAACTCTATCCCGGGACACTTCTGGACTGAAGATGTTAATACTGCCTGCTACATTCAGAACAGAATATACATTAGACCTATCCTGAATAAGACTCCTTATGAACTGTGGAAAGGACGAAAACCCAACATATGTTATTTTCACCCTTTTGGTTGTAAATGCTTTATACTGAATACTAAAGATCAACTTGGTAAGTTTGATGCTAAAACAGATGGTGGAATACTATTAGGATATTCTGAAACATCTAAAGGCTTTAGAGTTTATAATTCTAGGACTCTGATAGTAGAGGAAAGTATTTATGTCAAGTTTGATGACAAACAGCCTGATAAGGAATTATCAGAGCTAGATGAAGCTTTTGCAGATCTTGATCTAAGCATTCTAGGAGACACCTTAGATAAAAGTTGATAATCAAGAAGATGACCCCACTCAACAACCAGAAACTTCCATTTCTCAACATGGTAAAGTTCAAAAATCTTGATACTTCAAGAATTATCATCCACAAGAACAGATCATTGGAAACCCCAATGACAAGCGAAGAACCAGATCAACCTTTGGAGAACAAAACAATTCTGCGCTAGTATGAGTTGTAACCAAAGACAGTAGACGAGGCTCTGCTGGATGATGGTTGGATTCTATCTATGCAAGAAGAACTCAATCATTTTGAAAGAAGTGATGTTTGGACTGTAGTTCCACTGACCAAAGACAAATCAGTGATTGGAACAAAATGGGTTTACATAAACAAACTTGATGAAATTGGTAAGGTAATCAGAAACAAAGCAAGACTAGTTGCTCAAGGTTTCTCTCAAGAAGAAGGTGTAGATTATACTAAAACTTTTGCACCTGTTGCTAGATTAGAAGCTATTAGAATTCTACTTTCATTCACTGCACATCATAGTATTATGCTTTTTCAGATGGATGTTAAAAGTGCTTTTCTAAATGGCTTTATTAATGAACAAGTCTATGTTATGCAACCTCCGGGTTTTGAGTGTGAAACCCATACTGAACAAGTATATAAGCTTAAGAAAGCTTTGTACGGTCTTAAGCAAGCTCCTAGACCTTGGTATGATAGACTAAGTTCCTTTCTTATGGAAAATGGATTCAATAGAGGAAATGTTGACACAACCTTATTTATAAAAATACATTAAGTCAAATTTCATAGTTGTCCAGATATATATTGATGATATTATTTTTGGTGGTACTAATGAGTCTCTATGCAAAGAATTCTCTAAGTTAATGCAGAAAGAGTTTGAAATGAGCATGATGGGAGAACTCAAATTCTTCCGGACTTCAAGTAAAACAAACCATGGACGAGATGCTCATCCACCAAACTAAGTATACAAAAGAACTTCTGAAGAAGTTTAAGATGGATGATTGTAAACCAATGAATACTCCTACGGACCCCACTTCCATACTGAACAAAGATGATAAAGAGAAAAATGTAGACCAAAAGGTATACAGAGGTATGATAGGATCTCTCTTATATCTTACTGCGTCTAGGTCTGATATTATGTTCAGTGTATGTTTATGTGCTCGATTTCAATATGATCCTAAAGAATCTCACTTATCAGCAGTTAAAAGAATTTTTAGATATTTAAAAGGTACTACTAATCTTGGTTCATGCTTTAAGAAAAATGAAGATTACAGATTAGTTGGTTTCTGTGATGCTGACTATGCTGGAGATAGAATTGAAAGAAAAAGCAATAGTGGAGGATGTCACTTCATTGGAGCTAATCTTGTTTCATGGTCAAGTGATGGGACTCCGGCAAGTGTACCGGATTCGTCGTCAAGTAATAAAAAGATCGATCCCACAGAGACCGTGATCTCAAATAACAATTAATTATTAAATCAATTAAACTGAACTATATAAAAAAGGATATGGAAAAGATTTGATTTTTGTAATAAGAATTAACTAGAAAATCAGATATTTAAGAACGCAATCAATTAAAATAGGAAAGTAAATCAATTAGGGGGTTTTCAAATCAAAAGAAATTCCTAGGAATTGGGTTACCAACAAGATTGTTCGTGTTACCAAATTGACTACCCCTTGTTAATTACCAAAATTGCTTTGAAGGCGAATTTATCCTTAATAAGTTAATGCTCCCTCTCGGGTTACAAAAACCGTGCCCAATTAAACCAATCCCTACTCTCGTGGTAATTGAATTTAAATTGAACCCTTTAAGTTTTGTGATAATTCGTGAACCCTCGAAGGACCGCTTCTAACTCTTGTGATTTAAGTCCTAAGTTTGATTCCTATAGATCCGAAACCTAAGTTCACCGCTAGGTTTCTCCTTAGAGTGTCTATGACAAGCAAATAAGTGGCCACCGAATTTACGAGTAATTAAAACAACAGGAATCAAATCGAAAGTAAAATTGAAATTAACAAGAGACCAAACGTCAATTCATCACAATAAACAAATCTTGGGCATAGCCTCAATTCCTAGAAATAAGACTACTACTCAAGCATTGTCATGTTCATAGCAAGCTTGATTAACAAAAGCATAAAAGAAAACCTAAGAGAAGAGAAGAAGAAGAAGAAGAAGAAGAAGAAGAAGAAGAGAAATCATAATTTTGCCTAAGGTAGCAGCCCAAAAAGTCCCCCTATTTTCGAGCCACTAGGTCCTATTTATAAGATAGGCTTACTTGCATCCCAAGCAATTATAAAATCAGATCAAATTAGCTTTTAAAATTCCAAATATTGCACATCACGGCCGTGATGCCTGTCACGGCCAGGCCGTGATGGATTCTGACTTGAAAAACTTGGCACTAATGGCCTGTCACGGCCGTGATGGCCATCACGGCCTGGCCATGACAGGTTCTGACTTTTGTGTACTTTTCTTTTCAGCCTTACTCGATCATGGCCGTGATGGCTGTCACTGCTAGGCCGTGATGGGCTCTGTTTGGCTCGTTTTTCTTACTTTTCAAGCTCCATCTTCATGCAAGCTCCATCATGGTTGATCTTGAACATTTTAACCCTTAATTTCTGTACACAAAACCGCCTTACCCGTTCCAAGTTAAAAACTAACAAAAATCAAATTAAAAATGCCTTAACTACATGAAAATGCATGCAATATGATAAAGAAATATGAGGTGTAATCACACTCATCATCAAGAAAAAGACAAAGTACCATTGTTTTATCAACTGCTGAAGCTGAGTATATATCAGCTGCAAGTTGCTGCTCACAACTTTTCTGGATCAAACATCAATTGGAGGACTACAATGTATTTGTAAGTAGTATTCTGCTTATGTGTGATAATACTGCTGCAATAAATCTATCTAAGAATCCAATTTTGCATTCTAGAGCTAAGCACAGAGATTAAACATCATTTTATTAGGGATCATGTGTAAAAAGATATTATTGATATTCAATTTGTAGATACTGACCATCAATGGGCAGATATCTATAATAAACCTCTTGCAGATGACAGATTTATCTTTATTAGGAAGCATCTTAATATTATATGTGTGGATTAATTCAGGCGTCCAGCCTCGAGAAAAATTTGTTTTGTTAATCCTGCGTCTATTACCTATGCTCGTCTAATATTTTTTTAAAGTTGTGTGTCTATTGCATATTGTATTGCACGTCCACATGATGCGTCCACTGATACCGATTACCGCATCCATTCTATAGTTTCAGACGAGTTCACATCTACCTGTGTTTAAGCATTTTTTGTGTTAATAAATGCATTTATTTTGTCTCAAGACAAATTTATCCTTTATTCCCTTTGCCGAGTCAGTACATCCATCAATCCCATCAACGCCGTTTTATCATAAAGACATGTCATGTCAAAAAAAAAATTAACCTTTGATATTCAAAATTCCCTTAAAAGTAATCTTTTCCCTCTAAGAAAAACTTTACGCTTACATAACCTCTCGAGCTATCTCTCTCTCCACCTCTCTCTGCTTTCAAACCCTAAGCTCTTTGATCATCTAAAATGGCTTCTTCTTCAACCTTTAACGTGGACAAGCTCAACTTGGCTATAGAGCATCATTTCAACCTTGGAGTGCTGCAAGACTACAATCTAGACATAAGCAAATATGTTAATGCAGTCGGGTGGGGAGGACTCTTCGCTGAGAAAGTCTCTGTCTTTCCCAACCTGATCAGGGATTTCTGGAGAAACATCCAACTGATGATACTGATTTCTTCTCGACGGTGTTAAGAAAGAAGATTATAATCTCGGAGAAGACTTTTGCTTATACAATTTTTTGTGCTCAGGAGGGTTTAGTTTTCACTGAGTCTTAGGAAGAGAACTTGGGTGGCTCTGAGACTATTGAAGTCTGTCTCATGAAGGAAGATACAGTCAGAACTCATACCTGGAAGGCTGTTGAAATGAAGGACATTGTTCGTATCCTTCATCAGCTTCTCAACAAGGTGGTTCTTCACAAGGTTGGATCCAAAGACAACCTCTCCTCTTTGCACAAATTCTGTCTTTGCCATCTTCTACAATCTTCCAAGAATCCTATATGGAAGATTCAGAGACACTGTGATGAATAAGAAAAGACTCTCTGCACTTCCTTTTTGCCATCTTCTCTCCAAGATTTTCGAGGCTCAAGCAATTCATGAGATTCTTGCTGCAAAGACTCTTGAGAACGTGAACCTCAGTACCTATGTTGCTGCTGCAATGGCCAAGACTAAGGAGTTAATGAAGGCTAAAGAAGAGATGGTGGAACAACATAATGCTGAAGTCCTAAGAGTTAAAAGGGTAACTAGGCAAAAGACCACTGCTACAAGGAAGCATGCCCCCAAGAGACCTGCAGATGGCATTGTTATCAGGGAACCTCTGATGCCCCTGCTGCAAAGAAGCAAAGAAGAGTTATCCTCTCTCACAATGAAGATGAGGAAGCTGATGAGGACAACATTCCTATCAGTATAATTCTAAAGAAGTAGAAGACCTCTGTTGCTGCTGCTGAGGCCGTTGTGCCTGCTAGTGATCCTGTTCAAATAGCAGTAAATGCCCTAGTGTCTAATTTAGAAACTAGGATAAATGATGTGCCTGTCTCCACTCCAAATGATGTGTACATTCCTATACCCCTTTCACCCCAACCAACACAAATAGCCACTTCACAATTTCAACCTATTATCCATGCCGATGATCCCTGGTTAAATCAACCAGATGATGGCATTTCCCCTGGTGCTCCTTTCCCCAAACCCTTGAGAACCTTATTTCCCTTCACCCCAACTTTTGTCCTTTATAATGGCAAATTTGAGGATTGGGCCAAGGTAAAAAAGGAACGGAAAATTCTGTTTCATTCTCACCAACCCGAACCCGAACACATTCCAACCAGATGGTATCCTCTACCTAAGTATGAGGAAGAAATCAGCCCACCTGTTGAACCCCTTTACCTACATCATCATGAGTGTAAATTAATCAAAAATGTGCCTTCTCAAATGTACAATAACTTAGGGCCATTAGTCACTCACCTAACCCCAAACAAATTCCCCCCGGAAAAATTTACCCTAATCTTGTCGAAACTCCTTCCTTCTTATCCCTCACTGATGGAGTTGAGAGACATGCCATACCTATCTGGGAGACTGACCCCAATAGGAAAAATCTTCCTACCATTAATGAGAGAAGAGCAAGATCTTCAAAGAATATTCCCATGATCATGCCAAGGGACACAAAATAGGTGTCTTTTGAGCATCCCAGAGTCTATGGGAGGGCCTCTGACTTCTTTCTGGATCAACTCTACTATGAAATGCTGAAGTGGGAATTCAGTCAAATCAGAGCTGATAGAGCCGCGCATTTTGTCCCTCCATCTTGGCTGAGACACACAATGAAGCAACCAGAATTGGAATCAAGCCCTACAGGATCTATCCAAGACTGCCAATGTTAGATCTAAATAAGGACAAGGACATGAAAAACAGAAGATTCAAGGGAGTGCTACTTGAAGCTGAGTCAGTATTGCTTGATCTGGACCAAGAAACCTTTGACTAATCAATGCTGGATTTTCTTTTTCATAATGAATCCATTGAGTTGATCAATGAACATAGAGCTACTGAATTCTGGAAATCTCACATTCTCCACTGCACCAGAGAGGCATCTTCCTCTGGTCTGTCTGAAGAGGAGAAGAAGGACATTAACAAGGTCAGAGGGAAGTGTGGTCTGTCAAATTTTAGATATATGATCTATAAAGACCTCTGGGGAGTTCCTATAAACAGTAAGAATATGGAATTCATCTACCCCATTAGATGGGCAAAGGAAATCTCAGTGATCCCTCCACCTACTTCTGAGCCTATCACAGATGAACCTGTTGCTGAAGAACATGGTCAAACTACCACTGAAGTTGGTTTAGAAGATACAACTGAATCCATTCACCAACAAAGCTCATCTGAAATTCAATCTACTCAACCTTTAGCTCTAGTTGTGATGCACCCTTCAGATCATTCAAGAACACTGAGCACATTTCAAGAGTCTGCAGAAATCTCAAGGCAACAGGCTCTGCCATCTAATATTGTAGAGGTTCTTGGAAAAATAGTTGATGAAAGGGTTGGCAAGATAATTGATGAGAAGGTTGAAAAGATAACTGCGAAGATCAAGGAGGATGTCCATCAGCAAGTTCAAACTTCAATGGCTCCAACCTTGGAGGTTGTAAATAAAATGCTGGAATTCCTCATGGACTTCAAGAACAGTCAAGCTCAGAACCCTCCTCCTCCACCACCTCCTCCTGCTCAACCTTTATTTATTTTTTTCTTATACTGACAATGATGGTCCTCTCCTTTTACCTTTTTGACTGATGACAAAAAGGGGGAGAAAGGAAAGACAAGAGATTTGTTTATTTTCATATATATAAAGTCAGTTTGAAAAGCTCATATTAGTTTGCATTTGCATATTCTCTTCTACTTGCTAATTGCTCTAATATTTATGTTTGCTTATTTGCTTTGATATCTGCTGCTCTGATATTTATGTTTATCTATTCCCTTATATATACTCTAAGTATGATAAGCTGTTGCACCTATCTGTTAGCTTATATGCAGTTGTTTTTCATATGTTTATTCTGCTTAATTATTTGAATGCTTTGTCTTAGGGGGAGCCCTGCAAGCTCTCTTAAACTTTGCTTTTCAAATTTAATTATTTTTGTCATCATCAAAAAGGGGGAGATTGTTGGAACCAAAGTGGTTTAGGATTTAATAATCTCTATGTTTTGATGCTAACAAAAGAATTAACTTTTCTTGGCAAAGTGTTAGTGGAGATCTAACATGTACTTTCAGTTATGCAGGAATACTTTAATATAAGTAAAATAAACTTGGGATAAGTTTCCATTGAAAAATACGCGTCCACCCTTGTAGACGGGCTGCTCAAAAACTTTGGTAAAGTTACTTCTTTAGACTGGTTTACTTAAGTAGACGAATCTCTAAATATTTGCTAGATGAATACCTAAATAACTTGTTAGGTACAGCAAGTCGAATGACTTGATAAATAAGCGTGTCCATCTTGCCACGTAAGCAGACAGAAGCAATTAGTTGAAGTAAATGAACTGAAAAATAAAGTAATCTTGTAGACAAGCTCTAACCTCCACGTCACCAGACGGAGATCTTTATAAATCATTAAGGTATAGCAAGTCCGAAGACTTGATAGACAAGAGGATATGCCACGTCATCAGATGAGTAAAGTAAAATATTGAACAGACTTAGTCTCTCATAAAACTAAGTAGACGGACTTTCTTTTTAGACGAGCTTCATCTTAGAATGAATTAAATGCAATACGAATCTCTTGAATTTATTTCAAATGATTGATATTTATTTCAATAGAATATTAGTTCTTCACATTTGTTTTATCTGTTTTAATGTTTCACCTTGTTGTAAAAGAAGCATAGTACCATCAAGAAATGCAAAAAGCAAAATCGTACAATAAGATACTGCAAAAATATCTGTATGATGACAACTTTATGACTGAAAAAGCTGGATTATACATAAAGGAGGAACAACAAGTGCTCAAGCTGCAATCTCAGAGGAGTGAACCTCCAATTTCATGCTACCTCGATAACCAAGAGTACTATTCAACATTGTTGCAATCAAGCTATCAGTCACAACGGATATCATGCATTAAATGCTATCTCTAAATGGGATTATTCAAAGTTACCGTTGAAGAAATACAAGTGAAGAAGAAGGTCACTATAAATAGAATACCTGAGATACTGAAGAAAAATAACTCTGGACTACACAACTTTACGAGCTCAATTTTTACTCATACTCATATTTATTTAGAGAGCAAGAGTCACTATTTCTTAGTTTGAGTATTGTGAAAATATTCATCTGATCTTAAACTGTCATATTCTCACACATAATAAGTTAAGAAGATCAAACATTATATCTCTTTGTTAGAGTTAGAGCCTGAAGAGGCTTGGTAAGAAAGAAATACTTGTAGCCTGGAGATGTGTTTAATAATTGGTTGTAATCTATTTGGAGAAATAGTGGGTAAATCCTTCAAGTCGAAGGGACTGGACGTAGCTCTTGGTTGGAAGAGAGTGAACTAGGATAAAATCTCTTGTGTGAATCTTCTATCCCTAAACTCTTCAGTTTTATTTGCTTATACTAACCGTGGGGTTTTGATATTGCTTTTGTTAAAGTCTTTTAAAAAGGGATCTTTGTCTTTGTGGTTGCTTCTGTTTCTAATCTCCTTGAGTGCAAAAATTGTTTTAAAGGTTTTTGAAAATTATTAACAAACACGATTCAATCCCCCCTTCTTGTGTTTGCCTGTGTCAACTTCAGGTCCTGGTCCCCAGGCCTACCGGGAGCAATGACGATCCTTAGTTGGAACTGCTGAGGCCTGAGTTACCTGAGTGCAGTTCCCCATTTAAGGAACCTTATTCGGTCGCACAAGCCGGACTTTATTTTTCTGTTTGAAACTTTGGTTAATGCTAATAAAATTGAGGAGGTTAGGAGGAGGATTGGTTTTGATGGTTGTTTTGCGGTTGATAAGGACGGTCGAAGTGGTGGTGTGGCTGTTTTTTGGCGTAGCTCTATGAAGTGTGAAATTACTGGCTTTTCTCTCCATCACATTGATGTTCTTGTGGATGATAGTTTGAGAGAAAAGTGGAGAGTCGCTGGCTTCTATGGTTATCCGGATCAGACTAGGCGCAGAGAGTCATGGGCTCTTCTTCGTCGTCTTGCAGGTTTGAATTCTTTGTTGTGGTGTGTTATTGGAGATTTTAATGATTTGTTTTCGTCTCAAGATAAAATTAGTTGGGTTGATCATCCTAACTACTTGATGAATGGCTTCTGGGAACCAGTGCAAGATGCTGGTTTGATTGACATTAGTTTGGAAGGCTACCAGTTTACTTGGAGCACTAGTAAAGGTACTGACCGCGCTATTGAGGAACGGTTAGACAGAGCCATGACAAATAGTGATTGGTTAGAAATCTTTACTCATGCTCATTTACTTAATTTGATTGCTCCAATATCCGACCATACCCCTATTCTTCTTCAGCGTGAAATTGCTACTTCTTCTAAGCCCCGTAAACATTTCAGGTTTGAAAACTCTTGGCTCTCTAAATCTGATATTTTGGAGGTGATCCGTATGGGTTGGGATCAAGGCCTTGATGGTGATGTCATTGCTAAACTTCAATCTTGCGCGGATAATCTTCAGGTATGGAGCAATAATTTGAGATGTGAGTTTAAAAATGATATAGTAGATTGTAAAAGGTTGTTGAATGATCTTCAGGATCGTCGTGATGAGGTTGGTGTTGAGCAGTTTCGGGCAGCCAAGGATCGTATGATTAAACTTCTTGTTCAGGAAGATAGTTTCTAGCTCCAACGTGCTAAAACCTTTTGGCTTCGTGATGGTGATCTTAATACAAGGTTTTTTCATGCTTCTTCCACTTCTAGATCAAAGGTGAATAGGATTGAAAAAATTCAGGATGATGTTGCTAATGTTACAGTGGATCCAATTCAGATCAAAGAAATTGCCAGGTCTTATTTTGAGGACATCTATGCTCCTAGAGTTGGTGTTTATGAGCCCGTTGTTAGCACCATTACTCCTTGTGTTACTATGGAGGATAATGAGGCTCTTACAAGGGCTTTTACCAGAGATGAGTTCACTTCAGTGCTTGGTCAAATGCACTCGGATAAATCCCCGGGTCCTGATGGGTTTAATCCAGCTTTCTTCAAAAAGGCTTGGGATATTTGTGGTAGTGAAATGTTTGATGCTTGTTGTTTCTGGTTGGAAAGAGGCTACTTTCCCACCTCTATCAATGACACCAATATTGCTCTTATTCCCAAGAAGGAGTGCCCATAATCAATGAAGGACTGGAGGCCAATTTCCTTGTGCAATGTTATCTATAAAATCCTTTCAAAGGTTTTGGCTAATAGGTTGAAGGAGGTGCTTCACAAGTGTGTCTCTTCATTTCAGTCGGCTTTTGTTCCAGGTCGGTCTATCCTTGATAATGCTATGATGGTGGTAGAGATCATTCATTATTTGAAAAGTAAGTCTAAGGGGAAGGTGGGTGATGTGGCTTTGAAGATTGACATGAGTAAGGCCTATGATCGAGTGGATTGGGGTTACTTACATGCAGTGATGAGGAGGATAGGTTTTGTGGATAAATGGGTGTAGTGGATTATGCTTTGTGTGGAATCAGTTAGCAACTCAGTTTTGGTTAACCAGGAGCCTGTTGGGCCTATCCAGCCAGGTAGAGGGCTTAGACAAGGAGACCCCCTCTCCCCTTATTTATTTATTCTTTGTTCTGAGGGATTGACATCTCTTCTGAATAAAGCGGAAGGTAGAGGGGACCTCCATGGTGTTAAAATTTGTAGGAGAGCGCCTATTATTTCCCATATTCTATTTGCAGATGATTGTTTCTTGTTCTTCAAAGCAAAATTATCTGAGGCTGGCTGTTTGAAATACATTCTGGCTATTTATGAAGCAGCTTATGGGCAGGAGATTAATTTCCAAAATTCGGAGATTTTCTATAGTAAAAATGTTCTTGTTGAGGTACGTGATTCTATAGCTAATCTTTTGGGAGTTAGAATTGCTTTGGGTACTGGAAAGTATTTGGGTCTTCCCTCTATGATTGGTAGGAGTAAGAAAGCTCTTTTTAAATTTATTAAAGATCGGATCTGGAAAAAAATAAATTATTTGGGTGGTAGATCTTTATCTAAGGCAGGGAAATAGGTGATGATTAAGTTTGTGCTTCAAGCTACTCCCACTTATTTCATGAGTATTTTTCTCATTCCAACCTCTCTAAGGGACGAGATCCAAAAGCTTATGAATTCCTTTTGGTGGGGTGGTGGTAGTGAACGAGGGAAAGGAATTAAATGACTTTCTTGGGATAAACTTGCTATGCATAAATGGGATGGTGGCACGGGTTTCAGAAATCTATATGCCTTCAATATGGTGCTTCTTGGCAAACAAGGGTGGCGGTTAATGTCTCAACCGGATTCGCTTGTAGGGAGGCTTTTCAAAGCTAAATATTATCCACATTGTCATTTTCTGGATGCTAATGTCGGGAGTAATTCTAGTTTTGTTTGGCGTAGTATTTGTGAAGCTAGCAAGAGTGAACCTAAAAGCTGGTTTGAAATGGAAGATAGGTGATGGGTCTAATATAAAGGTCTGGCTTGACACTTGGTCCAAGGATGCTACAGTACTATATCCTTCATATCCGAGCTACTTCAATTCTGATCTTAAGGTATATGATCTTTGGGTCCCTGGGTCCAAAAAATGGGATGTGGGCAAGCTGTCCCAGTTTAAGTGCGCTGCTAATGTCCAAGTGGTGCTTGACACCCCTTTATTTCATGCAATACAGAAGGATGAGAGAATGTGGTGGCCTGACAAAAAAGGTATTTTTTCAGTGTGTTCAGCTTATTGGTTGTGTTTAAATAAGTTGGTGGATGTGAACCACCTTAAAGTGGAGGGTGCTTGGAAGCTCTTGTGGAGTCTTAAAGTGTCACCAAAGGTTAAAAACTTCCTTTGGCGGGTTGCTCGCGATTGCCTTCCCACAAGGATTAGGCTCAATGAAAAAGGGGTTGCTTGCTCTAGACTTTTCCCCTGGTGTGAAAGTAGTCTAGAAAATAGCTGGCATATTTTTTCAACTTGTTCAAAAGTCATGAATGCGTGGTCTAAAGTGCATTATCAGGATGTGATTCTGAGGAGCTGGATACGGCTAGCAACTTTCCAGATTTGTTATTCATGGTGTTGGAGCGCCTTACACCTGGTGATGCTTGTGATTGGAGCATGCTTTTGTGGTCATTGTGGAGAAGCCATAACTGCAGAGTGTGGGACAATATTGATGAAAGTGTGACTTCTATTATCCAGCGTGGTCATTCGATGCTCAGTGAGTGGCGTCAAGTGTGTCTAAACACAGCCAAGCCTAATGGCCAAATTCCTGTGTCCATCTGCCCAACCTGGTCCAAGAATCCCAATGGTTTTGTTAAGTGTAATATTGATGCATCCTTTGCTTCTGGTAGTAACAAAGTGGGTATTGGGTTGTGTCTTAGAGATGAGCTTGGTGTTTGTCTTGGGGCTAAAACTCGTTGGTTTAGTCCTATTATTGATGTTCATTTGGGAGAAGCCACTGGCCTTTATTATGCTATTTTGTGGATGAAGGAGCTGAGGTATAACAAAGTCATTTTCGAGTTAGATTCCAAATTGGTGGTAGATGGAATGCACTCCTCTAGTGTCGATTTGTCAGAATTTGGTGCACTAATTTCCTCTTGTAAGGAGGGTCTTTTTTCTTTTTGTCAAAACTCTCATGTTGAGTTTACTAGGAGGCAGGCCAATATGGTTGCTCATAGCTTAGCTAGGGTGGTCATTTCTCATGCTAGTCCTCATTTGTTTTCTGATATCCCTACATGTATTGGATCCTTAATTATTAAAATACAGTAATTCTCTTTGGTAAAAAAAAAATTTAACGAAAGATACGTGGGGTGGGATGGGTTGGGGTTTAATTTGATTATTATTATTATATTATGAGAAAGGGATGGATGGCTCTTTTAGTTTATTTTGAAAATCAAATGGCCCGACTTTTTATAGCCCATGCGTACTGCTTCTGTTTAGCTCTGCAAAGGATTCCCAATTATTATATTTGAAAAATCCTAGCACCTCTAACACACTAACGCAACTCGTTCTTGGTTCGGTGGTTCCCTTTTCCTGTTTAGTCTTCTTCTTCATCTTTCTTTCCCTCTCAAACAGTGGGTGCTTCTCAACTGTCGCTCCATGGTGCACTGCTCTGTCGGCCGATCCGTCGTGCGCAGCTCCCTATTCCGGTGTCCCCTCTGTATGCAGCTCCCTGTTTTGGTGTCTTCTCTCGCGACGGTTCAAACCGGCCTCCAATCGGTTTTGACCGGTTTTGAACCGGTTCAGCGGTTCTAGTACCGGTTCGACACAAGGACGGTTTTCAGTATCAACATAACCACTCTAGGTCCCGGGTCCCGGTCGAACCGGCCGGTCATGTTTTGAAAACCTTGGTTGTAAGTCAACGATGAAGCTTGTAGAGGTGATCTTCACATTATTCGACCCGGTCCATTCTCTATGGACAAGGCGGACTGAGACGGTCATTTTGAGTCAGCGTATTAAGTGATTTGACCGAGATGTGCTTGGTTTGGTCTGAGCATTGCTTATTTTTTGCAGCTTATTTTTTCGACTTATTTGGACCGATGACATCTCGGATTTTTTGTTTGTGCGAAGCCAAGTCTTACTTGGCTTTTAGACTTTTTTAGTCTAGCACTACTCAGATTTTTCGCTGTACGGAGTCAAGTTTTACTTGGTTTTACGGCTTATTTGGACCAAGGACACCTTGTATTTTTTGTTTGTGCAGAGCCAAGTATTACTTGGGATTCTGGCTTAATTGACCGAGGACATCTCAGATTTTTTGTTCGGAGCCAAGTATTACTTGGGATTCCGGCTTAATTGGTCGAGGACATCTCCGATTTTTTGTGTGGAGCCAAGTATTACTTGGGATTCCGGCTTAGTTTGTGCAGAGCCAGGTGTTACTTGGGATTCCGACTTATTTGGCTAAGGACATCTCTGATCTTCTGTTTGTGCGGAGCCAAGTATTACTCGGGATTCCGACTTATTTGGTTAATGACATCTCGGATTTTTTCTCGTGCGGAGCCTTTTGTGTCTTCCAATGTTATCTCGGATTCGGAATGGGGAGTCCCCTAAGCTCCGAGCTGTGTTACAGCGATGGGGCTTTAAAATGAAGTGAGCCCAAACCGAGGTCCATTCTGTGTAGCAATAGGAGTTCCCCAAGCTACAACATGTTTTACCTTGTATAGAATGAAACTTTAAATGGAAAAGTTATTACCACATTGTGGCACACAAGTAATTAGCTATCATTAAAGCACATAAAAGCCAAATGAATGGTCATTCATTTCCAAAAACAATCAGCCAAATAATGATTATTATAGGGTCATTAATCATGAAATTCGAAAGTTGGTGTTTCAATATTTGAATTGAGAACCCTTCAATTGTGAAACAAAAAATATTTATGACAATTCATGAGAGCAGCAATTGTTATATTGAATAGCTATTAATGGTAATTCATGCAAGCAATCGTAATATTTATTAAATATTTACGATAATTTATGCGAGAATCAATATATATGTTCATACATTTTTATTTTTTACGCTAAGATGTTCATACAAATAGATTGCAATAATTATTGCCAAATAGATAAAAAATCGGCATAGGAAAATAATGATAATTGGCTGCCATGCCTTAATATCATGAATTCATATGATTTGATGGCGACAGTTAAGAAATTATAATGATATACTAAGAAGGGAATTCCAATTTTTAAAAGAGATTTATGGTTAAATAGTTGAGGTTTAGTAACAACCTAATAATTAAGACTTGATATCAAATAAATAATAATGAATGGTGATAAATAAAATTAAATCCATGTAAATGAATGTTGGATAAATGATAACCGATGGATGATTGCCTCTCTTTCTTTGATGCCTTTGATCCTTTGAATTTTATGTAATATATCAATAAAGGTATAAATGACATCTGCCTTTCGACCTTTGAGGAGTAAAAAGCTCTTTAGTAGCAATATTGGATGAAACTGTCTTATAGTCATAGAAACTAGCCATCATTGCAGATAATATTTATCCACCATTATAAGGTATTAGCGAATCATGCCAAGAAAATATTTGTTGAGTTGGTGAGCCAAGCCACTCGAATGGAACCTGTTTGTTTGGTTTCCTTTTCCAAGTATGGTTATTACCATCCATAACACACTTAGAGCAAGCATGTCAACTAATAGGCAATAAATTATTGCCTGTCAAATTTTAACAGGAGGATATTATCGTCCACTAAAGAAAATCAATTGAATGACGGCAATAATTAATATCAATAACTAGCAATAATACCAATAGAGAGTGCATTTTGATGCTAATAACCAATTTGCTGCGATATTGATTCAATCAAAGTAAATTGCAAGAGTTAATAGGACATCTTCAATAAAATGGAACCTGTAACATAATGTGGTTTGCTCCGCGTTGTGATCAGTCTAGAGCCGCAATGCTACCTATGTATCTTATGTCCAAAGGAGAGTTGTAGAATCTGATTTGAATGTAATAAAGAATTCATCTCCTTTTTTTCAAATGCTATTCGGACCAGAGTTAATAATAGAGTTCAAGATGTGTGGTCTATATTGCTGGTAAAAGGCAATCCGTGAATGTGCAGATCTGACAATGTCCACCATAGCAAGAAGATTGAGATATAGACATCTTTGATAAAAGTGTAAATGTTAAAACTAACTACGTATGAGTATATATAGCTGGTCATAGTATAATGAAATTAGTGCATGCAATCAAAATAGTGATGGAAGAGGTTCTTCCCTGAAATTCTTCTTTCATGGAACGATGGTTTTTGATAAACCGACTTGATGCTTCAACGAGTTATCCAAGCCTAATTCGGCAGCATCAAATTTCGACTTCACGAGCGCACTATGCATCGATAACAGTGGTTGGTATGGGATGTGTGACTGGGGCAAAGTTTTACTGGGCTCCACGGTGGGACGCCAATTGTTCGGACATGAACAAGAAGAGCGAACATGAATAATAACAATCTGAGAAGAAGAAATGGTTTTTTTGTGTAAACCAAAGCAAACGTAGTTTTAAGACAATGCCGAGGTATTACCTTGATTTCCATTGTCTTGTTGACTAACCTGGAATGATCCTGGTCCATCAAACTCCGACTTATTCTTGGACCGAGGTCCGATCCATGTAGGAACACCATACTTGTCAATTCTTCTACAAATCTTGTGAATTCGATATTTTTCTTTCAACACCAATTCTTTCGTCAACTTTCTGCCCGTCAACTTTGAACTTGGTTAATTTTCTTTAATCAGGGCCGCATATGTCAACTTTGGAATTTCTTTCTTAATTTCATGAGGCCTCCAACCTTCTGTTTGTCGAATTTGAAAATTTGCCCCTAACACTATCCATTGAGCTTCGTTAACCAAGATTTTATATATTATTAACCAAGATTGGATAACTCATTAACCATAAGATTTCATACATTAATAGCCAAGATTGGGTAACGTTCTGGTGTGGCCCAAAACAATGGCTTCAAAGGTTGAAGGTGGTGCTTTGCTTCGTCTCTTGTGCTGCTCCTCTGGTTAGCCCGAATGGAGGGAGTACATGTAAAGTCACTTCGATGCCTAGGTAAACAAAAGGGCTGCAAATAGTGTATTTATATGAGCATTAGAACTTACCTAGTCTCATGGTTCTGTAGCTTTTTATAGTGGTGCCCTAATTCGGTGGTATGGATGACTTACATTGCTGGCATGGTGCCCATTGCTGTAAAGCATGGGGAACATAGGGTGCCGGTATGGCGCACCTCACTGTGTGGCATGTGGGTGCAAGGGTCAGTGGAGATTTGGGGTTACAGTTATTTGGTGGTCACACGATTTAGGGGCGTACCTTATTGGTGACACCATTTGGTCGGTAGGGGACCATCCCGTAAAAGGTGTAGACCTGTCCTACCCATGTAGGCATCTTGCTTTGACTCTGACTCTAGGCCGGTTGATATGCTTGGCCAAAGGTTGGTTACCCGGTTGTGGACCCTCCTTGTACCTTATTGGGCTGGATTTTCGTATGTGAGCCAGAATAGATAACTCATTAACCATTCACTAAGTTTCGTTAACGAACAACTTGATTAATAATATACAATATCTTGATTAATGAGGCTCGGTGATGTCTGGAAATTCAAGTGTGTAAATATCATTTGTGTTTCAAATAGGCAGTTATCTTTTTTTATTTTTCTCATATATATAACTAAATAGCCGGTTATCTAAAGAGTATCAAAAAAATGTTTGGCATCGTATTATTAATTAATTGTTGTAAAAAAATTACAGTAACACTACATCACAATTAAATCTTTTTAATTTGGATCAATAGCTAATATATGAACTTAATTTTAGAAAATTATAATATAGATAAGTGGGTCTTTCGCCTTAAATGGGAGCTTCTGCTTTTTTCTTTTTTTCTTTTTTTGATAAAGGGAGCTTCTGCTTTTGATATGTTACATATTGTTCCTCCGGGGTTTTGGGTGCGTTTGGGTAAACAACTTAATTAAAAGCTTATCACATAAGACCTTATTGCATGAGAGCTTATGCCATAAGCGCTTAAAGAAAGAAAAAGAAAGAAAGGGGCATGAGAGGATTCGAATAGTGAAAAACATGGAGATGGTGTTTAGTGCATAAGCTCTTATGATAATTTCATAAGCTTCTCCCAGTGACTTATGAAAATAAGTCAAAAACTCCTTATGGAATGGCATAAGTTATTTTTATAAGCTCTGCCAAACACACTGCATAAGAGCTTATGTCATCAGATAAGTCAAAAGGAGCTTAAATAAGTTCTTCCAAACGCCACCTTTATCCTTTTCTTTCTGCTGATTATGTGGGAACCATCTTTAGGAGAGTTTAGGTGTTTTGTTTCATTTTCCGATGTAACACAACAACAAAAAAAGTCTTCCGACTCATTTAGTATTATACTATTATTCATAACTTTTTTTTTTTACCACGACATACGTGCGAAATATCCATCGGGTTAGTCGATGACTAATCTCCACCGAAAAACATATTATTCATAACTTAAATAAATAGTTTTAAAATGATACCATGTATTTATTTTATTGGGTTAATATTTTATGTTTTAGAAAACAATTGCAACTTATTTTTATTTATATTATTAGCTTATTATTATCATTTCTTGTCATAAAGGGAACGCTATTTGTTAAAACAGCATCAGCAAAATTGATCATGAATATCATGATAACCAATAAGAAATCAACTTAAACAGAAATTACAGGAGTTGGAAAAAATAAAATAAGTGGAAAAGGTCGGTGCAAATAGTTGGAAAACCATTTATACTAAATAGTATTTTACTCTTTTTTTTTTTACTAAAAAAGATATTCATTCATTCAAATTAATAGAATACATAAAAAATAACACAAATTCAATATCACTAAAAACCGAAGATGAATCTACAAACAAATTCACAGCACCCAAATTAATAGCATAACAAAACAAAATCAAAATGCCTACAAAAGTAACAAAATCAAAGTCACCGGAATACATTTGCCTTCGGATCTATAACATTGATGCCCAAGTCTTGATCAAATCTGTGATGGATCGAAACAGATCTGCCTATTTGAACCAAACAAACACCGCAACAAAACGGGAAACCAAACGTCACACCAAGACGACAAACAACAATGTCGCCACACACAAATGACGAAAAACAAAAAAAAACGAAAAAAATCAAATCTATGTGAAAAAACCACTTATTTAGATAAAAGAGAAGGAAAAACGAAGTAAATGTTTACTTTAAAAAAATAATGATAAGATTATGAAATTGGTAATTAAGATGAGAAAATGAATTGTAAAGATAATAGTTTTTCTCAATAGTTGAGAAAATTCATGTTTACTAAAAAATACCTTACTGCTAATGTTGGATTAAAAAAAAGGACAAATACAGATAACGTGACATCACATTTTTTGGTATACAAACCAACATCACATTTGTGCCCTGGCAAAGGTAAAGATTGTGCTAAAATTTCCTGCAGAGTTTTGATGCTAATATGTACTCGACTTTGCAGCTTGCAGTGTTAGTCTAGCGCATAATCAATGGAATTCAAAATGCCAAATCCACCTCCTTTAATGGTATTAACTCTTTGGCCCAGATTCCATCACACGTGCGACCGAGTTTGCATACTTTCGATACTACAAAAACCCACACACAATAATAAATTAATAATTCAGTTATTTCTCAATCACTAATACCATAAGAATATCACTAGAAATTTACTTATCAGCATGGCAGTGCTGAAAAAAGTAAGGACTCAAGCTCGTCCCACATGGCCACACAATAGTTAAACAATAAAGAAAAGTGGAATCCATGTGAAAGGTATAACCAATATTGGCTAAGTTTTGAAACTGAGTTTCAATTTTCATTTTTCTTTCACGAAGGAGGAAGTGTTGCTGCAATTTGAAGCCATTTAAGCCAAGCAAGGTGAATAGAACACATAGGAACAAGAAGATGGATGCCATGTACCTCGTCAACTATCTCTTCACATTTGCGACTTAACTGTTTCACTTTGGCTGCTCCAGATTCTTTTACTGATATAATTTTACTATTTATGGCATCCACCTATCAATTGCAGAGAAGAAATAACAATTTATTCTTTCACAAATTTTTGTTTTTTGGTGCACCAAGGGTATCCCCGCCGAAAGCCGGAGATTAATTCCTTTCAAGACATAGAGATCGCTCAAGTGAATTTTTCTTTTCCCAACAAATTTAATTGATGTGTTGCAAAACTTTAGAAATGGTACCTCTCCTAACACAGACTCGACATTTCTCTGTCTTGTTTCCATAGCACGTCTCTTAGATTCCACCTCAGATTTTTTACTATTTAGGTATTTAGTTGCTTCCTCGCACATAATATTGGATTCCTTCTCCACTTGTTTCCTCAATTCTTCCATCTGCTCAACTGAGGAAGGGAAAACAAGAAGTACAAAATTTTGAAGGTAAAACACAATAATATGCATGCTTAAATAGCAGTGCTATATAGCACAAAAGGTTTTCTATAAAATCCATAACGAAATAAAGTGGCATATAGTTGTGCTGCTTTTCAGTTAACAAATGCTCTTTTATTTAACCAAACTAAATTATTGGAAAGAAATCATGCCAGGTGATTTCAAGAATGGATTTCTTAGAATGTGATTCGTAAAAATTAACATTAGTCGTGCTTAAACCATCCATCTGGAATCGAAGACACAGCATTGCCTGCACAAGAACATACCTTTACTTTGTCTTTCAACCATTTTGGCCTCAAGCGACTTCTCCAATACTTCTTCATCACTAAGTTTAGCTTTTAAAGCTTTAAGATCCTTCTCTACTGATTTGACAGAATTTACCTACAGGAGATGCTTCTGACATCAAGCAATAGGTTTTACGGAAAAAAAAAATCTTTGAATGAATGAAATGAACAAGTCCATAATAAATCTCATATCTCTAGACATTCCAATTATGAGCTTCATTCGAATAAAAAATACGAAAATAAAAAGTTCTCTCCCCAGTATACAGGAAGAATTCATAGTAAGTTTTCGATCATAGTTTATGATAAATGGCACATTGCATACAAGTCAATTGACCAGAGTGTGTTAATACCTGTTCTTGTATAGCCTGCATCTGCTTGTAGTGCTTTGACATTTTCTTGCATACCTGAAAAATAAAGTGATGTGTATTAATCTAGGACAGAATGCTGTGAATATATTCATGTGCGTGGATATATGCATTCTTATGTTGTTTGCCATTTGAAAATTGCATGAAGATATACATAAATTATTCAACCATTATAAATATAATTGAAGATTGAACAACGATTTCTATGGCCAAGTTCATAATGCAGTTTAAGTACTCGCATTTGCCATTCTTTGATGATTTCCTTTCAACCACATTGCAGGAGACAATTCAGCTTGCATAAGCCCAACCCAGCTTCAGCAACGGCACCAACTAATTGGCTACACAGTTGATACACGTGCTATACAACTCCATACGTTGAGGCTTCATAAAAGCTGAATTACATTGCAGTTGCATCGTAAAGTAAAGCCTATAATTAAGTTAGAAATTCATGATAGCTAAATAAAGCATTTATTTTGGAAAACAAAGTCTGCTGTCCAAACTTATCCAAAAAGCAAGGCTAAGGAAAACTAACTGAATATTTAAACAGATATTAACATTCGGGAATTGATAATACTATTTTGGCCACACTAGTTTTCATAATGTAAGAAAAAAACAAAGTGTATTAACATCAGTAGATTACTTTCCTGCATAGCCCAAAATGCAGATGTAGGGCGAAAGAATACCTAGTCTGTGACAAAATACCTTGGAATAAACTTCAACAAGGGCAGTCTTCTCATGAAATTTTTGCATTGCTAATCTTTCAGCGTTCCTTGCCTCCTCTCGAGCTAATTTCTTTTCTTCTAAAGCCCTCTTTTTGCCAAAATAGAGAAGATCATTTCTATGAGTAGAGATGCAACAAAAGAAAGCTTAAAATATATAAGGTTACTCTTGGTTTAGCCTTTATGCAATCCTCCAAAGCAAACAAGTAAACGATGCATCCTCTCCATTAAAACCTTCCTTTTTCTTTTCTTATCTTAAGACCAATTATTTAAAATAATTTCTTTTGAAACAAAATGAGAAAAATTAAACATTTCAAATGCTGCAAATATGTAAGTGCTGCAAGAGCAAGAGAGCAGCTATAATTTTAAATACGATCTTCAAGGGAACAGGAAGGCAGTGAGAACAACCAATTAAGCACCTAAAACAAAATTATAGTATAAAGGAATCATCGTTCTTGCATATAGTAAAAAACCAATACGAATTAAAGGAAAAGGGCAACAGTTTTAAACCACTGATGTTTTCCAGAACAACTATCAGATCGTACCGTGGTACCAACAAAACAGTAAGGGTTGTCCAATAGTTGCCAATACAAAATTCACTCAATTGGATGGCTTGAGAATGCAAATTAAACCACATATTTGTCGCTAAACTAATTAATTTTGATTATACCTACAGTGGATTATATGATAATAAACAACATCAATGGATTTGAATTGCAACTGATTCAAATGATTGGAGAGAATTAAATAAATATAGTACCTGTACTTTGTCAGGTGATTGAGCAATTTTTGAACGGAGATTTGCATTTTCTTGAACATTTTGCACTAGTGTAAATTCAGCATTAGAAATCTGGAGTAAGAAAAGGAAATAGGAGTAAGAATAATTAAGAAATAATATAATATATGCACCAAGTGCCCCACGAAGTAGTCCAAATTGGAAGGGGGAACCTCATAAAGACAGGACACGGGAGAAATGAATCTCAATCACCAAGCTGAAGACAAAGCTATCAACAAGAACCGCAATGTAACATGCACAAGGGTGAAGGCCTGCAGCCAAACTCACCAAAAACAAAGCCATCTCGATAGAAATGAAGCAATGCTTATATCCAACTAAATATACTAGAATTGATTTACTTAGGAATTAATTGCTGGCGGCTATAAGCAGAAAATGAACACTGGTCATAATTCATAACTTCAAATACACACACATATATATATGTATCTAAGTTTCAAGATATACAATATCATGATACATGTGTTAATTTTTGCTACTTAGTAGGCCCCTTTCAAAAATATGGAGCATCATTTCTATTGACACTTTCCAAAAATCTCCTAAACCAACTCGTCCTAGTAAACTAGCCATGTAAAAGTACAAGTGCAACCAACTAAGGTAATGGATGATTGAGCATATAGCTCTTTTATACCTTTTTTTTCTTTTTTAAATGGTAAGTAAATTTTTTGTAATTTAAAAATGGCAGTGCCCCTGCTGTGTTCGAGCAAAAGAAATAATTTTTTAATTGGAGACATACAGAGAAATACGACATACACATCATAGTGTGATGCTTGTGTGTCTGCATGGTGTGTCTGTCATGCAGACACGACACCAAAATGGTGTGTCCTTGCTACAAACCTTTTACTCCTCTACAGTTGTTTCTTCCATATACTATCCAAAATCACCAACATCAAGACACAGATTAATAACTCATTATGCTAAGCTTTCATTATTGGCCGAAGCAATGGATGATATGATAAACAGACAATAAGCTCACCTTCTCATCCATTTCTGCACTCTTCTCCTTCAACTTCCTTAAATCTGTTCTCAACGACATCTGCTTGTTGTTAAGGGCTGCAATAGTTTGACGCAATTCTTTAACTTTCACATCCACCTCGTGGACAAGAGGCATCTCCTTTTCCCTGGCTTCGTTGCATTCGGAAATCTCTGATTTCAACTATATAAAGAAAACATTCAGTGAAAGCCAGAGGCACTGTTAAATTTAAAATGAGATTGAGATCCACTATAGAAACCTGCAAAATTTTAACCTCCTCCAACTCTGCTCGCTGCTCCTCAAGAAGGTTGAATTCATTTACAATTTCTGAAACAGAACTCATTCTGACTTCCCTGAAATTAAACAAGCAACACGAAGAGTAACAGAATCATCTAAGAAAGATGCACCTCTCAAATATGAAAAACCCCAATTTAATCTCTATAAATCTCAAATGCTGATAAAATCAGTCCCTATCAGGGACTAAGATAGGGACTAATATGCCTTTAATTTTTTTATGAAAATGACTAATGTGCTTCATTTTTCAATAACTAAATTAAGAAACATTTTTTTTTTCTCGGGACAAATTTGGGTATTTACTCATAACAAATAAGTGATTGATTCCCTACACTATGACCATGAGTTTAAAGAGAAAACATCTTTAAATATTGACATGCTATGCCCATTCTAAATCAAGGATAGATCCCCACATCAACAATATGCCCGAATTATGCACTCCAAAAACCTATCAATTTTTGTTTCAATCTCCTAAATTTCGAGATGTAGCTGAAAATTAAGACAATAAGTACTCACCTATCGAGACAGAAATTCAGAATAGCACCGAGGAAGAACTCGGCTCGATGTGGATCCGGTGCAATGAGATCGTTCAATGTAAACTTCTTGGGACATTCGAGTGCGGCGAGCACCTCCTTTATCCTATTGTAGAGCTTCATAACCCTTACAGATTCGACATGTAAATCGGGGTTCTCGAGCTGCTCAAGCGCATCAAACTCAAGCTGCTCACCATCTTCCCTGTCAAAATCAAACAAGAATGTTATGGCACAGATGAAGTGAAGAGAGAATGAGTTAATAGAGAGCAATTTACTTAAATTGAGTAAAATTGAAGTAACTGAAGGAAGAATTGGAGGTGGATGAGGATGCGGGTGTAGAGTTCGGAAATGAAGTCAGGGTTAGGGTTGATGAGATCGTGTTCGGTGACATTGGCAATCTGAGACTGTGCTAAGATTGCTGCTATTTCTCCACGCGACAGCCTTGGGTACTCGAACTTCGACACCGCCATCTTCTTCTTCTTCCGCAACTCAAAACACAGAGAGACACACGACACGGAATTTGAAAAAACTTGGAAATTTTTAATTCGACCCTAACGAAATGGATTTAAATAGTGATCACTTTTCCCGCCCAGCACTTGCGGGGTCTGTTTTCTATATTGGAAAAGTGGAATTTGATCACGAGGTGTGCTATCCAATATGATTTCTTTCCAGCACATTCTCTTTTATCTTTGTTGGAATTCATTTGAGTTTCATTAATTCGGATCCACGTGAATTTTAATCAATAGAAAAGAGTTGGTTGAAAATAAAGTATTAGATTAGATGATGTGTTACGGTATTTCTTTTCGGGCATTGTTGTGATATCTTTTAATTTAGAATGCTTTTAGTACCCTTATGACAAACTCCAATGACGTGATGACATTTAGCATATGTTTAGAAAATGAAATGTGTGAGTTTAGTCATGGTACACTTATAACTTTCATGTCATTGTTATTATCCTGGCTGGCCTTTAATTTTTTAAATATTTCATAATAATCCTTATATTTTTTGTGTTTGCATGATGTGCTATACAAATTCTGTTCCACTACCCTAGCCCTTATGGAAAGTGGATTGTAAAAGAACTCTCCCTTGTTCAGCATTCCGTTCTTCTTTTCAACCCAAAAATCCCTTATCTCCCATATTGCTTTTTGGTTATCCGATGTGAAAGGATCTCGACCAGATTTATGATGTGAATGTTGCTATCGAAGGTATGTTATCTCGACCTTATAGGATTATTGAACAAGATACTTGCAATGAGATCGGTTGTGATGATATCCTTCGAATATGGGAGTTGGGACCTACTAGTCCAAATTTGAAGGCTCGACGAAGCAATCACTACCTTCATGAAATTGAGTACTACTTAGGGTAAACTAAATTATTGAGATTTGCTCGATTAGTTCAAAACAATTTAGTATTGTTTAGGATGTTTCGATTAAGATTAATAACAAATTATTTAACACCATGTACTGTATTGCAATAAAAGACCATCAAAATAATAAACAAACTGACATGGCACCAAGGTTGGTAAATGAATGGATCGGATAAATTTTTATTCGGATCTTAACGGATAGATTAAAAATAATTCATTAATCCATTATAATCCATTAAAAATTCATTAAAAACAAATCCAATCCATCCATGATCCATTAAATAAAATCCATCCTATCCATCCATTAACAACTTTCATGGATGGATATCCAATCCATCCACTAAAATTTATTTTAAGAAATTAAATAATTTTATATCTCTTTTATCCATCCATAAAATATTTTTAAAAATAAAATAATTTGTAAAAAAAATTAAAATATTATCTCTATCTCACTCTCGCTCTCCTCTTTCTTCCTCTCTCTACCCCTTCTTTCCCACTCTCTCTCTATCTTTACTCTCTCTCCACTCTATCTCACTCACGACCATTTTGTATTACGGCCATTTTTCTATTACTATATGAGAGTTATTGATTATGTGTATCTACAAAGGTTGTTTTGTCACAACGTTCCATGACATTGTTTTACGAAACTTGTTACGGTTTTCTGTGCTTTCAATTAATTAATACTTTTTTTAAGTTTCTCAGGAAAAAAAACAACGAAAAAAGAAAAGTACGTGATAACATGTACTATAATTGGTGTTTGAGAACAATTAATTATTTAATACTTAATGTAACAAAAAGAAAAAAAAACAGATAAATAAAATAAAAAATAGTAAAAAAATAATAATAGGAAACTGAAGAGAAAATTATATTGAGTGTTTTTTTTTAACAAATGGGTACGCACCAGAAAGAAATGTCAAGGAACGACAATGAAAGACGGAGGTGGGCAATCGAAAATCTTCTCTCAAACATAAAAAGATGTTAATTCTCATTTGTTGGATATCATGTGATGCAGCATATGTCATCACCCTATTCAGGAGCTTGCTGTGTTGTGGCAGATATTATTAGGCGTCTCACGTTGCTGAACGTGAAGAATAGACAAGGAGGGGAAGCCGTTAAACCCAAAATCCCATTACTCAAGCATTGATCGAACTGAACCACACTCAAACCAGAATATAACATAAGCAAATAGAACTGTTGGAGATTCATCAGGCTCAAACATTTACTCAAACATCTTGTGCGCATCCCATCCCAAGAGGATTTTTTTATTTGGTGAAAAATAATATGAAAAAATAAATTGGTTTTGGAATGGATAAAAGTTGATCCATTATATTTTTGATTGTTGGTCCAATGGATTTTAAAAAATATTGGATGGATCATAAACCATCCACTAAAAAAATAATCCAATCCATTTATATTATTTTTTATAAATGGATGGATTGGATGGATTTTCTCATGGATGGACTAGATGGATGGTGGACAAATGGATCATTTTGTCACCTCTACATGGCACTATTATAAGATTGGTACACCAATCATCAGTCCACATAATAAGGTTATCGAAGCCCTTTGAAATTAGAGGGTAAATATCTCCTTATCATTATACTTTTTTTTTTACAGCAACTTGTTTACAACCTCACGGGTTATCCAAAAGAGTTTGGTTCAATCTTGAATGGGCAAAAAAATTCAAATCAAATTCATATTACATCATACTATTAAGTTTAAATGCTAAATATAAATATAATTAGAAAAACTTATAATGGATATTTAAAAAGTTATTGCCAATGTCAACACTCAATATCAAGCATAACACACATACGCTGAAATCAACAGGAGTGCTGGCAAGATAGTCTCTAACACACTATTTTCAACACATCAATTTAAAAATATGTTTGAGAGTGTGTTGAAAGCATTTCTCCTCAAACTAATTAGTAGGAGGGATTAGATTTGTGGTCTCCTTGATCTTGGATATGAAAAGCTTTTGAAATTCTGAATCCACATTGAGAGCCGCTTGTTGCACTGTAGGTGATATAGCAGTCCAAACAGACGTCTTGCCAGCCAACTCTTCAAACAAAGGCCTGCAAAGAAATTATTTTTTTATTATGTTATAATTTCAAATAATATAATAACTAAACATTTTTCATATTATTACATCCCATGCGACACTACTTGGAGTTCATATATGGATCTAACATTATATTTTTCAAAGTTCCAACAACTTACTTTGTAGTTGTCACAATAGAATAGCTCTCCATTCCTGCTTCACCTGCCATTTCAGCAACCACATAGAACTGCGGTACCACAAGCAATTGACCAGCCTCAACTTGAGTGTCCAATACACGCTTTCCATTCAAGCCCACAATTTCAATATTTCCACCTCCTCTAGCAATGTAAATTAACTGAACCGCAGGGTTGGCTTGGTAAGATGGTGCCTTAATAGCACCAGGTTCAAGTTTCACTATGATAAGAGATAACCCAACTTCCCCAATAAAAGGGAAACTTGCCTCAGTTAAAGTTGTGACTAATGTACCATCCTTTACAACATTATCTGTTTGTGCACCATCTACATTAAAGACAAACTCTTTGGTGTGGTGCATTTGGGGCTTGGGCATGGGTTGGTCTTTTGGTAGTTTAATGATCAAAACCCCAGTTTGGCTTTTTGTTAACTTGCTTACCTCATCTTTGTTCAAATTATAGACTTTGCTTGTGAGCTCAGTAGAGAAGCTTCCCACAAGTCCTTGAACTCCAGTCAAAAAGAAATAGCCGATTTGGCCAGGAATAAGAGCCTTTGAAGTTTCACCAAGAAAAGCAATTGTAAGATCCGAGTCTCCATTGTTGAACCACCAGGAGACAGATCCAATAGGTACTGGTATAATGTCTCCTTGTTCAAGCTTCAAAACCACCTCTTTTCCACTATTGGGAAGTATTATCCCAACTATGCCTTCAGTCCCTACATGTGCCATACAATTAAGGAAATTTGAGTCAAAGTGTATTAGGTGATCCATTATTATTATTGATAGCATTGTTATCATTAATAATTTGAATTGTGTCTTTATATGTACGAAACTTTTTTTTCCTTTGTCCCAAATTAAGTCCACTATGTCAAACATTTTCTTGACTTATTTCACACATTGTTTTTAATATTTCCTTCTCACCCATATTGATAGTACTCATTTATCTACAAGGCTTTTCATTTATAGACAGAAGTGATCAGCAAAAACCTTGAAACAATTTTATCTATAATTTGAGTGCAAAAGAATTGAATATTATTTTTATTTTAAAATGATATTACAATACGTAATGTAACACTATGTGTTAAATGTTCCTCATTGATTATTACTAATGATCAACTAATCCTCTTAAATCATATGGTGCTGACATGTGTCACTTTATTAGAAAATCATCAACTCCCCTTATTAATTAGTATAGATATAGATTTATTATTTAAAATAGAAAAAACAAAGGCAACGATGTAGAAAAAAATCGATTTGAAAATATGAATAGCTCTACCTCTATTTATGTTAATTCAGAGATTGTCGTGTATGACTCTCAAAACATTGTAACTTTACTGGTTTGTAAATATTTTAAAACAAAAACTATATAAATTTTAGGGGGAAAAAACAAAAAAATAAAAACATTTCATCACTTGACATGTGGCTTGCACCATTGTGCTACACTAAAATCAGCGTTTCCCCTTATTAATTAGTATAGATATAGATTTATTATTTAAAATAGAAAAATCAAAGGCAATGATTTAGAAAAAAATACAAATTATGAATAGCTCAGCCTCTATTTATGTCAATACGAATATTAGAATAATAAAAAATTAAATTAGAAAAAAATTCAAAAAGTATATAAAAAATATTTAAAAAAAATAGGAAAATAATAATTAGAAAAAAATATTCAAAAAAATTAGAAAAATAAAATCAATTAGAAAACAAAAAAAAATTAAAAAAATCAATTATAAAAATAAACATTTTAAAAAAATTAAATTAGAAAAAAACTAATTCAGGGAAAAAAATTAATTATTATAAATAAAATATGTTTAAAAAATAAATAAATAAATTTAAATAATCCAAAATAATCTACCAGTTGACAACTCCTTCTACTATTACAGGAACAATAGAAGAAAAGTTGTTAATTGATAAAGTAATATACATATTGAATACTAAAATATATACAAATATTAAAATATAGTAATGGTTCGATTCAAAAATAACCGAATTAATGACCATTGTGTTTGGTTCAATTCGGAGCCGTAAAAAATAATTTTTTTAAAAATATTATAAAGAATATATGTTTAAAAAAAAAATTTAAATAATCCAAATAATCCACCAGTTGACAACTCCTTCTATTGTTACAAGAACAGTAGAAGAAAAGTTGTTAATTGATAAAGTGATATATATATTGAATATTAATATATATATATATATATATATAAATATTAAATATAGTAATTGGTTTGGTTGCAAAATAACCGAATTAATGATAATTGGATTTGGTTCAATTCGGAGCCGTGCACAAAAAAGAAAAAAAAACCAATTTAATTGGTTGTTTCGGATTTTCAAATTCATCGAATTATTGGTTCGAGTCTTACAATCCTAAATTTTTTTGAAGAACACGGTAGATTTGCTACCTTTCCTGGCTAAATATATTTAAAAACAAAAAAAAATTATAAACTTTAAAAAGTCAATAACAATATTCGAACCAATTAAATTAGTTTGGTTTGATTCGATTTGAACCGGAAAATATTAATATATATATATATATATAAATTAAAAAATATATAAAATATTAAATTTAAACTATTAAATTATATATACATTAAAATATAAGTATATAAAAATTAGAACATCAAAAATACGACAACTCTACTTTTACTGTTTGTCAATTTATTATTGGTTGACAGTGTAAAAAAACTTTACACACAGATAAATTCAAAAAAAAAGTATTAGCAAGAAAAAATTATTAGAAACTTTTTTTAAAAATTAAGGAAAACATAAAAAAAATTAAAAAAAATTATTTATAAAAAATTATTTTAAAAGGAAAACGTAAATTATAAAAAAATTAAAGAAAAAAATTACAATTTTTTTTTAAAAAAAAATTAGGATAAAATTGATTTAAAATAATTAGAAAAATAAATTAATGTAAAAAAATATATATTTAAAAAATTAGGAAAAAATATATTTAAATTTTTTTTATAAAAAATAAGGGAAAAAATTAGAAAAAAATATATAAAAAATATTTAAAAATTATTAGGAATAAAATAATTAGAAACAAATATTCAAAAAAATTAGAAAATTAAAATTAATTAGAAAACAAAAATATTTAAAAAAATCATTTAAAAAAATAAATTAGAAAAAATTATAAACTTTAAAAAGTCAATAACAATATCCGAACCAATTAAAATTGGTTTGGTTTGATTTGGTTCGAATCGAAAAATATTAAAATATATATAAATAAAAAAAATAAAAAAAATATTAAATTATATTTACATTAAAATATAAGTATATAAAAATTAAAATATCAAGAACATGACAACTCTGCTTTTACTGTTTACCAGTTTATGATTGGTTGACAGTGTAAAAAACCTTTACACTCTTGGTGTATACAAATAAATTCAAAAAAAAAGTATTAGCAAAAAAATTAAAAAATTAAGGAAAACGTAAAAAAATAAAATTTAAAACATAAAAAAATTTATATATTTAAAAATAAAAAATTTAAACGTAAAAAAAAGTATAGTTTTTTAAAAAAAAGTAAAAAAAATAAATAAAAAAAAGTAAAAAATCCTGGTGTTGACATGTGTATGTACAGTAAAATTGTCTATCCAACTTTTATGTTCGTATAGATATTGAACAAAGGTCTAAGAAAAATAATGGCTAAATCACTCTTTTGGTCCCCAAATTATTTTAAATGTTCAATTTGGTCCTCAGATTTTTAAAGTGTTAATTTGGTCCCGTAATTCCTAAAACTTATTCAAATAGGTCCTCCCGTCAAGTTGACTAAGGGACCAAAATAAACATTTAAAAAACTTGAGGACCAAATTGAAGATTTTAAAATAATTTGGGGTCCAAAAGAGTAATTTAGCAAAAAAAATTAAAAAATTTAAAATTATTTTTTCCCAAAATTGCCACGTGGCATTAGGTAGGATGTCGCCGTTAGTCAACTTGACGAAATGACCTATTTGAATAAGTTTTAGGAATTAAAGGATCAAAATGAACATTTAAAAAACCTGAGGATAAAATTGAACATTTTAGAACAATTTAGGGACCAAAAGAGTAATTTAGCCAAAAATAATCCTAAGATTCAACTAGTAAGTTTATAAGATTATTATGGAGTTTAATAATTTTGATACAACAATTTGATAATGGTTAATGACCTTCAAAAACATCTTGCTTGATACATTGTTGTCCCATTTTGTATGTTCAAATAATATAATTGTTTTACTAATGTATCTATTTCCCGTCTCCTCGCTAGTATTTATTGCTCCCTCTCTAGTATTTATTGCTTCCTCGCCCATACATGTTAACTTATAAGTAATGTTATTTGTATATCTGGATTCTGATAATAGTTAATGACCTTTAAAAACATGTTACTTGATACATTGTTGTCCTATTTTTTATGTTTAAATAATATAACTTTTTTACGAATACATCTCTTTCCCCTTTCCTCTCTCGCATCTATTGCTCCCTCGCTTATACATGTTAACTTATGAGTAATAATATTATTTGTATACCTGGATTTTGGACACTTAGCCAATACCTGGTTAATGGTATATAAATTCTTGGCTAATTCAGTTTAGTGGGTGATTAGCGACGAATTGTGAACCATTGTATTCATTAACCAAGTCCAACATACAATTAACCACAATTTTGAACAGCGTTAACCACCCATACATCCTCCATCGGTGCATGTTATTTTTTTTGTACACATTCAAACTTGGTTAATAGTGTTCACAATCGTGGATAATGATGTTTTAAACTTGGTTAATGGATACAATGGATCACAATTCATTGTTAACCATCCACTGAACTGAATTAATCAAGAGCTTGTATAGTATTAACCAGGTATCGCAAGTGTCGTCGAGGTGTCCAAAATCCAAGTGTACCAATACTTTTAACTTATACATTAAATGAAAAAATGAATAAATTCAAAGATTGGCCTCTGACCTTCAATGACATAACCAACTTTGGATGAATTTCCATAATGAGGAAGAGCAAAGCCCCGAGGATGAAGCACAAGGCGACCAGCACCTACATTGGTCTTAGCCAGCACTGCCATTTGAGAACTTGACCATGTGTAGTAACCTCCACCATCTCCCTCAAACAGCGCCTCTGCTGTCTTAGGTGTTAAGTCCAACTCCATTGATTTCTTTTTCACCTTTGTTCATGAAAGCATTTCAACTAAATTAGTGCGTCTGTTAGTTGAAAAAGGTGATGCTACACGACACAAAAAAATTACAGAAATGATAGATATTATAATGATTTGTGACACAACAATTGTAAATGAATATCTTATTAACATGATTACAAATTATATGTCAATATTTAATTTAGAAAAGCAAGATCTGCTTGGACAGTACACTTTCAAGTTTGAATGGCCTGACCAGGATGGAGCGGAGCTAGCTACGTAAATATTTAATTGGTATAAGAATTTTCGTACGTCGTGGCAGTAAAAAAGGTTGTAATGCTAAAACATAATTGTTTAATAAATAGATAACGACTCCATATTATTTTTTTCTGTGTCGATTCAATTATCAACCGCTAAGTCATCTGCTGACAATATTAACAACTTGCGTAACCATTGGTAATAGAAATATGTGGTGATAGCGATATTTCTGGTAGAATGAAACAATTAAAATATTTGTATAAAAAAAAAAAACAAATGGGCATTTGTATCATGAAATGTTTTGTTCTCAAGCAAAATTTCTAGAGATATCATTTTTAGAAATATTTTTTTCTCACCCCAACACATGAAAATAGAGTTTATAACTATTAATTAATAATTTTATTCTCAAATATCTTTTATGTTCGAGAATAATTTTTGACTAAACCCCCAATTTGGTCCCTGAGAAAAACACTCGGGTCTGAAATAGTCCCTAACCAAAAAAAAAACTATCCGTTTAGTCCTTAAGAATGTATTTCCGGGACAGATTAGTCCTTCTGTCACAAATTAGTCCCTAACAATTTTTAAGTGATACCAGTAAAGTCCCTAAGAAACATGACCGTGAGCCAAATTAGTCCCTATTAACATGCACTAAACATGATAGAAACACTACAAAATATGACAGAAGGACTAATCTGTCCCGGAAATACATTCTTAAGGACTAAACGGATAGTTTTTTTTGGTTAGGGACTATTTCAGACCCGAGTGTTTTTCTCAGGGACCAAATTGGGGGTTTAGTCATAATTTTTTAAAACTTGTTTCAAATATAAAAACTTTTACTCTCGTACCAACATTTTCAAAAAAATAAAATAAAATTCAAACTTATAACACTACCTTAATATTTTAATAGAAATATGTTTTTAATGGCAAACGCCTGCTGTAGTTTTGGACCAATTCCTTCTCCTTGGTAGCCTGAGTAATCGTTTTAAAATGGATGCAACATGAATGTAGCGGGGTTAAGTTTAAATCTGATTATACATAAGTAAGGGTGGAGATTTTGAGTGAAATAATGTCTATATATTCAAAAACGACATGATCAACATAAGTTAGCACATCTAATCAAACTTTTTGCCAACACTTACTATGATTTGGATTCAATTATCAAATTTTTCTGTTAGAAGACGACATATAAACTCTGTTTTAAATTCTCATAATGATTAATGAACTTCGTGGTTCTTTGGTTTTACAAGGGCTTGATCTAATGATCTTTTACTCATAACAAAAAAATAAATAAATTAATAAGACATGTACTTGCTTATCAAAAAATAAATAAATAAATAAGACACGTACTTACCTGCGATCAAGGAGAAGAAATACAGTGAAGACCTTCCCCCACCCGCGTTCCTTTATGTTTATGGGATGCTAATGTAGAAAGAAGAAACCAAGAGAAAGCAACAAACTAAAGGAGAATAATGCAAGACATCAAGGACGAGGGGTATTTATATATATGTAGTTTTAATTTTTAAATGGTGCTGTACTGCGGATCTCGATAATTTGTTTGAATAATATTATTCTCTCTAGCTGAGAAGATAGACCTTATCACTTTTTTTTAAATATAATTTAATTTAAACGTGTAATAATCATATACATGGGGACGGGGTGTCCATACTCCATAGCACCAATTTGTTTTAGTTTTTTTTTGTTGGATTAATTTTGTATTAGTTTAACTTAATTTGAATGGCAGATATTTTTATTGGGTATTTATTTGTTTGGATCCGGTGATCTATACTTGAATCGGTCATAACGAAATAATGACTGAGTCAGAATCGGGCCTGATCCAATATGTTAAATGGAGTATTATATATAATTAAATAATAAAATCTAAAAAAAAATCTATAATTAAGATATGTGCATGGAATAATATATTTTTTAAATAAATAATATCAATATAAATATATTATTATGTTATGAAAAAAAGTTATTCAAGTAAAAAAAATAATACTTATACCTAATTGAAAAAAATATATTTTTTAAAATTATGATATAATTAAGTTGAAACGTACAAAAGGAGGCATGACTTGAATCCAATCCAAAAGTACTTGAGTTCAAATTTTAAAATCCAACCAATCATAATTAATTTTGAGCCAGAATGAATTATTAGGAGGAGGATATGATCTTAAACACGTCACGTAGCATGTTGTTTACACGTTTTTTTTTTTTTTGTTCAATGAATTTTTTGGTTCATGTTAAGTAGGGATATTTTGAAATACGTAAAAATTTTATGTGATTTTCGTCACTACAAGTTTAACTTTTTTACTTTAGATCTCTGCTGTTAGTTTGTGTCATTAACTAATTGACGGTTTGTCACATCAGGACTATCGTCTGATCTGACAAACGACCCTGAGCTATTGATCATAAAAAGTAAAAGCACTTTAAAAATTGGGTCGTAATGTATCCAGATTCCACAAGCAAGCAACCCTAATTTCTTTAGTTCTTCTTCTTCACTGTACTGTTAGCCGCCACCCCCACCCCTTCTATAGTTCTTCACCCCCTTCTAAACTTAGAACTCTCATTGTCTTGTTGTGAGACGAGGGATCTGAAGAGAAGAATGAGTGGCATGGATGCAAATAATTTAACAATGAGGGGCAAAAGTAAAATATATAAGGTAATTTTTTATTACTTTTTGAAGGATATTTACCGTATTTAAAAATTGCATGACAACTTTTTAAGGCACTTTTATTAAAATAAAAAAGACAAATGCATAATTGATCATTTGCTTTCACTTTTTAAGTAATATTTAATTCTAAATATGCTCGAATTATATAAAAATTATTTTATAATAATGTCTCAAATAATTTAATTTTAAAATTAATTAACATATTCTCATTATCATTTTTAAAAGAATTTCACAACACTATCAATATATAGTTATACTTTTTGTAGTTAATTAATAAGAGTGATACTTATTTTTAGTCAATTTTATTGAAATGAAAAGACATATGTACTATTAATAACTTTTTAAGATTTTTTTTATACTATAAATCTACTAAGAATTTGTATGAAACTAGTAATATCTTAAATAATTTTATTAGACCATCTTCAATGGTGGTTCTTACACGAGTTCTTATTTGAAAAACTGATTCTTAAAAATTCACTCATTGAAAATGGATGACCTGTGTTCCTAAATGCCACCCTGTAGAACGGTGTTCTTGCCAAAAAACTTTGTTTGAAATAAAAATAAATATAAATAGAAGTATAAATAATAAGTGAGGTCAATTGTGAGACCCACTTAAGAACTAAAATGAGTTCTTTCATTGGAGTGAAAAAAGGGTTGGATTCTTATATCTCATGTGATATCTATGGACCCACAAAATGATAGATAATAACCAAAATGTGGTTCTATCATTGTAGATGCTCTTGTAAGGTTAATTAATACGGTATCATTATAATTTTCAAAAAATATTTTAAAATAACATACATGTATATAGTTTTGTTTTTAGTGTTAATATTTAATAATATACATAGTGATTTTTAAATTTATTTTATATTTTTATCAAATATAATGATTAAAAATTAACATTAATAAAAGTAAATTTTATGAGTGAGTATTTCAATTGTAGGTAAAAGAAACATAAATTTTATATTTGATAGATCATTTGTAATGTTATTTATCTTTTAAAATAATTTTCAAGTAATGTTTAATAAGTATCATATGATTAAATAATTTTTATGTTTAATATTTTAAATAAATAAGAAGTATCAAATTTAATATTTACAATTATGGTCTTGTGTAACATCCATATATATATATATATATATATATGTATGTATGTATATATGTATGTGTGTTTTTATTTGATAACTAGTATTATTAATCAGTCAACATTTATTTTCTATGTGATTCAACTTATTTGATTTTTGTTTGAAATTAGTTTTGTAATTGTAAATTTAACTATGTTGTTATGCAATTGTGACTGTTAATTAATGATTTCTAAGATTAATTTCATGATTCTTTGCTAAAGTCTCATTTCCCCAATTTTGATGAAAAACCTTAATTAACCAAAAAAATTATTTATAAAAAAAAAACACATTCACCAGATAATGAACTGAATTCACCAGATATTTATATCTGATTCATCATATATTTACACATACTTAACCAAAAAATTTATTTCTAAAAAAAACCTATTCACCAGATAATGAACTGAATTCAACAGATATTTATACCGGATTCACCATATATTTGCACATACTTAATCAAAAAAATTATTTCTCAAAAAAACCCATTCACCAGATAATGAACTGAATTCATCAGATGTTTGTACCCGATTCACCATATATTTATACATACTTAATCAAAAAAATTATTTATAAAAAGAAATTTTTTTTTTTTAAAAAAATCCACTACAATATCGCACAATACAACTACAATACCGTACTGTATGATACATACGGTGTCGATATCCGAATTCCGTGTTGAATTAGCATTTTTGTATGAACAAAAATGCTAAATTGACACAGAAAAGGGGACAACATACGGTACACCGTATGAACAGTGCCGCACTGTAGCACTTTTTTTTTTTTAATTTAAATTTTTTTTGTAAATAAATTTTTTGATTGAGTATGTGTCAATATCTGGTGAACGGGGTACAAATATCTGGTGAATGCCTTCAAATATGTGGTGAATGCCCATACTAAAACCAAGTTTTGGATGCCTTAGATTATCTGGTGAACGTAGTTCAATTATCTGGTGAATGCCTTCAAATATATGGTGAATGCCCATACTAAAACCAAGTTTTGGATGTCTTAGATTATCTGGTGAACGTAGTTCAATTATCTGGTGAATGCCTTCGAATATGTGGTGAATGCCCATACTAAAACCAAGTTTTGGATGCCTTAGATTATCTGGTGAACGTAGTTCACTTATCTGGTGAATGCCTATACTAAAATTGGGTTGTGGATGCCTTAGATTATCTGGTGAACGTAGTTCAATTATCTGGTGAATGCCTTCAAATATGTGGTGAATTCACCAGATATTTGTACCACGTTCACCAAATATTGACACATACTTAATCAAAAAATTTATTTACAAAAAAAATTTAAATTTAAAAAAAAAAAAAGTGCTACAGTACCGCACAGTATATCTACAATGCCGCACTGTACGACACTGTTCATACGGTGTACCGTATGTTGTCCCCTTTTTTGTGTCAATTTAGCATAACTGAACCATTATGACTCAATTATTCTTTATTAAATAAAGGTTTCGTTGTATTTTTTATTCCACTACTGTCGTTAATACGTGATTTTGGCTATTATGATTTTTGTATGATATTTAGTTTTTTTATTTATAATATTATAAATTCGATCATTCCATATATATTCATCAATCTTTTTTAACGATTAACATAAAAGAATTATTACTCTAAAGGAATGGAATTTTTGGTTGAACTTTTCTTTCCTCTACCTTTCCACTTCAACATGGTTTGATGGCGATCTATGTTATTTATTGATTTTATCCCTCCATTTTGGATATTTTTCTCGTCCCACCGTATGATCCTTTACCATAGAAGATCAACCAGAGGTAGGTTTTATGCGCTAAAGTAATGATATATCTCTGTTGATCATTGAAAAATTGACGAACATTGGACGAAAAGTCCAAATTTACAACATTGAAAAAAATGACCAAATATCCTTAAAAAAATCATTAGAATAAAAATCACACATTACTAATAGTAGAGAAATCAAAACTATAAATAATCCTTAAGTAAATGTGCTAAAAATTGTGACTTATTTGAAATGGGCGGACTAGCTTCTCTACACAACTATACGAAAATGATTATTATCAAACAAATACATAGAGTATGAAATATGCATTATTAATTTGTTATTACCATGAAAAAGTGAAAATTGTTCAAATCATTTATAAAAATGGTTTTTAAAAATTATAAACTAAAAATAGAAGATGCATTTAATATTTAATCACCAATTAATGAATCTACAAATTTATGATATTCAAGCACATTTTCTTACTAAACACAATATAAAGCCAACTTTTATTCATTTATTACCCGTGCGTCACAGGTCTATAGTTAGGTATTCGTGCGTGCAATAGCACATGTTAGTTATTTATTTATTTAGATCAAATTTATTTTAATATTTATTTGTCTCATCTGAATATTTATTTTTGTTGCAATTTTTTATTCCAAGGTTTCTTCAATCATTATTTTCAATTACCTCGCCACCATAATGACTTCTTCTGGGCATTCAATTTTTTCATTTACCGATTTCATCGGCTTTTTGACCAAACTGGGTTCCTTTTAGAAACTATTTACCAGTTTAGAGTTGTTCTGAAGGCTTTTTGACCAAACTGGGTTCCTTTTAGAAACTATTTTCCAGTTTAGGGTTGTTCTGAAACTATTTACCGATGGGGGGTTGTTTTGAATATTTTATTATTTTTGGGTCCGACGGGTCAAAGGCGCCACTGTAGATGGCGCCTTTGAAGGTGCCACTGCAGTTGGCGTCTTTGACTTTAAAAAAAAAAAAATTGAAAAGGGGAGGCGCATTTGGCGGTGGCGTCCTCACCCATGCTTGCTACAGTAGCGCATGCTTGCTACAGTAGCGCTACTGTAGCAGGCAGCCCCTTTTCCTTTTTTTTTTTTTTTTTGAATTTTGACTTTTTTTAAAAAGATAAAAAATTTATTTATAAAAAAACTCATTCACCAAATAATGAACTGAATTCACCAGATATTTGTACCCGATTCACCAGATATTTGTACATACTTAACAAAAAAAATTTATTTCTCAAAAAAACTCATTCACCAGATAATGAACTGAATTCACCAGATATTTATACCCGATTCACCATATATTTGCACATACTTAACCAAAAAAATTATTTCTCAAAAAAATCATTCACCAGATAATGAGTTGACCATATCTAATCCCCTAATCCTAATAAATGAATCCCTTCCTGATCAAGCAACCAACAAACAAAATAAATAAAATAATAGAAAATAAAAAAAAATTTACACAGGTTAAATAAATAAATAAATAAATAATAAATAAATTTGGAGGATCATAGGTTCACCTCCCCTTTTCTTTCACCAGATATTTACACATACTTAATAAAAAAAGTATTCATTTTATTAAGTATTCACCAGATATTTCACCAGATATTATTTTCTATTATTTTATTTATTTTGTTTATTGGTTGCTTGATCAGGAAGGGATTCATTTATTAGGATTAGAGGATTAGATATGGTCAACTCATTATCTGGTGAATGGTTTTTTTGAGAAATAATTTTTTTGGTTAAGTATGGGCAAATATATGGTGAATCGGGTATAAATATCTGGTGAATTCAGTTCATTATCTGGTGAATGAGTTTTTTTGAGAAATAAATTTTTTTGGTTAAGTATGGACAAATATCTGGTGAATTCAGTTCATTATTTGGTGAATGAGTTTTTTTATAAATAAATTTTTTATCTTTTTAAAAAAAGTCAAAATTCAAAAAAAAAAAAAAAAAGGAAAAGGCTGCTGCTCTGATAGCGCTGATAAGCTCTCGTAGCAAGCAAGGGGGGAGGACGCCACTGCCAAATGCGCCGCCCCTTTTCATTTTTTTTTTTTTTTAAAGTCAAAGACGCCATCGCATGATGGCGCTTCAAAGCTCCATCTGCTGACCCGTCAAACCCAAAAATAATAAAATATTCAAAACGACCCCCCATTGATAAATAGTTTCAGAACAACCCTAAACTGGTAAATAGTTTCTAAAAGGAACCCAGTTTGGTCAAAAAGCCTGTTCTGAAACTATTTACCAATGGGGGATCGTTTTGAATATTTTATTATTTTTGAGTCTGACGGGTCAAAGGCGCCACTGCAGTTGGCGCCTACTGTTTTATAAAAAAAAAAAATTAAAAGGGGAGGCGCCAAAGGCAGTGGCGTCCTCCCCCCTGCCAGCTACAGTAGCGCTACTGTAGCGCTACTGTAGCAGGCAGCCCTTTTTTTTTTTTTTTAATTTTGACTTTTTTAAAAAGATAAAAAAATTATTTATAAAAAAAATTATTTGACTTTTTTTAAAAAATAAAAAATTTATTTCTAAAAAATCCATCCACCAAATAATGAACTAAATTCATCAGATATTTGTACCCGATTCACCGGATATTTACACATACTTAACCAAAAAAATTTATTTGACTTTTTTAAAAAAATAAAAAATTTATTTCTAAAAAAACCCATTCACCAGATAATGAACTGAATTCACCAGATATTTGCACATGCCCCGAATTCGATTATGAAGACACCGCGGTTTCTCTTGTATTATATATAATATAATGAGAGTGACCTCTTGAAATTATAATTTGTACCTGGTTTCTCTTGTATTTATTTCTAAAAAAAAAACCCATTCACCAGATATCTAAACTGGTAAATAGTTTCTGAAAGGAACCCAGTTTGGTCAAAAAGCCGAAAAAGAAAGATAGCAGAACGAACGTGTAGAAAAAGAAAAAGAAAAAGAAAAGGGGAGGTGAACCTGGCGTGTGCATGCACTTATTTTTCTTGTTGGCAAACTAATGAGTTGACCATGTCCAATGAATAAAATTTATTTATTAAAATTAGAAAGAAATAGAAAAGAAAACCCCTCTTGCTAAGTTATACGTATATATATACTCTCACTCACTCCTACCCATTTCTACTTCCTACTCTCTCACATGTAAAGTTGCCTCCTTTCTCATTCATAATAATGCCTCAATTCTCAAGGAGGTGATGCTTGTTCTTCATTGTTTCAGCTTTTAAGGTGAATGAGTTTTTTTGAGAAATTTTTTTTTAATTAAGTATGTGTAAATATTTGGTGAATCGGGTACAAATATCTGGTGAATTTAGTTCATTATCTGGTGAATGGTTTTTTTGAGAAATAATTTTTTTGGTTAAGTATGTGCAAATATCTGGTGAATCCTGTACAAATATCTGGTGAATTCAGTTCATTATCTGGTGAATGGGTTTTTTTAGAAATAAAATTTTTATTTTTTTAAAACAGTCAAAATTTAAAAAAAAAGTGTTGGTGAATTCAGTTCATTATCTGGTGAATAGGTTTTTTTGAGAAATAATTTTTTTGGTTAAGTATGTGCAAATATCTGGTGAATCATGTACAAATATCTGGTGAATTCAGTTCATTATCTGTTGAATGGGTTTTTTTAGAAATAAATTTTTTATTTTTTTAAAAAAGTCAAATAAATTTTTTTGGTTAAGTATGTGTAAATATCTGGACTTAACCAAAAAAATTTATTTAAAAAAAAAAACCCATTCACCAGATAATGAACTGAATTCACCAAATATTTGTACCCGATTCACCAGATATTTACACATACTTAACCAAAAAAATTTATTTCTCAAAAAAACCCATTTACCAGATATCTAAACTGGTAAATAGTTTCTAAAAGGAACCCAATTTGGTCAAAAAGCCGAAAAAGAAAGATAGCAGAACGAACGTGTAGAAAAAGAAAAAGAAAAAGAAAAAGAAAAAGAAAGATAGCCGAAAAACCCAGTTTGCTATTATTTTTTTATGCCTCATGTAGTGCTAAGGTGGCGGCCTCACAAATATTTAGGATTTTTTTTATTTCAATTATTATATTATTTTATCTGTTTTATTGGTTATTTTATTATTTTCTATTATTTTATTATTTTCTATTATTTTATTTATTTTGTTTGTTGGTTGCTTGATCAGGAAGGAATTCATTTATTAGGATTAGAGGATTAGATATGGTCAACTCATTATCTGGTGAATGGTTTTTTTGAGAAATAATTTTTTTGGTTAAGTATGTGCAAATATCTGGTGAATCGGGTATAAATATCTGGTGAATTCAGTTCATTATCTGGTGAATGAGTTTTTTTGAGAAATAAATTTTTTTGGTTAAGTATGTATAAATATCTGGTGAATCGGGTACAAATATCTGGTGAATTCAGTTCATTATTTGGTGAATGAGTTTTTTTATAAATAATTTTTTTATGTTTTTAAAATAGTCAAAATTAAAAAAAAAAGAAAAAGAAAAAGGAAAAGGGGCTGCCTGCTGCAGTAGCGCTGCAGTAGCGCTACTGTAGCTGGCAGGGGGGAGGATGCCACTGCCTTTGGCGCCTCCCCTTTTAATTTTTTTTTTATAGTCAAAATAAAAAAAAATAAAAAAAAAGGAAAAGGGGCTGCCTACTAAAGTAACGCTACTGTAGCTGGCAGGGGGAGGACGCCACTGCTTTTGCGCCTCCCCTTTTAATTTTTTTTTTTTTATAAAACAGTAGGCACCAACTGCAGTGGCGCCTTCAAAGGCGCCATCTGCAGTGGCGCCTTTGACCCGTCAGACCCAAAAATAATAAAATATTCAAAACGACCCCCCATTGGTAAATAGTTTCAGAACAACCCTAAACTGGTAAATAGTTTCTAAAAGGAACCCAGTTTGGTCAAAAAGCCGATTTCATCATCCCACCGTCCTTAATTGATATTGTGCCTGTTTTTCCATAAATACCAACAACCCCACCCACCCCCCATCTTTACTTATTCCTCTCAAACTGACCTTCTGGTTTTGCATAGATACCGACACGACTAGCGATGATACTGGGTAGAATATGGGTAGGGTACTATAGTATTTATTAGGGGTGTTAGTGGATTAGATTTGATCGATTTTGAACTAAAAAGTCATCTGATCCAATGATGAAAATAACATGCGACTTGGATTGGATCGTTTGCTTTCTTAAAAAAATTATCCGATCCAATCCAATCAAACGTGGTTTGGATTGGAAGGATAATTCGATTTTTGTCATACTTTATTTTTTTTCGTACGTCAATTGTTCTTTCCACTTATTTAATAATGGAGAAAAGATAATCTTTATTTAAGTGAGTTAATTTCGAGTGTTGAATGCTTATTTTAACCTCTCTTTATATTAGTACATTATAACATTTATGAAAGGTAGCAACTATTTGATCCTTATATTAACCATTATTTAATTTGATTACGATTGAGGAAAATTATAATTCTTGACAAACTTTTAATTTAAGAGTTTGAGAAAAAATAATTATTGATATTTTTTAACACATTATTTTATGTTAAATATTCTTTTATGTTATTTCTTTATATCTATTATCACTTATCCTTTTTTTTTCTCTTGAATCAGCTACAAATAAATTGTAGCTAATTTATTTTTCAAATTTACTTAATTTTTCATGTTTACTCAATCAAGTATATATATGTTATGCATCAAAACTTTTAGCAAAATATAACTTCAAGACATTGATATTTATTCTAAATAGTCTCATATATGTCATTCCAACAAAAATATCAAAGAGAATAATGGACGTAAAAGTATGAAAAACAATACTTAAGTATGAGTAATACTATTATTTCAAAAATAATAATATATGTATATAGTAGATCGGTTTGGATTGGATTTGATTGGATTTCTCTCAGTGATCCAAAATCCGACCCAATCCAATAAAAAATGAGGTTTTTTCGATTTTCGGTTCGGTTTTTTGTGGTTTGAATCGGTTTGGATCGGTTGATGAACACCCCTAGTATCCATCTCCATACTCGCTTTTGAAAAAATTACCTATATCCGGACCTGTATCGACGTGAGTAGCAACTTTAGTACCCTTACCATACCCTCTGGGTATCTAAGTACCCATACCTGTTACCCGCACTTTAACTGTGAAAAAGTAATAAATAACAAAAGAAACATTATAATAATTAAAAAACGATTCAAATGTCTTTTAAATCTACTCATAAAACATTACTAATCAAAATATTTAAATAAAGGGTTGGACTAAGGTGCACCACCCATATTTTGCACTACACACTACACCACCCGTATGTGGCAAATTTTGGACCAATCAAATTGCCACATAGGTTTGGTCAAAATTTCAAACTTTCTAGTTGTATTATACTGTAGTCAAACTATATGAATACAGTATATTGTAGTATAGTATATGTACTCTTTGTATTTGCAAATTTAACCCATATTAAAATAATGTTTTTTGATTAAAAAACTGATTATATTGTAAAATAATATTTTAATATGAATTAAAATAATGTTCGTTGTCAATAACATTTTGCAATATAATCAGTTTTTTTAATCAAAAAACATTATTTTAATATGAGTTAAATTTGCAAATAAAAAAAACACATATATTATACTACAATATACTGTATTCATATAGTTTGACTACAGTATAATACAACTAGAAATTTTGAAATTTTGACCAACCTATGTGCCAATTTGATTGGCCCAAAAATTGCCACATGGGTGGTGTAGTGGGTGGTGCACCATAGCCCAACCCTTAAATAAATAAGACATCAAAAAAGGAATTACAAATGCAATTAAGTTTAGAAAGTTAAGAATCTTTAGATTAATTTTGGTTTTAAATTTTGTATTATAATTAAAATTATATATATTAGTAATATAAATAAATAAATAAATATATATACATATGCATATGTGCGAGTGCGGGGTGAGTATCATAGTGCCAGTATCCGCATTCATACCCGTTCAAATTTACGAGTAATTATCCGTACTCGCACCCTTACCCATCATGCGGGTAATCACCCTACCCATCGTGAGTAATTTTTAAGGGTGCCCAATGTGTAAGGTACAAATTGCCATCCCTAGGCTCGATAAAGGCTACTAGAATCATGACACCAATTTTTTTTTCCAGAAGAATGCTAATTAGTGCCCATATAAGACATTGGTTAAAGAATTAAAAGAAGAAATTTTTTTATTGAAAAATTATGTATTTAATATCCTGAGAAGGTAAATACTTATTGTTCTAAGAAAAAATTGCTTGTTATGGATTCCTTATCCCATGCCCTTAAAACATTCCCAAGAATTGCTAAGTTCTTAAAATTAAGGACAAATTCTTATTGAGTTGCATCATTAGAACAAGTTGACATGGATGTCATATTTAAAGACGGTTGCTTCTATTAATATCCGATTCTTATATAAAAATCTCCAATAAGAGAAAGAAAGAAAAATAATAGAGAATTGCTTAACTATCTTCATTCAAAAATTGGAATAAAAAAATGTAAATAAAGATATAATTAACTTGTGGACCTATTTGGCGAACTTTTTAAAGTTGCTCCACTAAAATAGGGAGTTGCTTGAAATAGTAGAAAATAAAGTAATAAAATAACATATAGGATCATAAAATGGGAGCTAAGCAACTAGTGTTGCGCCATTGGAGGTATACCTTTTTTTAATCACAAAAAATGCTTACAAATGATATGGAAACACACGGAAAGATGACAAGAAGCATGCACGGAAAGTAATTAATTCAAGGAAGGCTAAATTTTTTTTTGTCCCCAAATTATTTTAAAATATTTAATTTCTTTCTCAAGTTTTTAAAATATTTATTTTGGTTTTTTAGTTCCTAAAACTTATTCAAACAGGTCATTTCGTCAAGTTGACTAACAGCGACATCAAGTTGACTAAGGGGTCAAAACAAACATTAAAAAAACTTGAGGACCAAATTGAACATTTTAAAACAATTTGGAGAGCAAAAGAGTAATTTAGCCAAAAAAAATTATTAAAAATAGAAAAAATATTTTTCCCGATTTTGCCACGTGGCATTAAAATATTAAATTTAATACCACGTGATATTAAAATATTAAATTTAATGCCACGTGACATTAGGTAGGACTTCGTCGTTAGTCAACTTAACGAAATGACCTATTTGAATAAGTTTTAAGTTAACAGACCAAAATGAACATTCTAAAAACTTGAGGATCAAATTAAACTTTTTAAAATAATTTGGGAACCAAAAGAATAATTTAACCGTCAACAAAACATGACAAAAACTAAATTCACACTGAAAGACCACAAAAAAAAAAAGGAAATACACGGAAACTAATTCAATGCAAGTCTAATGGAAACTATCATTCCGTGTGTAACAAAAAAAAAAGTAACAGTTTCTGTGTGTAAAAATTTAATACATACAAAATATAGTAGTTTTTACGTGTGTTTAATTTTTTTTTTAACACATCTAAACTATAGTTTTCATGAGGCACTAAAAAATAGAAGGAAAAAAGAGAGGTACAAAAGTAACATGGATTTTTTATCGTGTACAACTTAAGAAACCCAAAAGTAATAACTATTAATAGGAAAACCAAACACTTCAGTTTTGACAGTAAAAAATATACAAATTCATATAAAAATTTATTCTTTTAAGATCCTTAACATATATAAAATTGTACATGATAGAAAAACCTAAATAACATTGTCGCCGTGATGATGTGCCCTCCCTGACCGGAGGTTGCAAAGGGAGACAATCTATATCTTGGAATGTAATGTGGTGTGGTGAGAGTTGACATGGGGTATAGGGGTGGAGGAAAGAGTATTTAGGGAATAAAAAAAATAAAGGAGGAAGCGAGGTGGAAAAATGAATTTATGGAGCACGAAAATTAAATGCCTACTTCTTTGATATTAATCGATCAGGGATGTTAACACAAGATGTGTTAACAAAGCACTCATTTGTGCATGTGTTTGACTTCCGAAGACTATTTCCAAAATGGTTACTTCAATGGATTACAAACTATTCTTTTGTCTTTGACAAGTATCCTTACAGGCACAATTATGAGACCAACTCTCAAGCCATGAGTGGTTAGGTGACGAGTCCAACATTTGAACCATTGATCTTAACAGATAAAATTCGTTTGAGGACATAACCCACTTTCATTACGATCAACTGGGTGATTACAAACTACTTAATATAATTTGGATAACACTTGTAACTCATTATTCTTAATCGGTAATTAATTTAATACGTGTAAGAATGCCATTCCTCTTCCACTTATATAGTAGCTTTGCATGCCACCTGTTTGGACATGTAACTTACATCCAGAATGAACAGCTGGATAGAGCCAAATCTTGATTTTTCTTATTATAAATAGCCATTGAATAACAATAAAAAACTGAACACACAATACATTGTCATATATTAAAACTCAACCAAAACACTATCTATTTGTTAGAGTAGAAAATGGAAAGAGAGAAAACAATGAGACAAAAGGAGGAGAAAACATATTTTTCTCTTGTTTGATAGAGGAAAGAAGTAGAAAAGAGAGAACAAAATTGGTGAGACTCACCTCAATTTTTTTTCTTTCTCCCCAAATGATAAGAAAACGGAAGAGGGACATAGTGTTTCATTTAAAATGACTTTTGCATCCTTTCTCTTAGGTTCTCATTCAATTATTTAAAAAATTTTAATAAATTAAATTAAACAGATAAATTATTTATTAAATTAAATTGATAAAATAATTATATTAAACTAATGAGTTTTATTAGTTAAAATAACTTGAATCAATTAAATAATTTGATTATTTAAATTAACTTAATTAATGAAATTAAAATATTTGTATATTGATTTTTAGTAAAGGATATTTTGTCTTTTTATAAATAATTATATTTCTCTCTTCTCACTTTCTAACCGAACAAAGGGGTGAGAAAACACACTTCTTTCTCGTCTATTTCTCTTCTATTTATTTTATACCAAAGAACACATCAAATGTATTCTATTTTTCACCCTTTTTTCTCTTCTCATACTCTTGATCACCTCTTTCTCTCTTCTCTTTTTCTTCTCACAACCAAACAAAGCATAAAACCTACACTGAAGGGCTTTAACTCAGACATGATGTAGTATTGAGCCAACAGATACTTTGACATTGTGATAAGTGGAGTGCGGTGGTGATTGGGATGTGTAACGACCGACTCTTTGTGTGGGTTGCGAAACAAGATGGTTCGGGTCTGATAAGGCTCAAATCGAAGATGGAGAGCTACTAATGTGTTAGTAGTGGGGATTATGGTGGGGATATGAGGGGAGTAGGGAAGGAGTGATTGAGAAAGATAACTCTGCTTCGAGGGCAGAAAGCCTCCTAAAAATATAAGAGAGGGAAATGGACTAATTTCTTCATTCACTGATTCCAATCATGAGGTCATACAATGCTTATATAGGGTTGGTACATACCCACAATAAGAAACTACACCATAATACACCCACTAATTATCCCAAGGAACAACTATAACAAACCAATAAAAACATAATAAAGCATAATAGATCCTTCTAAAATTGAGTGAGTCATTAGGCCTCTTAGGATCATAACATAGTGCATTTTTTGGTTTGGGGGTTCTAGTTTTTTGGTTGTTAAATGGGAGAGATTGATGGTTAGTGGAGTTTTAAGATAGGCTTTGTATGGTGGTGACAATGGTTTGATTGTGTTTTGGGTGGAGGTTTCATTGGTTTTTTTAGTGGTGGCTGAGGACAAAGAAATGGGGTTGTTTGCGTGTTGGGTGTGGCTTCTCCCATTCGAGTCCTTTTCTACTACCTGCAGAATAAGGGGGAAAAAGAAAGAAGGTGGGGTGTGAATGCTGGGATAAAGATCTAGTGTCCCAGTTTGATATGCCACATCATGTCCTAATTAACAATATTTTGTCATGTAAATTAAAATGTATTAATATTGAAAAAGTAAAATATATGACAAGATATTATTGATTAGGACATGTATGATATACTAAAATGAGACATGAAACCATCATTGGTTGGCTTTTATGGGGGTCAGCACACACCACCATTTGATTTGGGAGAATGTAATTGGACGTGGACTAACCACCTGACTGATTAAGGAAATAAAGTTGCTCCCTGGCTAACAGTTATAACTTTTGGTCTAGTGGTAAATGCTTGATCCTTCAATTGTATCATAGCCAGGTTACAGGTTCAAATATCCCAGTCTGGTGATGGGGGTGATTGTTGGCCTTTATGGGGGGTCAGCACCACCTTTTGATTCGGAAGAACGTAACTGGTCATGGACTAACCACCCAACCTATGATTAAGAAAATAAAGTTGCATCATTGCTAACGGCTATAGCTTGTGTGGCCTTCCACTTTCACGTGTCATTACTAATTTGGCCTTCCATTTGCCAAATCAAACAGAACCAAGTTAATGTTAGGACCAAAAGTAGATATTTCCATATTTTTAAAGATGGAAGAACAACTTTTTCTTCTAAAAACCCAAAAATAATAGCCATATTTAAAGGACAAAAAGTATAAGCCTGATTTCAATTTTTTAATAGCAACCAGTGATAGAGGTATACCATTCCATTACCTTTTATAATCAAGCTAAGCTCCAAAACAATCATTGTTAGCCAACCATCTCACACTCATATCAAATTACAGCAACCGATTTAGCAAAATATATGGGTGAATCCGGTAGATGCCATCATATGTAACTTATCCATATATCATAGCATTATATATAGTTCAGTCAAGATTATTCGGCCACCATTCCCCATCTTTTCCAACATATATATTAATGTAATTTTTTATAATTTATCACAATTTGGCCTCTCATCTGAATATAGTACTTGCTATTAAGAAAATGATCAGAATATGCAATTTCGCTTATCATAAGCTATATAGACATCATCAATCACCCTAAATAGAAAGGCACAAGTCCATTCATTAACACGGCAAAGAGAAGCACAAAACCAAAACACTAACTTAAATAATGCCATTTCAATAGTTTCATCCAGTCCGAACCCACCAAAATGCACAATCAACTATCTCAACCACAACACAAAATCAACCTAGACCCTAGAAAGGCAACCATCAAAACACAATATATTCTCAAAATACTGATAATTGCACTACTCCATATTCCAAAAAGTCACATCGACATAACACCCCCACTCTTACATATTGACATGTGGTAACAATAACTCAAATCCATTGTGTCGCATAATAAAATAATATTAGGACTAAATAGAAAGGGATGGTGGTGATTATGAATATGAGATTAGAAAGTAACCAAGTTACTTTATAAGATGATTTGGAATGTGGCATATTAAGTAGAAGACATTTCATCAATCCACAAATACTGAAACTACTAATGAAATAACTAGGTAACTCAAGATGTAACATTTGGGATGAACCATAGACGGTAAACAAATACATATCTTCAACTTATGTTTTCATCTAAATATCAACTAATCGAGGAAGTAGGTTGGAGTAGACAAATCCCAGTGAATCCAAAAAGGATGAAGTTTAGGACCTTCATAATTCATGAATATCAAACATGACATATTCATGGAATCATGGGGTAAAGTATTATTGATAGATTCCAAATCCCTTGCATTTCAAGGACACCACGCCTGATATAAAGTGCCACATTCATTGTACCGAAGGCCACCATTGACTTGTAATGACACAATAAAATTCTAAAAGCTTATAAACAAAGAACTTAAGCCAGCAAAATCACAAAATACAAAATAAAAACATCAATACACATATTTCATATTAACTAAAGGGTGAATATCTAGCAAGATCCCGTGTGCATTCACGACATATTTGCTCACTTTAAAGACAATCTCACCGTAGAAGATCCAAATCAGTGAAAAAGAGCATTCCAAATAGAAAAGAAATTGAAGAATAGAAAAACCCAAAAGTTGGAAAACTTTGAGAAGCTCAAAGATGCCGAGAATAATGTGTCATTGACATTAAAAACCCATAAGCAGCAGACCTCTTACCATGGTGCAAGGCCCAATTTAAGGTCGAATGAACTCCGACCCATAATCAAGTTCTTTTGGCAAGAATATTGGTTATGTGAATATTTTGTTTTCATCTCAGGATGAAGGGGGACATCACTTTTTGGTCATGTTTTTATGAGACTGCAGAATATTCATTTAATGGCTATTTTAGCAGTTAACCCTTTTTACATTTGGCACATTACTTTATCAGTTTATCTTTGGCTGGTTGGAGCAATGGAGAAGCCAAGTGATTGTTTCTCTTTGGTAGCTAATGCTCTGCACCTACTAAGTGCATAATGCACCTTAAAAACCAGTGATTGATATGTTGTTGTTTTTTGCTGCATTGATTTGTTTCTGCTTTATCATGCTAGAGCTTATTTGTATGCATCCATATATTCTTCAAACCATGATTTGTATAATGAAAAGCATGCTGCTTCTTATAGAAATCCCAAACAATAAAAGGACACGAAAGTTGTAAGCCTGATAAGTGATAAGTTAACACTAATAAGTAATAACACAGCTTCTTAAGGCCGACCAAAAAACAAATACCACATTCACATCTACTTCAAGGATTTAATTATAATGCAATGAGTTTGTAACATTTTCATAGATTGTTCAATGAGTTTGTTTGACATCTCATGTAAACTGATGTCTACACAAGAATATATAACATTGCATTAAAATTAAATTTCTAACTTCAACTTTATTAAAGATCCATAACTATAACTGACCTACTAGATACGAAAAAAGAGTAAACTCTCACTTCAATCCTCGAAAGATTATGGTGTCGCTAGATAGGTCCTTTAAATGTTTTTCCCTGATTACTTAAAAGTTAAAAGACAATGTTAGGTTAAAAATTGATTGTCACTAATTAAGCTTCTAGAAGGACCAAAAGAGTGATGTTTTAAATATTTGTAGGACCTTAAAGTACTTATACGATAACACCATGATTTTTGAAGAACTGAATTAGGGTTTACTCAATTAAGAACAGGAATAATAACTGATTGACTAACCAAGTAAAAGAGAAACTCAAATTCCATTGATCCTCTCTATAACAGAGATAACACCTTGAGTGCCAAGCTTGCCATCCCCATTAGCCACCATACTAGAAAAAAGCTGCTTACACAAAGCAGCACCAGGCAACACAAAAACCTCTCCATCCTCCACAACATCCACTCCCATTCCCAAATCCTTAACCTGATACTCAGCAAAACCGCCAGGTCGAAAATCCCTCTTTATCATCCTCTCTCCAAACAACTCCAGAGCCCTAGAACCAGCAGCACCATCTCTAATTGCACCAATAAACTGCTCCACATCAAGCCCTGCCTTCTTTGCAAACACCAACCCTTCACTCAAACCAATCAAATTGCTTCCGATCACGATCTGATTCGCGATCTTCGAGCTCTGCCCGCACCCCGAGGAACCCATGTACGTCACTTTCCCTAAAACCCCAAACAACGGTTCTAGCCATTTCACCACGGCGGATTCTCCCGCGGCGAAGATGGCCAGGTTCCCGTCTCTGGCGCCGATATCACCGCCAGAGACGGGAGCATCAACGGCCCAGCAGCCTTTGGATCTTGCCGCGGAGGAGATCTCCGAGGCGAGATCCGGGTGGCTGCTGGTGGTGTCGACTGCGACGGAGTTGGGCTTCGGGCCCGAGAGGATGCCGTCTGGGCCTAGATAGACGGATCGGACGTCTGGCGGGTGGCCCAGCATGGTGAAAACGACGTCGGTGGATTGGGCGAGTTGGGATGGGGAGGCGGCGAGGTGGGCCCCTTGGGATTGGAGGGAGAGGGAGTTTGGGTTGGATGGGTTGCGAGCGTAGATGGTGAGGGTGTAGCCCGCGGAGAGGAGACGAGAGGCCATGGCGAAGCCCATTACGCCGATGCCGATCCACCCGACCCGGGTTTGAGAGGGTTGGATCGGGTTTGGGTATGGTGTTCCCATGATTTTCCCGTGGAAGGTACGAGGAGAGGACACTATGACTGTGATGATTGTGTTAATGTTAAATCTTTGAATAGATAATGAATAAATTATTAATGTTATATGTAAACTCAATTATCACATCAGAAGAGATTTTTGTCATGAATGTAACAAGGATATAGAGAGTTATTTTGATTTGATTATTCAAAATCAACTCAACCAGCAGCTAGGTAATTCTCATTTGTAAAAAAATCTGATGCGAATTTCGTTCGTTACAAATAGCTATGAAACTCTGAGTTACAGAGAGCACATGTTTGCTTTGAAATAACCCATAAACTAGTTAGGAAGCCTTTGAAGAGTTTCAATATTGATATTAACCAAAAATAAGTAAGCTCCGCTCAGCAAACATGGGAAATTGATTGAGAAAATTTGAAGGTGTTCAATCAATTGGAAAGTGAGAGAACTTCAGAAAGGAGCAGTTTTGGCTTAATTTATAGCCATCTGATAGACTATGAGATAAAGCACAAATCAAACAAGAAGGAAATGCAAGTCAAGAGGCATTCAAGTTATGAAATGCTCCAATAACAATCATTAGCTGTAAAACAAAATTAGAGACGAGGCTAGGATTAATCTCAGATCAGATTCCAGTTAGCATTGAAAATGTCATTTATTTTGTTAGAATGAATTTTTTATAATATCCTGTGACATTTTTTGTTATATTAATCATTCAATTTTTGGTCACACTGTGACATCTGAGCTATAAGATATTTTAGAAGATATCTATAATATCATTTACATACGTGAACCTTTTTTTTTGTTGTTGTTGATGAATACATACGTGAACCATTTATAAAATATTGCTGAATGTCCCCTGCATGGTCTCCTAAAAATTTTGTGGCATGAGGTCTGGTCTATACAGTTTCTGTGCGGTGTGCTGGGCAAATTATAATATTTTGGATTTGGAGAATGGACTTGAAAGATGGACTTTGGGTCATATTTTGTGCCAGACTGGCTGTACTTTAGACTCGCAATTTTTGCGATTTTTTATTTATTGGTTTCTATTTTAATTTTTAAAAATGGCCTGGACAACGATGTTTACAATTTTATTCGGCTATTATTCGTTGAGAAAGGTAATGCATGTAGCTACTTTGTTATGAAACTATTAGTCGGTTAAACTAATGGTAAAAAAAATATTATTTAAGTAAATTAAATATAGTTTTGTTAGCGTTGCATCCAATCAAAGTTGCCTATTGTGGAAGAATAAGATGCTTGATGCTATATGCTTGCTTGCTAACCTTGTGAATCAGAAAGCATTGAATTAATATAGATAATATAAGTTGTCAAAGAAAGCCATTCACACATGATTAACCACTTTACTTTTCTAATAATCTTGATTCCAACTTGTCTTATGGTTTTGGGGCACTAACTAATGATCTATTTAAAAGTACTGCATTATTTGTTCCAAATGTTTGGAAGGCTTTGGTAACTGCCCCACTTCCAACCTCTCCCTTTGGACAAGGACAATTCATTCCCCATGCCCAATTTTTTAATCTTATTTCTTATACTAATTAAAGCTTCCTATGATAGTTCAACTTTGAATGTGTTAACTCATATTTTACCAAATGTTCACATTTGGAATTTGAGTTCAAATTTAATCCACTGTCATATATTTTTTTTTATACTATCATTATTAGCACATCATTGAAAAGAAAAGTAAAGTAAACCTTTACACTCGAGTTATAGTCAACAGTCAATAGTTTTTCCATAAGATGATGAAAAATTCATTACCTTGAAGTAGTGACCATTGAGACAGGTTAGGGTGGTGTCAAATGCATTATGCTAATAATGCAGCACGTGATAAGTTTGCAGAGGGAAAGGGTAACCCAAATCTGTTTTTTTTCTTGTTCCTGGCTGAAAGTGGACCCAAACTCTGGAAAGAGCTAAAATTATGAGAGCAGGCTAATTTTTTTAGGTGATTGTGACATTGATTATCAATAAAAGTAAGAAAATATATTTTTAAACGTTTTTTATATTTAACTTAAGATCTAGGAAAGCACCTGATACAATGTTTTGAAATTCAGCTCAACCAAAAATTTTATTGGAAGAAGAAGTTTTGAGGTTCAAAAATAGTTTATGAAGTTGACATCATAAAAGTTGAAAATGTAAAGAATTAGCTGATAATCTTGAACTATATAACCTGAAAATAACATGAACCGTTAAAAAAGGTTGATAACTCAATTTATGTTCGACCATATGAATTTTCAAAATCTATTTAAAAGTGATTTTTAAAAAGCTTGAAGCGACTTTGACTCAAGCTAGGATGATATTCAATCTTAACAACTCATTTATAAAACACTATTTCAACATGTATCATATGATAAAACAATCAAAATAAAGGGCACCATGCCCAACTACACATATATCAAATTTTATAAAGAAAAGTAAAAAGGCAGAATTAGTGGGACATTGGCTTGGGTGCATGAGAGAATCAGCTTCGAGTTGGGCCCTTTATTGCTTTCTTGACAGACGTACTGTTGGCGCCAGGCATCACGTACCACTCTGGTGCTGGATGGATAAAGATAAACGGTATTTTATTTTGTAAGCTGAAGTTGACTATAAAATACTCTCTCCAATTCATATTATAAGAAAAAAAAATCTCAAAAAATTTGATTTAATATATAAATAAATTTTATATTTTAATGATTCATTTAATGATATCATTTTTAAAATATCTTTTATTTAACATAAATTTTATTTTTCAATAACTCATTCTATTTTCAACAATACAAACAATCTTTCATTATCATAAAGAATAATTTAAATAAAAACATATTTTTTTAATCAAATTAAATAAAATTAACTAACCACGTTAATATACGTGTGTGTTGCGTTGATTTTTTCCTAAATAATTAGGAGAGGAGGGAGTTAGTAACAAATGGTGTCTTTAGTGTATAAAAAAGTGAAAAGCATACCACGTGGCCAGATTCTAAACTTGAAAGGATGCCGTGGCTTTTTCAGGGGGCTGGAAAAGGCCCCTAAAAGCATATGACATAGGCAACCAAAGTACCATACAAACCGTAGTTAGTAGCAAGTAGTCAAACAGCTAATGAGGAAAAGTCATACAAAAGAGCTAAGTTTGGTTCGTTTTGAGTTCACAGTTCACAGAAACACACACATATATTATCTCTATATATAGAATAGAAATTGTGTGTGTGTGTGTGTGAGAATGGGGTGATGTGTCTCTATTAGAGCATAGTATGATTCTGGAGGTATATAATAAGGTGGCAAGTATTGTTAAATAAGTTTCTGGGTGGTGGGGTTGTGGTCGGTTAGAGAATTGATAAAGATAGTTAGAGAGAAGGGGATTCTTGAGTTCATCTGTGGAACATTATTATTAGAAAGGGTTTAGTTTCTTCAGAGGGATTTGTCTTTGGTTTGAGTTCTGCTTCATATTACAGGATATTTTATTCATTGCCCTTCCATTTCCATCCATTCAAGGTCAGTTTCAGGGATTTGTTGTGTTTCATGACCATTCATTTACAGCTCTAACTCAAGACCTTAATTACATAGATGATTTATGCCCGACATGCATGCATGATTTGTCTGTTTCTTTTATTGATTCATAATACGAAAATGGGTTGTGCAATTTTGATGTTAATTTCACTCCTTTGACAAGGTAAACAGAAAAATTTGTTTGTTGTCACTGGCTCACAACTCTAATAAGAATAAGAATGAACATATATTTTCATGTGTAAATTTTAGAGGGTTTTGATTGATGCAGCATCAGAGATTGCATTGACCTATTTAAGGAAAGCTGGTGAAGGCAGAGATGAATATCCTTATCATCTCAGCTAGCGACAAGTTTTTAACCTTTTTAAGGAAATGGTACTTCTTGGAGTTATCCTAATAGATCAGTGAAAGTCTGCAACTGCAAGCCATGGAGGATGGTGGAAGGTAATATTCATAGAAACTCCTTCTCTGCCCAGTTCATTGTGTTGCAATCTGTATTTTATGTTGCTTTGACTGTGTCTGTTTTGTTCTGTATGCATGTACTATGATTTCACTGTTTCTCATAAAATATAGCTTTGAAGAGAAGTCCTTTTCGAATGGGGATATCTACACTGGTAAGATCAAGGGCATACTGCCCCACGGCAATGGAAAGTATACATGGTCAGATGGAACAGTATATGAGGGAGATTGGGAAGATGGGAAAATGACAGGGAAAGGAGTGATTATATGGTCATCAGGGGCAAAGTATGAGGGTGAATTCTCTGGGGGTTACCTTCATGGTCATGGCACCTTTACAATATCTACTGGTTGTGTTTATAGAGGCAGCTGGAGGATGAGTGCTCAGCATGGGATTGGAAGGAAGGAGTATTCCAATTCAGATAGTTATGAAGGTTTATGGAGAGAAGGGATTCGTGAAGGAAGTGGAAGGTATTCTTGGAGTAATGGAAATATGTATATTGGGAAATGGAAAAGTGGGAAAATAGATGGCAGAGGGGTTATGAAGTGGGTTAATGGTGATATCTTTGATGGTTGTTGGTTAAATGGCCTTAGGCATGGATCAGGAATTTATAGATTTGCAGATGGTGGGCTTTATATTGGGACATGGAGTAAGGGCCTAAAGGATGGAAAAGGCACATTCTATCCTACTGGTAGTAAACATCCATCTCTAAAGAAGTGGTGTAGCACTCTTAACAGTGATGATAATGGTCTGTCATTGAATACAGGGAAACATATCGCCCCTAAATCAAAAGTTAAGCGTAGCCTTTCTGAAAAGATTTCAGTCAGTGGTAGATCAAAAAGTTTCCGTCAAATTTCTCAAAGGACTTCATCATTGGATGCAAATTGGAGCCTTCCAGATCCTGCAGGAGATTGCATATGTCGTGATTCCTCCTCCACAGTATCGCAGACTTTTGATGAAGGTCAATCTGAGGCATCTGGTACAAGTAATGTGGTTTATGAAAGGGAATATATGCAAGGTGTTCTAATTATGGAGAGAACTAGGAAGTGTTCAGAATCATCACATAAAAACAAACGGCAAACTAAGTTCAATGTGAAGCAAGCAAAGAAGAGTTCATGTATAGACATTTTTGGAGGCCGCCGAAGCTATTATTTGAAGCTTAATTTGCAGCTTGGCATCAGGTAAATTATTTGGTCTAATGTCACCCTTCTAAACTGTTTTTGTAAAAATTAATATAGTTATTTATCATTTCCAGTTTTTAATATCACTGTTGTTTCCACTATGTTTTACTTAATTGTTTTAAAATCATGACTGCTGTAGTACGTAGAGAGTGAATCAACTAATGGATTAGATAGATGACTTCCAAGTCACTGAGTAATGGCTGAGAGCAGTTCGACAAGTTCCAGTGAAACTAGAGTACATTAGAGTGTACTGGTACCTACTTGCGGTTTGACTCATTAAATATATGGAATGATTTATTTATATACATAATGTGTTTCATTTGTTAACAGCTATACTAACAGAAATATTTGGGCATGGACAGAGAATGTAAATAGGTTAAAGTGCATGAACTAAAAAAGAAATACAGATGATAATATGCCTAATGCAGTTGGGAAGCTATTTAGTTTGCATCTCTTTGTCAGAAATGAGTAGCTTTAATCATCTTTGACAATAATAATTTTTTCACTCATATTAACTTCAGTGCTGTAATATGATGATTACATGCAAGTCATTCCGGATGACCAAAGAGGGAAAAAACAGAAAGATGAATAAATAGGAAGATAGATAGATTGATATGTTACATCATGTTGAAAACATGCAGAGCTCTTAGAAACAGAGAGAAGAGCTATTGTCAGATATTGATATGTAACTTTATTCAAACAAACTAAAGCCAGAAAAGAACAAAACTAAAAGATTGCACGCTTCACCTCAGCAAAGTAGAAATTTAGTTTGTGAGGGAATGCTTACATCTCTTCTTTCATTTCTGTTTTTCTCTTTTTCTTATACAAATATTTCAATAGTATATTTGTCGAGATCTATGATGAGGTTGATAAATTTCAAATCAGGAAACTATAATTTTAGCTTGTGATGCTTATAAACGAGGCTGTTGAAATTTTGATGTCTCAAACATCTAATCCATACTATACCAAGATCAGCAGGAGGTGCGGTTTTCAAATTATACATATGCACTCATATGTTGAAATCCACATTGAACTAGTACTAAAACATAATATCTGATGGTTCCCACAAAGGAATTTACTAAGATATTCTAACACCTTTGATAATTACATATGTTCTTTTCCCTTTTTTCTATCTTCTTTTTCATGGTATCTTCTCAGTCTCCCTATTTATGTTTATTTTACCCCTTTATTTTGTCCTTCATATTGCCCCTATATCCTAATTTAAAGAACTACAAGGTTTCTTTTAATCTTGTAATTGAAAATGATGATAAGTGAAATCATTGTTGGTGCTTATATACCAAGTCACCAAACCTACGTGGCTTCCTTGCTTAACTGTCACCAGAGAAAATGTGCAGTACTTCAGTCAAACTGGAAGAATTATTCGAAGTACTTAAGTCAGAAGGAAGACATAGTTGAGCTTGTTCCCATTGAGTGCACTCTAAGCATCCTCCATCCTTTTGCTAAAAGTGAGTTGTTGGGTTTGAGTAGTCAGCCATCCACAGGATTGACATTGGTAGCATCCTCCCCTCTAATATATTGGGTGAACATACTTACAATTGTGCTTGGTAGGACTCGAGTAGATTCCACAGAGTGGTATGGTATGCATCCCCCACTGTGCGACCCTTTTACCCTGCTGAATACTTTCTCTGATTCAGTTCTGTCCAAACTGTCTTAATTCTTAAGAGCTCACCAACCTTGTACTACTTGACCATTTTATTGCTTTCTATCCCAATCTCATATAATGCTTGAGTGGCTAGTCTTTCATACATTAAATGCACCCATTACCCTGGATGTTATATATAACCCAAACCCACACTTGAATAACTTGAGAACATTGTAAGAACCCCCTTTAAAATTAAGTTCCATTAAGCACATGGACCTTGGTTTTACCCTCTGCAAAGCACCTGGCCTGTGTTGGGTTCACTCTCTAGTGGCTCTTGCTGTTCATAAGATGCCTTACTTAAGGTTCTCTGATCTTTGTGTCCAAGTCATGCTGGAAGTTGGAGTCCATTGACTAGTTACACTTATACAGTGCTCCCCTTTACGATTCCAACCCAAAACAGTTGGTAAACTCAATTAGATATTCCATACTATTGAATTTCTTGCATAGTGACTGTTGTTCTTTACTAAATAGTTTACCAAGTCAAGGAAAAACAAATTACATTCTGAAAATTTTTATCATGTCAGCATTATAATGAAGAGGGGAGGGGTGGCATGAGTGTGTGCATGTTAAATCATAGTTAAGGTGGCCTTTTCCATTTGGTATTATGTTCGTATGAAGTTTTTATTTGAACAAATTTGGATGAACTCTCAGGTACACTGTTGGAAAAATTACACCAGTGCCTGCACGTGAAGTTCGGGCAAGTGATTTTGGAGATCGAGCTAGGATAAGGATGTACTTCCCCAAGGAGGGTTCAAAGTTGACTCCTCCACATTGTTCTATAGACTTTTACTGGAAAGATTATTGCCCTATGGTCTTCAGGTATTTGTTAGCTATGTGCAAACATGCTTCATAACTAAAGAGTTATATCATGAGCACTGTGCATTGGAATCTTTTCCATATGGCTACAGTATGATTGATTTGTTTTAAAGTCCTAAGATATGAAAGCATTATCTCCTTTTTGTTTGTTAGTTGGGTTTAGTTTATACAACAATTGGTGGATCATAATTTATTCAAATCAAGTGGCAACAAAGTGCAAGTGAAAACTGAAAACCCTATGAAGAATTTTCCAAACTGGTGAATCAATGTTGAAGTTTAGTCCAATCCTTTTCCTTAGGTATATAAATGAAGGAAAGAAAATTTTCAATTTTAAATGTGACCATAGTTATTATCAGAATAATATGCATGAATTCATGATATAATGAATTTAAGATTACAGTGGCATATTAGAGTGCTTACTCAGGTTATGGTTAGAAGCATACACACTCTTTCCTGATGTATTCATTGGTAAAATCTGACAACACCAGATTTCCAAACTAACACTTTGTTCATGTAATAATGGTATTGCTGTTAACCACATGGAGCTTTGCAGTATCTTTTTTGTTTTTTCTTCTTTCTTTGCATAATTACGCAAGCATATATTTGCAGGAATTTGAGAGAGATGTTCAAATTAGATGCAGCAGAGTACATGATGTCCATTTGTGGTGATTGTGGTCTGAGGGACATATCTTCACCTGGAAAAAGTGGCAGCATCTTCTATCTTTCTCAGGATGATAGATTTGTGATAAAGACACTGAAAAAATCTGAACTAAAGGTTCGTTGTCAATTATGATTTTTTTGGCTTCATGGGCCAAGAATCATTTTTACACTGGTTACTGTGTTGAATTCATCCATTAGTGTATGAGTTCGACTTTTTAAGAGTTCAGCGATTCGATAAATACACATATTAGATGTCATATGGACTAAAGAGTGATAAAAATGATTACACTGCTAGTGCACTAATCTGATGATAAATTGAGGACAAAACATGAGATCCAATGCCAAAATGACTAATTAAGGCTGAATTTAGATGTCCTTTTTCTGGACAAAAGCAATTTTTATGTTAAAAGAGGCACTTTTAGAGAGAAGCAGATGATTGCTTACTTTTCCATCTCTCATAGTCCATAGACACCAATAGTGCTTCTAGTGTCACTAATCTGATGACAATTTTTAAGGACAAAGATCATGAAATCCAATACCAAAATGGCTATTTAAGGCCACATTTAGATGTGCGTTTTCTTGAGAAAAGACATTTTTATGTTAAAAAGCACTTTTAGAGAGAAATAGATGGTTGATTATGTTTCCATCTCATAGTCAATAATGAATAATTTACCCAGTTAAATGATAACTCCAAAGTTCATGATTATGTACATATGTTACTCTTCTTGTAGGTTCTGCTCAATATGCTTCCTAAATACTACCGTCATGTAGGAAGTTATGAGAATACTCTTATCACAAAATTCTTTGGGCTCCATCGAATAAAACTACGAGGTGGGAAAAAGGTACCACCTATACTATCTGTCTCTAGCTTCTTCCTCCTTACTTGGTAATTAGTTTAACTATAAATATTTCCTTGTTCTTCATCAGGTGCGCTTTGTGGTCATGGGGAATATGTTTTGCACAGAACTGCATATCCACCGTCGATATGATTTGAAGGGGTCTTCTCAAGGAAGATATACAGACAAAGATAAAATCAATAGCAATACAACATTGAAAGATCTTGATCTAAAATATGAATTTCACATGGATAAAAAATTGCGAGAATCGCTACTCAAGTAAGTTCCTATTTTGTAAGAGTCACTTCTGTTAAAGTGACTGATATGCAATGTATTTTACTGTATAATTAAGGAGTATTTATTAACAAATTTCAAGAATATAGCATGTGTTATTCTAGAACACATTATATATATCCTATTTCGTGGTTTATATTATTCTGTTCTTTCCAATGGGAAATGCTTAACCATTTTTTTTTTTTTTGGGGGGCAGCTCAAGTGGTTTGAGCTAAGGGTTTAAGGTGTTGGAGGTCTAAGGTTCAAACCTTGGCAAAGGAGAAAAATTAACAACTAACTTACTAACCTACTAATATTTGCCTATAAAAAGAAAGTAATAATTTTTTCTCATAGTGGATGAATAATATTGGTCACAATATTGATCATGGTTGTAATAGGACCTTTCCCTTGAAACCATAGGCTCATGGAACTACTTTGCATGTAATTCTGATTGGTCGATATCTCAACTCCTCCAAAACTGAAAAGATTATCTTTTAAAGTAGCAGAGATATACTGGATTATCTCTATTTTGAATCAAGCTCCTCGTTAGATCGTTCTATTGTTACATCTAGTGATTACAGTGTCTGGTTGATTTCCAAGTGATGTACTTCAGATAAAGTTTTACGTGTCTTCATGTTTTTCGAATTGGATAGATTAACGGAGAAGTAACGTTCACATTAGGATCAGTAAACAACTCTATTACCATCTTAGAGGTGATGCATTAGATATAACTAGTGTAGGGTGATAAAATTTTGTTATGAGCTATTATCACAGGTGCAACTTGTTTCAGTGAAATTTCTTTCTTTTTTCAGTAGATTCTATAGCATGGTAAAAGTTACAATTGAAGAATGACTAAATGGAATTCAGATAAAATATCAATTAGCGAACACCTCTGGGTTATATGATTGATTTACTTCCATACTAGTATTTGGCTCTTGACATGTGATAGTACTGAGTTGTGAGTCTTGTGACTAATAGGTAATAGCCTGAGTGTATATGCACTAAAATATTTATCATGACAGTTGCATTCAACTTCTCATTGACTGAAGGGTTAGTAAGATATTCTCGTAATGCCCAGAATATATTTTGCTGCTGCAGCCAAATTTCTCTAGACTGCATGTTCTTGGAGTCTCAGCACATAATTGATTACAGCCTTCTGTTGGGATTACATTTTAGAGCTCCAGAGAATCTAAAGGCATTAGCAGAACCTCCTGGGTCAATGCAGCATCAGGATAGCTTACCTTCTGGAGATGGTAAATACCTCCTGATCTATAGCTTACCAGCAGTTATTTATAATGTGACATGGAAATAAATGTTTCTAATGAACATATTGACATCTTTAACATTTATGGTATTCTATGTGTGTGTGTGTGGAGGGGGCATATCTAGTGAGAGGAGCGTGTATTTTAAGGTGAGAGGAGCAAATCTTGATCATACAACTATATATGAATAGTCAAGATTAAAAGTTACTTAATGCCTTAATGGTCATATGTCCAATTAAAAAAGTCACATGTATTTGTCTTCTAATCCCGACTATATATATATACATGTTCTATTGAAATTTTGTGTGTATTTTTTTCTTACATTGTCATAATGGCTCAGTGTGTCTGCGAGTTTGGATCCTGGTGTATGCAAGCTTGCATTTATGCCTCGGTTTCTTTGGTTTCTTTCTTACTATTGAGTTGTTTTCAACTTGCTTTGCTTACACTAGATGGATTCAAACAAGGGGAGCAGTTGATTATTCCTAAAGGCTTGTTGTTAGTTGCCCATGAACCCAGCTTTGTCAACACTGCACCTGGACCCCACATTAGAGGCAACACATTGAGGGCATACTCCATAGGTGACAAGGAAGTTGATCTTTTACTGCCTGGTACTGCAAGGTATCTTCTATAAAATTAGTTTCTCTTGCATACTAGATATCTGATTTTTTTTTTTTTTCATTTCAATCATTCATTGATCCATGATTTTATAAGTATTTTCTTTGGTCATAGTAGCATAGGTACTTATGATCACTAAACTAGAAATACCATTTTTGGAGGGATAGAGAGAGGGAGGAATTAAAATTTTTCAAGGGACCAAAAGTCGAAAACTGTACATCATAAAACTATGGTAAAATTTGAAGGATGTTCCTTGGAATTTTAAAACCTTTCCTTAGCATTAAAGTAGTTCCGCTCAGATATGCATCTAAGCACTAGAAGTAGAAAACTATCTATATATTTATATCTTAGCAAGAGAGATATTTGCAGTATTGCTTTGAATGCCACCAGCTTCAGGTCATGTTGGACATGCCAGAGGCTGTTTAATTCACTAAGTATATCTATCTGAACATGGTTTCCTATGCTTGTTTCCTTTTCATATTGCATGTTGAATATGCAAATGCATCAAATACATGGTTGCTCTGAAAATCTACCACAAGGCTTCATACTATTTAAGTATTTATAATTTTATTCAGATTGATAACAGAAAGTATTATTTTTTTGCTGTGCATTCTGTTTCTTCCACTGTACTCCACGTCACTTTCTTTAACAATTCTAAGCAGACATTATTTGCTTTCTTGTGTTGGATTGTAATAATATATATCAAATGAGTAACCGAGTGTATCCTAATATCCTCACTTGATTACTCAGGTTGCGAGTGCAATTAGGAGTAAACATGCCAGCTCAAGCTACTAGCAAGGTTCAGGAGGATAAGGTGGAGGCATCAGAAGTAGAGCTTTTTGAGATTTATGATGTGGTCCTCTACATGGGCATAATTGATATATTGCAGGAATACAATGTGAAAAAGAAAATTGAGCATGCCTTCAAATCACTGAAATTTGACCCTGTGACTATATCAGTAGTAGAACCCAACCTATATGCTCAACGTTTCACCAATTTCTTGGAGAAAATGGTTTTCCCGGAGACTCCCTGAATGTATATTTTTTTCCCTTTACTTTTTGGTATAATACTTCTTTGTAATTAATTGTTCCAAATCCATTTTATTTTATCAGCTCAGTTTTGTTACTTTGCACAAAATTCTCATATTGATTGATGGATTTATTTATGATTAACAAAACAGATCAGCCACATAAACCAAACGATACAGCGTATGTTTGGAATAGGGTTTGGAAACCACTCAAACGTAAAAGTTGCTGAAGGGAGCTAGCCTCAAACGTAAAAGTTGCTTAATGGAGCTTCTGTGTCACGTCAAAGTTAACGTGATATCAAACACATACATAATTATATTTGTCATAAACTCGTCATTTATCAATGTTACGTGCGTGTTTGGTTTGCCAGTTTCCTCCCTCAAACGTGCTTCTCCACTAGTCAGACGCGATTTTTTTATGTTTGGCTCCCAAGATTGAAAATCGATTCTGTATGTGTTTGGATGAACGTTTGGTAAACGTGATTCTGAATAAAATTAATTTTGTAGAATTGGTTTTGGTTAAAAGTGAGTTGAAAATAAAGTGATTTATGTTTGGATATATTAATGAAAAAATTGCTTTTTATCAATTCATGTTGTTTGGATAGTTTGGATCAAAATTACTTTTTGATGTATAATTACTAAAATGGGTTTATATATATATATATATATATATAAAGCAAACTGCGCCATTCCTTTCCTCATGTGGCAACAACATTGACGTGAAATCCCTCTTTTTTTCATCTTGGCCCATTTTCCCAAACACGCACTATTTAATGGCTTTATCCCTACTACACCACTACTATTAATTTTTTCTATATCAAAAGTTGTATTTTTGTCTTTAAAACTACTTGTTCTTTGTTCCTGTTTGAGTGTTGACTTACAGAGATATACTATTTTTTGATTGAGTGCCTATTGCACTATTTAAAATGGAAGTTTGAAAAATTACACTTATATAAATTTTGTTTTATGCATAGTTTTTTATTTTCTATCCTACTTCATGTATAGAGAACTATGGCTATTCTTAAGAGGAAAATTGTTGTGGATCCCCTTGTTTCTAACAATGAAGCACAGAAAGCAAAAGCTGTTTGGAATCCTAAAGCGACTGAAAGCATGCTTGGATCAAGTTTCCAAGGGTACTAGCTTTACCAATAAAGGGTGGAAAGTTATTGTTTCACAATTTAAAGGCTCAACTGGAAGGAAGTATGACAAGGTGAAATTGAATAACAGATATGATAGCTTGAGAAAAGAATGGTGAGTATGGTATAAATTATTTGAGAAAGAAACTGGGCTAGGGTGGGATAATGTGAAGAATACCGTTGTTGCATCAGATGAGTGGTGGGAGAACAAAGAATTGGTATGTGATAAATAAATGTTTTGTTTTATAAGTCTTAGATTTATATTTAGTGTGTTTATATTATGATGATGAGTTATGAATACGCAGGAAAACCCTCTTTATGGCAAATTTAGGAACAAGGGACTTCAATTTGCTCCCTAACTAACCACACTTTTTAAGGACGTAGTGGCTAATGGAGAATTTGCTTGGGCACCATCATCTGGGATGTTGCCTAATGGGCCCGATGATGATTATGATAATGATGGATACCGTCCATGCCTAGAGAGTGTGGGTCTAGATATGCAAGAAGGGTCGGGTGATAGTGAAGATGCGAGTGTTGGAGCAACGACTGAGTTTGCAAATTTCAATATTAATGCTTCACAAGGAAGTGTTGGCCAAAAGAGTGGAGAGGAGAGAAAGAGTGTTGGTGGTTCTGAAAAGAAAAGTAAGAAAAAGGCAACCGCCTCCTCAAAGATAGCCGAAGCTGTTAATGTGATCGCGGAGACATGTAAGTCACGCAATGATGCTATGGCCAGTTCATCTATTGGTGAAGTGATGGTTGAGATTCAGAATATGGATGAAATTACCGATGATCCGGATTGGCATACAAGACGCTGTCAATTGATGATGTTTAAGCCAACGAGGGAGATGTTTGTTGCCTTTCGAGGTCCAAAAGAGAGAAAGTTGCATTGGCTTAAGCATGCATCATATAATCCTTTGTCATTTATGAATATGCAATGAAGATTATGTGTTAGGATTATGTATCCTATCTCTTAGGTGTGTGGTTTAATGATTATGTATTAGGATTATGTATCCTGTCTCTTAGGATTATGTATCATGTCTCATCTAGGCATGTCTTTTGAATATTATGTATTAGGAATTAGGAATTTAACCTTCTGTGTGCTTTCAAGATTATATGTATGAATCCTATTATCTATGAATGCTTTAATGATTATGTATGCTTTGAATTTAACCTCAATCTTGTTGAAATGGTTTTCGGTCTCTTTTTTTTTTGCAGCATTGTAATGCTTTAAGTGCACTGCTTTAAGCCTTATTTTTTGCTGCACCGTGAATGGTTTTTAGCATCACCTTTTGCAGCTCTGTGAATGCTTTTAGTGCACTGTTTTTAGCCTTATTTTTTGTTGAACTAAATGGTTTTTAGTCTTGTTTTTACTGCTAAGTAGAGGGTTTATTGCAATTTTGTTTCTGCTGGCTTGTCAAGTTTATATTTGCAGCAGCATGCATGTTATGGTGGTGCAGCATGCATATTCTAGTTTATTAGTTCAGTGTACCACATGACATACTTAGCATTCCAATATATAGTCTTCTTATTGCTAATTTTTATTTCAAGTAAAAGTGACTCATAAAAATGTGCATGCAATATTGGTTTACCTACAAACTGGATTCATGGTTCACGATATGGTCAAATATCCCTAAAACTGCAATACTATTTTCCCCTTCCTTTTCTACCTCATTTTCTACCTTATCTCTTGTGATTCCAACTTGCCTAATATTTGTGCTATGATTTTGAGATGTTATATTTCTCCTTATCCCATGTGATACTTGTTTGTCGCATGACATATTTAGCAACTCCAAATTTAATTAGCATTCCTATTTGTAGATCACATCCATTATTCATTCAAACTTCAATTTTTATCCATTATTCATTCAACCTTACCTTCATTGCAGAAACCAAAAATTGAGCAACTTGTAAACAGATAAAATGAATGATTGGAATGGACATTTGGATCAACTTGCAGATGAAGACGATATTTTTTTTTGAAGAAGCTTTTTATGTGGTTGCACTAATAGATGAGTATGCAGTAAAGCCTTTATGTAAAGAGCCTCGTAGAACTAGTTAACTAACGGGTCATACATGGGTGCAAGAAGTATTGCAAGGGCATTCCATTCGTTGCTATGAGATGTTCCGAATGGAAAAACATATTTTCCATAAACTTTGCACTGAATTAGTTGAGCATGGTTTAAAGCCCAGTAAACGCATGGGGGTCGAAGAGATGGTTGCAATGTTTTTAATTATAGTTGGCCATGGAGGTAATAGAATGATTCAAGAAAGGTTTCAGCACTCTGGAGAGACCGTAAGTAGACACTTCCATCGAGTACTATTTGCTTGTCTTAAGTTGTCTTGCAAATATATTAAACCACAAGATCCTATGTATCGTGATAGTCATGCAAAAATAAAAAATGATCAGCGATATTGGCCATTTTTTAAGAATGTCATTGGAGCAATTGATGGTACACATGTGCCATGTGTGGTTGGTGCCAGCGACCAATCAAGGTTTATTGGAAGAAAGGGATATCCAACACAAAATATAATGGCTATGTGATTGGAACATGTGTTTCACTTTTGTTTTGGCTGGATGGGAAGGTATTGCCCATGATGCTCATGTTTTTTACCATGCTCTTACCAATGCGAGTCTCAATTTTCCACATCCTCCTTCAGGTATGTTTTTTTAGTATAGCTACAAATGATCTTCTCCTTTACTTAAAACTCTTTTATATTTTATTAATTTTATTCTTTATTAGGTAAATATTATTTGGTGGATGCTGGCTATCCAACACCAAATGGGTACCTTGGTCCTTACAGATATGAACGTTATCACCTACCTGATTTTAGGCGTTCATCTGGATTTGCGAGTCGTAATGAAATGTTTAATTTTTATCACTCAAGTTTGGTGCACAATTGAAAGAACTTTTGGTGTATGGAAGAACATGTTTGCAATTTTGCATCACATGCCTAAGTTCAAAATTGAGACACAAGTTCAAATAGTCATTGCAACAATGGCTATACACAATTTCATTAGAAGGAATACTGAAATGGATATTGATTTTAGTTGTTATGAAGATGAGAATATAATCCTTGACATTGATGATGATGATGATGATGATGATCATAGCACAATTAACTTGGATCCATCCCTAGTTTTAAACATAACTTTTTCAACAGGGATTAATCATGTTCGAGACTCGACTCAAGATCAAATTATAGAGTTCAAACAAAATAATTAGTATCGTAGTTATGTTTTAGCGTTGCATCGAACTATAAATTATATTCCTTACTTGAACTATTTTTAGATACTTTAAATTTAATAGCTATGCTAATTTAGTACTTTTATTGTCCATTTCATCAAATTTGAAGTTTTTACTACCATATACATTTTACTTCGAAAGATAAATAACATGTATATAATTATTTTTAGTTTCATATTGTAACATAAAAGAAAATGATCATCTTAATATATTTATCCTACTTGTTGATATATATATATATATATATATATATATATATATATATATATATATATATTAAAATGGCAATGAAATCTAGTTAAAACCCATTTTGGTAATTACACACCCAAAAGCAATTTTGATCCAAACTCTCCGAACAATAAGAATTGATAAAAATCACTTTTTCCATGAAGTCATCCAAACATAAATCATTTTACTGTCAACTCACTTTTAACCAAAATCAATTCTGCAAAATCAATCCTTACCAAAATCACGTTTGTCAAAAGTTTATCTAAACACATACTATTGTGCCTGTTTGGTTCTACGTTGAGAAGCCTCCAACGCACGTTTACAATGCTCAAACATGATTTTATTGGGTTGGGAGGATGTTTGGATCTTCGTTGAGAAAGCGATTTGTCCACTTAAAATCGATTCTAGCTAAAGCAATCTCCCATAGCTTTCACTTCTAGTTGAAATCGATTCTTATGCAAGTTGAACGTGATTTCTCAGTTTTGCCCCCCTTCAAGAAAATGGTGATTGCGAGGATTTCCCAGCCCCCTGTTCCGTTTCTGGTGTAGCTGCAGGTGCAGTACAGGTTAGAGATGAGAAGACAAGAGATCGGGCCCCAAGCCTCCAAGGACCCATTCATTATTTTGTTAACACAAAGTGAAAAGACCCATTTACGGCCCATTCATTATTTTTGTTACACAGTGAAATGACCCATTTACTTTGATTTTGGCATCACACGTGTTCTTTTCCAAAGAAATTGAGCATGGCACGCTTTTTACTATGGTAAACATTTTTTTTATTCTCACTATGGTATACATTTTACTTCAATAAATTAAATAATAACTATATAATTATTTTTATTGTAAAAAAAACTATATAATTATTTTTAGTTTCATAATTTAACATAAATTAAAATAATTATCTTAATATACTTTTCCTACTTGTTAATAAACTCATTTTGGTAATCGTGCATCCAAAAGCAATTTTGATTTAAACTATCCAAACGATAAAAATTGATAAAAATAACTTTTTCAATGAAGGTATCCAAACTTAAATCACTTTATTATCAACTCACTTTTAATCAAAATCAATTCTACAGAATCAATTCTTTCCAAAATCACGTTTATCAAAAGTTCATCCAAACACACACTTTATCTTTAAGTTTCTAATTTAATTTTAAGTTAGGACCCATTTTGGTAATTACACACTCAAAAACAATTTTGATAAAAAACATCCAAACAATAGGAATTGATCAAAATCACTTTTTCTATGGATGTATTCAAATATAAATCACGTTATGTTCAACTCACTTTTAACCAAAATCAATTTTACAAAATCAATTAAGTGGCTCATTGGTTATAGTTTGGAACCAACATACGTGAGTTGAGGGCCAATCAAACGTGACTTTGACCAGAAAGAAGGTGTTTGGCTCTCTGAAGCTGAAGCACGTTTGTATTTAGAATCGATTCTAGGAGGAAGCTGCTTCTCCTAGCTTTCACTTTTGGGATCCAAAATTGATTCTGATCGAGAATTTTTCTCTCTATTAGTAATTTATCTCATTTACCCTTCATATCAACCACCTTCTCATTCTTGTATCATTCGCTGCCTTCAACTTCAATGGTCTCAGTTGCCCATTTAACAGACACCATGCATTAGATTTGCAATGATCTTTTGTGTTAATTGCCATTCCTTGCTCAACACACACAATATTGAGAAGGTAGCTATTTTGAATCTGCTTGCCCATCTTTATAAACAGACTCAACACCCATAGCTTCAACCTTTGTCAAACTGTGTTACCCGTCTTTTTTTGAGCAACTGCTTATTCCTCAAAGATCCCAAGGTATGTTATATTTCTTTATCACAAATCTTCACCCATACCTTTATTCTTTATAACAGTTCCTCAAAGTCATGAGCATTGCATAGTTAACTTCTTCCCATTAGTATAGTCTATATTTTCGTGTGTCTCTAATAGCTTTAAAGAGTGTCTTCAAAATGTTTGATAAAATGTCTCTTAAAAGTGAGCAAGTGTTTATATTATTTTTTTAATCTTATTTTGTTAATTTATAAAAGAAGTTGTATACATTCTTGACGAGCAGGGCAGCTTAGTTGGTAAAAGCAGCCTCGCCTCCTCTCATAGTTGCAGGCTCGAGTCATGTTATAGGGGGAAATGAGGAACCACTATTGATCCCTTTTAAAAATAAAAAAAATTGTATACATTCTTGAGATATTTTTCCTTGACTGATTGCCCCTTGTATTATGCACATTAGTGTAACCACAATTGAAATATGTTGATCAAAAGACCTTTAATATCCATGTACATAAAATTATTTTAGATAGTTGAAATAGTTCCATTTTTGGATAGAACCTCTCTGCTATATATATTTGAAACTGAGTTCTAAAAGTAAAATATGAAGAGAGATTGGAACTTGATGTTGCTGCATATCTTGCTATGTTTTGAATGCCAAGTTTCCAAGTTTTTTGTTGTCCTATTAATTGACTAATAGATAATTATCAATGCTTACCTATTGTTTTCTCATTAGATGTGGCACAGTTGTGTAGACCAATGCAAGACGTTTCTTGGTTGCTGACCCAAAAAGATCAGGTTGTGGCCACTAAGCTTGATGCACGTTTCACTGTAGTGCATGAGAATGAAACTGTTGTAGTTCTTGTAATAATGCTTTGCAAAGGGTTTACATCAATAGATGACATAGAGAAGCAAAATGATGGGTTGTTTAATATAGCTGCAGCAACCTTGGGCAAGATGAGTTGCTTGTATTATTATCGTTACCGTAGAATTCAGTTGGGGGTTAGTGGGATAAATGTGAGGAAAGCAGAGTGAAGGTAGGCAGTTACTAAGTGAAGGTATTCACTTTATTGTGAAGCTCTGTATTTACATATCTCTATATATCTAAGGGTGCTTCATGAAAAACTATTTGTTAGTAGATCAAACATCTTGATATTTTTGTTATTAGTGCCTTTGGCAGGGGACGGTTTGTCATGATATATCATGGTAAGAGCCTAAGAACCATGCACATTTGTTTTTTATATCATAATAACATTACAAGTAGATTTTTTTTTTTATACTCCACATTTGTTTTAGGCTATGCGCACCTGTATGCACATTAACCATGCTTATAATAGCATTGAATTTAAGCATTTAGCAAGAGGGCTTGGCAGTGAAAGGATTTAGCATTTGTATGCATCTATGGAGAGCATTTTGATTAATTCTTAGAAGAAGAATTTTCTCCATCATCCTACCAACCTGATTATTTGTTCTTTTGGATGATGGGAAAGTCGGAGGAGTGCTTAATGGGGGCATCATTTGGATCTCTTCAATCAATTTTAAATTTAAAAAACTTCCTGCCTAAGTTGTGCATATCTTGTTTGTGATTCTGTGCATTTCATGAGCACCTTTTTCTTTGTCTGAAGTTCCATGTTTCTTTATTTAACATTCCAAAATGTTGTAGGGCTAGAAAGAAATTGGTACTCTACTTTGAGATCTTTAGTGTGCACGTTCCATTAAAATGACATTTATGTAATTATTCCAAACTGTGTTTGCAGGTATTCCTATTATTTATGTTCCTGCACCATGAAACAATAAGTGAGAATAGTTATACTTCTCTATAGTTTAGGTGTTTTTTACTTTAAATATCAGCATGTGTTTGGTTTGTTTTTGTTTTTTTATCTTCATTTGGTATATTTTCACCCAATTCAAAAATATTACTATTATATTATTTTTAGGTTTATAATTTATTAGCTATAAACCTAAAAATACTGTATGCATTTTACTTCAAAAGTTAAACTAACTTGTATATAATTATTTAGTTTCATCATTTAACATAAATCAAAATAAATTTTAATATATTTATATGATATGTTAATATATATATAATTAATAAATAAAATGGATAGGAAATCTACTAAAACTATATATATATATATATATATATATATATAAAATAAACATTAAAACCCATTTTGGTAAATGTACACTCAAAAGTAATTTTGATTTAAACTATCCAAATAACAAGAGTTGATAAAAATCACTTTTTTCATAAAGGCATTCAAACATGAATCACTTTACTTTTAACTCACTTTTAACCAAAATCAATTCTACAAAGTCAATTTCATTCAAAATCACATTTGTCAAACGCTCATCCAAACGCACACCTGTCAAAATTGATTTTGGTTAAAAGTGACTTGAAAATAAAGTGATTTATGTTTGGATATATTAATGAAAAAAGTGATTTTTATCAATTCATGTTGTTTGGATAGTTTGGATCAAAATTACTTTTTAGTGTATAATTACAAAATTGGGTTTTAATATATATATATATATATATATATATATATATATATATATATATATATAAAGCAAACTGCATCCTTCCTTTTCTCCTATATATATATATATAAATAAAGCAAACTGCATCCTTCCTTTTCTCCTGTGGCAGCAACATTGACGTGAAATCCCTTTTTTTCATCTTGGCCCATTTTCTAAGATTAATTATGCATAAGTTGGGCCAAAGCTTTCCTTCATGTTCATTTTTATTTTTATTTTTTTCGTAGGCCCATTTTTTGACCCGTGGTCCGGATAACCCCTTTTCTTCTCCGTCAGCCTTCTTCCTCATAAATAACTCTAGCAGCAACTGCAGCAAGAAGAGTAAATAGATTCGAAGCTGCAACAAAAACGCACGGGAGAAGGAACAATGAGAAGGAGGGTAAATAGGAGAACATACCTTAGCTCAGATGGAAAATCAATTTTCGCAAACTCAGAAGCTAACCGAGGGAGCTTCAATTGAAACGCGATTTTGACACACCGAATCACGTTTCCACACTCCATCCAAACATTTAGGTCAACCATAGGAAAAAGTGAAACCAAACACATACTAAGAGATATTGGGATTAATGATAATAAAAGAAAATACACCTGCTAGATGTAAAGTAATATCTCTTAAAAAAATATATATATTTGTAAAGTAATAAATTGAGAGAATAACATAAGGAATTGAGGCGCTTACATTAAAAAAAATATGCAAATTGGGTATAGAAATCTACGATCCTGTTATTTGTACAATCAAGTGAAACAACTTTTGGGATAGTTTTTCATCACTAATTCATGCGGTTCAAAATTGTGGTTACTGTTATGTTCAACTTTAATTGGTACATATATAGTAAATGAGTAATTCATTAACCATCTACTGAATTGCACTAAACATTAACGGGTATATCAGTGGATGGTTAATATGTAATTCAGTAGATGGATGGTTAATATGTAATTCAGTAGATGGATGGTTAATGAGGTACTCATTTACCACACATTTACCTATTAACTAAGTTTAACACATCATTAATCACAATTTTGAACTATATTAACTATTGATAAAAAATTGTTCCATTTAATTGTACAAATAACAATTATGGAAATCTAATATCCCAAACCAGATTATGGTTAAGAGAAATCTTCTTCAAACATTCATATAAAATGTTGAAATTTCATTAGAGGACTGAAATTCATCCATTTTTCGTAAGATATCCCAAATGTTAATTTTTGGATGTAGTTTCTATGACAAGATATGTAAATTAAAACCTAAAATGGTAGGTCGTAGAAGGGTAATGTATTCTCAGACGAACTTTACATGTAATGTCAATGGTTTAAATCATGGAGTCGTTACTAGAACTTTACTTAACTATCACTCTCGGTCCAAAGATTTAGTCACACGATTTTATCTATAGGGACATTCGGTCAAAGATAAAAAAAAATCTCTAAATTGACAATATATTAGCAAGGAAAAATATTTAAAATAATAACAAAAAAATAAATGATCAGAATGTTGCCATTGAAGTGGCCCAGCTAATACTATTTAAAGTGCACCAAACAATGGGCCTGGTTGTTTTATTTTCTGTTTCTTGTGTTCATAAATCATTATAAATCTGTCACTTTGTTTTCATTTTGTTTCCTGTTTTTAGAAATTTGTACAGAAAACACCGAAATCAATTTTTTTATGTTTTCACTGTTTATTATACAAACCTTTAGAAATAAGAAACATAATGCAAACACAATGACATTTTTGTAATTAATTCTAAAAACAGTAAATAAAAATAGAAAAACTAAAAACAAAACAAACAGACCATTAACATATTCCTCTTTTCCTAACTTTCATTACATATATGTGAATTCTTTAGTCATAACTTTATTGCATGCAAAGGCGGAGGGAGGGGGAGGCCTTTGTAGGCCATGGCCTCCCCTATGTTTTCATAATTTTTTTTGTTTTATACACCTATAAATTTTTTGTTTAAAGCCATAGCCTATATAATTCCACCTAATCTTATTGTATTATATATTAGATGTTCTTACAGTCCTCTTACATATGTCAAAAGACTGTCAAATGTATGCTAAAATATAATATCCTCTTTAATTACCCGTGAATTTTGCAACGATATATCGTAATAGGTTGCTTGAAATTTACGGATATTCCGACAACTTCCTTTGGCCTATTTCTCCTTCTATGAAATTGGAGGCGACTTATTTGTTTGGATTTTACATATGGTTTGATTTCACTTCTTTTTTATTATTTGAATGATGCATTTGTTTAAATGTTTTTTTATTTGAATAATATATTAAAAATCATTTTATTTTCTTTATTTTACAACAATGTTTTAGGTTAACCGGTTATTTCATATAGTTTGAGTAATTTATATTATATTAAATTGCTAATTATACATTGAATTTGTTTTATATAATTTGTTTTTATATGTAAGTTAATTTTTTGTTTATTATTTCATATTATGTATATTTATTTTTGGTCCCCCTCTCACGAATTTGCTGGCTCCACCCCTGATTGCATACATATATAAAACTTTGTTAAACTTTGTTGAATAGACAACAAAAGTGCTAAATTAGCATATCATTACTAAATATGAAATATCTAAATAAAAACTATAGATTACAGAAACAATAAGCTTTCAATAATATTGCCGCACTATCACCACACAAAAATCTATATTGCCAAAACAATTTCTTCTAACTATAAAACTATTTCCTCAAAACAATATTAACAATGTATTTATAGATATTTTATCAAACACCTTAAAGGCTTACCTTCCACCTTCAAAGTGCTAGCTGCTGGAATTATATTCGTTGCAAACAGTGAGTTGAGAATGAAGAACTTGAAAGAGGAGCCAACAATTTAAAGAGAGATGATAATAATTTTTATGATAATTAATTAAAGTTCACCAAACCCACATCTCTTAGGTATTATTTATACTAGAATATCAACAATACTGACCATTATAGAATCTCCCACGCAAGCAATTTATCTAACTTTGCACTTTCTTAGCTTTAAATTTCGCGATTTGGAAAGTGGAAACATAACAACTACGAGAAGGAACATAATAATAGGAGTTATTGAGGACAATAAGGTTAATGAAGGAATAGAATAAAGTGAACTTACCACACCCCAAGAATCGATTTGCTATAGAACGTGAAAGCTCCAACTTCAAACTTCATATAGAATCAATTTTGGGCACTAGAATCGATTTTCCTTAACCCAAACAACCCAAACAACATAAAAGCATGTTTGACCATTTTTGACCACACCTAATGTGCATTGAGGAAGTTTAAAAGCTATTCCAAACATAGACTTTATTCATAATCACGTTTATGAAACTTTCATCCAAACCCACACTTAGGTTTTTTTTTTGTAAAGAGAGAAAGGGAAAGAATTTGAGTGAATTCTTAGTTTGAGGCTTTGAACAAACTTTAATTTAATGGGTATATATATAGAGAGAGGGGAAAGATGGATTATCTTAAGTTTTAAATGCCTCGTCAAATAATTTCCACCCCTTTTGAAGGTGGGTGTATGAGAATAAATAATTTGATGAAAAAGATTTTACTCTCGCAACCTAACAAATCCTTATATACCTTGTCAAAAACAAAATCCTTATATACAAAGATTCACCCAAGAAACAATCCTTATATACAAAGCAATAAGGAGAATCCAGTAAAAAAAAAAGGTAATAATATATAAGAAATATTTTATTACTAATTGACGTCTTTTTTTTTTATTTTACAAAATACTAATTAAGGTCTTAGATAACTGAAAATGAGAAATATTATTATGGTTTAATTGGTAGGTTTCATTAGTATAAATTTTTTTTTATAGTGTCAATCAATTATAATATGTGACAAATTATTATAAGAGTTTAATTGATATGTATTGTCAGTGTAGAGTTTTTACATTGTCAACCAATTACAAATCATGGTATGAATGATTTATAAGATGATTTGAATAAGAATAAAAGATTTTCAATGATATGACGATTTATTATTGATTGACAGTATAAAAAACTTTTGCACTGACCATGTATATCAATTAAACTCTTATTATAAATATTTGACTTTTAACATAATTTTAAAGATCATATATAGGATAATAAGATAATTTATGATTGATTCAAAATTATAAAAAATAATATAAAAATAGATCTGATCATGTAATTACTTTTTTTTGATCATGTGGAAGAAAAAAAAAAAAGAAAGACGGAGCAGAAAACTGAAATTAAGAACCTAGTGACTCCACCTACCATCCGAGGAGTTACGTTCTTCATTTTCCAAGCTGCGGCCTTGAAATCAGAGAAGAATAAAAAAAATAAAAAGCATTGTTTATGTTTATCAGTTTTGTAGAGAGAAAAAGAGAAGGGGCTATATCATATGGGGAACAGAGCTACGTTGTTGTTGCTACTTCTCTGTTTCTTCTCAATCAATCTGGTACCTTCCGCTCACGCTATCTGGCTCTCCTTACCCTCATCTGGCACCAAATGCGTCTCCGAAGAAATCCACAACAACGTCGTCGTTTTAGCTGATTACATCGTCATACCCAATGATCACTCCCAGAGCCCAACCATCGCCCTCAAGGTACCATTTTTCCGATACCCTTTTCACTTTTCTTTCCTGGGTCCTTCTTCAATTTCAGATCACTTTTTTTTTTTGCCTGATTTTCTTTCCGTTGTTTTGTTTTGTTTTTAAAAGAAAATTGAGGTGGATGTAGAATTTGATAATTGTTGGGTGGATTTGTTTTTTCGTGGATTTTATAGTTTTGCAGTTTGGGGGGGATTTGTTATTTGTATTGGTTACGTGGTGGTCCATGTTGCCGTTTTCTGTAATTTGGAAGATTAAAGAAATGTTATATATTTATCATTGCTGGAGAGAGAGAGAGGGGATTTGGTGAGATGTTTTCCAATAATGGAATAATACTGCTTACCAGATTGATTAGTTGGAAGCTCATATTGTGGACCATGATCAGGAAATCTTGCTGTTTGAATGTTAAATTAATTGTTTTTTGATGGACAAATTTTATGTGATGTTTTACATTGGTGCATGAACATCTTGTCCTTGGTGTTATATATTATTTTCAATCTTGATGGAAATCACCTCTTTGTTTTGTTTTCCATAGATCTATCAGTTAATGTAGTCTTCATTGCTCAAAACTTCTCCAATTTCATTGCCATATGCTTATCTATGGAACCGAGCGAATTGAGCTTGATCAGTTATACTTATAAGTTTTATGTGAATCTATCCACTAATTGCCCCCCTTTTCACATATACTGTATGTCACTGAGCCCGTTGAGTAATTTGTTTCTGGAGATGTTTTGATGGTGGAAAAATGTTAGAACATGGGTTCACTTGTGGATTTGGTTTTGATGGTGGAATTGTCTTGCAACCCAGTTCAGTGAGTAGTATCCTTGCTGTGTTGAGGTGTTGCCAAGATCAAAGATGGCAGAGCTAGAGAGATCAATACCTTTTTTACCTGGGCTATGCATCATCTACAGGACAACATCTAATAAAAATAAAAGTATCTCTAGTCTGTATGGTAATGAGGGTTGAATAATTTTGAAAAACATGCACTTCTTGGGGACATTGTACTAATAGTTCAATTTCTGTTGTTGAGACCTCCTAGTGTCATCTGGATATAACTTCAGTTGGAGATTGAAAGACATCCTCTTCTGATATCAGCTTGTTTGAATGGTCTATTAATTGTCTCCTGGTTTTTTATAGTAACATGTTTTCTTTAGGTGACATCCCCATTTGGAAACAATCTTCATTATCGGGAGAACACGACATATGGTAATTTTGCATTCACAACTCAAGAGGCTGGGAACTACCTAGCATGCTTCTGGGTGGAGGCGGCCCATCATCAAGGAGGTGGAGATGTTACTGTGAACCTTGATTGGAAAATTGGAATTGCAGCCAAGGATTGGGATTCAGTTGCTAGAAAAGAGAAGATTGAGGTAAACATCCAAGTGACTTGTACTTTTGTATCTACCTATGAATATCATGTAGAATTTATGAGTTCAACCTCTCAAGGGTTGACATTTACTCAAGGCATATTGTAGGCACTGTTTCAAAATGGTTTTTAAGAACTTCCTATGTTTGTAGTTTCCTTGAAGTATTTTTACACAATAAGCAGGAATTTTTTTAGTAATCCCAAGTAGATTGAAACCTGTTCCTTGGGCATTTGAAAGAGCTTATTTAAGCTTATTTAGGCATATTTATGATAATAAGGTTATGAAATTAGTTTATGAAAATAGTTTATGACTTTCTTATAAGTTTTTTTCAGCTTATTTCTATAAGTTTGTCAAAGAAGCTTATGAAAGTAAGCTCCTTTTTTAGCTTATTTTAAAAGAGCTTTTTGAATAAGTGCTTAATTAAGCCGTTTATCCAAATGTGTTTTGCTTTTGAATTCTCCTATTTGCTGATTTATCTACATGTCATTGATGCCTAGGGGGTCGAGCTTGAGCTGAAAAAGCTAGAAGGAGCAGTAGAGGCCATCCATGAGAATTTGCTCTATCTGAAGGGCAGGTAATTTTGATCATGTCAACACCTTCCCCTAAAAAGATCATTTTTGCAAATTATTTTTAACTTTCCTGATGCATAATTTGTTGTATTTTTGGGCGTATGTACTCAGGGAAGCAGAGATGAGGACAGTGAGCGAAAAAACAAATTCAAGAGTGGCGTGGTTTAGTTTTATGTCATTGGGTATCTGCATTGCAGTTTCAGCCTTACAATTGTGGCATTTGAAGCGATTCTTCCAGAAGAAGAAGCTTATTTAGATTATGCTAGTCTTAATTTAATTTTATTAGTGAAACAATGATCATATAAATAATAACTTAAGCATTTTTATAAACTCCACCTACAAGTAATAGCCAGAGAATTTTGATACCACTCGTAGAGTTTCCAACTTTTTTATCCACTGAAGTTTGTTATAAAGCATTATCAGCCGTTTACGTTTCATTGTGTTTCGTGAAATTCTTTTTGAGAATTTAGCTGAAAATCCCACCTTAACTAGGAAACCTGGGTTTAGCTGTTTGGGTTGAAAGATTGGGTAAACTTTATTGTGACACAAGAAAACGTGATATTTTTATAATTATTTTTGAAAACAAAAAATGAAAACAAGAATCTGAAAGCAAAACAAACATGTCCTTAATTTGTAGAGATGCTTGTCTTTGTCGTGTAACAATAAGTAACATCTTGTTGTTGAGAATTAAGAATGTTGGTGTGTTGTCACTTTCTGTTGGAAAAAGTAAGAGAGACAAAAATTAACCGGGAAGGTGTGTGATACTTTGCCAATGGGGAAATATGGTGATCAACAATACCTGCTGCACCAACAACAACAGCAGACTCACGAGGCTCTGCGTCCAGATTCTTCTGGAATCCTCTGCCAGGGATGTCCCATGTTTCTGCCAAGTTTTGCAAATATGTGCGTGTTTGTATAAGTGTTTGAATGAAATTGATTTGGTTAGAATTAGTTTATTACACACTTTTCTCACTATCCAACATTATCTTTAAGGATATGAAATGGAAATTTTTATTTTTTTACTTTATTTATTGTTTTTTTAGTAGGATATATTGCTTTTAACTCGCAAAATTTTAAATTTAATAAAGCTTTTGGTCAAAAACCTACTAATCCAATTCAAATCAAACTCACTCCAAATTAGTTTGAATTGGTTTAGTTTTCAAAAATATAATTAGTATAAGTTTAGATGCGCATTGATTTGAGATACTTTAAGTAGCGTTCGCGTTTGAAGCATGATTCCGCCTTTTTTTTATGTTCGCAAAACATGTGCTTAATCTAATTCAATCTAAATTGGTGTAAAACATTGTTTGTATTATTTGATATTTTATACAAATTGAATTGTGAACACTCCTACTATTTTCGGGCCTGTTTAGTTTGTATTTTCATTTCCTTTTTTCATTTTCCAAAATTTGTATTGATTTTAAATTGCTAACAAGAGGATGAAATACTCCTACAATAAACAATTGTGATAAAGAGATGATGGAAGAACAGTTAGGAAGACTGTATTTTCGGAAACAATGAAAAACAACTATTTGACATTTTCAAAATTTCTAGAAATGCTAGATGTGTTTTCAAAATTTGAAAAAAAAATGATGTGGCAAATACTAAAATCAATACAGATTTTAGAAAATGAAAACAGAAAATGAAAATGCAAACCACACATGCCCTTATAGTGTCGTTGATTTTTTTGTCTATTGTGAAAAATGACAATCAGATTTTGTGGTGTTGTGAGGGAAGTATGGCATCTTTGTGATTACTATGATTGTTTTGTTATCAATTCTCTCAGGTTTGAAAATGCAAGTGTATGGCACATGAAAAAACTGAAGAAAACACAAGTTTATGAATTCAACTTTATTTGTAGCGAATAATAGGACAAATAAAAATAATTTGCATCCTCTTCTTTTATTCTTTCTCTTCGTTCTCGTATTAAAAAGAGAAAGACACAAAATCATATTTATTTTTATGTGTAGAGTCTATTAAAACTTATTTTTATGTCTTTCTCACGAAATGAGAGAAAAAAAAAAGAGAAAATCTTAATATGGGCACAGGAATGCTTGTCATGTTGAAATTAATGCTGTGATGAAAGTGTTGATTTTTGAAGTGGCAATCATTTGGAATTAAGTGCACCGAATACTTCAAATAATGTCAGACATTGTATCTCATATGTCGTTGGCGCCCTCTGCCTTGGAGCAACGTGCAGAGGAGCTCATTGAAGATAATTTAAAAGCGAGAAAGGGCGCTCTCGGAGATAGACAAGAGGTCTCCGAAGTCCGGCAAGCAGTTGAGTAAGATTTTCAAATACTAAACAAGACGGAGGAGTTCCTATTAATCAAAAACATGGAAGAAGAAACCAATAAAAAAGGAGCATAAGTTTAGTTGCGACATCTTTATAGAGTTCATTTTATGACTGATTTGCATAGCTTCCAGCCAAGCAATAAGGATGACCATGTGTGGGAGCAATTAAGTCTTTTGGCATTCAAGAGAGAGGTACTAGACCATTGAGAAGGAACGTACTTTTTTGCAAGTACTTGAGTCCTATATCTAGCGAGTGTAACGCCTGATTTTCGCTGTTTCGTAATATCGATAATAAATATGTAAATATATATATTTATTCGAGACTTAGAAAATGATTTTGGATAAACCAAAGTCATTTCCTTGTTATACTTATTATCATAAGGTTACGGGGAAGTTTTTGGTTGAAAATTCAGACGGAAATCGGTCTGCCGTTTTCTGTGTTTTCATTGACAGTAAAAGTTTACTGCTCAGAAAACATAATTTTGATTCGTGAACGAGATGAAAAATGTCTTTATCGTATTTACTACGATACTGGAAGTTTTGAAAATTTTGGTAAAAAAATTAAAATATTATATTTGTTGCGGGCGTATACGTCGAGATATCTCTAGGAAAAACCTGCGCCAGATGAAACCTGGAGTCGGCAACGTAGCTGAGATGATGGATTTGACCGACTTGACGAGCATTTATGACGAGCTTATCCGTGTCATAATGGCCATAATGACGCATTTATGGCAAAGGGAATTTTTGCTATGAAATGACCATTTTACCCTTGTCTTTTTATGACAATTACAAGCAAATGCCATTGGAAAATTTGACCAAACCTATCCAAAACCCACGGCTCACTCTTGCCTTCTTCATTAAGTATATTGCCTTCTTCACTAAGTATCTCTTCATCTTTCATTTCCATGTTTTTCTTCTTGAAAACCTAAGCTTTGCCATAAGAACTCCAAAGTGTTCATAATTCATCAGATTTTGCCTAGCAATTCTGACCATTTTATATTCTGAATCTTGAAAAACTTTCAACATGAAAGTTGTTCATCTTTATCTCTTCTTTCCAACGACATAAAGATCATCCAAAACGGATAAGTATGTTGAGAGATATGCCCAAATTACTAAAACTGTTCTAAATCCTCATCATGTTCATCTTTCTCTCTAAGTTTCTCAAGAACACCATGAGAAATTTGTGAAGAACATCATCCAAATAATCATTTTCTTTGATCATCAATAGGTAGTCTCTCCTAATCTTTATATTCTAAGCTTTTCTCTTCACAAGATTCTTGAGTTTATGCCTTTGATCATCATGTTCTTCATAAGATTCAAAGTTCATGAAGCTAACTTCAAAAATTCATAACTAATTCTAGAAAAATCCTTTTGACATGAAACCAATTGCTATGATCTTATAATCATCTCTATTTTCATAATCTAGAAGCATAAGATCATGAGAAATTTCTTTCCTTGATTTCTGGTCATGGCCGAACCTAGGTCAAAGTTGTGTTCTTAGGTTTTGTTTCAATTTCATGTCTTGATTCATGATTATATATTGATAGTTCTTGTATTCAAGTATATATAATATCAACAATCAAACCCTAACCTATTTGTTTCATTAAGGCCGAAACCCTAGCTATGAATATTTGATGGATTTTTGATTCAAATGTTGTCTAGTAACACTTTAATCCAACTCTAGGTTTTGTATGTTGATTAAATCCAAGAGTTTAGAAATTTTAGAGATTTATAACCCCAAACTCAGCCCTTGGCCTAAACCCTAGTTCTTGGAACTAGATGAGTTTTAGTTCATGTTCTTGGTTCATAATCTTGGTTTAAGTGCTTAATCATGTTTAAGTTGCTTAAGGATCATAAATCCCTAAGTTAACAAAATTTTAACTTTCCTAACCTAAAATTTTAGAAGAGGCCGAACCCTACCCCTATTGATTTAAGTGTGTTGTTGTTTGATTTTGATTTATTTTAGTTACAATTCGTTATGAAGGAATCGATTGGATTGATTTGACCTAAAGCCGACGGAGGAAACCTGATCAAATCGGGAGATTATTTGAAACCGTTAGTTTGAGTGTTCAAGATGTAAGAGGAGCTTACCTGAGGGATTTTTTCAATAACTATTTGCTTGTAGTGTGGTTGATATGATTTATATGTGGTTGTGGTTATTTGTTTATGTTGTTTACGCTGCGTTGTTTATCTGTGTATCGGTGATAGATCTGCTTTTAATTTATTTAATTATCTGCAGTAGTATATTATGTTGCTATGATGCATGATCTGCCTGGTGATATAATTATGATGATGTTGTTGAATGATGAATGTTGAATGTTGTTTGAGAGGCCTCGACAAAGGGTCGGTGCACAACCGATTAATCAGATAAAAACTTTAATAAGCTGTGAAAATTATATTCAACGTTTTATGGGGAATGTTGGAATATAATAGTGGGGGAAAATAGTATTTTGGAAAAATAATGAGTTTTGAGAAATATTATTATTTTAATGATTTATTAGTGTAAAAAGCAATTTATGAGTCACGGTGAGAGCGTAACCGTGAAATTTTTTTAGTACTGCTAATTTTTACGCAAGAAATTCCGAAATATTATAAAAATTTATTTTGTGAAATTAATATTCGAAAATACCTTAATAAATAAAGATAAAAATAATAAAATGAAAAGTCAAAGTTTGACTTTAAAAATATTTTCTTGGAAAACGATAAACGATGGCAAGTTTTGAAATTATTTACGGTGAAAGTTTAAAAATAGCAGTACTTGTTTTGAGAAGAGGTTTAATCTGAATTGATTTAATTTTTATAGTTGAAGTTTCAGTAAAAGAGTTTTTGATGATTGGACGTTTTATAAACGAATTTCAAGTAGAAAAGATTTTCTGTAAATGAGTTTACTCAATGACGTATTTCCGGTAACTTGGATAAGTTGCGGAGATCTTATTTTGGATTTGTTTTCATAGACGAAAAACGACGTAAACGACGATATAGAACTTAGTAACCGAGATGTCGGGGTACTAGTGTTCTTATGACGTTATCCTATTTTGGATTTGTGTTTCATAGACAAAAACGATGTAAAACGACAATATAGAACTTAGTAACCGAGACGTCGGGGTACTAGTGTTCTTATGATGTTATAGACTTGGTGTCTAGTAGGTAGACGGTGTGTCTACTTCACGATGTAATAAACGACGGTAAAAGATTTATGATGTTTTCTATTACCACGAACCTAAGACTGATTGCAAGGTTTAGGGTTTCGTGACTAAGCACTCGGACTACGTGTCCTGTGTTGTTAATAAAAGACTTCAAGACATTGAAAACTACGTTGGTCGTAAGCTTTTGAGTTTTGACAAAGGAAAGATTACACACGAAGAAAACGGCGAGAACAAAATATTTTATATGCATGCATTGACAGACGTGCTCACGTTGTCCTATATCGGATACCTTAATGATAGGGTATTTTGGCTACAAAGTTATGTCGGATACCTTGATGATAGGGTATTTTGACTACGAAGTTACGTATGGTGCTTTGATGAATAAAGTATTCCATGCCACGAAGTGCCTAATATATTTGGCTATTGAGCTTGATCAACTCATTTACGCGGTGTTGTGGGATCTCCGGAGATTAGGAAAAGTTAGATGATGTATTGAAGTGTTCATGCATAGTTTTCCAACGTTGATGTTTGGGGTGTGAAACCCATTGATAAATTGTATGCTATAGTATGGATTGCTTATGTTGTTATAAATATGTATATGTGTATGTGTTTTCTTTTGTGTCGAGCATTTAGTTATTTTGTTAAATCCATATATTGGCGTCTCACCCTTACAACCATATCAGAGTCACACAAGGGGGTATGATTTCTACAAGAAGGAGAAGGCTGTCTAGTTCAAGGCATGTTGTGCTGCTCCAGTTGGCGGTAGTGTCTGTTAGTTACGACCAGCTTAGGTCCTATTTTGATATATTGTGTTTAGGAGAATAAAATTGATAATGATCTAGGTGTGAAGACATATGAGACAGTATAGTTGTATGACTTATATACATTATGTATTTAAGTGTGATTTGATTACGTTGTTGTTGTTATAAGGTTAAAAAGAAAAAAAAAATTATCACCATATTTTGAAAAGATGAACGTTGAGAAAACATTATTTTCCGAAAGTAACCAGCAAATTAAGTTTTATTTCCGCAAACGGGTAACCATGTGATGACCTGGGTTAGGGTGTCACAGCGAGCCCTAAGCGCTCTTTAGATAGTAGAAAGAGACTTGAACAAGAGAGAGATGGCCGATCTATAATTAGAATAGTAGCATTTCTTAGCAGCCTTGGATAGAGCCTTAACAGTAGAATTTCCTTGGACTGAGATGATAGTGAATAGACACTTTTCATCCCTTAACTGAATCGAAGGAAGAATCTCCCAAAACTTACCATAGCATCGAGAATGGGCTAGTCCTAGGACCGAAGAGACTCTCTACCAGTATACCTTTTAAAGAAAGTAGTAGGGGGCGGCAGATGACCCAACCGCGTGGGCAGGGTATGGTTTCTATTTGATCTAGCTCTATTCCTACAGATGTGACCTTTCTAGGCCTATCCGACTTAGTTAAAAACTCTCTTAGTTGGCCTTTCACAGATTCTTAGCTACATCTTTGTACCAGTCTTGTTAAGCATATATATAGGTCCACGAGCAGCACAGAGATCGAGGGACAACTCTTTCTCCTATTCTGACTGGACTGACTCTTCCCTACCAGGAAGACTTTGAGCTTAGCTGGCCTCCTTCTGTTCCATTGGGGTTGGTTACTGCCCCAATCCCTATCAATCTAGTACCGGGGCGAAAGAAGAAATGTTGGAAACCTGACTGCCCCCTTTCCTTATAGTGTTGGTAACAACCCCTAAATTCCAATATCTTATAATAGAAAGGAGAAAGGCTGTTGGAACTAGTACCGTCAGATTACTTTCCCGATTCGCTGGTGCAGCTCCGTCACCTCTCGTGAAAGCCTTAGTGCTCCCTGCCGATTAGGAAAGATTCCGGCTACTAAATCCATTTCGTATAGAGGAATTACCACTTTTAAGTGAGGTTTTAATATTATTAATATCAGACCTGGAAAGATCAAAGTCAATACCACTCATAGAACAATACTGATCAATGTGTTCGTAATGCTCATCTATTTCATAAAGCAAACTATTCATAGTTATAAAATATTCCTTAGATGTACTATTATAACTAAAATCACAATAAGATCTATATGTAACATGCATATTATTGCCAGACATCATGCAGAAACCCATTCTTCTAGGTCTACTTCTTGGTCTAGGGGGAATTATGTACCATGAACAGATATGGACTCCGTAAGGGCCAGAACAATAATAATGGTTGCAACCATAATAACAAATGCTTTTTTTTTTTTTCCAATATTAGTTCCTAGGGGTCAAAAGGCTCCTGAAAAGTATTCATAACTTCTTTATTGATGGGTTCACCGCATTCGCATGGGCTAAGAACACCAGGGTGAGAGCAACATGTATGGTAAACATATGTATCCCTTACAACATTAGCGAGTAATTCAAGATCAGGCTGCTACTAAACTAATAAGAATAGAACTCCTTTTTGAGGAAAGAAGACAGGTGGGAGTGAGCCGAGCGAGAGCAAAGCAAGTTCCACTGGTGGGCTGGTCCCATTTTAGACATAGTAAGAAGAGTAGCATTGCTAGATTAAGAATGGGTAAAGCCATCACTCCGCCCTAAGCATTGAGCTTACGCGAACCAAGCTGCGAAAAAGACTTTTTGGGTAGACGTTCTTCCATGCCAAGCCAGCACATGAACCGGATTGGTATTCGAATAAGTTCATTTCCACTTTCTTGACTTGACATCAAGTAAGAAGAAGAAGATCAGATCGAATCGATTACTACTATCTATCGACTTGCTTGCTAAGACTTCCCAATTAGTCTAGTATGTCTCAGTGCTAGCAAGCAAAGCTGTCTATGAATTACTTTCTTTAACATACTAGATATCTTTCCTCTAATTCCTCAGAGCAGTCGGTCTATGATCCTTTTCGGGGTGTTTACACGCGCGAGACTTTGCTGCTGCTGGAGTACTTCTATAGGGTTCTTAGGCGAAGATTCCTATGCTTTGTTTTCTATCATAGTGTGCCATTCCTTCTTTCTTTACCTAGCCCAGCTGTATCCGATCTCTCTATGTAGTGGTCGGCCTTCTTCTTGGCCCAACTCGTTTAAGTCCAGTTTTATAGTAATCTGTTTCAAGCTAGCTAGGGATAAAGCTAGGGCTAGAGTACAGATAAAGTAAAGCCAGCTTTTCCTAGTCCCCCGCTTAGAATAGTGGACTGCGGGAGCCGATTCATGCCAACGTCGGAGTGAGAAGGCAGTGGCTGTGAGGAAACTCCGGCTCTAGAGGCACTAAGCCGGGTAAGCAAAGGAGCCAAGAGGAGAGTTGGGAGGGAGTACATGTTGGGAGGGAGTACATGTACGTGTTCAAATAGCTCACAGAGAAGCCGACCGCATCATGTGGAGGAAAGGCAAGAGAAGCTAGGGGAACGACTTTCAAGGTAAGAAGAAGGCAATCTCATTTTTGTGGATAGCTGAAAGAAGCTAGGCTTTTGCTCGTGCGATGCTTAGGGTCACCTACCACAAGTAATAGGCTCCCAGGGACTTTCGTCTCGTCCCGTAAAAAAGTTTGACTGCTTCCCCAACGAGCACAGTCAGAAGAACTCCTGTTGTCTTTGTGATTGCCTGCCTTACTATTGTGGATTTTTTTTTATCAGGATTACTATTGTGGATTTGACTTCTGTAATGTAATAATTTATGTGTGAAAAATTATTTGAATAGTTAGAATAAAATAATTTTTTGTGACGTTTTTAAATAATTTTATATAATTATTAAGTAAATTTTATATTTTATTTTTGATGCTATAAGGGACAACAAGCCCAAAGAAAGAAAAGAATTACATGGCTAATACCAAACGTGGTACTGAAACCCCAGACCCATCACGAAATATCAAGTTTACCAGATCCAAGGGAATACTATCAATCCAAGGGAACCCCAAATCTGGCTCCAAGCTCTAATTAGCTATCCAACATATTTATTTCCTTCTCTAATCCTTTGTTTGGTTTGGGAAAGAAAATAAGAAGAGGGAAGATGTAGAGAGAGGAGATGGGGAGAGAGAAGAGTGGATTTTATAGATTGTTTGATATAAGAGAAATACAAGAGAAAATAAAGAGAAAGAAATTGATTTTATATTGAATAGACAACTTTACCCCTATTATATTTTATTATATTTGTTTTAAAATTATTATATTTTATATATTTTTATATGTTAACATAGAAATATTCAAGGACATGACAATTGTTTCATTACTAGTATAATGTACCCGTGCAACGCACGGGTAAATTTTCCATTAAGATCATTTCTTGTTAATGGTTAATAAAAAGAGGATCGTTATTTGGTATGGTAAGACAATGGAGATGTCAAATTGTATTTTGTAGAAGAGATACAATAAGGATCTGTTTATTACGGATTATAAAAAATGATTTTCATATTTTATAATTAAATTGGTTGGATTCGGATTTTAGGGTTTATCGAATTATTGATTCAGGTCTTACGCCCCCTAAACTTTCTCGAAGAACACGTTAGCTTTGCTGCCTTTCCTGGCTAAAAAACATTTTAAAACAAAAAATTATAAATTTTAAAAAGTAAATAATAAAATAATATAAAAATTCAAACCAATTGAAATTGATTCGGTTCGGACCCGAAAAATAAAATAAAATAATTATTGAAATATTAAACTATTAAATTATAAATAAATGTTAAAAGATGATATATATATATATATATATATATATATAATAATTAAAATATAGTAATTGGATCGGTTTCAAAATCATCGAACCTGATAACCGAATCAATCACTATCGAGTTTGGTTTGGTTCGGTTCAGACATAAACACAAAAAAATTATGAATCAATTTAATTGGTTCGGATTCTCGGGTTCATCAATTATTGGTTCATGTCTTACACTCCTAAATTTTCCCGAAGAACATGATAGCTTTGTTATCTTTCCTGACTAAAAACATTTAAAAATAAAAACATTACAAACTTTAAAAAGTCAATAATAAAATAATACAAAAATCCGAACTAATCACCATTGGATTCTATTGATTTGGTTCAGTTCGAACCCGAAAATATTAAAATATAGGAACAGTAGAGGTAGAGTTCACAATTGTTAAAAACCATCTCACCAAGAAAGATTTCACCCTTGTTAAAAGCAACCATCACTTTTATAGGAACAGTAGAGGTAAAGTTCATAAGATCAATTAATATGTTGGCAAACTTAAGAGCTTGTAAGGCCAGCCAAGGTATGTTCTTATGACTTCAACACATTTTTCATTTGGCTATTATCGTATCAACTTCTGACATCTAAGTAAAGTAATTGGTATCAGATAGCATGATTTATATTTTGAAATAATGGAGAAAATGTGAGAAAAGTTTTGGAAAGATTTACAGTCTGTTTTGTAGTTTACATGGAAAAGGATATGTGGTTCTTAATTATTTGTTTATGACAACAACAAAAAATTTGTAGCATGAAACAAAAGTACAAAACCTTATGTGTACAATGGATTGTTTAATATTTTATCTCTTATTTAGTACCATATCATTCAAAACTCAGCACATTATTTTTGACATTTGAGTGACAGATTACATTCCTGGTTTCGGATGTGTGAAGGAACTTAGCCATTCCCCAAAAAGCATCAACTTCCATGAGGAATACCACAGGGCATTAAGGACAAAATCTTATGCTGGTTTCTAAAATAAAGCTCAATTACTTGCAAACCAGAATAAATTTTCAGAAATCCTCCTTGAACCAAGCCAAGAAACTATGCCTTCCATTGTTGATACAACAATCATTTCAAATACACCAGAACTAAAAAAATCTCATGCTCAGTTACGTTGACATCAGTGCTGAGGCTTCACACGTTTGCAGTTTGATTAAATATCTATTAAGCATCAAAACAGTTAAGAACAGATAATTCTAAGCAAGTGGAACCATAAATATTTCAATTAAACACCTAAAAAGAAGAACCACAAGAAACAAATTTTAAGTTATTTACCTCATGATTCTTTCCCATCTCACGAGTGGGCGTTCCAATTGATCCAGGATGTAGCCTAACATCATCATCCGAAAACAATATATATTATAAACTCTATCATACATGAGCCATTAATAAGGATCTTAAGAATTCATAGTCTTCACTAATAGGATGAATAGAAACACTAACCTTTCTCCATGCTTAAATGTTAATACTTATTTGCTTGAACTTCAATCAACAATGGAAACTCTTCTATCTCTTTCCTTTTTCCTTATGCCTCTAACTTTGATGGAAATTAGGAGACTTACTTTCTAGGCAGAGATAGGAAAATGTTTCATTTCCTTCCTTTTATAATTGCTTCCATCAAACAATATATTCTTTTATGAAAAGACTCGTTCCTAAGAGTCTTAACCATTCATTCGAATATTAAACAATATGTCCTTTCATTCAAATATTAAACCACCACTAATATTTGTCACACACATGAGACATTAATTCTTACATTCTCCCAGTTGGCTCATGTGACAAAGTACAACCTCATGTGGTCCAATAAATTCTCAATCATAATGTACATAAATAAGGACAATTGTTTCATCGTAAGTCATATTTAAGAACAAGAAATAATAAGAGTCATGAATCATATATCCCTACTTTGACATAGTTCCTTCCATGCACTACTATATTAGTCTTCTTCCTAATATGACACTTTCATGGGAAATACATAATATTTCTAACAATAATGTCATTTTAAAGACCATTCATCTTTTTCAACATCATCATTCATAATTGTGCACACATAAGTTTGAAAACAAAAATTTCAGAAACTTATACATTAACAAGCTTAGAGTGTCATACATACATCATTAATGAATTAAAAACATAATTTAACATTCGCTAGCAGACATAATGCCCATTCTTTCAACATGACCAGTAAATGCTTTGGGCGGTAACCCTTTTGCTAAAGGGTCGGCAATCATAAGTTTAGTGCTAATATGATCAATTGACACTCTTTGTTTCTGAACTTCTTCTTTAACGGTAAAGTACTTTATTTCCATATGCTTAGCACCCTTAGAGTACTTATCATTTTTCGAAAAGAAGACAGCTGCAGAATTATCACAATAAATTTTCAGCGGCCTGACAATACTGTCGACTATTCCAAGTCCTGAAATAAAGTCCGCAGCCAATTAGCCTGAATAGTGGCCTCAAAACATGCCACAAATTCAGCCTCCATAGTGGATGCAGCAATGACCGACTGCTTCGCACTCTTCCATGATATTGCTCCTCCGGCTAAAAGATATACGTAACCAAAAGTGGACTTTCTTGTATCCACACATCCAGCAAAGTCTGAATCTGAATATCCAACCACCTCAAGGTGATTAGATCTCCTATAAGTAAGCATGTAGTCCTTCGTTCCTTGCAAGTATCTTAGAACTTTCTTTGCAGCTTTCCAGTGGTCCATTCCTGGATTACTCTGGTATCTACCCAGCATTCCAACTGCAAAACTTATATCTAGTCTCATGCATGTCTGAGCATACATCAAACTCCCAACAACAGATGCATAAGGAATATTTTCCATCTGTTTCCGTTCCAAATCATTCTTTGGACATTGCATGAGACTAAACTTATCTCCCTTCTGAATTGGAAAAGGAGATGCTAAGCACTTGTCCATCCTAAATCTCTCTAAAACTTTATTAATATATGCTTTTTGAGACAAACCCAACAATCCAAGTGATCTATTCCGGAATATTTCTATTCCGAGCACATAGCTTGCCTCACCCATGTCCTTCATTTCAAAAGTGTTAGAGAAAGTTCTTGGTCTCACTTAACAGACCAAGATCATTAGTTGCAAGCAGGATATCATCAACAAACAGAATCAGAAATATAAACTTACTTCCACCGATCTTCAGATATATACACCGGTCAACAATGTTTTCCTTAAATCCAAAAGAAACAACAGTATCATTGAACTTAAGATACCATTGTCAGGAAGCTTGTTTAAGTCCGTATATTGATCTCTTAAGCTTACATACCATGTGTTCCTTTCCTTTCTCTATGAATCCGATTGGTTGATTCATATAAACATCTTCCTCTAAGTTCTCATTTAGAAAGGCAGTTTCACATCCATTTGATGCAACTCTAAATCATAATAAGCTACCAATACCGTGATAATTCTGAAAGAGTCTTTCTTGGAAACTGGTGAAAACGTTTCTTTGTAATGAATGCCATCTTTCTGAGTAAAACCTTTAGCAACAAGTATGGCCTTGTAACGTTCAAGGTTGCCATGAGAGTCACGCTTAGTCTTAAAGACCCATTTACACCCAACTCTCTTGCAACCTTCAGGCAATTCTACGAGGTCCCAAACATCATTCTGTTCCATGGATTTAAGCTCATCTTTCATGGCATCTAGCCATTTATCAGCATTCATGGCTTGTGAAAAACGAAACTGGATCATCATTAATTCCTAAGTCATTTTCTGACTCTTGTAGATATACCACATAATCATTCGGTACAACAAATCTTCTTTCTCTTAGGAATCTTCTTAATGCTATTTCTTGTGGTTGGTCTATTATAGGTTCATTGTCAACCTCGGGAACATTAATTTGTTGTTCTTATTGATTATTATACGGTTCAACAATTTGAGGAACAACAACTTGAGCAGTAGGAACACAATTCAAAGGAACTTGTATTCTTACTTCATTAATCTCCACATTTCGTGAAGCTTTACTCCCCCTGGTTTCATGATAAGCCTCTGGTTCATCTAGTTTCCAGCTAGAAAAGGGGTAGATTTTGTGCCTAATTGGGCGAATCAACCTCGCTAATTTCCCAAATTGGCCTTTTTTTGTTCCTAAGTTAGAATTTGACTCGTTTTATGTATTTTTAGTAGTTTTTAGTCTATTTTGAGTAGAATTACGCTTTTCGTTTCTTTTTATTGTTTCAGGATAAAAGTGAAGCTCTTAGAGTCAAGGAAAATGAAGAAAACAGTGGAAAAGAAATTCTAGAGGTTTTGCCTCGCGAAACAGGAGCTCGCCTCGCGAGCCTGAAGACCAGCCTGAACAACAAATGTCACCCTCTCTGTCTCGCCCCGCGAATCACCATCTCGCCTCGCGAGTCTGAAGGTCTGACTGTGCCAGAAATGTCATCCTCTCTGTCTCGCCTCGCGAAACACTACCTTGCCTCGCGAGTATTCAAACTCAGGATGGAGCCAAAACCTGAATTCACCTCGCGAGCGGGCGCAGATTCTGAAATCTATAAATTGCTGTTTTAGGGCAGATTGAAAGGACCTTTTGTCAACCACTTGTTGTAGATCGGTTTTGGACGAATCCTTGTTCTCTGAAGCTGCGTCTCCTTATTTTATTTTTCTATTATACATTCATGATGAGTTTTGATTGTTTGTGCGTTGTTACAAGCATGAGGAGCTAATCCCCTTGTCTAAGGGATCAATGAAACCACCAATGACGGTGTAGTTCAATGTGATGTATGTTTCTCTCCTTCATCTCAATTCATGGTTTCCAATTATGAATTTATTGCGTTGATCATATGCATGCGTGATTGACTTGTTAACGTGATGAGGCTTAGTAGGCAATTCACGTTTAGAACTTGAATTGGGATCACAAATTGAATATTGCACGAGAGTGAGTAGGACATTAGTGCAACCTTACAGGGAACAAGAATTAATAGAGTTTGATGATTGGGTTATGAGACCTAGTAAGTAATTAACTCAATCGTTGAATATGTCCTATTGAGCACGACAGTGTCATTAGGAGAATTTGGGGGTCCTGGTTGACATTGCAATTGAACGTAGGGAGGGAATCATCATCACTTGGGTACTATGCATGATTGGGTAGGTGGAATTGTGACCTTAGATGTTTAATTCAGATTTAAATTCTCATCTCATCTTGTCGTTACCTACTTATTCTCTAGTTAGTTTGTTGATTTGAATTGCGATCCTATTTTCTCTCCCTTCTCAACCACTTGCTGTTGCTTGGTCAAACGTATCGAATTTCTAGCAAATTGGTAGAATTAGTAGCCCAATCCCTGTGTCCGACCTCGATAATTACTTACCGTGTTTTATTACTTACGACGACCCGGTACACTTGCCAGTGACTCACCATTTCACTACTCTCAATGAACCTAGCATTCCCAGTTTCAACAATTCTTGTACTATGGGTAGGACAATAAAATCTAAACCCCTTAGACTTTTCTGGATAACCAATGAAATATCCACTGCTTGTTCTTGCATCCAGTTTCTTTTCCTGTGGATTATAAATCCTTATTTCTACCAGGCAACCCCAAACATGTAAGTGCCTTAAACTAGGTTTCCTTCCAGTCCACAGTTCAAAAGGTGTCTTTGGAACTGCCTTACTAGGAACCCTGTTCAACAAATACATGACAGTTTTTAAGGCATACATCCACAATGATAAGGGTAAAGATGCATTAGTTAACATACTCCTAACCATATCCATTAAGATTCGGTTACGCCTTTCCGATACACCATTTTGTTGTGGTGTACCTGTCATTGTGTATTGAGCACCTATGCCACGCTTTTCTAGGAATTTAGCAAACGGACTAGGGTGTTGTTCATTTTCATCATACCTTTTGTAATACTCACCACCTCTATCAGACCTTATGATTTTCACCTTTCTATCCAATTGCCTTTCAACTTCATTTACATAAATTTCTAAGGCATTCACCGCTTGAGACTTCTCATGCAGTAAATAGACATATCCATAACGTGAAAAATCATCAATAAAGGTGATAAAGTATTTTTCCTTACCGAAAGAGTTAACATCAAAAGATCCACATATATCAGTGTGAACTATCTCAAGAAGCTGAGTGCTTCTTGTGACGCCTTTCTTTGTGTGTTTTGTTTGCTTTCCTTTAATACAATCCACACAAATATTAAGGTCAGTAAAATCCAAATCTGGAAGGACTTCATTCTTTATAAGTCTTACCATTCTTTCCTTGAAAATGTGACCCAAGCGCTTATGCCACAAAGCAGAACGTTCATTCACTAAACCACGTTTAGTGCCAACATTATGATGCAAGGTCATAAGTGTTTCAGCATATAGATTATCAAGATTCAATCTATATAAACCATCAATAAGTATACCAGATCCAATCATAAATGTATTCTTATACAAACTGAAACATCTATTACCAAACTTAAAAGAGTATCTAGCAACATCAAGTTTAGACAAAGAAACTAAATTCCTAGAAATATTAGATACATACAAAGTTTCAAATAAATCTAAATGATGTCCGGTGTCAAGGATCAAACGATAAGTCCCGATAGCTTCCATTGGAACTTTCACTCTATTCCCCATGAATACAAACTTCTCATTTGGGCTTATGGTTTGGATCGTAAGAAATCCCCGCATCGTATTAGAAACATGAGTCGTACATCCAGAATCAATCCACCAAGTATTATGAGGAACTTCAGTTAAATTTGATTCGAAACATACATAAGCATTAAGCTCACCTTTCTTTTCGAACCAAGCCTTACGTTTGGGGCAATCATTCTGGAAATGTCTAGATTTCCCATAGAAATGACATTTGTTATTCTTTCCTTTCTTCTGGATCTTAACGGAGGACTCATTTATCTTTAGTGGTCCTTTCCCCTTTCCATGTTTCTTATCAATATTCTTACCAGCTCCTTGATGGTTCACATAATGGATTGAGTGACTTCCTTGATTCTCAAGTCTCGTTTCCTCTTGAACCAACATACTGTACAATTCATGCACATTCCATTTATCTTTCATGGTGTTGTAGTTCATTTGGAATGGACCATAATCAGACGGTACTGAGTTCAAAATGAACTGCACAAGGAAATTCTCATCCACTTCCATTCCCAATGACTTAAGTCTTGCTGCAATATTTATCATTTCAATAACATGCTCATGCATAGTACGAGAACCATCAAACTTCATGGTGGTTAAGGTACTCATTAATTTCCCAGCAAGAGACTTGTCAGTAGTTTGGGAGCGCTCTTCCACATTCTTCATAAATTCTTTTGCACTTTCAGTTTTAGGAAGAGCAGACTTAATGTTATTTGCTATGCTCATTCGCATAAACATCAAACTTAGTCTGTTTGACTTTTCCCAAGCCTTAAAATGAGCCTCCTCTTCATTGCTACTAGCATCAGTAATAGCAGCAAGCTTCTCAACTTGAAGAGCCAAATCAAGAACCATTACACCAAGGTGAAATTGGATTTGTTCACTCCATTCAGAGAAGTTTAGCCCATTAAATGTTGGAATAGTCGTAGCATGCGGATGTAAAGACATAGGAACAAATACTGCAATTAACACATGCTTCACATTAATGCTTTGAGTCATAAAATAACATACAGCCAAATTCAGACAATAAACATTAAACATTCAATGCAAATTAATGTTCTCCTTTGGGTGATACATCAATGCACAACAAACATAATGATGCTAATACAGTCAACATTATTAGGCAATGAAATATGCACTAACTAGAAATATTTACTATCTTTGGACATATAAGTAAAACTAGTAGTGCATTCATATCAACATCAATTATGTCCATTAATTATAAGAACACCTAATCAACCTTTGGGTGATCCATAAATGCCTTATAACAATGAACTTCAATTTACCCATAAACTAACAATCATCATGTCATTTATAGCATCACACTCTATGGGTAATTGAAATAAATTATCATTCATTTGGAATTAAATAAACTTTCAGATTTGACCACTTTGGTGATTAAAAAATCCATCATACATTTATTTCCAATATGAAAATACTTAACAAAAGCAGTATCATACAATTCATTTTTGGGAATTTGCGTATAAAAAAAAAACGCAGCGGAAAAAATTCCCATCGAAGGATCCTTGCGAATGGTCATGATTCATGGTTAGAAGATTTACCTCTTGAAGCGATGACAGTGAATTAAAATCGTCTATCACGAACACCGCACGAACGATGTCTCTAAGGTATCCACACGAGCAGATTCCGTGAACGTCCAACGTCACGAACCCGAAGCGTCTCTGTCTCGCAGTGCTAGCTTCGAAAACCGAGAACTACTACTCACTATCACTCTCTATGTGCGGCTAGGGTAAAACAAAACCGTATAGGCACAATAGCTTAAGTGGTCTACTTATAGCAGCACCTCCTTAAGTGAGTTAGTGAGCAGCGTTTGACCTAAGCCCCATGTACTATGCGCTAGGCCCAATAGAAAAGTCCAACTCTCCTTTTAATGCTTCTTTTAATCCGCTCTTATGTGTGTGACCCTATAGGTTCCCAAAACGTTAGTAGTAATATTAAATCCCATTTAATATTACAAACGATGAGCGGTATCTAGCAATACATCACTGCTACCTAAGTAGTGAGAAAGTCAGTGATTTGACGAAACCTTTCTGTGACAAATATTCATGTGCATTATTATCCCTTTGTCCATATATCTATATTGAACACAAGACATGGAATGTGTCACCCTTGTATGGTTCAATATCATGTTCCCTGATACCCGAGTAGACTTAACAACAAATGAGGTCAATATCTCATATTGACTCATTTTCTCATGACCATGCATTTTACAGTCTCACTCTATCAGGGGCCCCACAGATATTACTCCTGTTATGTAGGAGGGACAAATTCCATCTAGGTCACTCACATCCCTTTGCATGGCTCGTGGTATGCCCAATGACCGTCTTTATAATCATCCTATTACAGATGACGTTTGACGATATTAAAGCACACGACTCCTCATATAAGGATCGTAGCGATTTCAGGTCGAAGGATTGCATACACCATTGTCACTATGAGAACTACTTATGACACTCACACAACGCTCCATGTAGTGTTCTCATGGTGGGTCAATCCAGTACATCATTACTCTAATGTGTACCTATGCGGCGACTCGATATCTCATATCAATGACCCGTGAGATATGGTCATCAGTCTGCACACATAATAGTCTCAATGTATTATTATTGTCGTTATTAATAAAATACTTGACTACGGATATTTAAGAATAGGATTTCATTGTTCAATAGTGTCTCACGATCAAGTCATATACTTGATATTCTATTAAACTGAAATTTCTATTCTAAGGACTTTATTATGTTTAAAGAAGTAACACAATAAACTGGAATGCCTCATATATATATATATATATATATAATAGCAAGATACAAATGTAAGTCTAAGAAATACACTGGCCTCTAGGGCTTACACCAACATTAATTAGTGGAGAATAATTATAACTGATGGTGTGATGCAGTGGCATACAATTTGTAAATTTGTCATACTGTATCAACACACAACACCTTAATATACATAATTTTTGTGTCAAACACAAACCAACAGGCACTGCGACATAGTGGCATCATTCTTTCACCTTTTCTATCATGCCTCGTGTTCGCTTCTCATCCATTATGTTTCATCCCAAAATTTTATTTTCTTTTACTGAAAAAACACTTTAAAAAATGAAAGCAAATTGCAAATTCTGCCATTCAAGGAATCGTGCACGGGACAACGAGTTGCAAAAGCGTTACCATGCCACTATGCCAGGGGGAGGCGGGTTGCAAGTCAATGACGGTTAAATGATTTTAAATACAAAATCACGTCATTCCAGAAAACAACAAAAACCATCCTTAATGCAGCAATGGCTTTCTCCATCATTCAACGGTTTTTCATACAAACTATCATTAATCATAATTCATGCCGTGGAAATCATTACTACTTAAATTCTTAAACATTCGAGAACAAATTAAAGGCATCATTCATGGATTAAAACCAAATATCATCAATGGAAAACTATAAATTTCCTAACACATGCTCTGATACCACATGTAAACTCTATCATACATGAGCCATTAATAAGGATCTTAAGAATTCATAGTCTTCACTAATAGGATGAATAGAAACACCAACCTTTCTCCATACTTAAATGTTAATACTTCTTTACTTGAACTTCAATCAACAATGGAAACTCTTCTATCTCTTTCCTTTTTCCTTATGCCTCTAACTTTGGTGGAAATTAGGAGACTTACTTTCTAGGCAGAGATAGGGAAATGTTTCATTTCGTTTCTTTTATAATTGCTTCCATCAAGCAATATATTCTTTTATGAAAAGACTCATTCCTAAGAGTCATAACCATTCATTCAAATATTAAACAGTATGTCCTTTCATTCAAATATTAGACCACCACTAATATTTGCCACACACACGAGACATTAATTCTTACATATATTTGTTGTCTTTATGCCAGTGTGAGATAAACTAAAGCAGGTAATCACAAATGCAGTAACATCAAGTTCCTCACCTCAGAAACTTTTCTTTCAATTCAGGCTTCAAAACATTGTATCACTCTTTGTCTTTATGCATCTGATGTGATACTCCTACGTGCAACCATATAATATTTAGCCCATGTCGACCCTCAAAGAATAAAGACCAGCCAACAGAACAAAGTGGTAAATCTTGCTTGTACATGGTATGCTTCTGGACCCTTAGCATCGATATTTGCATGAAAAACCACATATTGCATGTCTGTCAAAGTCACAACATTCACATTTGATCTTTGCTTCTCATCAAACTCAAAGTCATCATTCAAAATCCCTATCAGCAAACATCATATGGTGAAGCCTTCTCTCAATGTGTAACTTCATCAGTGACAAGAGTTCTTAGCTCCCCTCTTCCCGTTGCCACTACTAAGCACATTGCATAGAAGCTCCTTAATTAAAGATAGCTTCTGAGGGCCAGTGATAGCCGACCCCATTTCTTCATCATTTACGTGCATCACAGCTGCTGCAAGGATGTTGTGAGTCCACACCTCTGAATTCACTATATTGCACTAGAGGTTGGTTAGAACAGCACTCACATCTGAAAGCAGTCCTGGCCTATCACTCCCCATTAATTAGCTCTATTGCAGTGTGGTCCATTGTTTGCTTGACACCAACAGATCTCATGGGAGATGTAACACAAGATTCAGGACCAAGAGCCTGAACAAATGATATAAAAGACAGGAGCTTATTCTGAAGTGAAACTTTAAATAATGATATCAAAATTAATTTGTATAAATTGACACAAAGTAAAGTTGTTTACAGTGTCAACCAATAATAAATTGGTAAACAGTAAAAGTAGAATTATCGTGTTTTTTATGTTTTAATTTTTATATACTTATATTTTAATGTATATATAATTTAATAGTTTGAAATTTAATATTTTTTATAATTTTTTATTTATATATATATATATATTAATATTTTTCGGTTTGAATCGAATCAAACCAAACCAATTTTAATTGGTTCGGATATTGTAATTGACTTTTTAAAGTTTATATTTTTTTTTTTGTTTTAAAATATTTTTAGCCAGGAAAGGTAGCAAAACTACCTGTTCTTCGAAAAAGTTTAGGATCGTAAGACTCGAACCAATAATTCGATGAATTTGAAAATCCGAAACAACCAATTAAATTGTTTTTTTTTGCACGGCTCCGAATTGAACCAAACCAATGGTCATTAATTCGGTTATTTTGGAACCGAACCAATTACTATATTTTAATATTTATATATATTTTAATATTCAATATGTATATCAGTTTATCAATTAACAGCTTTTCTTCTACTGTTCCTGTAACACATTAGAAGGAGTTGTCAACTGGTGGATTATTTTGGATTATTTAAATTTATTTATTTATTTTTTAAACATATATTCTTTATAATATATTTTTTAAAATTTATTTTTTTACGGCTCAGAATTGAACCAAACCCAATGGTCATTAATTCAATTATTTTGAACCGAACCAATTACTATATTTCAATATTTATATATATATTAATATTCAATATGTATATCACTTTATCAATTAACAACTTTTCTTCTATCGTTCCCGTAAAAGTAGAAGGAGTTGTCAACTAATGGATTATTTTGGATTATTAAAATTTATTTATTTATTTTTTAAACATATATTCTTTATAATAAATTTTTAAATTTTTTTTCCCGAATTAGTTTTTTTTTAATTTACTTTTTTTAAAATGATTATTTTTATTATTGATTTTTAAAAATATTTTTATTTTCTAATTAATTTTTTTGAATTTTTTCTAATTATTATTTTCCTTTTTTTTAAAATATTTTTTTATGTACTTTTTTATTTTTTTTTGAATTATTTTTTTTTCTAATTTATTTTTTATTTTCCTAATATCTGTAGTGACATAAATAAAGGTAGAACTATTTATATTTTGTATTTTTTTCTATATCATTGCTTTTATTTTTTCTATTTTAAATAATAAATCTATATTTATACTAATTAATAAGGGGAAATGCTGATTTTAGTGTAGCACAATAGTGCAAACCACATGTCAAGTGATGAAATTTTTTATTTTCTAAAATTTATATATTTTTTTTGTTTTAAAGTATTTACAAACCGGTAAAGGTAGAATGTTTTGGGAGTCAAACACGACAATATCTGAATTGACATCAATAGTGGTAGAGCTATTCATATTTTCTAATCTATTTTTTTTCTACATCCTTGCCTTTGTTTTTTCTATTTTAAATAATAAATCGATATCTATACTAATTAATAAGGGGAATTGATGATTTTCTAATAAAGTGACACGTGTCAGCACCACATGATTTAAGAGGATTAGTTGATCATCAGTAATATTCAAAGATGAACACTTAACACATAGTGTTACATTACGTATTGTAATATCATTTTAAAATAAAAATAATACTCAATTCTTTGCACTCAAATTATAGATAAAATTGTTTCAAGATTTTTGCCGATCACTTCTGTCTATAAATAAAAAGCCTTGGAGATGAATGAGTACCACCATTTTGGGTGAGAAGGAAATATTGAAAGCAATGTGTGAAATAAGTCAAGAAAATGTTTGACATAGTGGACTTAATTTGAGATAAAGGAAAAAAAGTTCCGTACATATAAAGACACAATTCAAATTATTAATGATAATAATACTATCAATAATAATAACAATTGATGACCCGTGGATCGCACGGATGAAAAAATTCCAATAGTGATATATAATTTCATATTTATTGGGCGTGGCGATTGAGAAGTGAACCGAGAGAGTTGGTGAGGATAAATTTGGTGTGAAGGATGTATGATATGATGGTGGGATGAGATGAATCTAAAGATTAAAACAAATAATCCACCATGGATCACATGATATCATGGTTCATACTAGAGGTTACCATTGCACGTATATGTTACCCAACTTCGCCATGCTTGATCGATCGGATGATATTCAGACATTATGCCATGTCATAACATTACAATTTACAACCATTTAATTTAAGAAGCAGACCGAGTCGAGCTGAGTCAACTCAACCGTTTGAAAAACCAAAAGCATGCTTTGGGATTGAGCACACTTGTTTGTTCGCCAAGTCGGCTTTCACTCCCCAATCCATTATCCCAACGAACACATTCGTTCACTTTCTCTCTCTTAAAAGCCCCCACTCCCTCTTTAGAGAGAGAGAATCTATGAAACTCTTCTGAGAAAATCCTCTTCCATTTTCTATCCATCCAAACACCAAAATTCTCTTCCAATCATGTTCCAGACAGCACTCAACTCTCGCCTCTCCACCAACACCTTCTCCCCGAAGCCACCGCTCCCGCTTCTCAGACATGGCGGCTCGCTCCATCCGGTGGCGGTCACTTCCGCCAAGCTCCACCTCCGACCTATGGTGGTGAAGGCGTTCTCCGACGCCGCCGAGGTGGAGAGCGGCTCCGTGTCTCACTTGGAACGTTGCTTCGTGACGCCATCGGGTCCCGCCACGGGTGACTCTCCGTCTTCTCCGTCGGGTTTGGGTCCTGTGATGAAGGGGCAATACGGTTCGTTGAGTTCGGTGACGTTGGAGAAGTCGAAGCTTGATATGTCGCAAAAGCAAACCCAGTCTAGCCCTGAGGTTTGTCTTCTTCTTCCCCTCTCTCTTTCTCTGTTTAAATTTTATTAAGGGAATTAGGTTTCATATTGTTGAGTTAGTGAATTGAGTGATGGTGAATGATTAATTGATAATTGGAAACTGAATTGTGAATTTCATTGAATTGCCGGCTGAACTGGTTGGTGAAAATTGAATTAATATCATTACTAGAGGTAGTGTGCTGCGTTTTCATAATGTTTTGTATTGTATTGTATGGGGTCGCTACTGATGAAAAGTGTTCTCTACTGAACTATGTTATGGACATGGTCACCTGTTGTGTTGACTGGTTTGAGCTTGAAATGATTTAAGAGAATTTGATTGAATACAGTGGATGCAGTACTTGATTTTTTGTTGAATCGAAGAGAAAACTGATGTGAATTTTGTCTTAGTTTATTTCGGTTTAAACGCGTAAAACAGGTGTAGCCCTAGTGTCTAACCACAAGTGTTACTTTTCAAGAGAAACATACACTCCTTAATCTTTACCCTGTTTTGAAGTGGCCACCATTTTACTTTTTGAATTTGGATGAGAGGACTTTAAACCCTCAGAAACAAGAAAATAGAACCTTCCATCCTTAACTAACTGAAACCGTTAATCGTGACTTGCATGCGTTCATTACTACATGTCCAATCTAATTCGTCCACGTGAGTTTGTTTAAAAAATTAGGGTTTCTTGTTTTTTTAATTTAATTTCTTTAATTACAATTTCCAAAATAAAACTTAAATTTGAAGAGAAACATTTTAATTTCTGTGAAGAAAATTGATTTGGACAGATGAGAAACTCCAGATGGATATTAATAAAAACGTGAGAGTGACTCGAGCCCTTGCCATTGCTAGAGTCGTCTTGCCTGGCTGTTATGCTGCTACAGTTGGCTCTCTCACAATGGAGAGCTTGAGTTGAGGGATAATTGGAGAAGTTTTCCCCCAATTGTTGTCCAAGTCTTAGCTGGTGGATAGAACTTAACTGGCAACTTATTCTTATTCTTTATAAATGTAATTTTAGAAAATTATAAACGATTGGATCAAGTAATAACGTTCATGTATAATTGCACTTTTGATGTGCGATGCATCTATATCATTTTTATGGATGATATTTAGGTATTTGAACATGATGATATATATATATATATATATATATATATATTCTCATTTTTCGTAACGTTACATCCTCTTGACTTGATGGCTAATTGATGTCTGAAATATTGCAGCTAGACGTAGGTGGAGGTGGTGGGGATATTGGAAAGAAAATCAATCATGGTGGTGGCGACGGAGGAGATGATGGTGGCGATGATGATGATTACTTTGATAACTTTGATGATGGTGATGAGGGAGATGAGGGCGGCTTATTTAGAAGAAGGATACTTCTTGAAGAGGTTAGAAATCTCCTTTATGCTAATTTCAGAGGGGTTTCCATTTTTCCTTTTTCTCTGTTAAAGTACATGCCATTTTTAATTGCTGTCATTTGACATTTCCTAAAGGAATGGCATTTATTCTATCGTTCTTGCAGCTTTTTGACCGTAAATTTGTGGATGCGGTGTTAAATGAATGGCAGAAGACAATGATGGATTTGCCTGCCGGGTTTCGGCAAGCATATGAAATGGTATAGTATTTTTCAAGCTACCTTCAGGCAGTTAAGTATTTGGCTTTATACTGATTGAAATCTTGCTTTTAGGGGTTGGTTAGCTCAGCTCAAATGGTCAAATTCCTAGCAGTCAATGCCAGGCCAACCGCCAGTAGGTTTATTTCCCGAGCAGTTCCACAAGGAATGTCAAGGGCTTTCATTGGCAGGTAATTTTAATTTTATCCTAGCTGCCATCAAATTTTTAACTAATATATTGAAACATTATCATGTATATTATGTGCTATTATTTATTATATTTTGATGTTACTAGATATTCTTACTGCCGAATTATTTGTTATTCTTGCTTCTGAATTATTAGTTTTTCATTTTTCACTTAAAAATTTCCTTTACAAACAGATAAAAGAGAGAGTAAAAATTGTCTAAAATCGACAAGCTTTCAGTTGGAGACACAAGTTATAAACATGTCCCTCACTACTACAATAGACAGCCTACTTAGCTGCTTTTTGAGCAACAAAGTTGAAATCTCTACTAATTTACCTAGTCCCACCTACCCATCAGTTTGCAACCCCCCCACAAAACAAGAAAAAAAAAAAAAATTTCTGGCAAGATTGTTTTGATGCTACAAGTCACAGACACTCTTCTGTTGGGTATTGGCAGATATATGGTGAGTTTTACCTAGAAGATTTTATTTACAAAATTTTCTTCTTAATTCGTGATTGTTTTATAATATAAAGCAGAAGCCCTATTTTCTAATTATCTTATAATTATTGTTCTTTTGAGAAACTTTATTGAGTACATTGCAATGCGGTCTAAAAACTGTATTATTATCTTTCTTCTATATTATTACCTTTGTGATCAAAACTAATTGTGTTTCATTGAAGGCTTTGCCTTGCTATGATTTGAGGTCTTGAATGTTGGGCCATTTAAGAAAATACTTTACATGCCCAAAAAATTTAAGTTATGAAGACGGCTATAATTGAAGACAAACAAAAAAAACAAAAACAAATAATTCATGTTTTAGATAGGGGTAGTTTGAATTGAAGACAAGGTGTATGAGAATTCACTCAAACTGTTTGTGTATTAGGAAGATAAAAAAAATGCAATAATGGGAAGTGGTTTCATAATTCAAGTGGGAGGGAGAATCCAAGAGGATGATGTGTCGGCCAAAGATGAGCTCAGTGGAAGTAATGAAGAAAGATATGTTGGATTGATAAAAGAGTTGGAAGAAAGCATGTCTTTACTTTTTGTAAGAATGGCAATAAATAATGCATATGGAGGGTCCTGAATGATTTTGATTTATGGTTAATGAAATGAAGGTGAAAATTAAGAATCAGTCAGTATGAAGGCATATGTTTCAAAACAGAAGTTGGAGTTATAGTCCAGTAGGCTTGTCGTGTGTCTTGTCCATAAATGAACATAACTGTTATGAGTCATTGAGTAAATTTGAAAGCTCAATATGGTACTTAAGCCATGAGGCTCTTCCACCTAATTGATTAGTCTTTTGGTTTGGGCTCGCCTCATTGGCTTAAGTCATAACAATTGGTACTTTCATTGAGAATTGGGCTTCGGAAAGGGTTACATATTACTTATAGGTTGGATTATGGTGCAAATTATCGAATACTGATAGGTGAGTGGAGCCTCCAAAGGGGAAAGGGTTATAATCGGGTCAGTGCCGATAGAGTGAAACCGCCATGGACATTGGCTCTTAAAGGGGGTGGCAATGTTATGATTCCCACATTGAGTAAATATGAAAGCTCAATGTGGTACTTAAGCCATGACCACGAGGCTCTCCCATCTAATGGACTAGTCTTTTGGTTTGGGCTCTTGTCATGGGCCTAAGTCATAACAATAACATGGACCAAGAGCACCGCCCACAAAAGTTTCCATCGGAATCCAAGTTATAGTCCAGTTTAGGGGTGCTAATCATAGAGAAATATAAACCCATGTTATTCATTTCAATCTCCCTGAGAATAAGGCTATATTTTATGCTTATGAATAGGGGTGAGCGCGGGACGGGTTATGCTTGTCCCTTGTCCGGCCCTAAACATTGATAGGGCCAAATCTTTGAACCCGAACCCGTCTCTAGACCCGAAAGAACCCGATCATATACGGGTTGGTTTAAGACCGGGTCTAAATGGGACGGGACCGGGTTGACCCGAATTTAAATAAATTCTTTGTAAAAAAAAATTCTTTGAGTGAGAAACTGTGGATTTTTTTTATAAGGCAAAAATATCAGCAAAAGATGCTACCTAAAAGCCACCAATTGATCCTAAATTAGATGTTACTAAATATCAACAAATAAATCCTTTTACTAGATGCTTCCTTGATGCTCATGTTACCATAGCCATATTGTTAAAAACAAAATACTCTCATCAAACAAGATTCTTTCAATCTCATAAAAGCCACAAAATGCTTCCTAAAAGGCACCAATTGGGCTTAGGGTGAGACGTGAGAATAGAAGTTTAGTAATCTACTTCATATACTTCTTTCTTAGTGACAGCGCGTGAAACGTATTATAGGGAGGGATAAAAGTAGATTTTTATTATTTGGGACTGGTTGGGTAATCCGAAGGTCAACCCGGACCCATCCCTAACCCGGCACCGGGTCACAAAGTGAGACGTGAGTTTGTCCCTTCTCTTCTGCGGGTTAAGGTCAGACCCGCCTCGAACACCACGGATTGGGACGGGTTCTAGGGCCGGACCGGGTTTTGCACACCCCTACTCATGGACAAGGGAATATGATTTGTTCGATATCTACTTTTCGAAGTCTGGTGCCTTAAACACGAGAACGTGGAATCGATGTCCTCCCATGTCTGATAAGGCTCAGTAATTTGATGTATCTTTTATATATTGCAATTTTATGAAATGGAAGTTACTCTGTATTTCTTAACTCTTGAACTCTCTTTTGTTGTGTATAGTTAATTGGTTATATATGTTGTCTCATTTTAATGTTGCACCGCACAGGTTGCTTGCAGATCCTGCATTCATGTATAGGTTTCTATTAGAGGGGGCTGCTTCTATAGGTTTCTCAGTGTGGTGGGAGTTTGAAAATCGAAAGGACAGGTGTGTTGTTTGTTTCAAACTGATTTGAAGGTTTGTATGGTCTCGTTTGATGAATAATTGTTACTTTACCTTACTATAGGATAAAGCAGGAGTGGGATCTTGCACTTATCAATGTGCTCACGGTTGCAGCATGCAATGCAGTAGTTGTTTGGTCACTTGCTCCCTGTCGATCGTATGGGAACACATTTCAATTTGACTTGCAAAATACGCTGCAGAAGCTTCCAAACAACATATTTGAAAACAGCTATCCACTAAGGGAATTTGACTTGCAAAAGAGAATTCAATGCTTTTTATTCAAGGCCGCTGAGTTGTGCATGGTTGGATTAAGTACTGGTGCTGTTCAAGGTGCATTATCAAACACTTTGGCTGGGAAAAAGGAGGGAAGGTATGAAGGGCTCAAACCCACTTTACTTGTTTTTTTTTTTTTTGATTGGTAACCCACCTTGCTTTTAATAACATTAAATTCGTTTAATTGCTGAGTTTTACCCATGATTGAATGAATTATCTGTGCTAATACTTATTTTACTCTACTGCATGTCTTGCCTGACTTGTCAGCAGGTTATCTGTGACAGTTCCAAGTGTGAGCAGTAATGCATTTGGTTATGGTGCTTTCTTTGGAATTTACGCAAACTTGAGATATCAACTTTTATGTGGATTTGATAGAGCAATGATGAACCATTTTGATGTAATTGGAGTTGCGTTGTTCTTCAGCACAGCCTTCAGGTCTACTTCTTTCCCTACTAAATGAACCGTTCATCATGCTGACATAAGACTCTGTATCTAGTGTTATGTGGTTATAATTTTTCGCAACTAATTCATGCCCTTCCCTCTATTGTCTTGTTTCAATTATCTGTGTGGCATTATAGAGGCAACATATCTGACATTTTTAGCACTTTAAGACACGGTATTTTCTATATTGTAGATGATTTTCTCATCTTTGTTGAAAGGAAAAACTACTCGCAAGAAGAAAATTTTAATCGGATGGGTTAGCATTATATCTGACTTTGTTAATCACCACTCACCAGAACTGAATTCTTTTAACCACTCCATTGTAGCGGCTGTTACCAATGATTTTAGATAGTTTCAGTAGGAATTATTGTGAACTTCTGGTGTGTTATTGTCTGACCATTTAACATGGATATGCAGGGTATTGAATGTTCAATTAGGGGAGACCTCTAGGCGGGCTTGGCTTGGGGTTGAGGCAGATCCACTGGCTCAGTCAGATGAACGCTTGAAAGTTTATACCAGGCCTTCTGAGAATGTAGAGAAATCATCCTCAAAATGGTTTATATCAAAGAATGCACTTGTTTCTGGGCTTGGGCTCTTGGGCATTAAACAAGGGAAGGTAGCCTCTGGCGCTGGTGCAGAATCTTCTGCTCCTAAAGCTCGGAGAAAAAGGATTGTTCGGAAGAAGGTTGTTGCAGGATCAGCTTAAATTTTTCTGATGTAAACATAGTCATTCAAATTTTGCTAGAGTCTGCTCCTGGTAGTGTCCTTGGAGGTTTCTGACTGCCCTGTTAAGGCTGGAGGCGTGACTAGTGGCCAAGATATTTCGGCCACATCAACTAAAGTTTGAGGAGGATTTTATCATTTTAAAACTTTTTACTGATTCTTATATAGATTCTTTGAGAGCATTGATAACTGAATCTTTACTATATTTGAATCTTTTAAGTAGAGTAGAGCAAAATATTCTTTTGTGAAAGAAACACTTATATATATGTGCTCTTTTGAGTCGCGCGACGGGAAGGTAGTTTCTTATCTCCTATTTCATTTGTGCAAGAGTTCAATTATCTTGTCTCAATGAAATAATCATGTGCAACGCAATATGTTGTAGGGTTTAACTATCTTGTTTGACGAATTTTTGTCCTCAAAACTCTTTCTATTTGAGCATATTCACAAATTCATGCGAATCCCACAAAGATTCTGGTGTAAGATGAGTAAGATCCATATGTATTAATATGCCACAAGAATACCGAGGTTGTCCACACTTGGTACGTTGGAACTGTGAAGAGAAGGTGAACGGATATATGGCAAGGATAACTATATTTTTGATTTTTAAATGGAGAAAACCTTCGACAAATAAGATGACATCTTAGCGAGTAGTTAACTTTACAGCAAATTTGATGCTTTCATAATTCAAGAGAAAACTTGTTCATCAAAAAAGGATGAAAAGAGATGGGACTCAGAAGAAAATAATGAATTATAACTTGTAAGATCAGTGAAAAGCATGTAAAGGTGCAGAACAAATGAATCTTTAGGATATCAGTATGACATGGGTTGGCAAGGTATCCTTTCATATTTGCTTAAGCAAGGAAGCCTTTTTGGGCTATCTGTCTGTTCACAGATTCACTCTCTTCCTCACGTATTCTTCCACTCTTCTCTTCAAGCTTACTCATAAATAACACAATTACGTACAACCCTTCACATCAAATGTCACATAGTTAAGAGACAACAGGGTCAGTGCATCAGCGGATGGCTAATCCTTACAATCCACTACTTAAGCTCATCTCCATCTTCATTGTCATTGCCTCAGGTAATTCATTCCTTACACTTTATTTGTTGGCAACCTTAGTGAAGCAAATGGAGCATTTAAATCATGCATATAGTGAAGTTGGTTCTATATGTGTACAGTTCCTCTATAACAAACTTTCAATGCGTATGTATACATACATGTATTATTAAAACAACAATGATATTTAGTACTAGACGAAAATGCACAAAATGAACTCTAATCAATGTGGTAAAAGTAATAATTCACAATGGTTCGTCGTAAGTATGAATCACATCATAAAAGTGAGCATTTTCCTTATTAAAATAGTTTTAATTATTCATTGGTTCATCATTAAATGGGTGGTTTCTGAACTAGCAATTCCCTGGCATATACACGACATTCTCATCAGAGAGATTTGAAGCAATTGTTTTCTGTCCTCAAATATTAAAACAAAGAGCCTTTCATTTTCTTCTTTTATTAAAAACTAATGTGGCTTTCTTATATGGGAATTTACTTGTATGCTTAGTAATTTGAACACTTGGTTGGCAGCACCTGAACTATGTGGAAGCAGCAATACTTTTACTATAGTAAATTACTGCAAGGAGACAATATGGCCTGGGATAACACACAGTGAGAACTTCAGTGGTGATGGCTTCACATTGAAACCAGGTCAATCAGCAATATACACTGCTCCTGCTGGATGGAGTGGCAGGATATGGGCTAGAACAGGCTGCAACTTTGACAAGAATGGCAATGGAAAGTGCCAAACAGGTGCTTGTGGCACCAACATAAACTGCACAGACCCTGGAACCCCACCTGCAACAATTGCTGATTTCACCCTTGGTGAACCTGATTTCTATGATGTTAGCCTTGTAGATGGTTTCAACTTGCCTATAGCAATTAGAGCTGTCAATGGCACTGGGAACTGCAGCACTGCTGGCTGTGATGAAGATTTGAGGCAGAACTGCCCACCAGAGCTAGCTGCAAAGGACAATGACAAAGTTATTGCTTGCAGGAGTGCATGTGATGCCTTCAATACTGATGAGTATTGCTGTAGAGGGGTTTATGGAAGCCCTGCTACTTGTTTGCCTTCTAACTATTCAAAAATATTTAAACATGTGTGCCCTGCAGCTTATAGTTTTGCACATGATGACCCCACTAGTTTAGTAACTTGCTCACAAGCAGACTTCATTGTCACATTCTGTGGATCAAGGTAAGTTTATTCTTGACAAACAACATTTTCAAGAAATGGAGTGCAACTTAGATTTTGACAACATGATTCTCATTATTTACCACACCACACCACCATGTCTAGCTTAGTTTTTTCTAATATTCTTGTTGAATGCAGGAATCAAACAGTGTGCTCCTATCATGACAAGCAGGTTGTATGTAATGTAGATGGATCAAAAGCTTATAAAGCAATACCTCAGAGGTGGTGGATCCTGTTGCTCCCATTTACATACATGTTCAATTTAAAGATTATGTCCTAGCAAATTATGCATGAATGTTTTCAATGTTAAGCTCAACTATTTCAATTTTTTTTTAGAACTCGTTGATTTTCATTGAGCAAATAGAGATGGTTTGTTGAGGATGTCCTTGAACCTTCAGATCATGTAAATAAAATTTCTGCCTTCTCAGTTCAAAGTTTTCCTCTTCTTTGGATCAGGATTCTCTCAAGTAACATCAGTTGCATTTTCTCACAATTTATGTAATCGCAACATATCAACAACCGCAATTTAAAACAACCTCAAGCAAGTGAAACAAAAAGAGAATACCAGATTAAGGGAGCTTCTTAGGCTTCAATTTTCAATTGATACTACTTTCTTGGCTGAACATAGTACGTAATACACCCAACTAGCATATCTTAAATCATAACTCATATATAGCTCACAGGACCACAAATAACTCATTTAAGGATAGAATACAGCAATTTAAATAAAAGAAGTTCGTGCTAACAAATTATAACAAGTTGCAGAACCAACATATGAAGTTTCCCATGCAAGAAAGAGAAAGAAGAAGAGGATAAAGACTTTGCCCTTGAATGCATAAGATTGAGCACCAAAACGGAAAAATCATGATATTCATATACTACTCTTTACACCATTTGTTATACTTACTTTATAATTATTGATCAAATCAGTTTTGCTTTAAAAATAACAATGGATAGATGATAAATGATCAATGTTTATGTGTAGAAAAATGGTGCAGTGATAAAAAAAAAGTGCTGAGATGAACATTTACCAAAAATTAAAAATTGGGTACATAGGCTTATGATTCACATGAATGAGGATGTTTTACACTCCATAAAAGTGTGTGATGATTATGTAATAGAAAATGATTGTTTGGAATTTTGAAATTCGTTTTGTTTTTCTAAACTAAATTATGGATCATTAAATAACATCCAAAACAATAATAATATAATCTTTTACGTATGTTATTTGTTGGTTATTTTATTTGTCATGGACAACAACATTGTTAAGACATGTTTATTATGTCTAGACATTCAAGTCTAGAACATCACCCAAACAATCCACTTAATTTAATAACCGTAAATGAGGGAAAAGAAATTTCTCTAAAGTGAATTTGTTTTTAAAGTGAGTAACTAAAAGTGTATTTTTCTTAATTTAATCTAAAGTGTATCTCAATCTTAACCCACTAATATTTAATAATAAATACATTTTTACCTTTTAACTTTAAAGAGGAATGAATTTTACAAAGGTCTTGTATATATAGTTTTCTTAGAAAATGCGGAACAATAAATGTCGAAGAGGTTGAACCGATAAACAGTGAGTTGACAAAGACAAAGTAATTACAAGCTGAGTGGGAGACATGGCCAGCCCATTTTGCATACTCCTTTTGCAGCAAGTCAAAAGACATAGTGAAATCACAAGACAAGCACATAAGAAAGGAATTATGGATGATCTCGAATAACATGATGGGATCATCTTACAAAGATATATAGACACAATTTTTAATCTACTTGGACGATCCATGATTGGTTGCAGGAGAGGATCCACCAGTTACATTTTAAAAATTATTTCTTTTTTTCTCCAACATGATTGTATCCTATATAAACAAGAGAGGATTTGAATCTCGGTCAAAGAATTAAGGAAAGTGTAATTGATGTAAATATGGTGAAGACTATGGTATACCACTTATAAAAATGATATAGTGATATACTACTTAAGTTACAAAATCTGGATTATTGTTATTTGGGTTTTTGAATTTTTAACCCCTTAAGAAGGAGTGGAATTTAACATGAGGTAGAAACTAAATACCTCACCAAAATAACCCATAATAACATGTTGACCAGGTTTTATTTTTTTATTTCTTATATTTTAAAAATCCCATTTTACCCTCATCTTCACCACCACCTCCATTCCCACTCCCACTCCCCACCCCTCTGCCCCTGCGTGTAAAATTTAATTTATTGGTTCATTCACAATCTGCAAAATTGACAGTAGGGAGTTGTCGACTAATTTATTTAGGTAGCATTCACAAGAGTCAAAATAATGGTTTGCAAACCCAATAGTAAACCATTAATTATTGGTTCATTCACATCCTGCAAAATTGGTTTAAACAAATAGTTTGGTGTTTATGGGTTTGAACCAGATCTACATCCTCCACCCAGCCGCCGTACGAGCCACGTCCTCCTCTGGTCCACCCAGAAGCACCGCGGCCGATCGTCGCCCTCCACCACGCACGTCTCCTTCTCTGCTGCATCACTGGTGTTGTGGGTATTCTTAGTTCTGATACCCATTTCCTGTGTATGGTGTTCTTAGTTCTTAGTTTTGGTTCCTGTTCCAGTGTGTTGCTTTGCTCACGTTGGAATAGGTTATTTGAGGCTTCAGTTCCGGTGGTGGGGTGTGGGAGGGGTGAGGGCAAAATTTATATTTTTTTATTTTTGGGCCTACCTGTATTATCAGGTTGAAGTTTTTTTTTTATCACTAAATCTGGATTATTGAATAGTTTATCATTATATCTAATGGTGAAAAATAATGGTTTCTGGGTGAGACACTTAGTTTCCTACCTTATGCTAGAATTCACCCTTTTATTATGAGGTGGTAGAATCATATTATGGATGTGTAAAAAATGAGATAAAATCAGTTATAATCACATTAAAAAAGTTGTGCAAATGTGAATAGATGATTATCCAAATGTTTGTTTTTAGCATTATTCAAGAATTAAAACCCGGGATCAGCAACCAGGTGCAGGATAACCAGTTGAAAATTAAGTGTTGCGCCTCAAGGACATCCGAGTCTTTATTAAATGAGAAGCGGTTTCTGTCATATATAAATGTACAAACATAAGCAGATGTATTATATTCAACCCTTGGTTTTTTTTTAATCATAAAATAAAATAAAAACCAAGGGTTGAGATATACTGTTTTAGTAACCTAGTTAGTATACATACTATAAATTAATGCGAGTGTATTTTGAGATATTCATATAATAGACGTACTACAGATATGTATCAACTATAGTATAAAATCTGAGTGTTGAAATGATGGAGTTTGGCATCCAACATAACCCCATATATAGACCGTATTAGTTACTACTTACTACTGCATGCATGCTGATGCACCTTCTTTCTACAAAAAGCCACTAGTCTAGCACCCGTAGTAAAAGTGGCTAATAGCATGGATCCTTTAACTATATGTTCAAAGTTTGAATCTTGATGATGGGAATAGAGATGCATCTGTGGGTAGAAGAATTGTTCCTTAACCGGTACTCTACATCCTTAAGGAATTAGTCATAGTGCCATTGGCTGTGGGATACCGTGGGTTCCATCAACCTAAAAAAAACCCACTAGCCTAGCTTATTTCAAAACCCATTATATACAACACTTTGTAATTTCTTCCCCATCTCTTTATCACAACCTATGATCTCTTCTTCAAACCTGAACTAGAATTTCCATTTCCCTATGTTTTATCTTGGCTCTCAGGGTTTCTCAGAGGCCTTGTTCCATAGCCATTTTGGCATTCTGTCCACCTCCATTAGTAGGTTATATGAATCACCCCAGATGGTGACAGCTGGAGGTGGCCAGTAGGCCAAACGTGCTCTGTGAATCTGTTTCTGAAAAACCCTCTTGAGGGCTCAATAATCCTTCCTTTTCCTTTCTTCTGAATAATTATCTTCTCCTAGATCTTGCACTTTATATATATATATATCTGAGGTTTTCATTTTGCTCTTTTGCAGGTTTCTACTAATCAGAAAACACCATGCTTATGCCTCCTTTCTTTGATGAAAATACGTATCAATATTAAGGATATGCTTTGAAGGTACTTAATTAATATATTTTTGTTTTTTTCTAGTAAAGAGCTATCATGGGTACAAGTCAATATTTGTCATTTAACTTCTTCTTTTTTTACGGGAATATTTGTCATTTAACTTTGACGCGTAACTTATTGAACATAGCATATTTTCTTTGATTTTTTGGTTTTCAAGTCAACCACCAAACTTGAACATGAGTGTATAATGTCTTATGTCTTATTTTGTTTTATTTTCACTCTCCTTTGTTAGTGTCCCTAAACTTTTGTGTTGACTTAATTTGCAACGTATTATATGATGATGAAGTTGCACCTTTTTACATGTTTAAACTTTAAAGTATTAATTATGGATGATTGCATGCGCCTTTCACTTGTTTAAAGTCCATTGGCTACCAGACATAATTTGAGCCCCAGGGCTGCGGTTGCAGCATTGGATTCCTAGAAGCATTAACTAGGGTATATAATTTAAACTTAGAAATGTTATTTGAGGTCATCATTATGAATTGTAGTGTTTCAAATGGAGACCCAGTTCCTTCCCTAACTTATCCACATTATCCACTCATGCCTACCAGCACTATCACCCACCACCAGCTCACTACCCACAACAAAGTTAATTTATGTCAGCTCCATCAATTCTTTGTAATACAGAAATAAAATTTGCAAATCAAAAATTTGTCATTCTCTCATAACACTTTTTTTTAAGTAAAAAAAATATCAAATAAAACACACATTTTAACATACTTCCTCTCTACTTCTTTTTACCCAAACAAATAAAATGTGAAAGTAATCTTTATATATATATATATATATATAAAATACTCTTGTTGGGTGGACATTGTGTTGGTGTAATTCTTTAGTTCTTAGTTGTGTTTGTAATTAACTGTTATAGTTTCTTTCTTTTTTCTGAAGTGTATAGTATTTGTAAAAATTCATATTGATCTAAATTAGTGGTCATTATATATGCTTTTTTATATTGGCCTTCTACTTTTTTTGTGCTTCCTGCACTTGTATATGGGTTAGAGTATTCTTGTACTCTCAATCAATATACTCTTTGGTTTATAATTTTTTTTTTATAATACTCTTATAAATAGGAGGGGAATCTCTTACCAGGTGACACATAAGTCATCATATCATCATTTGATGTAACAAAGCATTTATCACAAGAGCTTTCAAAGCATAAATGAACATTTTAATTTCTCAGTATTATATCTATCTATAAACCAACTAACAGAATGATTACAATTTTTCAAACCCTACGTACCTAGATCTTTGTTCATATAATGACAGGAAAGAAAGAAATTAATAACAGGAAATTCCTCATGTTAAAGTTTAGAATGATTCCTTGATTATGCAATTGCCAATTTGTTCTAAAAGGTATGTCCCCACTGATCAGCAGGTTTATGAATTTTATATTTTACTTATATGTAGCAAATTAATGGCCTAGTCTCAAGTTTAGATTCAGTTAATCTTATATAGAGTTATGAGTACATTGACTAGATATGGAATTGTTTTTCTTTCATTGGGTATTGAACACATACAGATGGAGCTTTCAAAGATTTGACGGGCTTCCCTCTTTAGGAGGAGAGAGAAGGAAGGAGAGATAGAAGTAAAAATAGCAAATAGAAGGAAGGAAGGTACGAAGAATTTCAAGGAAATGAATGGAAAGAGAGAAGGAGAAAGACTCTCCTTAAATTATGGCAATCTATTTGTTACGTAAGTTGATTATAAAAGCCTTGCATGTTTTCATTTCTAATCATCTGAGAAAACCCAAAACAACAGAGAGTTTTGAGAGAAAGTAAAGACATCCTTGTGTGAGAGATAAATCCTTTTGAGAGAAAATCCAAAAGAGAGTTTAGCCACCAATATTTTGGTGAGATTATAATTACTACTTTTGTATTCCCATTAATTTATAATGGAAGATATTTTTATTGTCTCATTGTGATTACACAAAGTGCGGGAAAAGTCTGATCCTAGAATATATAATCAATTATCCATTGGCCTTGTATTAGGTGATTATGTTTGGTATCTTTCCCAACAAGTGGTATCTAGAGCTTCGATTCATTACACAATTTAACTTGTATTATTCACAATGGACGAGTCAACGTCGACGGCATCAGCAACAATGATTAAGTTAACCTCTTCAAGCTACTCCATTTGGAAGCCCATAATGGAGGACATCCTCTACTGCAAAGATCTGTACCAGCCTTTGCAAAATAAAGGGACGAAGCCAGACGGCAAGTCTGATGATGACTGGAATTTGATGAACAGGAAAACTGTCGGACAAATTCGGAATGGATAGATCAAAGTGTCTTTCATCACGTGGCGCAAGAAACAATTGCGTACACATTATGGACGAAACTAGAAACCTTGTACGAGAGAAAGACAACCCAGAATAAAACCTCTACTATTCGAGGATTGGTGAACCTCAAGTATAGAGAGACTCGGAGTGTTTCCGAACACTTGAGCGATTTTCAAGGATTGGTGAATCAACTCACCAATATGAAGATGGTGCTTGACGATGAATTGCAAGCATTGTTACTACTCAGTTTCTTACCAGACAATTGGGACACACTTGTGGTTTCGTTGAGTAACTCAGCACCACAAGGTGTTCTAACATTGGTCATAGTAAAAGACAGCATGTTCAATGAAAAATCAAGAAGGAAGGAGCAAGGAATGACGACAGAGAGTCCGAGGCGCTTGTCACGGAGTACCGTGGAAGAAGCATCCACAAGAAGTTCAATACTAGAGACAAGTCAAGGGGAAAGTCAAGAGATAAGTTCAGAGGAAGGTCATGAACAAGAAGAGATGTAGAATGTTACTACTGTCACGAGAAAGGCCACATGAAGAGAGAATGCAGGAAGCTCAAAAGAGAGCAACAAGAAAATGGTGATGCGAGTAACATAGCCGCTACCATTTTTCATGGTGATGAGGTAATCTTTGTTTGCGATGATGGTCATGTTAATTTGACATCACAAGATACATGTTGGGTTGTGGATTCTGGTGCATCATTTCATGTAACCTCACGAAGGGATTTCTTTACCTCCTATACAAGCGGTGATTTTGGTCATGTGAGGATGGGGAATGATAATAGATCCAAGATTATGGGAAAAAGGAGATGTTTGCCTAGAAACAAACACAGGTTGTCGCCTAACTTTGAAAGATGTGAGACATATTCCTGGCATGCGTCTCAATCTAATATCCACAGGCCTACTAGACGAAGAAGGCTATACTAGTGTGTTTGGAGATAGGAAATGGAAGCTAACACAAAGTTCCCTGGTGATAGCCCGAGGCAAGAAAGTAAGCACTTTTTATGTGATAGAAGCCAAAGTCAATAATGGGTGTGTTAATGCTATCGGAGAAGACACATCAGTCGAGCTATGGCATAAACGGATCGGACATAATGAGTGAGAAGGGGCTTCAAATTCTAGCCAAAAGAGATACATTGGCAGGTGTGAAAGGATAAAAAATGTCCCTTAAGTCATGTACACATTGCTTGACTGGAAAGCAACATAGAGCTTAATTTCGCTACAAGGTCCCACATAGAAGACCCAATATTTTAGATTTGGTGCATTCTGATGTTTGTGGTCCAATGACCACTTGAACTCATGGAGGTGCAAGGTATTTTGTTACCTTTATTGATGACCACTCCAGGAAGGTTTGGGCTTATGCCCTCAAAACAAAAGATCACGTGTTTGTAGTATTCAAACAGTTTCATGCTAGTGTTGAGCGAGAAACTGGTAAAAATTTAAAGTGTGTTCGCACTGACAACGGAGGAGAATTTATTGGAGCTTTCAAACATTACTGCGTGAGTAATGGAAACTGGCATGAACGATATGTTCCGAAGACGCCTCAGCACAATGGAGTGACTGAGAGGATGAACAAAACTATTGTTGAAAGTGTGAGAACGATGTTATTAATGCCAAGTTACCCAAGAGTTTTTGAGGTGAAGCTTTACTGATTGCAGTTGATTTGATCAACTTGTCCCCTTCAGCTCCGTTGAATGGTGATGTTCCAAACAAGTTTTGGACAGGTAAAGATGTATCCTACAACCATTTGAAGGTGTTCGATTGTAGAGCGTTTGTTCATGTTCCAAAAGATGAGAGATCAAAACTCGACTCCAAGTCGAAGGAATGCACCTTCTTGGGATATGGAAATGAAGAATTTGGGTACAGGCTATGGGTTCCTATTGAGGAAAAGATTATTAGAAGCAGAGATGTTGTCTTCTTCGAAGACCAAAATATTGAAGATATTCATAAGGGTGTTAAGCATGTTAGTTCTAGAGAACATCTAATCGACTTGGATCCAGTTCCTCTTCCAGAGCATTACGGGGGAGATGCAATAGAAGATGTTGTAGATGTAGAAAATGAACCTCCAATTGATAACGATCTAACTAAAAAAGTAGAAGATGGTAACAGGAACGATGGTATCGATGATGATATGGCTGAAGACTATTAGGACGAAGAACAAGATATTAAAGAGCCCCAGTTAAGAAGGTCGGTCAGGATACCTAAACCGCAAACCAAGTATCCTGCAACGGAATATGTGCTACTCACTGATGGAGGAGAACCAGAGTCTTATGAAGAAGCTATGATAGATGACCACAAGGGGGAGTGGTTGAAAGCCATGCAAGAAGAAATACAATCCTTGCACGAGAACCGGACTTATGAGTTGGTAGAGTTACCGAAGGGAAAAAGAGCACTAAAAAGTTAATGGGTGTACAAGTTGAAGACTGAGGAGAATGGCTCACGACCCAGGTACAAGGCGAGATTAGTCGTGAAAGGCTTCAGTCAGAAGAAAGGCATTGACTTTGAAGCGATTTTTTCACCCGTGGTAAAGATGTCATCAATTAGGGTAGTGCTTGGTTTGGCTTCAAGTTTGAATCTATATGTGGAGCAGCTAGATGTGAAGACTGCATTTCTTCATGGCGATTTAGAAGAATAAATTTACATGGAGCAGCCAGAGGGATTCAAAGTCAAAGGCAAAGAAGGTTTAGTATGTCAGTTGAAGAAGAGTTTATATATGGACTTAAGCAGGCACCACATCAATGGTACAAGAAGTTTGATTCCTTCATGATTGAGCATGGATACCGAAGGACTACTTCTGATCATTGTGTATTTGTGAAGAGATTTGTTGATGGTGAGTTCATCATACTACTTTTATATGTTGACGATATGTTGATCGTAGGACAGAATTGTGACAAGATTAGCAAGTTGAAGGAAGAAATGAAGAAGTCTTTCTCTATGAAAGACTTGGGACCAGCAAAGCATATTCGTGGTATGTCCATCCGTCGTGAGCGGAAGGAACGGAAGCTGTGGTTATCACAAGAAAAGTATATCGAGAAGGTATTGGAGTGGTTTCACATGGAGAAAGCAAATCCGGTTGCTACTCCACTTGCTAGTCACTTTATGCTTAGCTCAAAGAAAAATCCTATAGGTGACATTGAAAAGGAGGAGATATGCAAGGTGCCATATGCCTCAGCTGTTGGAAGCTTAATGTATGCAATGGTGTGTGCACGACCAGACATAACACACGCGGTTGGTGTTGTTAGCAGATTCTTGGATAAACCAGGAAAAGAGCATTGGAATGCTGTGAAATAGATCTTAAGATATCTCAGAGGAACTTCCAAAATGAGTTTATGCTTTGGGAGTAGAAGACCTGAACTGATCGGCTACACAGATGCAGATATGGCGGGAGATATTGATTCTAGGAAATCTACTTCTGGATTCCTGATTACATTTTCAGGGGGAGCAGTATCGTGGCAGTCAAAGTTACAAAAATGTGTTGCTTTGTCTACCACAGAGGCAGAGTTCGTTGCAATAACAGAAGCTTGCAAAGAAATGCTATGGATGAAGCGTTTCTTGCATGCGTTAGGGCAAGAACAACAGAAGTATGTCATGCATTGTGATAGTTAGAGTGCAATCCACTTGAGTAAGAATTCGAGTTTTCACTCGAGGTCGAAGCACATCGACGTGAGATATCACTGGATACGTGATATATTGGAATCCAAGTAATTACAGCTTGAGAAAATCCATACTGATAACAATCACTAGTGGAAATAATATAATATACGGGAACGTTTTACGTCATTTGACCATATGTTTGACGTTAAAAATGAGGCGGTGGCAATTTTGTAAATATTAAATCAATATTTGCGTCAGTTGTTTAATGAACTGACGTTAAAAGTGTTTTGCAAGAATTATTAACACTTTTAACGTCAGTTGTTTATACAACTGGCGTTAGAAGTGTGATTTTTACTTCAGTTAAATAAATAACTGACATAAATAATCAACTCATTCCTATCTTTCTTTCGTTGTCATCTCCCTGTTGTCACTCTTAACGCAGATCATCACTCCATATATAGTGCAATTTAATATTTTTTTAAAAAAAATTTATTTTTAATCTTAAATAATTAGCTTGAATTAGTAAACAAATTCTTGTGCAAATTAAAATAAATAAACACTTAACATAAAACAAGTTATATATGTATAATCAAATCGTATCTCATTGAAGCGAATCATAAGTTACAATTACATGATTAAAAGATAAAAAATTTCCGCAAGATAGCACTAAAATATAACAAAGTTTCTGCTTCAACATCATTTTCTTCTCAGTCCTGTCCTCAGAAACTCCAACATTGAATGCATCTCCTCCCTTACTTGAAGTCTTTTATGATCCATCTGAATCCACATTCAATTTGGAGCCAAAGCAGAGTGAAGGGTGCACTCGATCTGTTTCAGCAATATTCTTGGAACAACCACTTGGTTCCAAAGCTGAGGTTTTGGAACTGTAGCTACTGATTCTCCAGAAGGATGATAGTGTGTGCAATTCACATAATGCGATTTACACACCCTTATCACCCATGTAATGCGATTTACACAACCTCAGAAATTGTTTGACCATTAAGACAGAGACCTTTAAGTCTAGGTATAGAAAGAAAGAGTGATGAAGTTAATCTCCATGGCAGAGCCATATTGTGAATCAGAAAAATTAAAGGAAGGAAGGAAGCTATTTATAGGAGCTAGGGGATGAAGTTACTAGGCGTCGTAAGTTACTAAAAAATTAAATTGATCATTAAGAGCATTAGGTTCCAAGGCGCATTGGGAGTTGGCAGTCATATATTATAAACGTGCAGAAAAGAAAACGCCCGAAGGAATAGGAAGAAATAGACCAAGTCTAGGTATAAACTTAGTGCTCATAAAGAGGATTATAGGTTACAATGTGCATGGGTAAGTAGCACAACAGTAATGGGTAATTAAGTAGCAGAGCAGAGTAGTCAAAGGAATGAATGCTTTTGCAGAAACTTATACAATTTTAACGTCAGTTGTTGAATAAAACTGACGTTAAAAGTGTTTTTAAAATAAAAAATATTTATTTTTAATGTCAGTTGTTTATACAACATAAACAACTGACGTTAAAAGTGTGATTTTTACTTCAGTTAAATAAACAGCTGACGTAAATAATCCTATATCCCTATCTGAAATGCCCTGTTGTCACTCTTAACACAGGTCAATGGGTAAGTAGCAGAGTAGTCAAAGGAATGAATGTTTTTGCAGAAACTTATACACTTGTCTAACGCCGTTGTTGAATAAAACTGAAGTTAAAAGTGTTTTTAAAATAAAAATATTTATTTTTAACGTCTGTTGTTTATACAATTGACGTTAAAAGTATGATTTTTACTTCAGTTAAATAAATAGCTGACGTAAATAATACTATATCCCTATCTGAAATGCCCTGTTGTCACTCAATTAACACACAGGTCTCAGAGTCATTTTGTGAAGGAATAGAAATATAGAGGAAAAGAAGAGGTAGTATTACAGAATGATACAGAAGAATGTTACTTTATATAGAGAATGATTTTTACACAACACTTTTAACGTCAGTTGTAGTCAACAACTAACGTTAAAAGTGTTTTTTAAAAAAATATTAATATTTAACGTCAGTTTGTTAATAAAACTGACGTTAAAAAATTAATTTTAACGTCAGTTGTTTAATACAACTGATGTTAAATGTTGTTTTATATAACGTTTACACCCGCGCGTCTTCTGCACTTCGCTCTATACGTACGTCTCTTTTCTCTTTTCATCACGCTCAACCCTAAATCACTCTCAACCCTCACTCTCACCCAGCACAGAACCCTAATCGCGAGCTCATCTCCACCGCAACCACCGCGAGGGCTTCTTCGCCACCACCGTGAGGTACACTATTAACCCTAACTCTGTCTTTCCATTCATTCTTTGCAATAACTTGACATACATCTCTCTTTCCCCTTCCCGCGCACTAACTCTCCTTGTCCCTATGCTCTCAGTAACCACATCGAATGTTGGCCACCACTCGAGGTCCCCTCCCCACCACCACGCGAGCACCTATTTCTGGTGAGTATTTAGGGCACATTTTTGTATTTTTGGTTTTGAGTGTATGTTGAAACTGTAGTCTCAGTAGTTGAAACTTGAAACCGTGAGTTTGAGTTGTTTGGAATGTACGTCTTTATTTTTAGTTTTGAGTGCATGTTGCTCTGCTGGTTGATCTGTCACGGCCGTGATGGTAATCACGGCTAGGCCGTGATCAGTTCTGCCTGTGATGGCATGGTCTGTTCAGTTGGCACGTTACGGCCGTGATGGACATCACTGCCAGGCCGTGACCAGTGCTTGGCAATTAATCTTTAAAAACTATAGTTTTCAATCTCCCGTATTGTCCTTATATTGGATATATGTTTTGTATATCTACAGGACCTATCTAGTTATGGATCGTAGTTGGATGGTTTGTAAGCGTACTAGTGCTGAGTATTTGAAGGGGGTGGGAGAATTTATAGAATTTGCTCAAAGGAATGTTCCTAAAAGTAATGGAATGTTCTGTTGTCCTTGTGTCAAGTGTTTGAATACGAGGAAATGTACGGTGAAGGATATACGTACTCATTTGATTTGTGAAGGGATTTACTTGAGTTATACAAGATGGATATGGCATGGTGATATGTTGTTGAGTAGTAATACGGCGAGTGTCTCCCAAAGTGAGGACGTTGACGTAGATATGGAGGATGATCGAGTAGAGGACATGATTCGTGATATTGGACAAGAATCTTTTCATCGAGCTCATGTGTATGATAGGTTGTGCGGTGATGCGGATAAGCCTTTATATCCAGGGTGTACTACTCATACACGGTTTTTGGCGGTGCTAAAATTGGTTTGTATGAAGGCGAGAAATGGTTGGACCGATAAAAGCTTCATGGAATTGCTTGAAGTGTTGAAAGACTTGCTTCCGGAGGACAACACATTGCCTGACCGTAACTATGAGGCCAAGAAGGTATTGTGTCCTATGGGTGTGGAGTATAAGAAGATACACGCATGCCTCAATGATTGCATATTGTACACCGGTGTTCATGAAGACAATCACGATTGCCCCAAATGTGGGTTATCACGATACAAAGTGAAGGGTGGTGATGATGATGATGATCTTGATGATGTGAGAAAAAAGGGTCCTCCTGCGAAGGTGTTGTGGTATCTTCCAATAATTCCAAGGTTCAAGCGATTGTTTGCCAATGCGAAAGATGCGAAGAATCTTAGATGGCATAATGATGAGAGGAAACGTGATGGAAAGGTTCGTCATCCTGTTGATTCTATTCAATGGAAGAATATCGATACTATGTTTCCGGATTTCGCCGATGAGCCAAGAAACCTAAGGCTTGGACTTGCTACGGATGGAATGAATCCTTATGGTAACATGAGTAGTATTCATAGTTCATGGCCTGTTCTGTTGGTAATTTACAACATGCCCCCTTGGTTGTGCATGAAGCGCAAATACATGATGTTGTCTATGATGATTTCGGGCCCAAAGCAACCGGGAAATGACTTAGATGTTTATCTAGGTCCCTTGATTGAAGACTTGAAAACGCTGTGGGTGGAAGGTGTTGATGTAGTTGATGGGTATTCTCATGAGACTTTCAAGCTTCGTGCCATGTTATGTTGCACCATCAACGACTTTCCAGCATACGGTAACTTGTCCAGCATGCAGTGTCAAGGGGCATAAAGCATGCCCTATATGTGAAGAAGGCACATGCTACACTCAGTTGCATCATGGAAAGAAGACGGTTTACCTTGGGCATCGGAGATTTCTTAGACGTGATCACCCATATCGTAAGATGAAAAAAGCTTTTAATGGATGCCAAGAGACAGAAGAAGCGCCTGCGGCCTTAATTGGAGAGCAGGTTTATCAGAGGGTAAAGGACATCGATGTTATATTCGGCAAGTCCAAAAAGAAAGGTAAAGCTGCTGAGAAAAACATATGGAAGAGGAGGTCGATATTCTTTGATATTCTATACTGGCGCAAGCTTGATGTCAGACACTGCATTGATGTGATGCATGTGGAGAAAAATGTGTGTGATAGTGTGATCGGGACGCTTCTCAACATTCAGGGCAAGACAAAGGATGGTGTGAATGCTCGTCTCAACCTCGTTGCTATGGGTATACGAGAGCAGTTAGCTCCAGTTGTTGAGGATGGTAAGCGGACTTATTTGCCGCCAGCATGTCATACTTTGTCAAAAAAAAAGAGACAAAGTTTCTGCGGGTGTCTTCAGGGCATCAAAGTTCCACATGGTTACTCTTCAAATATGAAGAGGCTTGTCTCTAGTGATCTTAAATTGGTTGGCTTGAAGTCTCATGATTGTCACATCTTGATGCAACAACTTCTGCCTGTTGCTATTCGTGGTATTGCTACAAAAAATGTGAGACATGCCATTACTTGGTTGTGCTCATTCTTCAATTCTATTTGTAGCAAAGTCGTTGACCCCCGTATGTTGGATGACTTGGAAGTTGAGGCTGCTACAATCTTGTGCCAATTGGAGATGTATTTTCCTCCTTCCTTTTTCGACATAATGGTTCACTTAATTGTTCATTTGGTGAGGGAGATTAGATTATGTGGGCCAGTTTTTCTGAGATGGATGTACCCAGTTGAGCGCTACATGAAGATCTTGAAAGGGTACGTGAAGAATCATCATCGTCCGGAAGCATTTATTGTTCAAAGGTATGTTGCAGAAGAAGCTATTGAGTTTTGTTCGGACTACCTTCATAACACGGATCCTATAGGGGTTCCTAAGCCTCGGCATGATGAGATCAGATGTCAAGGTAAGGGTACACATGGCTTAAGAATTAATAGGAAGGATCGGGAAGAAGTGCTTCAAGCACATTTGTATGTATTGAACAACATCGAATGTGTTCAGCCTTTCTTATTTGAACATAAAAGAAAAGTCAATCAAGAAAACCCTCGAATGAGCGAAAGATGGTTGTTGAACAAGCATAACAAGACTTTCTTACCATGGTTCAAGGAAGAAATGCTTAAGGATGGTAGTAATCTTTTACGATGACGTAAAATGGCTAGCACGTGGGCCTAACTTCAACGTCATATGTTGGAGCGGATACGACATAAATAACTTTTCCTTTTATACAAAGGAACAAGATAACAAGAGTACCATGCAAAATAGTGGGGTTATGATCGTGGGTCGAAGCAATGCACTTCTCTAGTGCAAAGGACACAAAACCCGCATAAAGACCGAGACCTTACTTTGGATATATTGAAGATATTTGGGTGCTCGATTACACTAGGCTTATGGTGCCGGTATTTAAATGTAAGTGGGTTGATAGTAACGGTGGTGTACAAACCGACGAATTGGGGTTCACATTGGTAGACCTCAACAAGTTAGGTCATATAAATGAGCCTTTCATAATGGCTTCCCAAGCAAAACAAGTGTTCTACATCACTGATCCTTCTAACAAAAGGTTGTCCGTGGTTCTCCAAGGAAAAAGCATGTATAATGGTAGTGATGAAAATGAAGATTCAAATCTTGATATTCCTGAGACTCCTTCTTTTTCAACAAACATGGCACTATAATCGAGGAGACACAGGTGGACGATGTACATGCCACTCGTGATGATCATCACGAAGGGATATTGATATAGGTAGTTTAAACTTAGTATACATTTATTTTTATTTATATTTCTGTATTTATTTTGAGTTATAACCTATGTTAATAAATATATATTGTTTCTGAACAGGCATACATATGGATCATTGTTCCATTTTTTCTTTGCAATTCTGTAATGTGTGTGATATTCTGTGTTACTGGGATATTTACTGAATGCAGGGATGACGAGGAGTGATATTTTAAAACTGAATTTAAAAAAAAAACTATTAACGTCAGTTTTATCATACAACTGACGTTAATAGTATTTTATAAAATATACAGTACAATATTAACGTCAGTTGTTTAATACAACTGATGTTAAAATTAAGACCTTTAACGTCAGTTCTTGATAACAATTGACGTTAGTTTTAACAAAATTAACGTCAGTTTTGTTAAAGAATTGACGTTAATTTTGACAAAATTAACGTCAGTTGTGTTAAAGAACCGACGTTAATAGTGTTATATTTAACGTCAGTTCTCAACTGACGTTAAAAATTTAACTTTTAACGTCAGCTGTATGTACGTCAGTCAGTATTCTGACGTAAAAATCAATTTTAACTGACGTAAAAAGCACTTATTGCACTAGTGAATAGTTCAGATATGATGACCAAGTCCTTACCTAAGGACAAGTACGAGTTTTGCAGAAGAGCGGCTGGACTGCTGGAGCCCTCCACCTAAATCGGGAGGGGGAGATTGATGGGTTTCCCTCTTTAGGAGGAGAGAGAAGGAAGGAGAGATAAAAGAAAAAATAGCAAATAGAAAGAATGAAGGTACAGAGAACTTCAAGGAAATGAATGGAAAGAGAGAAGGAGAAAAACTCTCCTTAAATTATGGTCATCTATTTGTTACGTAAGTTGGCTATAAAAGCCTTGCATGTTTTTATTTCTAATCATCTAAGAAAACCCAAAACAAGTTTTGAGAGAAAGTAAAGACATCCTCACTTGTATGAGAGAGAAATCCTTTTGAGAGAGAATCCAAAAGAGAGTTTAGCCACCAATATTTTGGTGAGATTATAATTACTACTTTTGTATTCCTATTAACTTATAGAAGATATTTTTGTTGTCTCATTGTGATTACACAAAATACGGGAAAAGTCTGATCCTGAGATAATCAATTATCTATTGGCCTTGTATAAGGTGATTATATTTGGTATCTTTCCCAACATGATTAGCATTCAACCAGTAGGGTGTGGACCGCGGAGCATTGATGAGAGATTGTAGTGGAAGGTGTCTTCGTGGTTTTTTTCACAAGAACATTGGTTTCCTTACAGCCTATACTGTGGAATTTTAGGGAGCTTTCAAAGGTATAAGGATGTATGGATAGGTTGTTAATGTGAAGGTCCAGCATGTCTACATGAAATCAAACCACTGCCCGAATTTTCTTGCTAACCCATAATACGACATTTAAACAACATCTCATTTAGATATGTTGATGTATACATGATACATTTATTTTAACTTCGTATATAATATAGACAATTTTTTTTAACCACACAAATGTCAAATGACAAATATAGCGTCCCACACAGGTGTTATAACTAGAGTCTAAAATACATTTTTTGGGCTTAGGCCCATTCATTCAAAAAATTAGGGGTGGGCATCGGTCGGGTATGGTCGGTTTCGGGTGACACGTTTCGGGTTTGGTCGGTTTTGGACTTCAGAAAACGTGACCCATTCCCGACCGATTGAAGCTTCGGTTTGAACGGGTCGGTTAGCCGTCGGGTCGGCGGATTCACGGGCGGGTGCGCACGGTTTAGGAAGCAAAAAAAAAAAGGCTACACAGAGGAGAAGACAGAAAGCAACAGATCGGTGACAACCCAGAAGAAAAGGTTCAAAAAACACCCAAAGAAATCAGCTATGCATAATGGATGAAACTTTAATATATCTGAACATAAAACATCCAAGAAAACAACCAAAGAAATCAACTTTAAGTAAAAAGGATGAAACTTTAATAAATCTGAAGCGTCTTCTTCGTTGTTGATCAGATCTGCGATTCTGCTATGTCAAAGCAGGCGCATGTAATGGAGGTAGCTTCGATGTTTAGCTCCTTCCCTCTGGCTCCATTCTAGCTCCTTTGCAGGGCTTTGGTGCGGCCTGATGCGGCCTGCGGTGGCGTCGTTTTACGGCAGAGAGAAGGGATAGGTGTGGCTGGGTCACTTGGTTCTTTCTGCGAGCTTGCGATGATGGCGATTGGTGTGGTTGGGTGGCTTTCTGTGATGTCTTGCGGCAGAATGAAGACGAAGAGACATGGTAGAGCGGCTTAGAGGCACCGATCGGAACAGACCGAGGCTGTAAGGCGGTGCTGTGCTGGCCAAGTGCTTCAATGGTGAGTTACTCTTACTCAGTTACCAAGTTTGAATGAAGGAAATGTGAGAGAAATGAAGTAACGTTATATTTCAGTCTTGAGCAAAGCGGACAATAGTGTTTGTCTGTTTGAGACTTGTACAATTTTTAAATTTGAATAAAGGAAAAGTGAGAGAAATTAAGAGAGTTGATAGAAAAATAAGACTATCAGAGAGACTTGATGGATAGAGACTAATGCTTGACAGCTTGCAAGCTTTTTATCTTCCCAAGAATTATTTGTCTTCCCTATGTCTCGTGACTTATATCTAAAAATAATATATTATTAATTTATTATGTAGAATCGGTCGGGTCCGGGTATCGACGGATTTGTATTTTCACACCCAGACCCGACCATAGTAACCCGTATGAAACCAATTTTATTCGGATAGCTCGGTTCCGGGTCGGGTCGGTAGAATATGTCCACCCCTACAAAAAATATGTGGCTGATTATTCATATATGATCCACCTTAAACTAGAGTAATAATTTTACTTTTTTTTTATTAGATTCTTTAAAGTGAGAATGCATTTTTTGAAGAAAAAATGTAAGATACAAGCTTTTATCAAGTTTTTTACCAAACCATTATGTCTTAAGTCCTCTATATATTAATAAATTTATTATTATTTTAAGTTTGAAATTTAGAGGTCATGGTGAAATTCGAAAATAAAAAAATTAAGGTCAATTTTTTCGAAATGATAAAATTACCAGCATCAATAATGTAGTTGAAAGAGTTTCATTAGAAAATGCTACATATAATTTAAATTATGCTATTCTTTATACAACATGAATATTAGGTTGGTGTTTCACAGAGATAAAAGATAAAAAAAATTATAACTTGATGATAGACTAGTTTTAAATTTTTTTTTCAGCCTTAACATATAAGAACAAAACAAACAATTTTGTATTAAAAAGCAAATTTATCAGTAAAAAACAATCAAGACAAATATGATAATTAAATAAGATAAAAATGAATTTCTTACAGATAATTGGTAAGCCTTGGTTCTAATTATTTATTAATGATATTAAGTTATTTTAAAAGAGCGAAATTACCATTTTAACTGAAGGTAAGTTTTAATCCTTTTATTTAATATTACTTTCTTAGTGGATTTTGTCTTTATTTTTCGTTACAAAAACCAAAAAAATAAAAAAAAAAAAAAACAAAAAAAAAACAAACAAAAAAATAAAAAAAAAAAACAATCAACCCCACAAGGGGGAAGAAAAAGAGAGAGAGGTGGATGGGGGGGTGGGGGGGGGGGAAAGGGTGGGGAGGAGAGGAGAGGGAAGGGAAAGGGGGGGGGGGGCGGGGGGGGGGGGGGGGGAGAGGGGGCGGGGGGGGAGCTCTATTTATTTTATGTTATAGGTGTGAAGTATTCACCTGCTTCGTCCAAGACTAATCTTTGTCGGAGAATCTAACCGACCGTCTTTAGTGGGATCTCCCCTCCCAACCACGTTTTTTCCATCTATAGGGTTTGAACCCGAAATATTAATTGCTTAAGGAATTCGAACCCCAGTTCCACTTGTTTGAAACTATTTATTTTTGCTTTAAGTATGAATGTGTTCGAAAGTACATATCAAAAAAATAAAAAATAAAGTTACTATTTATAGGTATGCTGCAAATGAATGATAGGATCTAAGATGCCAACCTATTTGGGATTTTAGATCTTATAGTGATGCTTTTGCACACCTAACTTGCTTAAAAAAAAAAAAAAAGCTCCCAATTCATAACTCTCAAATTTTGGTTAAATTTGAAATAAGGGTTTGGAAATATATTAAGAAATGACGGACAGCTTAGTTGTTGAAAAACTGATATTTTATTCATTAATTCATACTAAATATAGATTAAGTAGATCTATGAGAGGGGAGTGAATTAATCAAACAGCACTAAGAAATGATGATAATGAAGTTGAACTTAGAGACAAGTAGATATATAAGCTTAATCAGAATGAAGTCTGAAAGCCAAATCTACTATTACTGTATATATCAGACAGCATTAATGGCAATTTTGGTGCCAGACTCGCAGTGGCCAGCAAAATTGCAGATGAAGTAGTTCAGTCCCTTAGCAAGCTTGATCTGATCACCTCCTGAATTATACACTTTGGCACCTTTTGGGGTCTTGCATGTGTTGTAACTAGCTCTATCTACAGCCACCACATTGTGAGCCCCAGGGCTATAGTTGAACACTGCATAAGTACATAATTAGATCATATATATATACATAAGAAATTCTCCATGACAGCAGTGTCTTATTAGGTGAATTAATATCAACCATAGACTATATAATGTTTTGGTGATGATTTACAACAGCTATAATTGTTATATATTTTGTCAACAAAATAATTATATATTTAAATTTTTAGCTAAAAATAGTTAAACATCTTCTTACAAACATGTCCAAAAATCTTAGCTGAAGTCATGATGCCAAATCTCTTAAAAAGTTATGATCAATGCCTCCACTTGTAGCCTACATAATTAGGTCTTTGGAACTCCTTTATTACAATTAATAAATAAAAACAAGAAAAAGGTAAATATATCCAAAGATATATACTAACCAAGTGTATCACCAGCCCTGAAGAGCTTTCCTTTAGGCCAAGTAACAGTGTTAAAGGTCCAACCATTTGCATCCCCGACTGTATAGGTAGCTGCATGAGCCATCTCAGAGTGAAGCAGCATGCATAGTAATAGCATTAGAGCTACCATTGCACTACCTCTTCCCAGGGCCATCTCTGATTAATTTGTTACAACTGCAAAGTTTAAGAATGGCAGAAAGAGAGATATTTGGTTGTAATTTTAGTTATGAGCATATGCATGGTTTTACAGCCAAAGATGTTAATGGGGTGGTTGAAGAATTTTGGGCCCATCTGCTTCACAAATGATGACTCAAAGGCATGGGTTGGGGTAGAGTCATAATGGTTTAGAGAAACATTACAAGGTTGCATTAGTTAAAGTCTTCATAGTTACATGTCAAGCCACCGTCCCGTTCGGACACCGCGAAAAAAAGGTAAAAGCAGAGAAGTAGTCACCAATATTTTGTTTGGGAAAAGCATTGGAAAAACCGTTTATTTTAAGGAAACTGGTCTAAAATAAAAGATAGAGTTTGAGTTCGAGAGTCGGTTACGAGTAGGGAAGGTGTGAGCATCCTACATCATCCGTTTCAAAACGGTACCTTAAGTTAATTGTGCAAAATAATTTTAATAACCTTTGAAAATATTTATTTTACCCCACTTTTAAAATTAAATAAAAAGATAAACACAACAAAAGAGAAAATTAAATTTTGGCTTGACAAAATGATTGATTCCGCTCATTCGTATTCCCAGGTGCGATGGGAAACTCAAAGCCACGTAGTTCTTGCTGAAAAAAGTTTGATTGATTGGTTACTTTTAATTTTTGGTAAAGATTAGATTGTGGAAATAATTTTGAAAATTGATTTTATTTAAAAATAAATTCACTTTTTGCACAAGGTCCAAGATATCAACGCTATACCATAACACTTGAGGATGAATATTCATACCTCAACGTCGCAGATTGTTGAGTGAATTAAAAAAAGATTTTTTTAATAAATTTTTATTAAAATAGTATATTGAAAATATTTATTAGAAAGAGGGAATCCACTCTTGCACATGATTAAAGATAGCGAAGTTATACGTTAAGCCCTTTACAATTCATACGATACTTGAGGATGAAAAAATCATACATCAATGTCATAGATTGTTGCTCTTTTTATTTTTTTACTCAAGATTTTTGTTTCACTAAAGGATTTTTTTTATTGTATTCTTTCAAAAGACATCTTTTTATGAGTCAATAACAAAAAATTTGGACCTAATTCTGGATGGCCCATCCGAAAGCTTTTTTTTTGTTTTTATGCTATTAAACCTTAAAGTTGGGCCAACTGGTAAGCCCACATGTATAACCCTAAGACCAACAAAAAGTTAAATAAGATCTGAAACAAACCAATAAAATAAAAACCAAAATCTATATCATTTTATTTAAAATCTAAAATCAAATCAGATGAAGTATGAAGATAAACCAAAAGGTGAATGAAGTAGCCAAGCTGCTGGGTCACGATGGCAGCAAGCGGGGCGGCGGCTGGACGTACGGCCGCGGTGCGGCTGGATGCTTTAGGGGCGCCGACCGAAGGCTTGAGGAGGTGGAAGGCAGCGCACGATATGTCTAAATGACGGAGGTTACGGTTCTGTTTGGGTTCGGGTGATGGATGCGCGATGGCGAGTGGCGGATCTAACGGCAGCGCGAGGGACGATGTGAGGAGGATGGATCTGGTGTGGTGGCTTTGGACGGAACAAGAATGGAAGGGAGCCGGTTCAGTTTTTGTATATTTTCTCCTTTGTTATTTTTTTGGTTTTTTGTGTGCAATGATGGAGTTTTGTGAGTTTTTGATGTTGAGGGGAGGTTCTGTGAGTGGTATGGTGGTTATGGGGATGAGGATCTTGAGTGGAAATGAAGGTGAAAGATGGTTAGGAGGTTTTCACCATTGTTATTGACAGAGGTTAGGGATAGGTTTCTTTAATCTTTGTCCTGATGCCCTTATTTTTCTGCACCTCCCCATCTTATTCTTCTGCTGGGTTCAATTTATGCTCTTTCAAAGGGGTAAATGCCAAAAGTTCCAATTTGCCAGCTGTGGAGAAAGGGACAGCACTGAAGGAGTGTTGCAGGCTTGTAGCAAAAACTTTGTGCTTGGATGGTGCAGAGAGGCCAAGAACAGTGTACCATTGTCCCTCCTTTTATTTAAAAATGAACAATAAGGCCAAAATAGAGAGAGCTGTCGTGGGAGACTGAGAGCAGAATAAGAGGACAAAACAACATTTTTTATTTATTTAAACAATCAGAAATTTATTTATTTTTTTAATCACTTGGGTTTTGACTATGGGCTCAAGAACTTGTAACAAAAAGAAATTGGGGCAATAACATGAACACATTTTTTATATATTTTTTTTATGTATTTTCCATTTTTTATTTTGTAAATATTAATTAAAAGGATAAAATACCCGGACAAAATTAGGTGTTCACAGCTGCCCCTCTTTACTTGTTTCTTATTAGATAATTGGTGTAACCGTAGTTAACCTATTATCGTTATAAGAAACGAGTAAACACACGAACTCCAATTTTGTTCGGGATACACTGACAAGCAAAAGGACCTGTGACTACAACACGATTTCCTGTAAAGAACCCGTGGGTTGGATTGCCCACTGTGTTACACATAAAAAGCTTGCATGGTAGATTGCCTGCTGAGCTTAAAAAACAAAGATAAAGAGCTTACGAGGTGGATTGTCCGTCAGAAGCTTGAACAAAAGATTAATGAGTTTACGGGGTGGATTGCCTGTTAGAAGCTCGAACATAAAGATAAATGAGCTTACGGGGTGGATTACCCATCAGAAGCTCGAACAGAAAGATAAAGAGCTTACAGGGTGGATTACTCCACCCCATCAGAAGCTCGAACAGAAAGATAAATGAGCTTACGGGATGGATTGCCCGTCAGAAGCTCGAACAAAAAGATAAAGAGCTTATGGGGTAGATTGCCCCTCAGAAGCTCGAACAGAAAGATAAATGAGCTTACAGGGTGGATTGCCCGTCAGAAGCTTGTACAGAAAGAGCTTACGGGGTCTGGTACCCGCCGAAGCTTGAAAACAAAACGAGCTTATAGGGTCTCGTACCCATCGAAGCTTGAAAAAAAAAAAAGAGCTTATGAGGTATGGTACCCTTCGAAGCTTAAAAACAAAACGAGCTTACGGGGTCTGGTACCTGCCGAAGCTTGAAAACAAAAAGAGCTTACGAGGTCTGGTATCCGTCGAAGCTTAAAAAAAGGGATAAAAGTGCTTATGAGGTCTGGTACCCGTCGAAGCTTAAAAAAAGGGATAAAAGAACTTACAGGGTATGGTACCCGCCGAAGCTTGAAAACAAAAAGAGCTTGCGGGGTCTGGTACCCGCTGAAGCTTGAAAACAAAAAGAGCTTACGAGGTCTAGTACCCGTCGAAGCTTGAAAAAGAGGGATAAAAGAGCTTGTGGGGTATGGTACCCGCCGAAGCTTGACAGAAAAGGCAAATAGCTTGCGGAGTCGGGTATCCGCCTCAGCTTGAGAAGAAAAGTAAAAAACTTGCGGAGTCGGGTATCCGCTGAAGCCTGAGAACAAAAATGAGCTTACGAGGCCCTATACCTACAAAAGCTAACAAAACCAACAGCTTATGGGCCCTTGCCCGTTAAAGCTAAACAAACATGAAGCTTATGATGCCCTATGCCCGTTAACTCTAATAAAGGCGCAGCTTATGGGCCCTATGCCTGTCAAAGCTGAAAAAAAACACAACGAAGCTTACGAGGTCTTGTGTTTGTTAAAGCTAACAAAGACATGACTTTTGGGGCTCTGTGCTCGCTGAAGACGAACAAATGCGATGCAAAGATGTTAACTTTGTTGATGAAAGAGAGATGTTCTTTTATGATTGGTGAAAACTGTGATAATATTTTTTTTTAATGTATGATGCATGAGATGTTTTTTTATGATTGATAAAAGTTCTGATTATTTTTTTATGCATGATGCATGAGATGCTTTTATCATTGATGAAAAAACTCTGATTTTTTTCTTTTTCTTTTTTTGTAAACAACTCTTTGATCATTGGCTCCTTAGAGTTTTTGATCACATCCAAGTTTGAAGATGAGTTGAAACGATCGACTTGTTGATCTGATTTGTCATTAACTTGCTCAACTGATGTTTTGCTTCTTAGCTGAGATATGCTTCTTTGTAATGATTATCCAATGGATTAAATTATCTGATCAACTTCCAAGGATGTGACTTGCCCCAATCCTCATGTATTGGGAGCCTTTCATGACTTGTCCTCTTAAACTGCCCCAGTTTTTCAATTTGAGGAGACCTTCTATTCACCTTGACCCTAACTTTTACGTAGATTGCTCTGTGCGAGTTTTCAACCTACCGGGTCGCTCTAACTTTTGCCTAGACCGCCTTTTCAGGTTTTCAGTCCAACAAGCCATTTTCTCACTTTTTCTTCCTTATTTTTGCTTTTGATTTGATTTGTTTTTTTGGAATTGTACAATTTTCCCCCTTGTATTAAGAATTCTTCCGACCAGAGTTGTTCATCAAAGAATTACCATTAGATGGTTAAATTGTATCATTAAACTCATGTTTACCTTACCTGAAGCATCATGTAACAAACATGCATGGATTGAAAAGTATGATGGGAAAGGACATTTTTTCCTGAACAACTTCTCGATTGGTGTTGGAAGTTTGACAACTCAAATGGTATTCAAAAGGACAAAAATGAAGCAAAATGCACAAGAGGTGATATTGAGGTCAGAAGGGTGTTGCCCCAGTTTGGATTGATTTGATCATGGCGATTGACTCGATATTCTTAAGAAGAAAATTGCCCCAGAGTTCCTTGTTGTTAGAATGCCCCAATTCATTGTTCCTAGAATGAAACTGCCCCAAGTGTCGAGCACTTGATATGGAAAACTTGAGAATGGTGCTGCCCCAGTGTAGGGCATCCAATAATGGAAATGCTCTGGAATAAGACTTTGAAAGCAAAGTTTTGCCCCATGTAGATCTTGCCCTAGCTTTTTCTTAGGCTGCCCATGAGGGTTTCCAGTCTAACGCGCTTTCTTTTTTCTTTTTTTCCATTTTTTTGGGATTTTTTTAATAGGAACAATCAATTAAAAACTAGAAGAGCACAAACTTTTTGTCTCAAAATTAAAGTTGATGAAAAAGTAGCAATCATTCATTGATCAGAATGGACTTTTCAGGCTTGTAATGTGGCTAATGGTTAAGGGCCATGAAAGGAAGGATATAAGGCTCAAACAAATGTGTTAAGGTTGAATAAGATCAAGGATCCATGCTCTTTTCAGATTTTTGAGAACATTTGCTTTCTGCTAACTTTCCTTTTTATTCTTTCTTTTTGCATGAAGTTCTTTATCCTCCTTATTTCTCCGATTTCTTCCTCTCTTTTTCATTTTTTTTCTTCATTTTTCCATTTTTTTTCACTTTTTCACTTTGTGCTTCACGATCGTCATTTCTTTCATACTTACCCCTTGGTTAGAGATGATCCTTGTCCAAGGTTCTTTGAAGAAAAGTTTCAAGCTCAAAAGGGGTAACAGGGGATAATGATGATATTTTGCTAAGGATAGAGAAAGACGACCAATCTTCATTTCAAATCATGATTGCTTATTTTTTTAAACTTTATTTTAGAGACAAAGATGGTGCTCACCAAGTTTTTATTTATTTGCTCCTCTTTTATTTTCTTTTTCTTTTATTTTTTTTTTGAATTTTTTTTTGAAAATGTGTGGGCACATGTAGGCTTGATCAATACCCTGCAAAGAACTTCTGATAGCGTGCCTAATGACTAAAACCAAGGATGATACTTGGAGAAGAAAAAGAAATGACATATGAGAATGGCAAGAGAGAAACAATATGATGGGGATGGAGATGTAAAGAAAGAATGAGACAAGGTATGCAAGCAAATCAATTATATTAATGCTTCAAGAAAGTAAACATAGCTCAAGCATCACATGATAGAATACAATATAACCATCATTTCATGGTAACCCGCTGGGGAACAAATCTAGTCTCGGTTGCTTAGAAATTCCGAAGACATGGGGATCACAAAATATTGATTCTTCTTAGAAGATCACCTCACAAGAGCTCGAACGTGTGTCACACGACTTTTGCAAGACAACATGAAACCCCTCCATGGCATTGACATCTGAATCTCCATGATCAGGAAAAAGGTTGTGACCCGCACTTTTGGCCACCTGAGCAAGTATTATTTCCTACTTCACCTCATGATCCATGGTTTAATTGGCATTCTTTTCATTGAAAGCGCGGTGGTTCCATTTTATCCAAGAAGCACAATGCATGGAATGAATTTTTTATTTTATTTATTTTTTTAATAAACTTTCATTTTAAAAAGAAATGGGTATATGAAATGCATGAAAAAAAGTTTTTTTTTTTTACCCAAAAGGTATTAATGCATGAGATGTATGAAAAATAATTACTTTTATTGACTCAAAAATTTTTAATCCATGTGATGCATGAAGGCACTTTTTTTCTTCCAAAATATGGCAATGCATGAGATGAGCTTCTTATTTTTGAGACGAATCTTTTTTTTTTATGGATGAATGCTTGAGATGAATGATTTTTAGTAAAGAATGCATGAGTTGAATGTTTTTGTTTTTTATTATGAGATTGACATAATTAATGTATGAAAATGATTTTTTTTATTGACCCAAAAAAAGAGTAATGCATGAAAAAAAAAGTGATCTTTTTTTTTTATTTATTCTTCTACAAAGAATATGAATGAGTTACAGAAAAATAATTTACACAAGTCCCTTTTTTATTATTTACTGAAAAGCATAAGATACAAAATATGAAAATGATTTTTTTTACAAGCAAAATGACTTGCGTAAATCATTTTTTCTTTCACAAAAAACTAAAAAATATGAATTTTTTCTTTGACAAAAAAAATACATGAACATGAGTGAAAAAAAATGGTCCCTTTGTGTCCTAAGACGGGTAAGACTTATGTTTGCACACACCTAAGGTCATGACTCTAACCGGGTTCTCAGTAAGTTTTCTCTACGAGTGAATTATAGGACGGATCTAGAATCCTAAAAATCATGGCCCCAGATTGCCCTCATCTAAAAGATAAAGACCCGGATCTATGAACTTCGCCATAGGGACAAATGAGTCACAATATGGCAGTCCACAGTACCAGTAACAATCTGAGCGGGAGAATAAGTGACTGTTAGGGATGCAAAAACATCACAATAACACCACCAAAACCCTTTCTAATCCTATGTCATTCCAAGACTCGAGTATAGAGCCCAAAAGTGTGTGAAGTATGTGATGGTGATGTGTGTGCATGAAGCATTGAAACATGTACAAAACCTATTAAAACAAAAACTACAACACACTTGCAAAAAGACCAAACAAGAACACAATAGTTCTCTACCTTAGGGTTACAACAATATACAAAGGCAATTATGAGAACATATAAAACTATTTACAAAATAAATAAAACCAAGAGGGGTAAGTTTAATATTTTCAAAGCTATTAAAAGAAGTTGCACAACCAACTATGATAGGCCTGACTCTCAAAAATCCTCAGTGGAGTCGCCAGCTGTCGCGACCGTCCTGTCCGAACGCTGCGAAAAGAAGATAAAAATAGAGGAGTCGCCACCAATATTTTGTTTGGGAAAAACATTAGAAAACCGTTTATTTTAAGGAAACTGGTCTAAAAACAAGATAGAGATTTGAGTCCGGGAGTCGGTTACGAGTAGGAAAGGTGTGAGCACCCAACATCGTCCGTTTAAAAATGGTACCTCAATTTAATTGTGCAAAATAATTTTAATAACTTTTGAAAATATTTATTTTACCCCACTTTTAAAATTGAATAAAAATATAAACACAACAAAAAAGAAAATTAAATTTTGGCTTGACAGAATGATTGATTCTGCTCCTACGTATTCCTAAGTGCGATGGGAAACTCAAAGCCATGTAGTTCTTGTTGATAAAAGTTTGATTGGTTGGTTAATTTTAATTGGTTAAAGTAATGTTTTGGTCCCTATACGTGACATCGATTTTCAATTTGGTCCCTATACGTAAAAAGTTATCAATTTGATCCCTATACGTGACACTAATTTTCAATTTGGTCCTCACCGCTAATTGGTCCCTATATAAGAGGATCAAATTGCAAATTATTGTCACATGTAGGGACCAATTCAACAAAATTTTTTGAAATCGGTCCCTACATGTCATAATTATTTTCAATTTGGTCCCTACATGTGACAATAATTTGCAATTTGGTCATCTTATATAGGGACCAATTAGCGGTGATGACCAAATTGAAAATCAGTGTCACGTATAGGGACCAAATTGATAACTTTTTATGTATAGGGACCAAATTGAAAATCGATGTCACGTATAGGGACCAAAACATTACTTTAACCATTTTAATTTTTGGTAAAGATTTGATTATGTAAATAATTTTGAAAACGGATTTTATTTAAAAAGTAAATTCACTTTTTGCACAAGGTCCAAGATAACAACGCTATACGATAAACCCTTACAATTCATACAACACTTGAGGATGAATATTAATACATCAACGTCGTAGATTGTTGCGTGAATTAAAATAGATTTTTGTTTTTATAATTTTTTATTAAAATAGTATATTGAAAATATTTATTAGAAAAAGGGAATTCACTCTTGCACATGATTAAATATAGCGAAGCTATACGTTAAGCCCTTTACAATTCATACGACACTTGAGGATGAAAAAATAATACATCAACGTCGTAGATTGTTGCTCTTTTTATTTTTTTTACTCAAGATTTTGTTTCACTTAAGGATTTTTTTTATTGTATTCTTTCAAAAGATATCTTTTTATGAGTCAATAACAAAAAATTTGGACCCAATTTTGGAAGGCCCATCAGAAAGCTTTTTCTATTTTTATTATGCTATTAAACCTTAAAGTTGGTCCAACCGGTAAGCCCACATGTATAACCCTAAGACCAACAAAAAGCTAAATAAGATCTGAAACAAACCAAAAAAATAAAAACAAAAATCTATTATTTAATTTAAAATCTAAAATCAAATCAGATGAAGTATGAAGATAAACCAAAACGTGAATGAAGTAGCCAAGCTGCTGGGTCACAATGGCAGCAAGCGAGGAGGCGGTTGGTCGTACGGCGGTGGTGAAGCTGGACGCGTTCGGGGCGGCGACTGACGGCTTTAGGAGGTGGAAGGCAGCGCACGACGTCTAAATGGAAGAGGTTACGATTCTGTTTGGGTTTGGGTGATGGATGCGCGGCGTCGAGTGACGGAGCTAACGGCAGTGTGGGGAACGATGTGAGGGGGATGGATCTGGTTTGGTGGCTTCGGGCGGAACAGGAATGGAAGGGATCTGGTTCTGTTTTTGTATATTTTCTCTTTTGTTATTTTTTTGGTTTTTTGTGTGGGATGATGGAGTTTTGTGAGTTTTTGATGTTGAGGGGAGGTTCTGTGAGTGGTATGGTGGTTATGGGGATGAGGCTCTTGAGTGGAAATGAAGGTGAAGGGTGGTTAAAAGGTTTTCACCATTGTTATTGACAGAGGTTAGGGAGGGGTTTCTTTAATCTCTGTTCTGATGCCCTTATTTTTCTGCGCCTCCCCGCCTTATTCTTCTGCTGGGTTCAATATATTTATGCTCTTTCAAAGGGGTAAATGCCAAAAGTTCCAATTTGCCAGCTGCGGAGAAAGGGACGACACTGAAGGAGTGTTGCAGGCTTGCAACAACAACTTTGTGCTTGGATGGTGCAGAGAGGCCAAGAACAGTGTACCATTGTCCCTCCATTTCTTTGAAAATGAACAATAAGGCCAAAATAGAGAGAGCTGTCGTGGGAGACTGAGAGCAGAATAAAAGGACAAAACAACATTTTTTATTTATTTAAACAATCAGAAATTTATTTAATTTTATTTATTTTTTTAATCCCTTGGGTTTTGACTATGGGCTCAAGAACTTGTAACAAAAAGAAATTTGGGCAATAACATGAACACATTTTTTCCCCCATGTATTTTCCAGTTTTTATTTTGTAAATATTAATTAAAATGATAAAATATCCGAACAAAATTAGATGTTTACATTATTTGAATAATTCAATAAATAGAAGAGGAAATTACACGTGATCAATTTAATTACACTATATTCCTCTCTTATTTTGAAAACTACTTAACTCCCCTTGCGTAAATGTAGTTATAGTCACCTTTAGGAAAGATAAGTATAATGATTACTAAATCTTAAAACAGCTAACTATAGCTTTTGAAACAATAAATTAATTAAGTGTCAAATATAATTAATGTTATTTCGTTAATTTGGAGGCCATTTTTCAAAAAATATATTAACAAATTACATGCATGGGGCTTTTGGTAACCCTCAAAACCGATTTCCAATATTGTTATGATAAACTAGTTATGTAAATAATTATGTTATTTGTCTTAAACCAGTTTAAATTTTTTGAAATCATAATCAAATTAAAAATTTAAATATACAAAAAGAAATACAATGTAGATAAGCAAAGAGATAATGTAAATAATTTAAACAAAATCATGCTATTCTTTTCTATTGTAAGATACATCAAGGCTCTGTTTGGTAAAAACTAGTGAATAGTGAATAAGCTAGCGGATAATGGATGAACTTATAACATATAAGATAGCTGACAACGAATAACAGATAAGCTAGCATATTCGATTTGAAGTGTTTATCAAAATTAGAGGTGGAACTAGCTAATAAATATAAATAAAATGACATAGAAGGACATGCTTATATGCCTTTTTAAATATAAATTCTAACATTTATTTTAAAATAATTATCAATTTTAATAACTTTAATTTATTTTAAATTATTTATCAACTCAAAAATTATAATATTTACTTTTTTAATTTTAATTAGTTTTAATAAATAAAATGAGATAATAAAAAAATGACATGTTGATATAATTTTTAATATAAATTTATTTTTTATTAACAAAAAAAATTCTTTTAATTTTTTTTACTGAATATATATATATCTAATTAGTGAAAATAACCTTAAATATATTAGGATTAGTATTTTCTTTTTTATTTAGAAGAGGATAAACGATGAATTTAATTAAAATAATAAGGATAAAAATATGAGTGAGTCCTTGATAAAATTCATTATCCCACATGAAATTTATTCAACAACCAGGGCTGTGTATAGGAATTTCGGGACCTAAGGCAAAACTTTTAAAGAGATTTAATATTATATAAATTATTAGTTTTTATATTAATCTTCTTATTTTTTGAACTACAAAATCATTTATCAAAGTCTTATATTCAAGTGAGCATAATTTTTTTAATAATCAATAAATTCTAACATTTCACTCTCAATAAATAAAATGAATAATCTATATCTATCTTGCGACATTGTTGTGTAAGAATTAATGTCTCGTGTGTGACAAATATTAGTGGTAGTTTAATATTTGAATGAAAGGACATATTGTTTGATATTTGAATGAATGATTATGACTCTTGGGGAGGAGTCTAATGAATGAAATGATGTATTGCTTGATGGAAGCAATTATAAAAGGAAGGAAATGAAACATTTCCCTATCTCTGCCTAGAAAGAAAGTCTCCTAATTTCCATCAAAGTTAGAGGCATAAAGAGCAAGGAAAGGGATAGAAGAGTTTCCGTTGTTGATTGAAGTTCAAGAAAAAGAAGTATTAACATTTAAGCATGAAGAAATGTTAGTATTTCTATTCATCTTATTAGTGAAGACTATGAATTCTTAAGATCCTTATTAATGACTCATGTATGATAGAGTTCACATGAAGAAGAGTTTCCATTGTTGATTGAAGTTCAAGCAAAAGAAGTATTAACATTTAAGCATGGAGAAATGTTAGTATTTCTATTCATCCTATTAGTGATGACTATGAATTCTTAAGATCCTTATTAATGACTTATGTATGATAGAGTTTACATGTGGTATCAGAGCATGTGTTGGGGAATTTGTAGTTTTACATTGATGATGTTTGGTTTTAATCCATGAATGATGCCTTTAATTTGTTCTTGAATGTTTAAGAATTTAAGTAGTAATGATTTTTGCGGCATGAATTATGATTAATGATAGTTTGTATGAAAAACTGTTAAATGATGGAGAAAGCCATTGCTGCATTAAGGATGGTTTTTGTTGTTTTCTGGAATGGCATTGTAACACCCTGTATTTTACTGTTTTAAATAACAGTAATACATATAAATATGTTTATAAATTTATTTGAGTTTTAGAAAATTATTTTAAATAAACGGAGTTTACTACTCAATCCTACTTGACCGTAGGAAGCTACGATTAAAATTTAGGTTGGAAAGTCAGGCGAAACCCGGCCCGCGAATTCCATTGATAGTATAATAATACTGCTCAAAAGACCTAATTTTAATTCGTGAACGGAATACTTAAGTTTAGTATTTTATTTTATACAATTCTGTATTTTTAGAATGATTTCAGGAAAAAATAAAATAATTTACGTTTTTCGGGCGAAACGCGTAATCGGGTAGACGACGAAGGGGATTTCGGAGTTTCCAAAAGCCGATAGAGGGTTTATATTAGGATTTTGAGATGATTCAAGGGGATGAATCATATTTTTTTAAGTCTAGAAAGTTTTTCAGGGTTAAATAGAAAATTTATGAATTTTACGTTTGAGCCCCTGAACTTTCTGTAAATTACCCTTTTGTCCCTAAATTAGTTTTAAGTTTTTTTAAGTGGATTGGGCTAGAATTCTTGTTTCCAATCTCAAATGGTCGTGGCTTTGAAGCCCAAAATTTTCTAGTTCATGAGTTAATTCCATAAAGCCTATTTTCTAGTTCTTGTTTCCTATCTTAAGCTTAATGATTAAATCTTTAAGTGGGCCCCACAAAAATGAAACCAAACCCAAATTGAGAAAGCCCATGAGGATTTATGGCTTCCCTCATTTGTTGTTGGATGAGTCAAGAAACTCTAGATTGTTCTACATCCTTCCACTTTGTTCTTCAAGCTTCTATAATCTTCTCAAACATTCTTGAATTGTCTTAAAATATCTTTGACTCAGAATCAGCCAACTTTGGTCAAGATAAGCTTGCATTAAATGTGGCAAAATCATCATCATGACACTTTATTGACAATTTGCAAACTAGTCCTTCAACTTTTGGAATCTTTGCAAATTGGTCCTTAGAACTTAATTGCATTTGAATCCTTTAGCAAGATAACTCATCATCATCTAGAGTCTTCCCAAGATGGCGCCACTAACTCTATGAATACCATACTCTCACTTTTCACTTAGTTTCTTTTGCCTTTTTGTTCAAAACCCTAAGTTCATAAGTTCTTTAGTGATAAGTTGTGAAGCAAGTTTCTTGAATTTCCTTTGTTATTGATCTTCAAGAGGTAAATCCTAATCTTATTTCTTAATCATGCCTATATTATTTAGCAAGTTTCTTGATTCAAGGCTTATATCATAGTTGTTCATCACTTTAAAGTTTCTAACCCTAGAACTTTGAAAAATCATAATAAATTCTAGAAAAATCTAATGATGATGAAACTACTTTCTATCTTCTTGATATCATGCATATTATCTAAATCCAAGAGCATGATGTGATCAAAAATTTCTTTCCTAAAAATCTAGCTTTGGCTGAATCTAGCAAATTAGGGTTGGTAGAGTTTTGTTCATGTGTTATCATATATGATCATGTATTCCATATGGCATGTATGTCCACACACTCTAATCCATGTTAGTTTCTTAAAATGAAAATCTTTACTTAAAAATATCTATGTTGGCCGAACCCTAGGTGGGTTAGATTTGTTGAGTTTTGTCCAAAGTTTTCATTAATGATCTTGTTAATCAAGTTATTAGTATGTATGCTTAATAAATCCAAGTTGGTTTATTAAACTAAAAACCCTAACCCTATGAACATATTGAGTCCGAATCCTTGTATAAAAGAGTTAGGAAGTTTTGAGTTTGAAACTTAGTTGTTTAGTTGCTAATCTATGATTTAGATTAGTCAAGGATCATTAATCCATGACTTAATCATGATTAGAAGTTTTAAATCATTCAAAAACCCTATAGGCCGTGACTATGTATTATGGTTTAGAATGTTTTAGTTTCTTGGATTGTAACTATTTGGTTGTAATGGTTGAAGGTTAAGTGAGTACGACGTTAAGCGGTATCCTCGGAAATCGGAAATCAGTAAGTTCACAAGAAAGTCTTCAAGAGGTAAGAGGGGAACACCGGAGGATTTATTTAATGGCTATATGCTATCCCGTGGTTGTTTGTAATTATTTGTTTGTTAGTATTTAATTATGTTGTTTATTGTTGTGTTATTTGTGTCTGTGTGGTTTTAATTGCGTTAATTGTTTATCTGCAATTATATTATGCTACTGTGATGCATGATCTGCCTGGGAAATATCTGTGATATAACTGTTGGTTGATGTGTGAGAAGCCTGATAGTGGTCAGTGCACAATTAAGTTAGTCGGATAAAAGCTTTAAGAAGCTTCTCAAATTATATTCAATGTTTTAACGGCAAGATGTTGATATATAATATTAAAGGAATTTTATTTTGAGAAAATAAGGAGTTTTGGAAAAATATTATTATTTTAATAATTTATTTCTGGAAAGTGAATTATGAGTTACAACGAGCGCAAACCGTGAAAATATTTTCGCACTGCTAAATTTTACGTAAGAAAACCCGGAATATTACGAAATATTCTTTTATAAAATTAATTGGTGAAAATAAGTTAATCATGATTTTAGAAAATTAATTAAGTGGAAAAAGTTAAGTTTTGGCTTAAAAAGCCTTAAAAATAATATTTGACGGCAAATTTGGAAAAGTGTAGACGGCAAGTATTTTCGAAACGGCAGTGCACATTTTGAGGAAATAAACCTCAAGTGACTCATTGGTTGTGAAAAACTAAGTTTTTATTATTTAAGGATTTTATAATGATTTTCTACCTTGGAAAAGAATTTCTGAAAATCAAAAGTTGATTCAACAGTATTGAAAGTGGTGTGGAACTTAGTAACCGAGACGTCGGTGTACTAAGGTTCTGTGTTGTGATGGACTCAGTCATTTGGACTTTGAGGGCCTGTACCGTATACATGAGGTATACCGTGTTGAAACATTGAAGATGTTTTCTAGTACCACGAACCTAAGACTGGTGCATCGGTCGAGAGGTGTCGTGATTGAGCATTCGGATAGTGAGGTCCTGTGTTGTAATGAAAGTTTTAAAAGATGTTTTAAAACTATGTGAGTCGTAAGCCATTTTGAGATTCGGCAAAGAAAGATTGAACACAAAGAAAAGAACAAAACAAAAGTTGTTTTACATGCATTTGGCAGACGTGCCTGCGATTTGTGGTTTGATGCATCAATTACCAGCGGCGAAAGATAATTACGACATGCATTTTCTCATGTGCCTAGGGAGGACATGGAGACCTCATCTTACTTGCTATTGGTGCCCTGAGTGTGGACATTAGCAATGTGTTTGGCCTTGTGTGCCTGTGTGGATGGGAAGAGGTTGCGCACCTATTGGCAGAGTGCCAAGTTAGCCAGTGTGGCTTTGGAGCCTGATCAACTCATTATATGTTGGGATATCTCATGAGATTAGGACGAATTTAGATGATGAATATGGAGTGTCATGCATAATTTTTATGGATGATGTTTGGGGTGTTGAACCCACTGATAAACTGTTTGTTTATAAATGTTTGTACTTGGTAAATGTTGATGTGTTATATGGTGGCTAGTATGTAGTTATTGAGTAAGATCCATGTATTGGTTTCTCACTCTTACACATTCAGATGAACCCGGATATACCATTGGTGCAATCGAGGGTTCGAGCGATCACTTTTGATCGTGCACAATATGGTGGTGCCTGGGAGATTAACCTTAGGGCACTCAGTGCCACCTACCATGGACCGAGTAGAGAGGTGATCGGTACAGTAGAGGAAGGACCACAACAGAGAATTCACGTAGTGGAGACGGTCGAGGTATCTCTACCACCAGTTTGGCTTTACCTACAGTACTTGGAAGAGAACGAATTGATGGATCCACCTCAACCACATCCTCTTCAGATATTAGGACCTGAGGAACCTCCTGCTGAAGTGGAGTTAGACGAGGGGGAGGAAGATCCGGAGGAATACATTGAGGATGATCCTGAGTTTCAACCTCCTGCGGTTGATGATGAAGATTCTTCAGATGACGCAGTTGTAGCAGAGGCATCATCTTTAGATTCGTCAGTTGTAGGCGGGATTGATCATCATGATCTTCCCAATGGGTTTTGAGTAGCTTGACCAACTTTAGGTATAGTTTTTGGGGTAGTGAGTCTTGATAGTTTTGATCTGGCTTCAGAGAGCCATGAGTTTTGAATATGGTTCTGAACTACTTGTTGCCGATATGTATATATCTCTTTATTTTATTTGCTTAGTTTGATGGAGAATAGCCTATACTCTTGAGGGCTCTTTTTGTTATCTCCTGTTAGGGTAATGTGTAATTAAAAAGGTGAAGTATATATATATATATATATATATATATATATATATATATATATATATATATATATATATATATATATATATTGTGTATGTTTACAATGGTTCTATGTTTAGAAAAAAAAATTAGCACTATTTTCGTAAAGAAACGTTTACTAAAAATTATATTTTTCCGAAAGCAACCAGCGTTATTAATTTAATTTCCGTTCTTGGGTAATAGTGTGATGACCCTAGATTAGGGTGTCGCAGGCGTGATTTTGTATTTAAAATCATTTAACCGTCATTGACTTGCAACCCGCCTCCCCCTGGCATAGTGGCATGGTAACGTTTTCTGCAACCTGTTGTCCCGTGCACGATTCCTTGAATGGCAGAATTTGCAATTTGCTTTCATTTTTGAAAGCGTTTTTTCAGTAAAATAAAATAAAATTTTGGGATGAAACATAATGGATGAGAATGGAACACAAGACATGACAAAAAAGGTGAAAGAATGATGCCACTATGTCGCAGTGCCTGTTGGTTTGTGTTTGACACAAAAAAATTATGTATATTAAGGTGTTGTGTGTTGATACAGTATGACAAATTTACAAATTGTATGCCACGGCATCACACCATCAGTTATAATTATTCCCCATTAATGAATTGTATGATACTGCTTTTATGAAGTATGTATATTTTGGGATTAAATGTATGATGGATTTGTTAATCACCAAAGTGGTCAAATCTGATAGTTTATTTAATTCCAAATGAATGATAATTTATTTCAATTACCTATAGAATGTGATGCTATAAATGACATGATGATTGTTAGTTTATGGGTAAATTGAAGTTCATTGTTATAAGGCATTTATGGATCACCCAAAGGTTGATTAGTTGTTTTTATAATTAATGGATATGATTGATGGTGATGTGAATGCACTATTAGTTTTATTTATATTTCCAAAGATAGTAAATATTTCTAGTTAGTGCATATTTCATTGCCTAATAATGTTGACTGTATTAGCATCATTATGTTTGTTGTACATTGATGTATCACCCAAAGGAGAACATTAATGTGCATTGAATGTTTAATGTTTATTGTCTGAATTTGATTGTATGTTATTTTATGACTCAAAGCATTAATGTGAAGCATGTGTTAATTGCAGTATTTGTTCCTATGTCTTTACATTCGCATGCTACGTCTGTTCCAACATTTAATGGGCTGAACTTCTCTGAATGGAGTGAACAAATCCAATTTCACCTTGGTGTAATGGATCTTGATTTGGCTCTTCAAGTTGAGAAGCTTGCTGCTATTACTGATTCTAGTAGCAATGAAGAGAAGGCTCATTTTAAGACTTGGGAAAAGTCAAACAGACTAAGTTTGATGTTTATCCGAATGAGCATAGCAAGTAACATTAAGTCTGCTCTTCCTAAAACTGAAAGTGCAAAAGAATTTATGAAGAATGTGGAAGGGCGCTCCCAAACTGCTGACAAGTCTCTTGCTGGGACATTAATGAGTACCTTAACCACCATGAAGTTTGATGGTTCTCGTACTATGCATGAGCATGTTATTGAAATGATAAATATTGCAGCAAGACTTAAGTCATTGGGAATGGAAGTGGATGAGAATTTCCTTGTGCAGTTCATTTTGAACTCAGTACCGTCTGATTATGGTCCATTCCAAATGAACTACAACACCATGAAAGATAATTGGAATGTGCATGAATTGCACATTATGTTGGTTCAAGAGGAAACGAGACTTAAGAATCAAGGAAGTCACTCAATCCATTATGTGAACCATCAAGGAGCTGGTAAGAATGCTGATAAGAAACATGGATAGGGGAAAGGACCACTAAAGATAAATGAGTCCTCCGTTAAGATCCAGAAGAAAGGAAAGAATGACAAATGTCATTTCTGTGGGAAATCTGGACATTTCCAGAAGGATTGCCCCAAACGTAAGGCTTGGTTCGAAAAGAAAGGTGAGCTTAATGCTTATGTATGTTTCGAATCAAATTTAACTGAAGTTCCTCATGATACTTGGTGGATTGATTCTGGATGTACGACTCATGTTTCTAATATGATGCAGGTATTTCTTACGATCCAAACCATAAGCCCAAATGAGAAGTTTGTATTCATGGGGAATAGAGTGAAAGTTCCAGTGAAAGCTATCGGGACTTATCATTTGATCCTTGACACTGGACATTATTTAGATTTATTTGAAACTTTGTATGTACCTAATATTTCTAGGAATTTAGTTTCTTTTTCTAAACTTGATGTTGCTGGTTACTCTTTTAAGTTTGGTAATGGATGTTTCGGTTTTTATAAGCATACATTTATGATTGGATCTGGTATACTTATTGATGGTTTATATAGATTGAATCTTGATAATCTATATGCTGAAACACTTATGATCTTGCATCATAATGTTGGCACTAAACATGGTTTTGTGAATGAACGTTCTGCTTATTTGTGGCATAAGCGCTTGGGTCACATTTCCAAGGAAAGAATGGTAAGACTTATAAAGAATGAAGTCCTTATAGATTTGGATTTTACTGACCTTAATATTTGTGTGGATTGTATTAAAGGAAAGCAAACAAAACACACAAAGAAAGGCGCCACAAGAAGCACTCAGCTTCTTGAGATAGTTCACACTGATATATGTGAACCTTTTGATGTTAATTCTTTCGGTAAGGAAAAATACTTTATCACCTTTATTGATGATTTTTCACGTTATGGATATGTCTATTTACTGCATGAGAAGTCTCAAGCGGTGAATGCCTTAGAAATTTATGTAAATGAAGTTGAAAGGCAATTGGATAGATAGGTGAAAATCATAAGGTTTGATAGACGTGGTGAGTATTACGGAAGGTATGATGAAAATGGACAACACCTTGGTCCGTTTGCTAAATTCCTAGAAAAGCATGGCATATGTGCTCAATACACAATGCCAGGTACACCACAACAAAATGGTGTATCGGAAAGGCGTAACCGAACCTTAATGGATATGGTTAGGAGTATGTTAAGTAATGCATCTTTACCCTTATCATTGTTGATGTATGCCTTAAAAACTGCCATGTATTTGTTGAACAGAGTTCCTAGTAAGGTAGTTCCAAAGACACCTTTTGAACTGTGGACTGGAAGGAAACCTAGTTTAAGGCACCTGCATGTTTGGGGTTGCCAGGTAGAAATAAGGATTTATAATCCACGGGAAAAGAAACCAGATGCAAGAACAATCAGTGGATATTTCATTGGTTATCCAGAAAAGTCTAAGGGGTTTAGATTTTATTGTCCTACCCAAAGTACAAGAATTGTTGAAACTAGGAATGCTAGGTTCATTGAGAGTGGTGAAACCACTGGGAGTGAAGCTTCACGAAATGTGGAGATTAATGAAGTAAGAATACAAGTTCTTTTGACTTGTGTTCCTGCTGCTCAATTTGTTGTTCCTCAAATTGTTGAACCGTATAATAATCAAGAAAACAACAAATTAATGTTCCCGAGGTTGACAATGAACCTATAATAGAACAACCACAAGAAATAGCATTAAGAAGATCCCAAAGAGAAAAAAGATCTGCTATACCGAATGATTATGTGGTATATCTACAAGAGTCAGAAAATGACTTAGGAATTGATGATGATCCAGTTTCGTTTTCACAAGCCATGAATGGTGATAATGCTGATAAATGGTTAGATGCCATGAAAGATGAGCTTAAATCCATGGAACAGAATGTTGTTTGGGACTTCGTAGAATTGCTTGAAGGTTGCAAGAGAGTTGGGTGTAAATGGGTCTTTAAGACTAAGCGTGACTCTCATGGCAACCTTGAACGTTACAAGGCCAGATTTGTTGCTAACGGTTTTACTCAAAAAGATGGCATTGATTACAAAGAAACGTTTTCACCAGTTTCCAAGAAAGATTCTTTCATAATTATCATGGCATTGGTAGCTCATTATGATTTAGAGTTGCATCAAATGGATGTGAAAACTGCCTTTCTAAATGGGAACTTAGAGGAAGATGTTTATATGAATCAACCAATGGGATTCATAGAGAAAGGAAAGGAACACATGGTATGTAAACTTATGAGATCAATATACGGACTTAAACAAGCTTCCTGACAATGGTATCTTAAGTTCAATGATACTGTTGTTTCTTTTGGATTTAAGGAAAACACCGTTGACCGGTGTATATATCTGAAGATCAATGGGAGTAAGTTTATATTTCTGATTCCGTATGTTGATGATATCTTGCTTGCAACTAATGATCTTGGTCTGTTAAGTGAGTCCAAGAACTTTCTCTCTAACAATTTTGAAATGAAGGATATGGGTGAGGCAAGCTATGTGATCGGAATAGAAATATTCCGGAATAGATCACTTGGATTTTTGGGTTTGTCTAAAAAAGCATATATTAATAAAGTTTTAGAGAGATTTAGGATGGACAAGTGCTCAGCATCTCCTGTTCCAATTCAGAAAGGAGACAAGTTTAGTCTCATGCAATGTCCAAAGAATGATTTAGAACGGAAACAGATGGAAAATATTCCTTATGCATCTGTTGTTGGGAGTTTGATATATGCTCAGACATACACGAGACCAGATATAAGTTTTGCAGTTGGAATGCTGGGTAGATAGCAGAGTAATCCAGGAATGGACCACTGGAAAGCTGCAAAGAAAGTTCTAATATACTTGCAAGGAACGAAGGACTACATGCTTATTTATAGGAGATCTAATCACCTTGAGGTGGTTGGATATTCAGATTCAAACTTTGCTGGATGTGTGGATACAAGAAAGTCCACTTTTGGTTACGTATATCTTTTAGCCGGAGGAGCAATATCATGGAAGAGTGCGAAGCAGCCGGTCATTGCTGCATCCACCATGGAGGCTGAATTTGTGACATGCTTTGAGGCCACTATTCAGGCTAATTGGCTACGGAACTTTATTTCAGGACTTGGAATAGTCGACAGTGTTGCCAGGCCGCTGAAAATTTATTGTGATAATTCCACAGTTGTCTTCTTTTCGAAAAATGATAAGTACTCTAAGGGTGCTAAGCATATGGAAATAAAGTACTTTGCCGTTAAAGAAGAAGTTCAGAAACAAAGAGTATCGATTGATTATATTAGCACTGAACTTATGATTGCCGACCCTTTAACAAAAGGGTTACCGCCCAAAGCATTTACTGGTCATGTTGAAAGAATGAGCATTATGTCTGCTAACGAATGTTGAATTATGTTTTTAATTCATTAATGATGTATGTATGACACTCTAAGCTTATTAATGTATAAGTTTCTGAAATTTTTTGTTTTCAAACTTATGTGTGCACAATTATGAATGATGACGTTGAAAACATGATTGGTCTTTAAAATGACATTATTGTTAGACATATTATGTATTTCCCATGAAAGTGTCATATTAGGAAGAAGACTAATATAGTAGTACATGGAAGGAACTATGTCAAAATAGGGATATATGACCGTCATGACTCTTATTAGTTCTTATTCTAAAATATGACTTATGATGTAACAAATGTATGAAACATTTGTCCTTACTTATGCTCATTATGATTGATTCTTATTAAACCATGAAGTTGTATTTTGTCACATGAGCCAAGTAGGAGAATGTAAGAATTAATGTCTCGTGTGTGACAAATATTAGTGGTGGTTTAATATTTGAATGAAATGATATGTTGTTTGACATTTGAATGAATGATTATGACTCTTGGGAAGGAGTCTTATGAATGAAATGATGTATTGCTTGATGGAAGCAATTATAAAAGGAAGGAAATGAAACATTTCCCTATCTCTGCCTAGAAAGAAAGTCTCCTAATTTCCATCAAAGTTAGAGGCATAAAGAGTAAGGAAAGGGATAGAAGAGTTTCCATTGTTGATTGAAGTTCAAGCAAAAGAAGTATTAACATTTAAGCATGGAGAAAGGTTAGTATTTCTATTCATCCTATTAGTGAAGACTATGAATTCTTAAGATCCTTATTAATGACTCATGTATGATAAAGTTTACATGTTGATCTTAGATATAATGTAAACAATTTTAATTTTGAAAAACTTCTTTCGGTGATAGTAACCATTACATGTATTGTCAATAATATTCTATAAGCAATACAAACATTTGGAAAAGAATATATTGTTTTGATATAATTGAATACTTCTAAAATATTTTAATTATCAAAAGAATATGAAGATGAGTAAAAAAAAGAGAGAGAAACAATGAGAGATGAAAAAAAATTGAATTGGAAATAATAAAATTTTATAATTTCTAAAGGTAATAAATACTAACGAGTGTCCCAAAGACATTGTTTAAGGAATCTAAATAGGTAAGTTCACATGAAAAGTGGTGTAATCAATACATTGAGAATGAATATACTTAGTTCTTCAATGAATACTTACCTTATTTAGACTCCTTAAATAATGTCCTTCAGACACTCGTTAATAATAACCTATACTAAAAAGTTAAACAAAAAATGGGGCCTCAAGCTGTGGCCTCAATGGCCTTGTGCATTACACGACCCTGTCAACAACTAAGAGTGTGTTGGAGAGAGTGTTTTTTTATATGAAAAAAATATATCGATAATAGTACAATGTATACTCGAACCCATATACAAGAGAGAAGATCCAACGCAGAAGAACAATACTCTAACTAATATAGTGACCCTAAAGGGAGAGAGTATTGAAAAGAGAGTGTTATGGTAACATTACTCTAAATAAAATAAAGTGGATGATGAGGATAATTGTGTACCCCGTGTACTCGAGTTTATGGTGGTGTTTGGAAGAGCTTATTTAAGCTCATTTTGACTTATCTAATGACATAAGCTCTTATGCAGTGTGTTTGGCAGAGCTTATAAAAATAACTTATGTCATCCCATAAGGAGTTTTTGACTTATTTTCATAAGTCACTGGGAGAAGCTTATGGAATTATCATAAGAGCTTATGCACTAAACACCCTCTCCGTGTTTTTCACTATTCGAATCCTCTCATGCCCCTTTCTTTCTTTTTCTTTCTTTAAGCGCTTATGACATAAGCTCTCATGCGATAAGGTCTTTTGTGATAAGCTCTTAATTAAGTTGTTTACCCAAACGCAGTCTATATACTTTTACTTATAAAAAAAATGTGAACTATTTTTTGGTTTATTGGTCTCATGCTGCCGAACAGGTTTGATTTTATTTTTTGCAGGTTTAAGTTAGTGTTTCAACCTTTTAGGGTCCGTTTATTTTAAATTTTGATAGAGTTGATTATGAAGAATTGATTTTAAAAGAATTATTTTTAAAAAAATTGATTTGTGTTTGGTAATGATATTTTAAAGTGAGTTGAGAAAGATTGATTTCGTTTGGATCATAAAAGTAGAATTACTTTTGATGTGTAAATATAAAGAATTTTGTGGATCCCACATCCAGAATTGATTTTCTTCAATACAAAAGTTAGGAATTTTTGCTTCATTCATAATCAATCTACCATCCCAAAATAAATTTTATCCACCATGATTTTGTCGCCCAAACACAAGATAAATTATTTTCAATTCTATTGACCTTATTTTTGCTTCTAAAATTGTTTCCGGATTATCCGGAATCTTATAACTATGTGTTGAACTTTAACTTGGTTTCTCTGTTGTAATGATATTATTATCTTGTATATTGGTTTGGATAACCTTTATACACTTTTTAATATATTTTTGCTTATAAAAAAAACATTCATTTTAATTTGGAAAAATAGGTAAGTTGGTCCTATACGTTTATTTTAATTTTCCAATCGATCCTACGTGTTTTTTTCCTCCTTCAAATTGATCTCATACATAAATCCTATATGTTTTGAAGTTTTTTGAATAAGTCTAGTATGTTTTGAAGTTTTTTCAAATAAGTCATATACATTTTGAAAATATTCAAATGTGGCCCTATAACAACATTAAACACATGGTTGAGTAACGAAAATGATTAATGTGAAAATGTTTCAAAATGTATGGGATCAATTTAAAAAAAAACATATATGACCGATTTGAAAATTAAAATAAACGTATGAGACCAATTTACCTATTTTGTCTTTTAATTTTTATTTTTACTTTCAATCGTGGAGGCTTAAAATAGGCCTTACTACAATGATATCATATATAAGAATAGTGGGTCACATTCCCACACGATGAACAATCCCAAATTATTAAAAGAAACATTTTTCAAGTCAATGTCATTACAAGTATTTTTTTTATAAGTAAAAATATATTAGTAAGAGCAGAAGGAATTCTCAAATCATATACATAAAACAAAAGAAACGATCCATAACAAACTGACTGCCACTAACGAAGGAAAGTAGATATAGGTTTCAAAAGGCTAAACCCGTGTTTGAAAAAACGTCACAAACTATAAGCTAGTGAGAAATTACTATTAAACAAAGGTATAATCTCATTCATAGAGGACCATACATCGCACACACTTATTGTTATTATTACTGTCATTTATTGTTACCAAATCCAAAACATAGAGGAGCATACATCGCAAACGTTTTTCCACCCCCACTTCTCCACTTATTGAGAACATGTGATAACTAGTTTAAAAGAAGAAGTGCAAAGCAAAGGTATGCAATTTGCAACTACAAAACGTATAAGTGGGAAAGCACATATATAGATAAGACTAAAGTTAACCAAATGAAACTATATAATATAAATCAGGCAGCATTGATGGCGATTTTCATCCCAGACTCGCAGTGACCCACATAGTTGCAGATGAAGTAGTTCTGCCCCCTAGCAAGCCTGATCTGATCCTTTCCCGACCGATACACTCTGGCTCCTCTTGGAGTCTTGCAGCTATCATACCCACCCTTGTCCACCGCCACCACATTGTGAGCCCCGGGGCTATAGTTGAATACTGCACACATATATAAAAGTGCTTAATAAAGTTACATAAAACAATTATCAAAACAATATTTCATAACTATATGCTCACGTACTATAGCATTTTTAGTTGTCAAAGTAATGAAATTCTTCTTAAAAAGTCGTTACCCAACAAAACTGTTCATTTTGTTTTTAGTTTCTTGTTTTCATTTCTTTTTTTAAAATTATTTTCTGTTTTCAAAGATTTGTACAAGAAACAACAATAAAAATAAGAAAATGTTATTTTCAATTTTTTCTATATTTGAAAACAGGAAACCAAATAAAAATAAGGTAAACAACCTGCTGTTCCAAAACTTTAAACTGCTTTAATGGAGCAATCACTATTTTGGAAATGATTTTACCTTAGCACCGTCAATTAATTACTCATAAAATTACAAAAAGGACTAACAAAGCTGTAGCTGCTATATTCCAAAACTTTAAACTCTTATAGATGGAATGTCATTTAATTAAATCTTTAAATAATAGAAGAGTGATTGGAATTAGACTGACCAAGTGTATCACCAGCCCTAAAGCGCTTTCCTCTAGGCCAACCAACAGTGTTAAAGGTCCAACCTCCTGCATCACCAACCCTGTAGGTGGCGGCATGAACCATCTCAGAGTAGTGAAGCACTAACAAGCATAATAGTAGCACCCCAATTGCACTGCCTCTTCCCAAAGCCATCTTTTAGAAGCGGTATACTAGCAAAGACAGACACAGAAGGGGCAAAGAGGGAAAATTGGAGGTAAGATGATATGGAAATGAACCAAGGTTTTATAATCGAGGAAGGTGGTAGTCTTAATGGGTGGTTGGTTACATAGTAAATACCATAGTAGGACCCTCTGTCCGAGACTTTGTGACTAAGACACATGGGTCTGCCTTGTGTCATTATGTCCTGCACTTTCAACATAAATATTAAATAGCAATCTCGCTGTTAAAACACGAGTCTTGTTGTTAACGAGTAGCTATGGGCTTATTTGGTCTTTAGGATATATGATAAATTATCATATTCCATTTGAAATTATTGTTTGATGAGTCAGTAGGATAAGATAAAATAATCATGTCACCTATCCTATCATGTCTATTTAGTTAAAATTCTATAATAAGGGAAGGACTGAGTTAGAACCCAACATGATAGGGATAGGATAGATTGATTTAAAGTATAGTAAAATATAAAAATATTTTATATATAAAATAATTAAAATATAATAAAATATAACATGATTACAAAAAAAAATTATAGTAAAATATAAGATATTTTAAATAATAGAAATATTAAAAATTAATTTTAAAAATTAATTTATTTTATCACAATGCTAATTTTGTTATTTTATATTATTTTTAAAAACTGAAAAGTATAAAAAAATAATCTACTAATTTAACTGTATGTAAATTAAAAACTAAAAATGAATATTTAAAATTATAAAAAATTAATTTAAGTTAAACAATATTTTAAAATTTTAAAATATTATATGTAATTTTATCACAAGGATAATTTTGTCATTTTATATAATTTTAAAAAATAAAAATTATAAAAAAAATAAAATATGAAAACATTTAGAATAATATCGAAAATTTTAAAATTTATACTAAAATTATAATGCTATCCAGTTGGTTATCTGGTGATCAACACCAAACGTCGGATAGGATAACGAGTTATCCTGTTTATATCCTATCCTACTCCTATCCTGTTCTCTTATCCTATTCGTCCCTATCCTATCGTGACCATCAAACGAGCCCTAAGGACATTACTTAAGGAATCAATAAAAGGAAAATTTGTATTGAGAATATAAATTTAACATTTCACTGTAATAAATATATTATTTTTCCATATAAACTATCTTTTAATTTCTTAACCGGTGCTCTAAAAATACTCGTTAGCATTCTTCTTAATATATTTAAAGGTTTATTCAGTTCATTTCTTTTAGATTTTGAAACACTTCATTTTGAAAAAAAATAATTTGTATTGAGATTAAAAAAAAGTTTAATTGTTGTACATTGTCAATGTAAAATTTTTTACACTGTCAACCAAAAACGAATCATGATATGAATGACTTTTAAGGTGGTTAGAATAAGACTCAAAAGATTTTCAATGATGTGATAATTTATAATTGATTGACAGTGTAAATTTTTTTTTTTATATTGATAGTGTATAACAATTAAACTCTTAATAGGGTGGGTCTCAAGTGGTTTGAGCTAAGGATATAAGGAGTTGAGGAGTATAGGAGGTTAAGGTTTCAAATATTGGCAATGGAGAAAAAATTAACATAACAACTAACTACTAACATTTGCCTATAAAAAAAATTAAACTCTTCAAAAAGTTGAGGTGTTTAGAAATAATTACTTAAAACTTTGTTTGAATGATAAATTGGGTTTAGAAGAATTGATTTGTTTGAATGATAAAGTAAAATCATTGTTGAGTTGTAAATATAAAAATTTGGGAAAGACGATCCTTAAATTCCACCAGAAATCCTCATAGAGGTTGGTGGTTGGCTCTGGCCTTACATGGGGTCGGTCCTTGCCCTAATCTAAACTTTTTGTAACCCAAAAAAAAAATTGTTCAACAGAAAAGATAATTTTTTTTTGTTTCTCTTAAATTTAATTATACCTAATCCAAAGGTAATTTTTTGGATGCAATTTTGTTAAGAATTACCCTCAAGGTCCTCGAAATTACTTTCACTTCACCTAGAATTAAGTTTGGATTGTCCAAAATCTTAAACAAACAACCACTTCAGTGACATTTGATTTATAGAATATTTCATCCTCAAGTAAACTATATTTCTAGGAATCTCATTATCAGGAATACATTTTTTCCATCATCACACATGATAATCAAATTTTGAACTATAATTTATTAATTTTATTCCCAAACACCATTTAAACCAAGGAATAATTTTATTTTCCTTGTACCAAACATAAAAGCTTTTTTTTTTCTTTGATTATAGGCTCGCCATAATTAGGACCTTCGGCACCCCATTGAGCCCACGAAGAATCCCCAGGACTTAGATCCTGTGGATTCACCATAGGACTAATCTTCGCTCGAGATCCAATAATAGCTTCAGGTACAACCCCCTCCCCAAAGATGCATTTGTTGAGAATTGATCCTAAGACCTTCCCCACCAGCACTCTTTACCAACTAAGCTGCATCCATTGAGTACATAAAAGCTTTTATTTTCGTCCACACATTCTCTAAAATATTAAAACTGTTACAAAACATGGCATCCATGGAAAGGAATGAGAGAAAGCTCTGAAAATGTATTGATCTAAAGAATATAAAATGATACAAATGAGAAAAGTTATTCAAAGTGATTATACCTAAGCCTTTATATAGGCTAACAAACTAGTAACTAACACCTAACAAATCCTATCTCTAATAGCCCCCCGCAAGATGGAAGTGCGAATTAGCAAATCCAGCTTGGGATGTACAACATGATGCAAGTGAAAAAGAATAACAATCACTAATGAAAAATTACATAGGAACAATCCGTAATCACATCGGCTAAAAAAAATGACAACGAAAGTGGCAGCGGCCGAGGTGCATAACTCCTAGAAGTCTTGGACCAACTCCTGGCCCCTTCGAACTTCTTCCAGCGTCTCCATGACACTCACTCCAACAGAATCAAGAACCCAATATGGGGACAACCATCAAATGCCAACTAGGCAACCAAAGCTTAACCACCAAGCAGAAGTCACAACTCAAGACTTAACCACTAGGCAGAAGCAAGAAACAAAGAACCAATGCTTAACCATCCATGGGAGAAGCTCACATCAATACTTAACCACCATGGACAGAAGCTTACATCAAAGCCAATAGGCTAAACGAAACCAAAAACATTGAACAATAATGTTCAACAATCTTGAACAGAAAATCAGTAAAGCAAAAAAAAAAATATGTCTTCGGAGGGAACAAAGCACAAACATGTGGTGAGCATCCAAAATCAAGCTCAACCAACAACCATCAAACTCCAAGTAATTGCTGCTTGAATCAATGTCTTCATACAGTTCCAAAGTAGCCATGTCAACCTTGGCATCAAGAAATCTCGGAACACAAAAAAAACTGAGTAATATTTCAACACAAGCAAGATCTTCAAGAAACAACCATCAAAAAGCGTGAAAACTGAACGAAACCAAGGCAACAGAAAAGAAACTCGTGGAGGAGAAGAAGTCGACGGTGGCGGAGAAGGAACCGCCGCAGAGAAGAAACCGAAGGCAGGGGTAGAAGTTGTCGAAAACAAATCGAGAAACGAAACCGGAAATGAACAAATCAGATCCATGCCCACTGTTCACGCTTCACTGCCAGATCCGTTTCTCAGCAACCAAACATATTTAGATGATGAAACAACCAGAATCTGAAAACGCATTAAGGAGTCGTCGATTCAAAACAAAATCTGAACAAAATTTGAAGAAACTCAGAAAGGCGCAGCGCAAGAAACACCAAGAACTTAGTAATAGACTTAAAAGGAAGAAAGTGCCACAAGAAACTTAGAGCGCACATCGGAAATCCGGGAAAAGAAAAGTGAGAAGAAAGAGAGGGGAAAAAATGATAGAAGGATGAAAAGAAACCAGATAAAAAAAATCTGAAGTAGGAAGACGGTGATCCATACGCGGGGGCGACCAAATCCAAATCGGAATCCGACGGCGAACATAGTGTCTGTCAGAGCTCCATCGGGATCAAAAACGAACTCAGAACAAGGTGGTGGCGGCACCGACGCCGTCGCGGTGGAGTTGTAAATGGCGGATCGGAATGCGATGGAGCTAGCCGCTGGCTTGCGAAAGTTGAGGAGGATTCCCCCAGGATCGAAGACAGTCAGATGCTCGCAGAAGAGGTTGACGAAGGAGGCGATGCCGAGATCGGGGCGACGGCTGTCGAAGGCCGATGAATATGAATCTGGTGCCAGATTCACCGGTTTAGGAGCTACCAAATCTACCTTCTCCTTCTTCGATTTCTCAGCGGCTTCAGAGATCAGATCGGCGATGATGGAAGAATCAGTACCTGATTCAGGAACCAGATTTCAGTTGACGAAGGTGGAAATGACGCGATATGTGAACTCCTTCGATTTCTCAGCTGCTTCAGAAACGTCAGATTCAGATGCAAGATTGGAGATGTTGGAACTTGAATCGACGATAATGCATGTAATTTCTCCAATCTTGATCGCAAAAAGTTCTATCTCTGGCTTGATCAACTTGATCGGAATCGCTGGAGCCACATAAAGATCCGAGTCTCGTCGGAAATTAAACTACCGAAAACAATTTCACCGTGACCGTTCTCCCCTGAATCGGAATCATGTTCTTCTTCCTCCTCTGAATCTGAGTCACTGAGATCTTCATCCATGTCTGCGGAAGCACGGTATCGCTCTGATACCATGTTACAAAACATGACATCTATGGAAAGGAATGAGAGAAAGCTCTGAAAATGTATTGATCTAAAGAATATAAAATGATACAAATGAGAAAAATTATTCAAAGTGATTATACCTAAGCCTTTATATAGGCTAACAAACTAGTAACTAATACCTAACAAATCCTATCTCTAATAAAAACATCTCTAGTACCAGACTCTACCTGCTAGCAGTACAGAAACATTTTTCCATGAAGAAGGCCCAACTCCTGCACCTCATTAAGGGGCAGAAATCCAGAAGACCAAGTCCTCCACAAATTTCAATACCTAATAATTCTGGATGTACTTGTTTTCAAAAAAATTCTTTATTTTCGGGTCAAGTAAATGGTTTATGGCACTAATTTATATTTGATTTTAAGATCACGACAGCTATATAATTTTTAACAATTCCTTTCTTAGTGATAGACAAAAAAAACTATTTTATTCAATAAATATAAAAGGTAATCGAATCCATGTATAAATAAGAGAATTATGACCCAGAGCCTGAAGTCAATGCAATGTAGCTTTTGATACAAGATAATCGGTCTAACTCTAAACACCAATCAATGGTAAAATTCTAGCTGATAGTCATTTCCAATCCCTTACCTTAACAGATCCATAATGTTCATATAATCAATCGGAACATTTCTAAAGAGTAGCTGTTTCTCATCGAACATTGTGACCAAATGTCAAAAAACCGAAACATTCTCCAAATGAGTCTCAACTTTTCTCAATCTTGAACCCCTCATGTTGTGTGGAATATAAGTTTTTTTTTTAAAAAAAAGAAAAAGAAAACTAAACTCGCATTTTTATTTTAAGAGGTCAAAATTACTTACACTGTGATCTTGTGAATTATCAAACTTTTACAATAGGGTGATATAAAAAGTCATGGCAGTGGTTAAAGTTGAACTAAACTGTAGTATACCGTGCTATAAAATGTCAAGTAGTGGATGCAACGAAAATTTGTGTAGCCTTTTTGGGCATTCAACGAAATTTGGAGGAATGCCTAACCCATTTCCTATAGACTCAATACCAATTAAACAATATGTGCCAACCGCCCGCTATGAATCTATGACCATCTTCCGCGCGGCCAACCTTTAATTTTACCTTAGAATTCAATGTCCTAGAAGGTTTAAATATTAATAATTGTCATATATTGACATCGACTTCTACTAAACCACCACCACTTTAGATTTGTATCATTTCCTTTCTCTCATATTTTCTCTCATGTTATCATAAAAAAATACTACATATAGATAAATTAAAATTAAAATTATATTCTCTCGTAACATTTAGAGAAAATATGAAGGGAAAAAAATCTAATTCTACCATTATATCAATATATCTGGTGTCCACTTTTTCGGCTGAATTCCAGTATGTGCATTCACTACGTTCACGTGACATCAAGACAAAGGGAAACGTGTTAGACTTTTCAGGAAAACGGGGGAGGTAATAAGATGCCCCGAAATAATGGTATCATACACAAATTTTAACAACCAACTTGATTATCAGAGTTGAAGAGCCTGAGAGAATTCATCAAGTGTTTATCTTCTACTTTTCAATAAGATCTTTCATTTCTTGATTTTTTAATCAGTATCTTAAGGACACTCGTTAGCATTCTCCATTAATCTATGATAGTTCAGTTCTACTAATATAAGAAGTGCTCCCATTTTTTTTTTTAAAATGTTTTATATTTTAATTAAGGAAAATGTTAATGAGTGCCCTCTAAAGAACACAAAAAAAAAAAAAAATTATATGGGAAGTTAGTGTATTTAATATTTGAAAAAGTGAAATGATTAGTTTTTCAATAAAAATTGGATCTTCTTAATTTCTTAAAGAGTATCCTGAGAATATTTGTTAACATGATCCTTTAATTAATCATAGACAGTGAACAAGATCAGAGCTATACGCACTTTAGGTGCAAATTGTATGACCAAAGCTTACGGTACAGCTTGCCTCATTGCTGTTTTTAATTTTTCTTTTTTCTTTTTTCTTTTACTGGAATATAGATAGAAAATATCGTGGAATCCGATGCCCTTCCCTAATCTCCGGTCTTCAGAAACGTAAATGGGCTTCTTCTTACTCGGACTTAATTCAATTTGAATGAAGTCCAATTTCGTTCTGTTTCATATGCCCATATATTATGTAGAGATGACAACTCTGTAGCCCATAGACTAGTTAAATTTGCTCTATAGATCACCCCAATCAAAATATGGATATCTGCAGTTCGGTTTGGATTAGTTTTAATGTTAAAAGTCATCCGATCCAAAGATAAAAAGAGCATGCGATTCGATTTGGATGATTTCCTTAAAAATATCTGACCCGATCCATAAAATGTGGTTTGGATCGGTTCGGTTGATTCGGTTTTTACCGACACATAATTACATATTTATATTACATCAAAGAATAAAAATTACAAGCTAAACTGAACAAAATCTTAAACATATATATACTTGTTGATGCATTCATGTAAAAACATTTCATAAAATATATATAAAATAAATAAATATCATCACCATCTATTATCAAAACATCTTTTATTTATGTTTGTAACATTAGAAATAATTAAAAATTACGTCAAACATAACTAGTATGTATTATTAGGAAAAAAGCCAACAAGTAAAAAATTAATAGTGCAGAAAATAGAATGGACATATATTAAATTTATATATACGGTTTGATTTGGATTGGTTCAATTTTAGAAAAGGGATCCAAAATCCAATCCGATCCAAGCGGTTTTTACAAAACAAGATCCAAAAAAATCCAATAGACATCGGTTTTGTTTGGTTTTCGATTTTTTGGATCAATTTTCGGTTTTCTTTTGGATCGATTTAGATATGAACATCATTACCCCCTATAGCTTCAAAGTGTATCACCATGAATTTTGCCTCATTGTTGATGGTTATCCATAGATGCCGTGAGCACCTAATTTTGTCTGAGTATTTTCTCTTTTATTAATATTTTGAAAAAAGAAAAAAATAAAATAAAATTGCAAAAAAAATTAAAAATATTTTTTTAATGTTATTGGCCCAATTTCTTTTTGATTACAAGTTTTTTGAGCCCAAAGTCCAAACCCAAATAAGAAAAGGGAATGTTTAAAATAAAATAAAATTTGTTCTCCAGCTTGTTGTGCTCCCACACCCACGCCTGTACCACCTTGGTTTGTCATCTTCTTCATTTTCAAAGGACAGTGGTACAGTGCACCCTCTCCTCCCGCATCACTCAAAAATATAGTGGAGCCAAAGGCTAATATGTTCCCCATTATCATTGCTTGCATTTGTTCGGCTTCCGCACGCACAGGGCCCCAAAAGTCATGTCTTGTTAGCTTTAGCAGGCATAGGACCTCTTAAGCTTTGTTTTATTGTAGTTTGGCTTTAGCGAGTATAGGGCCCCAAAAGTCATGTCTTGTTAGCTTTAGCAGGCATAGAACGTCTTAAGGTTTGTTTTGTTGTAGTTTGGCTTTAACGGGCACAAGGCCCTAAAAGTCATGTCTTTGTTAGCTTTTCCAGGCACAAGGTCTCGTAATCTTCGTTCTGTTTTTGTTCAGTTTTAGCGGGCACAAGGCCCATAAGCATGTCTTTGTTAGCTTTAGCTTTAGCAGGCATTGGGCCTCATAAGCTTCGTTATGTTTTTGTTCAGCTTTGACGGGCACAGGGCTCATAAGCTGCATCTTTATTAGCTTTAGTAGGCATAGGATCTCATAAGCTTCGTGTTTGATTTTGTTTAGCTTTAACGGGCACAAGGCTCATAAGCTATACCTTTGTTGGCTCCTGTAGGCATAGGGCCACACAAGCTTTTTATCTTTTGCTGACAAGCTTCGACAGATACTTGACTCCGTAAGCGTTTTGTCTTTTGTTGTGAAGCTTCGGCGGATACCAGTCCCCGAAAACTCTTTTTATTTTCAAGCTTCAGTGGATACCCGACTCCGCAAGCTTGCTATATTTTGTTTTCAGGCTTCAACGGGTACCAGACCCTGTAAGCTACGTTTTGCTGTCATACGGTTGGTACCAAACCCCGTAAGCTCTTTTATCATTTTGTCAAGCTTCGGCGGGTACCATACCCCGTAAGCTCTTTTATCATTTTGTCAAGCTTCGGCGGGTACTAGACCCCGTTTTGTTGTCAAGCTACAACGGGTACCAAACCCCATAAACTTTTTTATTGTTTTTTCAAGCTTCAACGAGTACCATACCCCATAAGCTCCTTTTGTTTTCAAGCTTCATCGGATAACAGACTCCGCAAGCTTTCTATCTTTTCTTTCAAGCTTCAGCGGGTACCAAACCCCCTAAGCTCTTTTATCTTTCTGTTCGGGCTTCTAACGAGCAATCCACCCCGTAAGCTCTTTTATCTTTCTGTTCGAGCTTTTGACGGGCAATCCACCCCGTAAGCTCTTTTTTATCTTTCTGTTCAAGCTTCTGACAGACAATCCGCTTCAGACGGGCAATCCACACCATAAGCTCATTTATTTTTCCGTTCGAGTTTCTGACAGGTAATCCACCCCATAAGCTCTTTTTATCTTTCTGTTCGAGCTTATAACGGGTAATCCACCCTGTAAGCTCTTTTTTATCTTTCTGTTGGAGCATCTGACGGGCAATTCACCCCGTAAACTCTTTCTATCGTTCTGTTCGAGTTTTTGATGGGAAATTCACCCCATAAGCTCATTTATTTTTCGGTTCGAGCTTCTGACGGGCAATCCACCCCGTAAGCTCTTTTTATCTTTCTGTTCGAGTTTTTGACGGGTAATCCACCCCGCAAGCTCATTTATTTTTCTGTTCGAGCTTCTGACGGGCAATCCACCCCATAAGTTCTTTTGTCTTTTTGTTTGAAGCTTTTAACGGGCAATCCACCCCGTAAGCTTCTTTATCTTTCCGTTCGAGCATCTGACGGGTAATCCACCCGTAAGCTCTTTATCTTTGTTTTTTAAGCTCAGCAGGCAATCCACCCTGCAAGCTTTTTATGTTTTAATCTTAGTGGGCAATCCAACCCGCGGGTTCTATACAGGAAATCAGTTTGTAGTCACAGGTCATTTTGCTTGTCGGGGTACCCCGAACAAAATTGGAGTTCATATCTTTACTCGTCGCTTATAACGACAATATGTTAACTATGGTTACACCTATTATCTAATAAGAAACATGTAAAGAGGGGCAGCTGTGAGCATCTAATTTTGTCCGAGTATTTTCTCTTTTATTAATATTTTGAAAAACGAAAAAAAATATAAAATTGCAAAAATACTTAAAAATATTTTTTAATGTTATTGGCCCAATTTCTTTTTGATTACAAGTGTTTTGAGCCCAAAGTCCAAACCCAAATAAAAAAATGAATGTTTAAAATAAAATAAAATTTTTTCTCCAACTTGTTGTGCTCCCACACCCACGCTTGTACCACCTTGGTTTGTCATCTTCTTCATTTTCAAAGGACAGTGGTACAGTGCACCCTCTTCTCCTGCATCACTCAAAAATATAGTGGAGACAAAGGCTGATATGTTCCCCATTATTTGCACCTACACACAGCTGGCCTAACAAACGTGTTTGTCATCTTCTTCACTATCTTTTGCTATAAATTGGCACACATCAGAAGAATAAAGGGGGGAGGGGCTTCACAAAAATTCTCAGACCATTCATTCATCATTCCTTTCACCTTCATCAACTAGAAATTCACCAATCTCCGACAATAAAAAAACCTAAACAGAACCACCTTCCATCAACTCCTTCCTTCTATTTTCACCTTCACCCAAAGCTTCCTCTCCTCAATCACCAAACCAGTAACAGAAGCTCCCTTGAATATCATTAACTCACAAACTCACCTTTGATACCATCCCAAATCAAAAAAAGAAAACAACCAAACAGAGAAACTCACACTTACACAAACTCTAGCAACCACCCCGGACCATCGCCGTTGCTGCTCCACTGGCATCATTACAGCACCACCACCTCGCGATCGTTGCGTCCTCCTTCATCACTGCCCACCACTAAAACTGCTCCGCCGCTTTGCCGTTGCAGCCCCACGCATCGCCGTCGAGACGCCCCGGATCGAAGCACGAATCAGAGATCTCAGACGCAGTGCTTCACCACTACACCAGATCCACTAACACCGCCGCGACCTCCACCATCTCCATCAACCACAGATCTGCATACATCCCTTCGACCCACCACATCTGCACCGCACCCGTCTCTGTCGCATCTCACTGGCCTATCACCGCCGCACGACTCACGTCCCCGTCACTGGACCACCACCTCCGTCGCTCACTTCGCCACCACACCATCTTCTCCAGTCGAGGCCGCTCTGGTTTCAGACCAGTCTTCCTTGGCCACTCTGATTGCCATTGTTGGTAACGAAGGAGGCTTATAACTTGCCTCTGTTTTTTTCCTTTAAACTCCCTTTTTATTCTTTTTTGATTTTTCTGTTTGGTTTATGTTATTAGGTTATTTAGTTCTAATGGTTTGGGCTTGTGCAGCATGTGGTCCATTTGCTTTTTTTATGTTGTCTATTTTTTTTGTTTTATTAGAATTTGGGCCAAGAATAAAAATTAAAAGAGTAATCTGGATCTAAAAAAAAATCCTTCCCAAAATATAAAAAAAAATCAGAAAAGTAAAAAATATTTCCCTCTTTGTTTCTTAACAAAAACAAAATATCCTTTTCAAATAAATAAAAAATAGAAAATCCTTTTCAAAAATTAAAATCAACCAGCAAATCAAGCTTTTTTGAAAAGAACTACGTGGCTTTGAGTTTCCCATCGCACCCGGGAATACGTAGGAGCAAGATAAATCATCTTGTCAAGTTAAAACTAATTTTTTTCCTCATTTTTGTGTCTCCTTTTATTTCTGAATAACTAATTAAAATATTTAAATTCATATTATTTAGGGATGTCCTATGGACTCGAGTGCCATGTTCAATATCTTAGATTTAAGGTTGCTCTGTGGACTTATGTGCCATGTTCAACCTCATTTAGGTTTTATCAACGATAATTTTTAAAATACAAAACCAATAAATAAGTACAAAATATTAAAAAAATAAAAATAATTCTTTATTGTAAATAATTTTTGGGGTAAAATAAATATTTAAAAGGTTATTAAAATGTTTTTGCACAATTAACTTGAGATACCGTTTTTTAAATGGGCGATGTGGGGTGTTAACACCTTCCCTACTCGTAATCGACTTCCGGACTCAAATCTTTATCCTTTTTTAGACCAGTTTTCCTTAAAATAAATGGTTTTTCCAATGTTTTTCCCAAATAAAATATTGGTGGCGACGCCTTTGTTTTTACCTATTTTTCGCGGCTCCCGGACGGGACGGTCGCGACAGCTAGCTACTCCACTGGGGACTCTAGAGAGTCTGGCCTATCATAGTTGGTTGTGCAAATTTTTAATAACTTTTATTTTTTTGTTTACCCCTTTTTATTTAGTAAATAGTCTTTTATTTCTTCCTCATACATACTTGTATATATTCTACAATTTGTCATGTTAACCTTAGGATAGACGACATCTCCTTCTTATGTGTGGTTCTATTTTGTATGGTAGCTCTTAGCTTTTAGGGTTGTACATATTTATATGGCTCCTGGAACATACATCACTATTACATATTGCACACACTTTTAACTCTATACCCGAGCTTGTTCCCAACCAAAGGATTAGGCGGTGTCTCAACATTGTCATTGAAGAGGTATTGTACCCCCTGATATTTGTCGATTCACCACTCAGGTTGTACCCGATATCATGGGATGGTCATATTGAGAGGGTTTATCCCTACTTGTAGTTAGACTCATGAGTCGGATCCTTATCTTTCGGGATAGGGGCAATCTGGGGACCATGGATTTTAGAAGTCTAGACCCTACCCAATTTTCACCGATAGAGCAAACTTAGGGACTAGCCAGTTAAAATCATAACTTTAGGTATGTCAAACCCTAAGTCTTACCCGTCTTAGTACACAAATGGAGCATTTTTTTGTTACTCATCTTCATGTGTTTTTTCTTTCATTTTTGTCAAAAAAATCCACTTATTTTTTTCTAAAAGAAAATTTGATTTACACAACTCCTTTTTCTTTTTACAAAGAAAAAAAAAATTTCTTCATATTTTGTAACTCATACATTCTGTAAATAATAAAAAGGACTTGTGTAAATCACTTTTTTCGTAACTCGTCCACATTTCCAGTAAAAGAATAAAAAAGGTCATTCCTATTTTTTTCATGCATCTCATGCATTAATTAATTTTTTGAGTCAATATAAAGAAATAAAAAAAAATCATTTTCAGGTCCTTAAAAAAATCATTTTTCATGCATCAATTACTTTCTATGGCAACCACGTGAAAAAAAAATTTAAAAGAAAAAATTCTTGTCATACATGTGGTGAATAAAAAAAATAAATAAAAAAAGTCAATCTTCTTCATGCATCTTATGCTTCAATTTCATTGAACTCTTGGATAAAAAAGAAATAAAAAATAATAATTCATTCATCTCATTTTTTCATGCATCTCAAGGAAATTTGATAAAGGATAATTCAGTTCATGCATTTCATACCTCTTTGGGTCAAAATAAAAACAAATCATTCATCTCATACATTCAAAAAAAGCATGCATTGGAATTGTGATAGGAAAAAAAAACTCTTTTTTTCATACATTTTTTAGTTAAAAAATAAGATAACATTAAGAATTCATTTCATGCATCTCATGCAATACTACTCGGCTCAAGAAAAAAAAAACTTTTTTTCATGCATCTCATATACTCATTTCTTTTTAAGTTGAAAGTTTATTTTAAAAAATAAAAATTAATTTATTCCATACATTTCTTGCATTGTGCTCCTTAGAGAAAATGGAATCATTGCACTTTCAAGGAAAAATAATGTCAATTAAACCGTGGATCATGAGGTGGAGCAATAACACTTGCTCAGGTGGTCTGAAAATACGGATCACAACCTTTTATATAATCATGGAGGTTCAGATGCAAATGAAGTTAAGGGGTGCGTTTTTAGAGTCATTTCTCAGAAGTCAAGTGACACATGTCAATTTTGAGACCTTTCTGAGAATGTTATTTTCTAGTGGAATACAGAGAATTCAAGAAGAATGCTACAATGACATCACCAGATTCACATTCAAGTGGTTGTGAGAAGAGTCAATACTTTGTGATCTCCGTCTTGGGAATTTCTCAACAATCGGGGCTAGATTTGTTTATCAGTGGTTTACCATGAAACGATGGTTACATTGTATTCTATCATGAGATACTTGAACCATGTTCATTTTCTTGAAGCATTAATGTAATGGATTTGTGTGCGTACCTTGTCTCATCCCTTCTTTACATCTTCATCCAAATCATAATGTTTCTCTTTCCATTCTCATATATTGTTTCCCATTTTCTTCATCAAGTATCTTCTTCGGTTTGGCTAATAAGGCCCACTATCTTGAAAGTTCTTTGTGAACATCAATGAAGCCCACATGTGCTCATGCCTTTGAAAAAAAAAAACACAAAAAGAAAAAAGAAAATAAATGAGGAGCAAATAAATAAAAACTTGGTGAGTATCATCTTTGTCTCTAAAATAAAGTTTTAAAAAAATAAGCAATCATGATTTGAAATGAAGATTGACCGTCTTTCTCTATCCTTAGCAAAATATCATTATTATCCCTTGTTACCCCTTTTGAGCCTGAAACTTTTTCTTCAAAGAACAATGGACAAGGATCACCCATAAACATGAGATAAGTATGAAAGAAATGGTGATTATGAAGCATAAAGTGAGAAAGAGAAAAAAAAAATAGAAAAGAAAAGAAAAAAGAAGAAGAAAAAAAATAAATATGGAGAAAGAAAGAGGAAGAAAAACTTCATGCAAAAGCAAAAAAAAAAAAAAGGAAGAAGAAGTAGTAATAAAAAGGGAAAATCAATAGAAAACAAATGTTCTCTGAAATCTGAAAAGAGCTTGGATCCTTGGACCTATTCAACCTTAACACATTTGTTTGAGCCTTACATCCTTTCTTTCATGACCCCTAACCATTGGCCACATTACTAGCCTAAAAAGTCCATTCTGATCAATGAATGATTGCTACTTTTTCATCAACTTCAATTTTGAGACAAAAAGTTTGTGCTCTTCTAGTTTTTAATTGATTGCTCCTCTTAAAAAAAAAATCCAAAAAAGGGAATGAAAAAAAGAGAAAAAAGAAATTAGAAGAAAGCCCGTTAGACTGAAAACCCTCAAAGGCAGTCTAAGCAAAATTAGGGCAAGTTCTACATGGGGAAAAACTTTGCTTTCAATGGTCTTATTTTATAGCATTTCCATTATTGGATGCCCTACACTAGGGCAGCTCCATTGTCAAGTTTTCCTTGTTAAGTGCCCTACACTGGGGCAGTTTCATTACACTGCAAAAAAACCCGGATTACCGACGGCCAAAGTCCGTCGGAGACGCAAAAAATCCGTTGGTAAAGTGTGTTTCCGACGGACTTTCCGACGGACACTTTCCCGTCGGTACTAGGCTCGTTGCAAACGGTTTCCGAAGGACTGACCAGATCCGTCAGAAAGTTACCGACGGACTTTGTCCAACGAAAAATTATGGACGGAAAAGTCCGTCGGTAACATTACTGACGGAATAGTCCGTCGGTATTTATTTATTTATTTTTTATAAAATATTTGGTCAGAAAGGTTCGAAAACAGAACCAGATACGCCTTCTCTTCTGATTTCGCCGCCGTCGTTGATGCGAAACCATCGTTTCCTCTAAGAGAAAATCAGGTTCGAATCCTCAAGTCTTGATCTCGTCGTGACCGTCTCGTCCACTCCCCACCGCCTCTCGAACCAGATCGAGCATGTCCAGATCGAACCACCGCAGAACACATAGTCGTCACCACCTCTGGATATGAGGACCTACAAGGGCCGACGAGCCGCACTCATAGTCTTACCTCTCCATCGTGATTCCGTCACCACTACATCCGCCCACCAGTCGCGTCGTCCAGCTGCTGCGTGAACCATTACTTATTATCTCGGTGATAGGCGTTCAATGCCCAGATTGTTCTCGACCGTGCCGCTGTCGCTGTCACGGAAGTTCCTCTGCCACCCATTGCGGCTAGTACGATGGTCACTCCTTCTCCCCAGTACGAGGGGAACCATCGCTGCCATTTGGACCTCAACCATCAAGAAGATAGCCACGATACCCCTTTCCTTTTGGTCGAGTTGTTATCCACTCTCGAAGCTTTAAATCTGTAGTCTGAGATCTGTCTCCACTCTCAAACCATATATGGGATATAAATTGGTTTTTCCAATGGCCTCCAACATTTCCGATGACTTTTGCTGTCGGTAATTCAAAAAATGGGTTATCGACGGAAATTGCCGTCGATAAGTGAGATCTAGATTTCTGACGAACTCCAACATTTCCGACGACTTTTGCCGTCGGTAATTCAAAAAATGGTTTACCAACGGATATTGCCGTCGGTAAGTGAGATCTAGATTTCCCGCCATTGATACTGACGGCATTACTGACGGAAAAAGCCATCGGTAACGTTACCGACGACTTTTCCATCGGTAATTTTTGTGCCTTTTATAGTTCAAGCTTTCCGACGGAAAATTCCATCGGTAACGCATCAATTACCGACGGAAAAAGCCGTCGGTAATGTTACCGACGACTTTTCCGTTGGTAATTTTTGTGCCTTTACAGTTCAAGTTTTTCGACAGAAAATTCCGTCGGTAACGCATCAATTACCGACGGAAGACACGGTCGTCGGTAAATTTTCGTCGGAAATCAGGACTTTTCTTGTAGTGTTATTTGGACCCAACACAGGGGCAATATCATTCTAAAGTTTTCCTTATCAAGTGCCCTACACTGGGGCGGTTTCATTCTGGGAACCCTACACTGGGGCACTCCATCCTCACAGAAAGTACTCTGGGGCAATTTTTTTCTTAAGCGGCATACATCAAGCCCATTTCATTTTCACATGACTGATACTAAGCCCATTTCAAATTGGGGCAATATCCTTTTCACCTCCATATCACCTCTTGTGTGCCTTGCTATCAATACCATTTGAGTCGTCCAACTTCCGACACCAATAAAGAATTTGTTCAAGCAATAATGTCCTCTCATGTCATACTTTTGAATCCATGCATGTTTGTTACATGAAGCTTCAGGTAAGGTAATCATGAGTTCAAGTACAATTTAACCATCTAATGGTAATTCTTTGATGAACAACTCTGGTCATAAGAATTCTGAAAACAAGGAGGAAAGCGGTATCCTCAATTGGTAATTCAAGCAAGAGCATTTCACAAATAAGGGTGGCAAAAATTGTCCACTCACCCAAAAAAAGAGACAAATAAATCAAAAATCAAAAAAATAAAAAGAAAACAAAAAAGGCTCGCTAGACTGAAAACCTAAAAAGGCAGTCTAGGCAAAAGTTAGAGCGATCCGGTAGGTTGAAAACTAGCAAAGAGCGACCTACGCAACAATTAGGGTCAAATACAAGCAAAGTATAGGAAGACTCCTCAAACCGACAAACTGGGGCAGTTTAAGAGGACAAGTCATGAAAGGCTCCCAATACATGAAGGCTGGAGCAAGTCACATACTTGAAAGTTGTTAAGAAAATCTCATCCATTGGAATAATCATCACAAAGAAGCGTATCTCAGGCAAGAAGTAAAACATCAATTCAGCAAGCAAGTGATGATCGTGATCAAAGTCTCACTCTAGCTCATCCCCAATCTCTGTTGCAATCAAAACTTTAAGGATCCGAGGATCAAAGAGTTGTTTTCAAAAAAAGAAAAAAAATCATAGTTTTCATTAATCATTAAAAGTATCTCATGCATCATGCATGAAAAAAAATCAAGATTTTCACCAATCACAAAAAATCATCTCTCACATCATGCACTGTCTCATCATTTCTTGCATTCGTTCGGCTTCCGCGGGCACAGGGCCCCAAAAGTCATGTCTTGTTAGCTTTAGCAGGCATAGGGCCTCTTAAGATTTGTTTTATTGTAGTTTGGCTTTAGCGGGTATAGGGCCCCAAAAGTCATGTCTTGTTAGCTTTAGCAGGCATAGGACCTCTTAAGCTTTGTTTTGTTGTAGTTTGGCTTTAACGGGCACAAGGCCCCAAAAGTCTTGTCTTTGTTAGCTTTAGCAGGCATAAGGCCTCATAAGCTTCGTTCTGTTTTTGTTCAGTTTTAGCGGGCACAAGGACCATAAGCATGTCTTTGTTAGCTTTAGCTTTAGCCGGCACAGGGCCTGATAAGCTTCGTTATGTTTTTGTTCAGCTTTGACGGGCACAGGGCTTATAATTTGCATCTTTATTAGATTTAGTAGGCATAGGACCTCATAAACTTCGTGTTTGTTTTTGTTTAGCTTTAACGAGCACAGGGCTCATAAGCTAAACCTTTGTTGGCTCCTGTAGGCACAGGGCCACACAAGCTTTTTATCTTTTGCTGACAAGCTTCGACAGATACTTGACTCTATAAGCTTTTTTGTCTTTTGTTGTTAAGCTTCGGCGGGTACCAGACCCTGAAAACTCTTTTTATTTTCAAGCTTCGGCGGATACCCGGCTCCACAAGCTTGCTATATGTTGTTTTCAGGCTTCAGCGGGTACCAAACCCTGTAAGCTACGTTTTGTTGTCAAGCTACAGTGGGTACCAAACCCCGTAAGCTCTTTTATCATTTTGTCAAGCTTCGGAGGGTACCATACCCCGTAAGCTCTTTTATCATTTTATCAAGCTTTGGTGGGTACCAGACCCCATTTTGTTGTCAAGCTACGATGGGTACCAAACCCCATAAACTCTTTTATCGTTTTGTCAAGCTTCGGCGGGTACTAGACCCCGTAAGCTCTTTTTTGTTTTCAAGCTTCAGTGGGTACCAGACCCTGTAAGCTCTTTTTTGTTTTCAAGCTTCAGCGGGTACCAGACCCTGTAAGCTCGTTTTGTTGTCAAGCTACAGCGGGTACCAAACCCTGTAAGCTCTTTTATCGTTTTAACAAGCTTCGGCGGGTACCAGACCCCGTAAGCTCTTTTTGTTTTCAAGCTTCAGCGGGTACCAGACCCTGTAAGCTCCATTTTGTTGTCAAGCTACGGTGGGTACCATACCCCGTAAACTCTTTTATCGTTTTGTCAAGCTTCGACAGGTACCATACCCCGTAAGCTCCTTTTGTTTTCAAGCTTCAGCGGATAACCAACTCCACTAGCTTTCTGTCTTTTCTTTCAAGCTTCGACGGTTACCAAACCCCGTAAGCTCTTTTTTGTTTTAAAGCTTCGATGGGTAATCCACCCCGTAATCTCTTTTATCTTTCTGTTCGGGCTTCTGATGAGCAATCCACCCCTGACGGGCAATCCACCCCGTAAGCTCTTTTTTATCTTTCTGTTCGAGCTTCTGACGGGCAATCCGCTTCTGATGGGTAATCCACCCCGTAAGCTTGTTTATTTTTCCGTTTGAGTTTCTGACGGGTAATCCACCCCGTAAGCTCTTTTTATATTTCTGTTCGAGCTTATGACGGGTAATCCACCCTGTAAGCTCTTTTTTATCTTACTATTGGAGCATCTGACGGGCAATTCATCCGGTAAGCTCATTTATTTTTCGGTTCGAGCTTCTGACGAGCAATCCACCCCGTAAGCTCTGTTTATCTTTATGTTCGAGTTTCTAACGGGCAATCCACCCTGTAAGCTCATTTATTTTTCTGTTCGAGCTTCTGACGGGCAATCCACCCCATAAGTTCTTTTATCTTTTTGTTTAAAGCTTTTAACGGGCAATCCACCCTGTAAGCTTATTTATCTTTCCGTTCGAGCTTCTGACGGGCAATCCACCTGAGACACCCCGATGTGCCCCATCGTATTATTACATTAAAACCTTAATATTTATTTACTTAATCGCTCGCTTATCGTTAAAAATACGTAAAAATTTAAATCTTAATTAATAATCATACAACTTCTACAAATATAAAACACACCAAAGTTGTAATATATATATTTACACACATGTTTATTTACTACATTACCAAAACACTGTTGAGGGTATCCTCTCAGTAGGATCCCTCACAGGCTTAAACTTCACTACAGACATACTTAGCGGAATTATGAATACTCCTTAGACACACTGACCATACTGTCTATACTCTAATCGCCATGAATCACAGCTCGACCTCCAGCATCTGGTTCGTAAGGAGTTCCATATAACTCCTCATCAATTGGTTCCTCCATCGGGTCTTCTCGTACGATCACATCATAAATAAAACACAACACACAGAAAGATATAGGGAATAAGAAACAGTTCTACCATCAAAAAGCGGAAAAGAGTAATAGTAAATTATATAGTAATTGTCACAGACACGCATCACTCAAAATCAACAATCATCCTCAATTCACTATATCATCCTCTACCCTCAACCCATGCAACTAAAACTTTATACTGATGTGGCCATCTTCACTCCTGTCACATTAGTCCGTAGTCCAGAACGGTCCAGTACCAATAAATTTCGAACGCATCAAAGACTAAACAAGTATTAGTATAAAATGGTCCAGTGCCAATAACATACGAACTCGTCAAGGAATATCATTCCATAACGGTCCAGTGCCAAGAACATACGAACTCGTCAAGAAATAAAGAGTATTACGGTAGTCTACCTCGGCATCCACATCCGTAGGGCACTCACCCGCAATATCCGATATCCCAAAATAGGATATCCTGACCTCGTGTGTTCCATTCACACGACTGTGAATAACAATACCTCGATAAATGAATCTCCCTAAATTAAATCAATAACAACCTAGTGCCTCAACCTTCCATCAAAGTCTCACACCTTGTTCCTCATAGATAAAACCACTTAATTAGGCTAGCCACCTCGAAATCACCTTTATTCTCTCACCCAAACAATTATCTCCCGAACAACACATATCCTTACTTAAAAATCAGCTAAGCACAATATTAACAACCAGGGAGATCATGCATAACAAAGCACAAGAAATTATTCAAATATCTCAATATCATATAAAGCAATTTATCACAACCAACTCATAATAATCATACCAAATAAATAACAAAGTCAGACTCTGTCACGGCCGTGACAAACAACAAAGGCAAGTCAGATTCTGTCACGGCCTGGCCGTGATAGCCATCACCGCCGTGACAGACACTGAACATCCTCAATATCCTAAATATTCAAACACCGAAATAATACGTCACATGCAGATGGAATACCTCAACCAGCGTATCACAGTAAATTTGATAACATAAAATCAAACATCCTCAAATACTTAAAATCAACTTAATGTCGATAAACCTACAATCCCCGAATCACCATTGGTTTTACAGAAAAGGTTTCCAATGGGATTTTGGTCTTGTCGATTACTCGACTACTAGTAGGGTTTAGGTCGCCCTACACAATTATCATATAATCTACTACTTATCGATTCCGACGATATGTTGATTCTTTTTCCCCACCTGAGTTTGCACCGGAAACACGTACACGACAATCCTCGTTATCCCGCTACGAGTTAACACAACCACCTTCAACCAAACAACATACCTATAATTAATCAACTAACACCCATCTATGGCACTTTAGGTCTAGGTTCGGTCAAGACTTAGAAAATAGGTTTAGGATTATCTTCTTAATGCCATCTTTTGGATCCTAGTTACTAGAGTCTTAACTAACATAGATTACTTATTACAAGACCAAAATTTGAAACAAAATCGTCTAACCTTTAGGGTTAGGGTTTCGGCCAAGGGCTGACTTTTAGGGTTCAAAATCCTTAAAATTCCTAATCATGATTAAGCCATAGATTAATGATCCTTGATTAACCTAAATCATGGATTAGTGACTAAACAACTAAAGTTGAAACTCAAAACTTCCTATCTCTTTTATACAAGGATTCAGCCTCAACATGTTCATAGGGTTAGGGTTCTTAGTTTAATAAACCAACTTTGATTTATTAAGCATACATACTAATAGCTTGATTAACAAGATCATTAATGAAAACCATGAACAAAAACTCTACCAAACCTACTTTGATAGATTCGGCCAAGGCTAGGTTTTTAGGAAAGGAATTTTTGATTACATCATGCTCTTAGATTTAGATAATATGCATGATATCAAGAAGATAGAAAGTAGTTTCATCATCATTAGATTTTTCTAGAATTTATTATGACTTTCAAAGTTCTAGGGTTAGAAACTTGAAAATGATGAACACCTATAAAACAAACTTTGAATCAAGAAACTTGCTAAAGAACATAGGCATGATTAAGGAAGAAGATTAGGATTTACCTCTTGAAAATCAAAGACAAAGGAAATCCAAGAAACTTACTTCACAAATCTAACACTAAAGAACTTTTGAACTTAGGGTTTTGAACAAAAAGGCATTAGAAACTAAGTGAAAAGTGAGAGTATGGTATTTATAGAGATAGTGGCGCCATCTTGGGAAGGATCTAGAAGTGATGAGTTGTCTTGCTAAAAGGATTAAAATGCAAATACTTCCTAGGGACCAATTTGCAAAGATTCCAAAAGTTTAAGGACTAGTTTGAAAATTGTCAATAAATTGTCATGATGACTTGTTGCCACATTTAATGCAAGCTTATCTTGACTATTTTGGGCTGATTTTTGTGTCATAGATATTTTAAGAAATTTAAGAATGTTGAAGAAGATTTTAGAAGCTTGAAGAACAAAGTGGAAGAATGTAGAACATTCTAGAAAATTCTTGACTCATCCAACAACAAATGAGGGCAACCTTCAATTCCTCATGGGCTTGCACATGGGCTTGGTAAGTTTGGGCTTGGTTTCATTTTTGTGGGGCCCACTTGAAGATTTAAACATAAATCTTGACATAGGAAACTTGTATAGTTTCAAATAGGCTTTATGTAATCAATCCATGAACTAGACAATTTGGGCTTCATAGCCACGTCCATTAAGAGATTGGAAACAAGGATTCTAGCCCAATTCACTTGACAAAAGGGTAATTTACAGAAAGTTCAGGGACTGAAGCGTAAAATTCATAAATTTTCTATTTAACCTTGAAAAACCTTCTAGACTTAAAAATATGATTCATCTCCTTGAATCATCTCAAAATCCTAAGATAAACCCTCTATCGGTTCTGAGAAACTCCGAAATCTCTTCCGCCGTCTACCCGATTACGTGTTTCACCCGAAAAATATAAATTATTTATTTTTTTCCAAAATAATTCTAAAAATACAGAATTTTAGGAAATAAAATAATAATATTAAGTCTTTCGTTCACGAATTAAAATTAGGTCTTTTGAGCAATATAATTATACTGTCAATGGAATTCGCGGGCCGGGTTTCACCTAACTTTCCAACCTAAATTTTAATCGTAGCTTCCTACATTCACGTAGGATTGAGTAGTAAACTCCGTGTATTTAAAATAATTTTCTAAAACTCAAATAAATTTAAAAACATATTTATATGTATTACTGTTATTTAAAACAGTGAAATACAGGGTGTTACATTACTACCCCTCTTAGAAAAAAATTCCGTCCTCAGAATTTCTTAACTCAACACTAGACATCATCTTGTAATCTTATCTTAATCTAAAACTCCAACAATATATTTCTCATCGTTGTTTTTCCCCTAGGTGATAGCGGTAACTTCATAACAGAATTCATGCTTATATCATTCTGTTTATCCTCGAACTTATCCATCACTATATTCTATTCATTGTCCTTAACCTTTCCCACTGGATCTAACATCCTTTAAGGACATAATTAAAACTTAATCATTCGAACATATCCCATTATTCCAATTTATATCAAAATCATACATACCGTGTATGAGATCTGCAGCGTGAGGGGATTCAACTCCTCTTATGGTAAACACTCTCCCAGCAGCTTGAGGTCTAACCATCTGCTGACCGGTTGTAGGAACTCCTCCCTGGGTTCCACCTCTATAACCTCCATCTTCCCTATTCCCAGCTACCGGCTGCGGCATACCTTTCTGTCTACAATCACGAGCATAATGACCTGGTTTACCACAGTTGAAACAACCAGATCCCTCCTTACAATTCCTAACATGGTACGATCCTCCGCATCTGAAACAAACTAAGCCTTGTTGTTGCTGGCTTGTTCCGACCACTTGTGTGGTGGCTACTGGTGTTGGTGCCACTGCCTGCAATTGTCTGGCATATGGTCCTTGTCTCTCTTGAGTTCTCTCCGTTGGAGACCTGATCGAATAGGACCTCCACTCCTCTGCTGTCGTTGCTCAGCAGCTTGCCTCAGATCTATGCTTTCTATGGCACTGCATCTCTCTACTAGCTCCGGAAAACTTTGGATATCAAGAGATACTACAGCCCTCTGGAGTTCATGTCGGAGTCCTTCCTCAAACCTTCTACATTGCCAATCTTCATCTGGGAATCTCTGATAAAATTCAGAATACTTAATCAGAGCCTCAAAACGCGATGCATAATCACCAACATTCATGTTGCCTTGTTTGAGACTCATGAATTCCCTTTCTTTCTCGCGTCGAACTAGACGCGGAAAATATTTTTCAAAGAAACAGTTGCTAAACAACTGCCAAGTGATCATTCTGCCCTCAGCCTCCAGCAATCTTCGCTTGCCTTTCCACCAAGAATCCAAGATTCTGCTCCTCCAGTTAACATGAAGGCAGCATACATCACTTTCCTATCCTCTCTACAGCGCATGGTATCGAATATCTTCTCGATCTTTTGTACCCACCATTCTGCCTTCTCTGGGTCATACTCTCCTCGGAATTGAGGTGGCTTTCCTTTCTGGAAAGTAGTCATCCCGGCATCTTCAGCTGCTGCAGCTCTCCTTTGATTTTGTTGTTCCTGCTGTTCTTTGTTCATCTGTAGCATCTCAGCATTCTGCTGTGTTTGTAATAAAAGAGCAGTAACTATGTTTTCATGGTATCTTGAGTCTCAGATGATTCTCCTCCACTTCTGGTATGATTATTTTCCACATTGTTAGCTCCCACAATTCTTTCAGGAGTTCTGTCATTACTGTCAATCGGACGTCCTCTTCCACGAGCCATGATTCTGTAAAAGAAATCATTCGCTCTTATTAGTATGACATATAATACCACATAGACAAGTATATAAATACCATATGCCACACTAATGTTATTTATCGCGTCGGATTCGGACACACTACCCATCTTCTAAGCATAGTTAAAATCCGATGTGGACTCAACTAGACACTGCCAGTAACAATATCCTAGACCTCATAGTCCGATTAGAATCGAACTGCTCTGATACCACCAAATGAGACACCCCGATGTGCCCCATCGTATTATTACATTAAAACCTTAATATTTATTTACTTAATCGCTCGCTTATCGTTAAAAATACGTAAAAATTTAAATCAATTAATAATCATATAACTTCTACAAATATAAAACACACCAAAGTTGTAATATATATATTTACACACATGTTTATTTACTACATTACCAAAACACTATTGAGGGTATCCTCTCAGTAGGATCCCTCACAGGCATAAACTTCACTACATACATACTTAGCGGAATTATGAATACTCCTTAGACACACTGGCCATACTGTCTATACTCTAATCGCCATGAATCACAGCTCGACCTCCAGCATCTGGTTCGTAAGGAGTTCCATATAACTCCTCATCAATTGGTTCCTCCATCGGGTCTTCTCGTACGATCACATCAGAAATAAAACACAACACACAGAAAGATATAGGGAATAAGAAACAGTTCTACCATCAAAAAGCGGAAAAGAGTAATAGTAAATTATATAGTAATTTTCACAGACACGCATCACTCAAAATCAACAATCATCCTCAATTCACTATATCATCCTCTACCCTCAACCCATGCAACTAAAACTTTATACTGATGTGGCCATCTTCACTCCTGTCACATTAGTCAGTAGTCCAGAACGGTCCAGTACCAATAACTTTCGAACGCATCAAAGACTAAACAAGTATTAGTCTAAAATGGTCCAGTGCCAATAACATACGAACTCGTCAAGGAATATCATTCCATAACGGTCCAGTGCCAAGAACATACGAACTCGTCAAGAACTAAAGAGTATTACGGTAGTCTACCTCGGCATCCACATCCATAGGGCACTCACCCGCAATATCCGATATCCCAAAATAGGATATCCTAACCTCTTGTGTTCCACTCACACGGCTGTGAATAACAATACCTCGATAAATGAATCTCCCTAAATTACATCAATAACAACCTAGTGCCTCAACCTTCCATCAAAGTCTCACACCTTGTTCCTCATAGATAAAACCACTTAATTAGGCTAGGCACCTCTAAATCACCTTTATTCTCTCACCCAAACAATTATCTCCCGAACAACACATATCCTTACTTAAAAATCAGCTAAGCACAATATTAACAACCAGGGAGATCATGCATAACAAAGCACAAGAAATTATTCAAATATCTCAATATCATATAAAGCAATTTATCACAACCAACTCATAATAATCATACCAAATAAATAACAAAGTCAGACTCTGTCACGGCCGTGACAAACAACAAAGGCAAGTCAGATTCTGTCACGGCCTGTCCGTGATAGCCATCACAGCCGTGACAAACACTGAACATCCTCAATATCCTAAATATTCAAACACCGAAATAATACGTCACATGCAGATGGAATACCTCAACCAGCGTATCACAGTAAATTTGATAACATAAAATCAAACATCCTCAAATACTTAAAATCAACTTAATGTCGATAAACCTACAATCCCCGAATCACCATTGGTTTTACAGAAAAGGTTTCCAATGGGATTTTGGTCTTGTCGATTACTCGACTACTAGTAGGGTTTAGGTCGCCCTACACAATTATCTTATAATCTACTACTTATCGATTCCGACGATAGGTTGATTCTTTTTCCCCACCTGAGTTTGCACCGGAAACACGTACACGACGATCCTCGTTATCCCGCTATGAGTTAACACAACCACCTTCAACCAAACAACATACTTATAATTAATCAACTAACACCCATCTATGGCACTTTAGGTCTAGGTTCGGCCAAGACTTAGAAAATAGGTTTGGGATTATCTTCTTAATGCCATCTTTTGGATCCTAGTTACTAGAGTCTTAACTAACATAGATTACTTATTACAAGACTAAAATTTGAAACAAAATCCTCTAACCTTTAGGGTTAGGGTTTCAGCCAAGGGCTGACTTTTAGGGTTCAAAATCCTTAAAATTCCTAATCATGATTAAGCCATAGATTAATGATCCTTGATTAACCTAAATCATGGATTAGTGACTAAACAACTAAAGTTGAATCTCAAAACTTCCTATCTCTTTTATACAAGGATTCAGCCTAAACATGTTCATAGGGTTAGGGTTCTTAGTTTAATAAACCAACTTGGATTTATTAAGCATACATACTAATAGCTTGATTAACAAGATCATTAATGAAAACCATGAACAAAAACTCTACCAAACCTACTTTGATAGATTCGGCCAAGGCTAGGTTTTTAGGAAAGGAATTTTTGATTACATCATGCTCTTAGATTTTGATAATATGCATGATATCAAGAAGATAGAAAGTAGTTTCATCATCATTAGAGATTTCTAGAATTTATTATGACTTTTCAAAGTTCTAGGGTTAGAAACTTGATAATGATGAACACCTATAAAACAAACTTTGAATCAAGAAACTTGCTAAAGGACATAGGCATGATTAAGGAAGAAGATTAGGATTTACCTCTTGAAAATCAAAGACAAAGGAAATCCAAGAAACTTACTTCACAAATCTAACACTAAAGAACTTTTGAACTTAGGGTTTTGAACAAAAAGGCATTAGAAACTAAGTGAAAAGTGAGAGTATGGTATTTATAGAGATAGTGGCGCCATCTTGGGAAGGATCTAGAAGTGATGAGTTGTCTTGCTAAAAGGATTAAAATGCAAATACTTCCTAGGGACCAATTTGCAAAGATTCCAAAAGTTTAAGGACTAGTTTGCAAATTGTCAATAAATTGTCATGATGACTTGTTGCCACATTTAATGCAAGCTTATCTTGACTATTTTGGGCTGATTTTTGTGTCATAGATATTTTAAGAAATTCAAGAATGTTGAAGAAGATTTTAGAAGCTTGAAGAACAAAGTGGACGAATGTAGAACATTCTAGAAAATTCTTGACTCATCCAACAACAAATGAGGGCAACCTTAAATTCCTCATGGGCTTGATCATGGGCTTGGTAAGTTTGGGTTTGGTTTCATTTTTGTGGTGCCCACTTGAAGATTTAAACATAAATCTTGACATAGGAAACTTGTATAGTTTCAAATAGGCTTTATGTAATCAATCCATGAACTAGACAATTTGGGATTCATAGCCACATCCATTAAGATATTGGGAACAAGGATTCTAGCCCAATTCACTTGAAAAAAACTTAGAAACTAACTTAGGGACAAAAGGGTAATTTACAGAAAGTTCAGGGACTTAAGCGTAAAATTCATAAATTTTCTATTTAACCCCGAAAAACGTTCTAGACTTAAAAATATGATTCATCCCCTTGAATAATCTCAAAATCCTAAGATAAACCCTCTATCGGTTCTGAGAAACTCCGAAATCTCTTCCGTCGTCTACCCGATTACGTGTTTCACCCGAAAAACATAAATTGTTTATTTTTTTCCAAAATAATTCTAAAAATACAGAATTGTATTAAATAAAATAATAATCTTAAGTCTTTCGTTCACGAATTAAAATTAGGTCTTTTGAGCAGTATAATTATACTGTCAATGGAATTCGCGGGCCGGGTTTCGCCTGACTTTCCAACCTAAATTTTAATCGTAGCTTCCTACATTCACGTAGGATTGAGTAGTAAACTCCATGTATTTAAAATAATTTTCTAAAACTCAAATAAATTTAAAAACATATTTATATGTATTACTGTTATTTAAAACAGTGAAATACAGGGTGTTACACCACCCGTAAGCTCTTTATCTTTGTTTTTTAAACTCATCAGGAAATCCACCCTGCAAGCTTTTTATGTGTTAATCTTAGTGGGCAATCCAACCCGCGGGTTCTATACAAGAAATTAGTTTGTAGTCCCAGGTCATTTTGCTTGTCGGGTTACCCCGAACAAAACTGGAGTTCATGTCTTTACTAGTTGCTTATAACGATAATAGGTTAACTATGGTTACACCTATTATCTAATAAGAAACATGTAAAGAGGGGCAGATGTGAGCACCTAATTTTGTCCGGATATTTTCTCTTTTATCAATATTTTGAAAAAAAAAATATAAAATTGCAAAAATATTTAAAAATATTTTTTAATGTTATTGGCCCAATTTCTTTTTTATTACAAGTTTTTTGAGCCCAAAGTCCAAACCCAAATAAGAATAGGGAATGTTTAAAATAAAATAAAATTTGTTCTCCAGCTTTTTGTGCTCCTACATCCATGCCTGTACCACCTTGGTTTGTCATCTTCTTCATCTTCAAAGGACAATGGTACAGTGCACCCTCTCCTACTGCATCACTCAAAAATATAGTGGAGACAAAGGCTGATATGTTCCCCATTATTTACACCTACACACAACTGGCCTAACAAACCTGTTTGTCATCTTCTTCACTACCTTTTGCTATAAATTGGCACACATCAGGAGAATAAAGGGGGCGGGGTTCACAAAAATTCTTGGACCATTCATTCATCATTCCTTTCACCTTCATCAACTAGAAATTCACCAATCTCCGAGAATAAAAAAAAACTCAAACACAACCACTTTCCATCAACTCCTTCCTTCTATTTTCACCTTCACCCAAAGCTTCCTCTCCCCAATCACAAACCAGTAACAGAAGCTCCCTTGAATATCATTAACTCACAAACTCACCTTTGCTACCATCCCAAATCAAAAAAAGAAAACAACCAAACAGAGAAACCCACACTTACACAAACTCTAGTAACCACCCCAGACCATCGCTGTTGCTGCTCCACTGGTGTCATTACAGCACCACCACCACGTGATTGCTGCCGCCTCCTCCATCACTGCCCACCACTAAAATAGCTCTGCCGCTTCGCCGTTGCAGCCCCATGCATCGCCTTCAAGATGCCTCAGATCGAAGCAAGAATCGCAGATCTCAGACGCAGTGCTTCACCGTTGTACCAGATCCACTAACACCGCCGCGACCTCTGCCATCTCCATAACCGCGGATCTGCGTGAGTCCCTTAGACCCACCACATCTACACCATACTCGTCTCTGTCGTATCTCACTGGCCTATCACCGCCGCACGACTCATGTCCCCGTCACTGGACCACCACCTCCGTCGCTCGCTTCGCCGCCGCACCATCTGCTCCAGCCGAGGCTGCCCTGGTTTCAGGCCTGTCTTCCTTGGCCACTCTGATTGCCATTGTTGGTAACTAAGGAGGCTTATAACTTGCCTCTGTTTTTTTCCTTCAAACTCCCTTTTTATTCTTTTTTGATTTTTCTGTTTGGTTTATGTTATTAGGTTATTTGGTTCTAATGGTTTGGGCTTGTACAGCATGTGGTCTATTTGCTTTTTTTATGTTGTCTATTTTTTTGTTTCATTATAATTTGGGCCAAGAATAAAAATTAAAAGAGTAATCTGGATCTAAAAAAAAACCTTTCCCAAAATATAAAAAAAAATCAGAAAAGTCAAAAATATTTCCCTCTTTGTTTCTTTACAAAAACAAAATACAAAATATCCTTTTCAAATAAATAAAAAATATAAAAATAGAAAATCATTTTCAAAAATTAAAATAAACCAACAAATCAAGCTTTTTTGAAAAGAACTACGTGGCTTTGAGTTTCCCATCGCATCCGGGAATATGTAGGAGCAAGATAAATCATCTTGTCAAGCCAAAACTAATATTTTTCCTCATTTTTGTGTCTCCTTTTATTTGTGAATAACTAATTAAAATATTTAAATTCATATTATTTAGGGATGCCCTATGGACTCGAGTGTCATGTTCAATCCCTTAGATTTAAGGTTGCTCGGTGGACTTATGTGCCATGTTCAACCTCATTTAGGTTTTATCAACAATAATTTTTAAAATACAAAACCAATAAATAAGTACAAAATATTAAAAAAATAAAAAAATTCTTTCTTGTAAATAATTTTTGGGGTAAAATAAATATTTAAAAGGTTATTAAAATGTTTTTGCACAATTAACTTGAGGTGCTGTTTTTTAAATGGGCGATGTGGGGTGTTAATACCTTCTCTACTCGTAATCGACTCCCGGACTCAAATCTATATCCTTTTTTAGACCGGTTTTCCTTAAAATAAATGGTTTTTCCAATGTTTTTCCCAAATAAAATATTGGTGGCACTCCTCTGTTTTTACCTATTTTTCGCGGCTCCCGGACGGGACGGTCGCGATATCTTCTAAGGGGTAGTGGTGGTTCTTTGAGGGGAATGGTTCCCAATTTTCTTTTAAACTCCTCTTGTACATATAATGATGCATTTTGACAAAACTAGCACCTTTTTTTGAACTATTTACCAAAATTATATATTTTTAAAATTATTTATTAAAATAATGTAGTTTGTGCCATGTCATAATAAAGAATATTAAAAAAAAAAGGTTTGAGAAGGAATTGATTAAGAAATTCAGGTACAAAAATGAACTCAATATATGCTTCTCAAACATTTTAGACGATTGAGATAAGAACTCACGTCAAGTTTATAATGCACAAATGATCTGTTGCGTCTACCATGAGGTATGTCCTCATGTGCCTCACCATGAGGCACTAAGTTTTACCTATGATAATAGGTTTATCAGTTTTATTTAATTTTTCTTTTAAATTATTTTATTGTTCAAATTACAAGTTTACCCCCTTCATCCTCCCCCTTTATCCTTACCTCTTTCCTTTATCACCACCTCCATTTTGCAGATTTCGGTGGGCGGCAGTTGCAACATCTCCGGCGAACAAGACTACGGTGTCATCTCCACTGGCGGCGACCTCAATGAGTTTCCCACTCGCACCGGTTCTGGTCCGTTCACCAGACACGTTTTTTCTTTTTCTATCTATGGTTTCATTTTCACATTCTTCTGATTTCATCTTCAGATTCGCTTTCGGTTGTTTTCTGGGGTTTAGGATGGCGCCATTTCAGATTCGTTTTCTCCCACTGGTTGGAGTATCTCCACTACCATCACCGCCATAACCACCATCACAACCCCCAGATCTGGTCACGCCACCATACCAGATGCCGCCCTTCGCGCTTTTGTCCAAGTCAGCACAATACCATTAGCAGCACAACAACGATCTTGCCTGAGATGAAGTGGTAGGACTGGGTTGGGTCCATGGTCACCGGAGTTCGTCGGATATGGCCCCGACGACGAACCGGTTCCGGAGCTAAGAACAACTTGGCGTACACGTGGAGAAGCAGGACAGAGAGGATGACTAGGAGCAAGGAAACGATGGCTACTGCAAGCATGATGTTGCTGTTGTTGATGTTGGAGAACATGGTTTGAATGAGTTGACTCAGTGAGTTCGTGGGCTTGTCGGGTGAATTGGATTGGCTTTGCATTGTGATGGGAAGTGAGGTTTGGTTGAATGTGCAAAAGGGTATGTTCTTTTTGTGGTAAAGGTTCGAACTTGAAGAACAACACCCCGTGTTGTGCAATGGAGAATCTTGCTTTGCAATTGCACTTTTGTGTATGATGATTGGCAAACATTGTAGAGTAAGGGTATGGCTTTGAACCATCCGAAACATGTGAACCATGAAGCAAATCTAGAAGGTTTTGAAGCAGATCTGAAGTAGATCTAAGACGTTCTTTTTTTTCATTCTTGTTCTGAATCCTTCTAAGATTTCTTATGGGAATAGCTTTTTTCAAGGGTCTCCCTTATGCAATATGAACATGCTCATTTAAATTGATTTAAACTCAGTCTTCTTCATTCATGCTTCTTATTACTCCCATTTAATTTAGAATGAATTCTTTACTGGAATGAGATTCCTTTTTGAATGACTTGTTTGATTTGTTAATAATGGATCAATTTCTTGTAAAATTAGAATGAAATTTTCTGGGTTAAAGTCCTTCTCTCATAACGGACCTGATGTGATCAAGACATATATCACTAACATTTTAGGATCATTCTTTGATTTCAATTGCTAAAAATTCAAGATCAAACACCAACAAGAACAATTGATATGAAACTTATTCTTCAAGTGAAGAATAAAGAGAAACAAAAAGAGTAAGAGAGAATAACAATTGATATGTGAACTAGGAAGTAAATTGCAAGAAGTAAATGACATGAATTAAAGAGAAAGAATTAAAGAACAAAATAGAAAATGGAAGAGGTAGAGAAGAAGGAGAATGGCGCCACAAAGTCATTCTTCTTGGAGAAGAAGATTGAATTTGATAATCCAAGGAAGATTCACCACTTGAATATGGAAATTCAAGATAAGAATCAATGGTTCAACTCATGAACCAAGAAGAGGAGAACTCTCAACTCTCTTTTAACCTTATTGATATGCACACTTTTAGCACTTTCAACATAGCCCATAAATTCCACTTTGGTGGTGCAAAAAGTGTATTTTTCAAGATTAGCAAAAGGTTTTTCTTTCATAAGTAATAACAAAACACATTTTAATTGTTCAAGAAGATTTTATTGTGTTTTTCTATGTACCAAGATAGCATCATTGGAGATTACCACAAGCCTTTGAATTTCTTTAGTTTCTTTAGAAGTGACTTGAAATTTATCCAAAAAAAAACTCAAAGGTAGTAGGTAAAGAAAAAGATGGAAGAGACTTGTTACAAAAATTGTTGGAGTGTTGGAGTAAAGCAAACACAATGGATAGGTTTCCAAAAGTATTTTCTTTACTTTTTTTTCCTTTAAAGCTATGCATTCTTTGTCATCTTGTTCTTTAACCTTATGGTTTTCACAAAAGTTTTGCTCACTTGTGCTAATTGCCTTTTCCATATTATTTTGTGTCACGTTATTTTCTTTTGCATTTATTTCTTTTTCTTCTTTGTCACTCTTGGCTTTTCTCTCAAGCTCCATTTTTTATCTCATTTTCTTTTGATCCTTACTTTACATAATTGATCCCACCAAATTACTTGATTTGTGCTCCTTCACTTGGAAATTATTCTAGACTACTTGAATTGTTCATATTTCCAAGTATTACACCAATTATGTTCAAATTTGTTCATGATTGAAGGATCTTTTTGTAAATTTGAAAATTAAGTGTAATTGCTGTGAAATTGTAATTAGTAAAAGTCAAGTGGCTGAAGTTAAAAAAAAAGTGGTGTAAAAAGAAAAAGTGGACCAAAACTGTAAATATAAAAAGTTTTGGGGCAAAAGTGCAAATTCTGGAAAATTCCAGCAAAAGGTAAAAGACTTGCCACCATTTCACATGCTTGTATTTGTATAAATCCTTCACAAATTAGTGTAGCACATTTCACATTGATCATTACTTGTTCACCAACACTTTGATTAAATTTGAATTACACTTTGTTGAACTCTTTTTGAGTGTGCAATTCTTCTTGAACCTTTTCTTGCTTGTCTTCTAAACTCCATTAGTTTTGTATTAGTTGTTTTCAAAATTCTTGACCTCTTTGAATTGATTTCCTACTGGTTGATTTTTCATTTGTTTAATGGAGACTAATTATTGAGAATCTTGTTTCAATTTGTAGATCCCTTGAAGAGGAAACTCTTGAGTGGAAAGAGACAAGAGAGAAAATCATCTTGTAAAAGTCTACATTGAGTGATATATGCGAGTGCCAATCTTTGAGTGAATGGAGAGTGAGTGGTGAGGTACTTGTTATATTCATTTTTGACTTGTAATCTTTTCTTTCACTTGTACTTTAAGTGTATTTGTTCCTTGTTGTATTATACTTAATTCTTTTTTTATTTTTGGTGGTGTAATTGTTCTTATTGGTGCAATCTTCATTTGATTTGTGTAACTTTCAATTTTCTGGAATTTGTATTGTAATTTCTCAAATTGTAAGTGCACCATGGCTTCACAACATGAAGAAGACAATGAAGATTCTTCTCCATCATCACCAAGAACAAGGAACTTGCATAGGAAGTTGGATAGAATGAAAAGGAACATAGAACGAGTGTTTGAAAGATTAGAAGTACTTGAGCACAAAAAGGGATCAAGGCATGACAACTCACATAGAGGCTCCTCAAATTTGGAAGACAATGAACATAGACCTAGATTTGATAGATGGAGACATAGACATGAACATAGAGGAAGAAGGAATGAGAAGGATGACAAGTTGTATAATGTGAAGGTGAAGATCCCTAGCTTCCAAGGGAAAAGTGATCCCGATGTTTACTTGGAATGGGATACCAAATTAGAGCACATATTCTCTAGCTGCTACTATAGTGAAGAAAATAAAGTAAATGTAGCTAGTCTAGGATTTCACGATTATACTTTAATTTGGTGGGATCAATTGTGTGCAGAGAGAATAAGGTATGACGAGAAACCAATTAGTACTTGGAGAGAAATGAAGAGGGTTTTGAGAAAAAGGTATGTGCCTTCAAGCTACACTAGAGACCTACACCATGCAATGAAGGTTGAAGCCCAAGTGAAGAGAAAAAACTCCTTCAAGAAGGAGGGTGACTCATCAAAACAACTTGAAGTTGTTGGTAAAAGTGGATCAAAGGCCACATTTCCTAACTCTAAACCTTCCACTTCTACCCTTTCTTTTCCTTCTTGATGAGTGTGATTACACCTCATATTGCTCATCATTTTTGCATGCATTTTCATATAGTTTAGGCATATTTAATTTGATTTTTGTTAGTTTTTACTTTGGAACGGGTAAGGCGGTTTTGTGGTGTGGTTTTGCAGAAATTAAGGATAAAATGCTCAGGATTGACCATGATGGAGCTTGGATGAAGATAGGGCTTGAAAAGTTAAGAAAATGAGCCAAATAGAGCCCATCACGGCCATGATCAAGCATAAATGAAAAGAAAAGAAGGCAAAAGTCAGAACTGGTCACGGCCTAGACGTGATGTCCATGACGGCCATGACATGTCAGCTGAACCAGACCCTCACAGGCAGAACTGATCACGGCCTAGCCGTGATGAGCATCACGGCCCTGACAGACCAAAAAGTGAAGAAGCGCCCAAACCAGAATCCATCACTGTCTGGCCGTGATGGCCATCACGGCCGTGACGCGCATTACTTGGATCTGAAGCAACTAATTTGGATCTGATTTGTGTTTGATTAGGATTCAAACTTCCCTAATCTATAAATATGGCATCAGGCCGAGGACTTGGAAGACTAAGGCTACTACTCTTAGGCTATAATTTAGGATCTCTCTTCTTCTTCCTCCTCTCTTCTCTTATTTTTATTTTCATGTTGTTGTTAACCAAGCTTGTCATCACCATGGCAAGGCTTGAGTAGTAGTTTAATTTCTAGGGTTTGGGGCTATGCCCAAGGTTGATTTGTGTTGTTAATTTGATGTTATATCTTTGTTAATTGCGATTTTGATTTAGCTCTAATTTCTAGTGTTTTAATTACTCGTAAATTCGGTGGCCACTTATTTGCGTGTCGTAGATATTCTAAGGAGGAACCTAGCGGTAAACTTAGGTATCGGATCTATAAAATCAGACTAAGGACTGAAATCATGAGAGTTAGAAGCCGTCCTTCGAGGATTAACGAATTGTCACAAAACGTAAAGGGTCCAATCTAAATTCGACTACCACGAGAGTAGGGGTTGGTTTAATTGGGCACGATTTTTGTAACCCGAGAGGGAGCATTAACTATTTGAGGATAAATTCGCCTTCAGAGCGATTTCGAAAATTAACAAGGGATAATCAATTTAGTAACATAAACGATCTTGTTGGTAACCCAAATTCCTAGGAATCCATTTAGATCTGAAAAACCATAAACTGATTTACTTTATGTTTTACTTGATTGCATTACTTATCTAATTTATCTCTTATTTCAAAAATCAAAAACCTCTTCAAAAATTCTTATTTTTATACAGTCCAGTTTTATCATTTAACAATTAATTGTGATTTGAGATCACGGTCTCTGTGGGATCGATATCTTTTTATTACTTGGCGACAATCTGGTACACTTGTCGGATCGCACGACGTGCATCGCTCACGACACATCAAGTTTTTGGCGCCGTTGCCGGGGACTGTGCTTCCTCGAATCTCAATTTAATTTTTTAAATTGATTCTTCTGGACCTTTTCTTTTTATTTAATTTTTATTTTTGTTATTAAAAAAAATTTCTTTTTTGAGTATCTATCTCTCTGTGTTTTTATGCAAAGATCCCTAAGTCTTGGAAACCTAAGTGAAGTCGATCCCGAAGTCGAAAGGACCTTTCATAGACGTAGGAGACTACAAAGAGAGAGAGAGGTTGATTCCCATTCCACTTATGGCGAATCTCCCGGATACGAAACCGTTGAAGGACTATGCATCCCCAAATGCCAGGGGTTTGCGAACTGGGATTGCTAGGCCAGAGATTGAGGCGGAGAACTACACTATACCACCTATGCTAATTAACATGATTAGGCAACATCAATTCGGAGGATTGCCCTCGGAGGACCCGACTGATCATGTGGAGACATTCTTGGAGTTCACCGATGCAGTTAGAATTCATGGTGCCCCGGTTGATGCTATTCGCTTGAGGTTATTCCCCTCGTCTCTGACTGGAAAAACAAAAGCTTGGTTGAAACAAGTGCCCGCTAATACCTTGACAACTTGGGACCAACTGGAGCAGGCGTTTTTGGAGAAATTCTTCCCTCCCTCCAAGACGGCCTACATACGAACCCAGATCACCGGCTTCTTCCAAAAGGACGGAGAATGCTTGTCAGAAGCTTGGGATCGCTACAAGGGATTGCTGGAGTCTTGCCCACATCATGGACTGGAAAAGTGGTTGTTAGTGCATACCTTCTGCAACGGATTGGATTATTCATCAAAGGTGTCACTCGACTCCGCAGCTGGTGGAACCTTCATGAACAGACCCCTGACTGAGGCATTCAACATCATTGAAAACGTGGCCACCAACTACCACCAATGGGGTTCAGAAAGAGGTAATAACTCGAAAAAGATTTCGGGGGGTAAGTTTGAAATGAATAGAACTGATCTTATAATGTCTAAAATTAACTCACTTAATAAACGCTTTGATCAGCTTTAAAGGGCTAATGCGAGTTCAGTAGGTGCTACTAACATTATTTGTGAGATTTGTGGAATGCAGGGACATGACATAATGGAGTGCCCACGTGGCATTGCTCATGGATCCGGCGCTTCGAGGGAACAAGTGAACTCTTGTCACAACTTTTACGACACGAACCCGAAGTTTCCAAATTATGCTCCCCCAAATCCCTACAACCAGAGGAAGAACAACCCTTACCTCTCCTACGGGAACTACAGCAACACACTGAACCACGAGTTCCAAGAAGGCCAAGGTAATAGGAAACCCGCACCGGGGTATCCTCAGGTACAGAAGTCTAAACTAGAATCTCTATTGGAAAGTTTTGTTGAAACTCAAACAAAACAAAATGAAGAGTTTAGACAACAAGGTAGGGCAGTAAACTAGGCAATAAAAGAGCTAGCATCTAAGGTAGATAACTTAGCCACTCATAACAAGATGCTAGAAACTCAGATTGCCCAACAAGCCAACACATACTCTAGACCTAAGGGTATGTTCCCGAGGCAGCCCGAAGTTAATCCCAATGAACATTGTAATGCCATATACTTGAGGGATGATAAGCTTGGGGTAGCTGAAAAGGATGTGGAATGTGAGGAGGACATGAGCGTAGATGAAGAGCCAGAACCAAAGTATGTCCCTCCACCACCGTACCAACCCCCAATACCTTTCCCGCAAAGGTTGGTCAAGAGAAAGCAAGTAGAAATAGAAACTAAGAGTTTAATTGAGGAGCACAATGTCAAGATAAAAACTAATATGCCTCATAAGCTGAAAGACCCGGGTAGTTTCTCTATCGCTTGCTCGATTGAAGAAGTGCAAATAGACCAAGCCTTATGTGACTTAGGGGCTAGTGCGAGCTTGATGCCGCTTTCTATCTTGGAAAGGTTGGGAACCAAAGAGTTGAGTCCATTCAAATTCTCCTTACAATTTGCGGATGGCTCGACTAGGACTCCTCTAGGCATACTAGAGAATGTTCCTGTAAAGGTAGGGAAATTTTTCATCCCTACCGATTTCCTGGTATTGGATATGAAAGGGAATTCTGAATTCCCCATCATTTTAGGAAATCCATTCTTGGCCACCGCTGGAGCAATAATAGACGTAAGGAATGGCAAACTCTCTCTGAATGTAGAGGAAGGTAGGGTAGATTTTGAATTGACTAACTCATATAACAACCCTTCTTTTGTGAGTCATGTTTGCTGGATCGATATAACGTCTCCAGTGGTAAAGGAAGAGCTCAACATGGAAGCAACTACAAAGATTTGCATGGCAAATGATGCACCCAGTAGTGATGAAGATGGAGTTGCTGATCATGTGGAAACAAAACTTCCGCTGGGAGGGAGTAAGGCCATGAAGCTTAGAGTGAAAAGAGTGAACCAGAAGCGCAATTGGCCATATGAGCAGAATCGACTTTTTGAAGGATTCCCATGGAAGAGAAGTGTTCCTGCACTTCTACGCCCAGCCGACCCCGGTTGACTGAAGGCAGTATGGTCAAGCTTAAGACCGTAAATAAGCGCTTCTTGGGAGGCAACCCAAGTTTTCTTTACCTTTTCCATTTGTTTTTGAATTTAGCTCTTGAATAATTTGAGAAGATCAAGAGGAAAAAAAAATCATAAATTAATAGATTTTCCAAGTGTTTTCAGGTTATGAAGGAAGGAAGAGCAAAAAGGGTAGGGACAAATAAAGTCAGAAGTCATCACGCCCGGGCCGTGATAGTGGTCACGGCCATGATGAGCTAACCCATAATACCAGAAAGGATACCCATCACGAGCGTGATGAGAAGGACCCTGAAGATCAGAATGCATCACGGCCTAGCCGTGATAGAAGTCACGACCGTGACAGGTCAGCTCCTATGGACCAGAATTGATCACGGCCTAGCCGTGATACACATCACGGCCGTGATACATTTTCCAGTGTCTCTTTGACTGGCATGTGAGCCAGCACCCGCTACCACCTCGGTGAGTTGTTCCATTTTTCTCCTCTTACATTGGGGACAATGTAAGTTTTTAAGCTTGGGGTAGGGGTATTTTTGAAATTTTTTGCATCTTTGCATTTTTCATGTTGCATTCATATAGGCATAGTTTTGCATGATCACATGATTAGATTGCTCCTTGCTTAGATTATGCATCCGATTGCGAGAACTTTGTGCCAAATAAATTGAGATAATGAATTTTTGAACCCAATATTTTTTATTCTTGTGATAAGGCTAAAAATAAAAATGCTTGAGATGATCTTTTGATAGTTGATAATTAGCATGTGGTTCCTTAAATTTGTGTTTCTCACTGATTTTAAACTACTAAATATGAGATTTTTGAGCCAAAAAGGGGTACTCACTAAATCTACCCCATTCTTTGTGATAGAGTGTTTAATTCCTCTTGGATTGTACTCTCTAGAACTTGACTTGAAACCGTTTTGAAACTTAAAAAGTTTTGAAAACATTTTTGAAAATGATTGAGGCATTAAGTATTTTTCTGGTCTTCTGAGCTTTGATTGATAAAATACTACACCTTAGTTACCCAATTTTTGAGCCTAAAAGAATAAAATACTTTTCTTGGTACCTTGAATTGTTTTGATGAATGATGCTTGGATGATGCCTTTTGATATATTGCAAAAAGGGTAAAAAGGTAGTTTGAAAAAAAATACTACACCTTAGTTGCCCAATTTTTGAGCCTAAAAGAATAAAATACTTTTCTTGGTACCTTGAATTGTTTTGATGAATGATGCTTGGATGATAAAAATTTGTGGGATGAGAAAATTAGAAAAATATTTTTCTTGAATTGAAAATCTCCCCTTCTCCAAATAAATAAAATAAAATAAACAAAAAAAATGGAGAAGGGGATGACAAAAAGTAAGTGAGAAATAAAAAAATTAAAAGAAAGAAAGAAAGGTGGAAAAGTGACCTAAAGCCCAAAAAGGTATTTTAGAAGGTGTCATGCTTTGCAATGTTTGATATTTTGTTTAGCCTTTTTGAAATTTCCTTTTCTTGATTTTCCCACCTAATTTTAATCCCATGGCCTCATTACAACCAAAATAAAAGACCTCTTGATTCTTTTGTGTTTTCATTAATAAAGTAGAGATTTGGTTAATAGTCAAGCTTATGGTAGAATATCTTTCTTGAGGAAATTGAGCGAATTGTCATATATCCTTAAACACTTGAGTGAGGTGAAAAAGAGTGCCCGAATCAGTGAGAATATGAATTTAGGAAACCTAAGCTTCTAATTGGGCTTGAAATGGATTGTCTCTTGGGTATTTATTGAATATGCCTGTTGCTTGAATTAGTTACTCGGGTTCTTGGTTCACTATCCATGCTCTGATTTTCTTGGCTGGCCTTGGTAATTGCTTGAGGACAAGCAAAATCTTAAGCTTGGGGTGATTTGATGAGTGTGATTACACCTCATATTTGCTCATCATTTTTGCATGCATTTTCATATAGTTTAGGCATATTTAATTTGATTTTTGTTAGTTTTTACTTTGGAACGAGTAAGGCAGTTTTGTGGTGTTGTTTTGCAAAAACTAAGTATAAAATGCTCAGGATTGACCATGATGGAGCTTGGATGAAGATAGGGCTTGAAAAGTGAAGAAAATGAGCCAAACAGAGCCCATCACGGCCATGATCAAGCATACCTGAAAAGAAAAGAAGGCAAAAGTCAGAACTGGTCACGGCCTAGCCGTGATGTCCATCACGGCCGTGACATGTCAACTGAACCAGACCATCACAGGCAGAACCGATCACGGCCTAGTCGTGATGAGCATCATGGCCGTGACAGACCAAAAGGTGAAAAAGCGCCCAAACCAGAATCAATCACGACCGTGACGCGCATTACTTGGATCTGAAGCAACTGATTTGGATCTGATTTGTGTTTGATTAGAATTCAAACTTCCCTAATCTATAAATATGGCATCAGGCTGAGGACTTGGAAGACTGAGGCTACTACTCTTAGGCTATAATTTAGGATATCTCTTCTTCTTCCTCCTCTCTTCTCTTATTTTTATTTTCATGTTGTTGTTAACCAAGCTTGTCATCACCATGGCAAGGCTTGAGTAGTAGTTTAATTTCTAGGGATTGGGGCTATGCCCAAGGTTGATTTATGTTGTTAATTTGAAGTTATATCTTTGTTAATTGCGATTTTGCTTTAGATCTGATTTCTAGTGTTTTAATTACTCGTAAATTCGGTGGCCACTTATTTGCGTGTCGTAGATATTCTAAGGAGGAAACTAGCGGTGAACTTAGGTATCGGATCTATAGAATCAGACTAAGGACTGAAATCACGAGAGTTAGAAGCCGTCCTTCGAGGATTAACGAATTGTCACAAAACGTAAAGGGTCCAATCTAAATTCGACTACCACGAGAGTAGGGGTTGGTTTTATTGGGCACGATTTTTGTAACCCGAGAGGGAGCATTAACTATTTGGGGATAAATTCGCCTTCAAAGCGATTTCGACAATTAACAAGGGATAATCAATTTAGTAACATAAACGATCTTGTTGGTAACCCAAATTCCTAGGAATCCATTTAGATCTGAAAAACCATAAACTGATTTACTTTCTGTTTTACTTGATTGCATTACTTATCTAATTTATCTCTTATTTCAAAAATCAAAAACCTCTTCAAAAATTCTTAGTTTTATACAGTCCAGTTTTATTATTTAACAATTAGTTGTGATTTGAGATCACGGTCTCTGTGGGATCGATATTTGTTTATTACTTGGCGACAATCTGGTACACTTGCCGGATCGCACGACGTGCATCGCGCACGGCAAATCAAGTTTTTGGCCCGGGCCGTGATAGTGGTCACGGCCGTGATGAGCTATCCCAGAATACCAGAAAGGATACCCATCACGAGCGTGATGAGAAGGACCCTGAAGATCAGAATGCATCACGACCTAGCCGTGATAGAAGTCACGGCCGTGACAGGCCAGCTCCTATGGACCAGAATTGATCACGGCCTAGCCGTGATACACATCACGGCCGTGATACATTTTCCAGTGTCTCTTTGACTGGCATGTGAGCCAGCACCCACTACCACCTCGGTGAGTTGTTCCATTTTTCTCCTCTCTCCAACTTGATTATTTACATTGCGGACAATGTAAGTTTTTAAGCTTGGGGTAGGGGTATTTTTGAATATTTTTGCATCTTTGCATTTTTCATGTTGCATTCATATAGGCATAGTTTTGCATGATCACATGATTAGATTGCTCCTTGCTTAGATTATGCATCCGATTGCGAGAACTTGGTGCCAAATAAATTGAGATAGTGAATTTTTGAACCCAAATTTTTTTATTCTTGTGATAAGGCTAAAAATAAAAATGCTTGAGATGATCTTTTGATAGTTGATAATTAGCATGTGGTTCCTTAAATTTGTGTTTCTCACTGATTTTAAACTACTAAATGTGAGATTTTTGAGCCAAAAAGGGGTACTCACTAAATCTACCCCATTCTTTGTGATAGAGTGTTTAATTCCTCTTGGATTGTACTCTCTAGAACTTGACTTGAAACCGTTTTGAAACTTAAAAATTTTTGAAAACATTTTTGAAAATGATTGAGGCATTAGTTATTTTTCTGGCCATCTGAGCTTTGATTGATTAAATGCTACCCCTTAGTTGCCCAATTTTTGAGCCTAAAAGAACAAAATACTTTTCTTGGTACCTTGAATTATTTTGATGAATGATGCTTGGATGGTGCCTTTTAAAGTATTGAAAAAAGGGTAAAAAGGTAGTTTGAAAAAAAAAATTTGTGGGATGAGAAAATTAGAAAAATATTTTTCTTGAATTGAAAATCTCCCCTTCTCCAAATAAATAAAATAAAATAAACAAAAAAAATGGAGAAGGGGATGACAAAATGTAAGTGAGAAATAAAAAAATTAAAAGAAAGAAAGAAAGGTGGAAAAGTGACCTAAAGCCCAAAAGGTATTTTAGAAGGTGTCATGCTTTGCAATGTTTGATATTTTGTTTAGCCTTTTTGAAATTTCCTTTTCTTGATTTCCCCACCTAACAATTAATCCCATGGCCTCATTACAACCAAAATAAAAGACCTCTTGATTCTTTTGTGTTTTCATTAATAAAGTAGAGATTTGGTAAATAGTCAAGCTTATGGTAGAATATCTTTCTTGAGGAAATTGAGCGAATTGTCATATATCCTTAAACACTTGAGTGAGGTGAGAAAGAGTGCCCGAATCAGTGAGAATATAAATTTAGGAAACCTAAGCTTCTAATTGGACTTGAAATGGATTGTCACTTGGGTATTTATTGAATATGCCTGTTGCTTGAATTAGTTACTCGGGTTCTTGGTTCACTATCCATGCTCTGATTATCTTGGCTGGCCTTGGTAATTGCTTGAGGACAAGCAAAATCTTAAGCTTGGGGTGATTTGATGAGTGTGATTACACCTCATATTTGCTCATCATTTTTGCATGCATTTTCATATAGTTTAGGCATATTTAATTTGATTTTTGTTAGTTTTTACTTTGGAATGGGTAAGGCAGTTTTGTGGTGTTGTTTTGCAGAAATTAAGTATAAAATGCTCAGGATTGACCATGATGGAGCTTGGATGAAGATAGGGCTTGAAAAGTGAAGAAAATGAGCCAAACAGAGCCCATCACGGCCATGATCAAGCATACTTGAAAAGAAAAGAAGGCAAAAGTCAGAACTGGTCACGGCCTAGCCGTGATGTCCATCACTGCCGTGACATGTCAACTGAACCAGACCATCACAGGAAGAACCGATCACGGCCTAGCCGTGAGGAGCATCACGGCCGTGACAGACCAAAAGGTGAAAAAGCGCCCAAACCAGAATCAATCACGACCGTGACGCGCATTACTTGGATCTGAAGCAACTGATTTGGATCTGATTTGTGTTTGATTAGAATTCAAACTTCCCTAATCTATAAATATGGCATCAGGCTGAGGACTTGGAAGACTGAGGCTACTACTCTTAGGCTATAATTTAGGATCTCTCTTCTTCTTCCTCCTCTCTTCTCTTATTTTTATTTTCATGTTGTTGTTAACCAAGCTTGTCATCACCATGGCAAGGCTTGAGTAGTAGTTTAATTTCTAGGGATTGGGGCTATGCCCAAGGTTGATTTATGTTGTTAATTTGAAGTTATATCTTTGTTAATTGCGATTTTGCTTTAGATATGATTTCTAGTGTTTTAATTACTCGTAAATTCGGTGGCCACTTGTTTGCGTGTCGTAGATATTCTAAGGAGGAAACTAGCGGTGAACTTAGTTATCGGATCTATAGAATCAGACTAAGGACTGAAATCACGAGAGTTAGAAGTCGTCCTTCGAGGATTAACAAATTGTCACAAAACGTAAAGGGTCCAATCTAAATTCGACTACCACGAGAGTAGGGGTTGGTTTTATTGGGCACGGTTTTTGTAACCCGAGAGGGAGCATTAACTATTTGAGGATAAATTCGCCTTGAAAGCGATTTCAACAATTAACAAGGGATAATCAATTTAGTAACATAAACGATCTTGTTGGTAACCCAAATTCCTAGGAATCCATTTAGATCTGAAAAACCATAAACTGATTTACTTTCTGTTTTACTTGATTGCATTACTTATCTAATTTATCTCTTATTTCAAAAATCAAAAACCTCTTCAAAAATTCTTAGTTTTATACAGTCCAGTTTTATCATTTAACAATTAGTTGTGATTTGAGATCACGGTCTCTGTGGGATCGATATTTGTTTATTACTTGGCGACAATCTGGTACACTTGCCGGATCGCACGACGTACATCGTGCACGACACATCAAGTTTTTGGCCCGGGCCGTGATAGTGGTCACGGCCGTGATGAGCTAACCCAGAATACCAGAAAGGATACCCATCACGAGCGTGATGAGAAGGACCCTGAAGATCAGAATGCATCACGGCCTAGCCGTGATAGAAGTCACGGCCGTGACAGGTGTTAGACGAATCTGGGCAAGTATACCCAGTCGTGCAAGTAATACGGTGGTAAGACCGGTTTATCGTATCCACGGGGATTGGATGTCAACTACCAATTCACAAACTCAGCAACTATCTAGACTAAACAGAGAAATCAGGAGATTTCAAATTAAACAAAAGAAAAGAAATAAAATCTTTTTGTCTTTTTATCGAACACTTGGAGTGTAGAAATGATATGTTGGGACCAGACTTCACCAAACCTCTATCTCATGTACTATCAGGACTAGATACCTCCCATTCATGCTTCAGATATTAAAATCAATCCACTAAACTACTCAAGCCCCGATCTCTCGGATGACAAGAGCCTAATTCCACTAATAGACCCTAATCTCTTAGGTGGCCTAGATTAATGAAATTGCATTAGGATTAGGGATTATGCGATTACTAGCAAACCAAACTCTATCTCTAGACGAAAGGGTTACTAGGTGATTAAATTCAATTCCGGTTCTAATATGAACGTCTCCATTACATACTAAAACACAAATCGAGTCATGGGGGTGCTAGCCACAACAAGCATTAAACACAGAAAATTAATCACTAATATGAAGACATGAACATAGAATAATCAGTCAAGATAAATACATAATCAATCAGTTTGGCTACATCTAATCCCAACAACAGGGATTTAACTACTCATAAACAGAGAATACAAAGAGAAAGAGAGAAGGGATGAAGCAAACTCCATAGAAGCATCCTCCAATCTTCTTTCAGTCCCAGAGCAAGGAAAACATCCCCTTCAGGGCTTGAAACCCTCTTCCAGCCGCAGCCCCCAAGTCTGCCTCCAATCCTCCAAGAGTCCCTCAATTCTGCCCTAAAACAGCAACTTATACCAATCTGTTCTGCGCTAGCTCGCGAGGCGAATGGCTTCTCGCGAGGCGAAAGCTAAAAATCTGCTGTTTCACATTCCTGAACTCTCGCGAGGCGAGCCACTTCTCGCGACGCGAGGCCATAAATTTCTTCTCCAATATGCCCGTGAGGAGCATCAGGGACTGGGCGTGATGGCTTCTGGTTTCCAGACTCGCGAGGCGAGACAAGGTTCGTGAGGCGAACTAGAAAGACTTGTAGTTTCTGGAACAGTCAGCTTTCAGGGTCGCGAGGCGAATCCTGTTTCGCGGGGCGAATCTTCAGAATTCTGCTTGGCTCACTTTCTTCTCTTTTCAAGCTCCAAATTCATCCAAGCTTCATAATAGCCAAATATGCACAGTTTTCCTTCAATTTCTGCAAAACAACACACAGAAACCGCTTCACCCGTTCCAAGGGAAAATCTAATAAAAATCAAATAAAGAATGCCTAATCTATATGAAAAATGCGTGCAAAAGTATACAGAAAATATCATGTAAAATCACACTATCAACAGGCCAGCTCCTATGGACCAGAATTGATCACGGCCTAGCCGTGATACACATCACGGCCGTGATACATTTTCCAGTGTCTCTTTGACTGGCATGTGAGCCAGCACCCGCTACCACCTCGGTGAGTTGTTCCATTTTTCTCCTCTCTCCAACTTGATTATTTACATTGCGGACAATGTAAGTTTTTAAGCTTGGGGTAGGGGTATTTTTGAATATTTTTGCATCTTTGCATTTTTCATGTTGCATTCATATAGGCATAGTTTTGCATGATCACATGATTAGATTGCTCCTTGCTTAGATTATGCATCCGATTGCGAGAACTTGGTGCCAAATAAATTGAGATAGTGAATTTTTGAACCCAATTTTTTTTATTCTTGTGATAAGGCTAAAAATAAAAATGCTTGAGATGATCTTTTGATAGTTGATAATTAGCATGTGGTTCCTTAAATTTGTGTTTCTCACTGATTTTAAACTACTAAATGTGAGATTTTTGAGCCAAAAAGGGGTACTCACTAAATCTACCCCATTCTTTGTGATAGAGTGTTTAATTCCTCTTGGACTGTACTCTCTATAACTTGACTTGAAACCGTTTTGAAACATAAAAATTTTTGAAAACATTTTTGAAAAAGATTGAGGCATTAGTTATTTTTCTGGCCTTCTGAGCTTTGATTGATTAAATGCTATCCCTTAGTTGCCCAATTTTTGAGCCTAAAAGAATAAAATACTTTTCTTGGTACCTTGAATTATTTTGATGAATGATGCTTGGATGGTGCCTTTTAAAGTATTGAAAAAAGGGTAAAAAGGTAGTTTGAAAAAAAAAATTTGTGGGATGAGAAAATTAGAAAAATATTTTTCTTGAATTGAAAATCTCCCCTTCTCCAAATAAATAAAATAAAATAAACAAAAAAAATGGATAAGGGGATGACAAAAAGTAAGTGAGAAATAAAAAAATTAAAAGAAAGAAAGAAAGGTGGAAAAGTGACCTAAAGCCCAAAAAGGTATTTTAGAAGGTGTCATGCTTTGCAATGTTTGATATTTTGTTTAGCCTTTTTGAAATTTCCTTTTCTTGATTTCCCCACCTAACAATTAATCCCATGGCCTCATTACAACCAAAATAAAATACCTCTTGATTCTTTTGTGTTTTCATTAATAAAGTAGAGATTTGGTTAATAGTCAAGCTTATGGTAGAATATCTTTCTTGAGGAAATTGAGTGAATTGTCATATATCCTTAAACACTTGAGTGAGGTGAGAAAGAGTGCCCGAATCAGTGAGAATATGAATTTAGGAAACCTAAGCTTCTAATTGGACTTGAAATGGATTGTCTCTTGGGTATTTATTGAATATGCCTATTGCTTGAATTAGTTACTCGGGTTCTTGGTTCACTATCCATGCTCTGATTATCTTGGCTGGCCTTGGTAATTGCTTGAGGACAAGCAAAATCTTAAGCTTGGGGTGATTTGATGAGTGTGATTACACCTCATATTTGCTCATCATTTTTGCATGCATTTTCATATAGTTTAGGCATATTTAATTTGATTTTTGTTAGTTTTTACTTTGGAATGGGTAAGGAGGTTTTGTGGTGTTGTTTTGAAGAAATTAAGGATAAAATGCTCAGGATTGACCATGATGGAGCTTGGATGAAGATAGGGCTTGAAAAGTGAAGAAAATGAGCCAAACAGAGCCCATCACGACCTAGCCGTGATGGCCATCACGGCCATGATCAAGCATAACTGAAAAGAAAAGAAGGCAAAAGTCAGAACTGGTCACGGCCTAGCCGTGATGTCCATCACGGCCGTGACATGTCATCTGAACCAGTCCCTCACAGGCAGAACTGATCACGGCCTCGCGTTGATGAGCATCACGGCCGTGACAGACCAAAAAGTGAAGAAGCGCCCAAACCAGAATCCATCACGACAACTGATTTGGATCTGATTTGTGTTTGATTAGGATTCAAACTTCCTTAATCTATAAATATGGCATCAGGCTGAGGACTTGGAAGACTGAGGCTACTACTCTTAGGCTATAATTTAGGATCTCTCTTCCTCTTCCTCCTCTCTTCTCGTATTTTTATTTTCATGTTGTTGTTAACCAAGCTTGTCATCACCATGGCAAGGCTTGAGTAGTAGATTATTTTCTAGGGATTGGGGCTATGGCCAAGGTTGATTTATGTTGTTAATTTGATGTTATATCTTTGTTAATTGCGATTTTGCTTTAGATCTGATTTCTAGTGTTTTAATTACTCGTAAATTCGGTGGCCACTTATTTGCTTGTCGTAGATATTCTAAGGAGGAACCTAGCGGTGAACTTAGGTATCGTATCTATAGAATCAGACTTAGGACTGAAATCACGAGAGTTAGAAGCCGTCCTTCGAGGATTAAAGAATTGTCACAAAACATAAATGGTCCAATCTAAATTCGACTACCACGAGAGTAGGGGTTGGTTTAATTGGGCACAGTTTTTGTAACCCGAGAGGAAGCATTAACTATTTGAGGATAAATTCGCCTTCAAAGCGATTTCGACAATCAACAAGGGATAATCAATTTAGTAACATAAACGATCTTGTTGGTAACCCAAATTCCTAGGAATCCATTTAGATATGAAAAACCATGAACTGATTTACTTTGTTTTACTTGATTGCATTACTTATCTGATTTATCTCTTATTTCAAAAATCAAAAACCTCTTCAAAAATTCTTATTTTTATACAGTCCAGTTTTATCATTTAACAATTAGTTGCGATTTGAGATCACGGTCTCTGTGGGATCGATATCTTTTTATTACTTGGCGACAATCTGGTACACTTGCCAGATCGCACGACGTGCATCGCGCACGACACGTCACTTCTATGCACCACAACAAAAATATTACTCTTGTACCCCTCTCTACAAATGCAATTAGTTCAAATAAGGATCCTAAAATTTTTAGTGATCAATCCTTGATCACATCAGGAGCTTGCTGCCAGAGGTGTTTGTACGGATTTCTGGGTTGGTGGTGCTTGATGTCTAGCACCGCCTTACCCAGAATGGTTGAGTTTTTTTGTTCGATGATGTTCATTTTTGTTAATCAATTGAGAAAAGTTGTTATCTTTGATGATAGAATGTGTTCATGATTCCCAGTTTCCATATTCTGGCGAATCGGTGGATAGGGTGAGGGATAAATTTGTAATTCTATTTTTTTTTCTGTTACCTGAAAAGTAAGTAGCGGGTGATTTTTTTTAAAAGGAAATCCGAATCATTCATTATAATAATAATATATCCAATGGCCTAAAAGTGGACACCTCATTTTAGACGTAGCCCAAATGATCCAATCCATAAAGGCATAAACAAATACAATCTTCAAGCTGTTCAATGAGCTAAAGCATATGAGCATATCGCACGATCACGCTCATACATGCATGAAAAGGAAAACCTTGTTCTGAGACCTTTTTGCACTCCAAAAGTAATATGAAAATAAGAGCTAAAGGCTCTAAATTCCTTAACTAATTAATGCTATCCGATGTCTTTATTGAAGCTTGAGCTCAAGCATATGAAGAATGTAAAGGATTCTCTCAGTGATAAAGGCTTCTCTCAGTGATTTATTGAAGACCTGAAAGCCCATGAAGAAGAAGAAAATAAATCATTAATTATAAGAGGGTGCCACCTATGGTGTACCAACGTAAAATTTGGTGCAACCTTGCACCTAGTTGACCAAGAAATTTGGACCAATAAATTTGCCACTATGGATTCCATTTTAACTATTTTTTTTTACCGGTCAAAGCTGATTTTATATTTTAGTTGATGAATTTGAAACACTACTATACGTATCTGTTCATTATACTGGTAGAAAAGTTAAAAAAAAAGTTCATCTTCCTAAATTCAGTGCTCTCTTTTCATTCCCAAATCCCCAACCCCTTCCAGATTTAGATCTCATCCCTCCATCTCCCCATCATCTCTTTGCCCCGGACCAACTCTAAATGCACCCACTAATCTCCACCATCGCAACGTTGAGTACATGTCCAAGATTTGCCTTATTAAGATTGTTGGGTGCCTTTGTTCAAGAACTCAAACAACACCCTCTTGCAGGTTTCCTCCACCCTCATCATGATCCAAACCATTTTCCATATTCTTCAACTTTCTTCTACACACCGCATATTCTAATCAACCTTCATCTGAATCCTTTTGTTTTTTTGGTCCTTGGTTACAACTTCTCAACTTGAGCAAGCACCTCCCTTCTTCTTCTACAACACTCCAGATCCGTCACCAAGCGGTTGATTTTCTGGGGTGCCACCTTGGATTTCTTCTTCTTTCTTTAGACGATGGTGTGATTATGACATAACATGGATTTTGGAACAAAAATCTTGATACCCATTTTGAAAGATTGGTGCTTTTTGTGGTGGTTGAATCCATTTGACGAAACTTGATTGGTGCATTTGAGTCTGCATTTGGAGTTTGTAGTAGTTGTTGTTGTTTGTTAAGAAGATTCTGGGAAAAACAACCATGTTCTGGAGGGATCTTGAGAGGGAGAACATGAAGTTGACACAGGCAAACACAAGAAAGGGGGTTGAATTGTGTTGTTAATAATTTTCGAAAACAACCTTTAAAACAATTTTTGCACTCAAGGAGATTAGGAACAGAAGCAGCACAAAGACAAAAAAAAATTTTAAAAGACTTTAACAAAGGTAATATCAAAACCCCACAATTAGTATGAGCAAATAAAACTGAAGAGTTTAGGGATTGAAGATTAACAAAAGAGATTTTATACTGGTTCACTCTCTTCCAATCAAAAGCTACATCCAATCCCTTCGACTTGAAGGATTTATCCACAATTTCTCCAAATAGATTACAACCGAGTATTCAACACCTCTCCAGGCTACAAGTATTCCTTTCTTACCAAGCCTCATCAGGCTATAACTCTAACAAAGAGATTTAATGTTTGATCTTCTTAACTCACTATGTGTGAGGATATGACAGTTTGAGATCAGTTGAATATTACAACAATATTCAAACTAAAGAATACAGACTCTTGCTTTTGAAAGAATATTGGAACGAGTGATTATTGATTGACAAAAGTTCAAAAAAGGTCGTTCTTCAGAACTTGAGGTCTTCTATTTATAGTGTCATTCTTCTTCACATGTATTTCTTCAATGGTTACTTTGAATAATTCCGTTTAGAGATAGCATTTAATGCATGATATCCATTGTGACTAAAAGCTTGATTGTAGCAATGCTGAATAGTACTCTTGGTTATCGAGGTAGCATGAAATTGGAGGTTCACTCCTCTGAGTATTGCAACTTGAGCACTTGTTGTTCCTCTTTTGTGTATAATCCAACTTTTTCAGTCATAGAGTTGTCATCGAACAGTTTGTTCTGCAGTATCTTATTGTACGATTCTGCTTTTTGCATTTCTTTATTGTACTATGTTTTTTTTACAACAAGGTGAAACATTAAAGCAGATAAAACAAATATGAATAACAAATATTCTATTGAAATAAATATCAATCATTTGAAATAAATTCAAGAGATTCGGATTGCATTTAATTCATTACAAGGATGGAGCTCGTCTAAAAGGAACTCAGTCTACTTAGTTATTAGAGAGACTAAGTTTGTTCAAAATTTTATTTTGCTCGTATGATGATGTGGCATATCCTTTTGTCTAACAAGTCTTCGGACTTGCTATTTCTTAATGAGTTATAAAGAACTCCATGTGGTGACGTGGCGATTAGAGCTCGTTTACCAGATTACTTTATGTTTCAGTTCATTTACTTCAACTAATTACTTCTGTTTGCTTACGTGGCAAGATGGACGCGCTCATTATCAAGTCTTTGGACTTGTTGTACCTAACAAGTTATTTAGGTATTCATCTAGCAAATACTTAGAGCCTCGTCTACTCAAGAAAATCAGTCTACTTAATTAAATAACTAAGTAACTTTACCAAAGTATTTGAACAGCCCGTCTACAAGGGTGGACGTGTATTTTTCAATGAAAACTTATCCAAAGTTTATTTTACTTATATTTAAGTATTCCTGCATAACTGAAAGCACGTGTTAGATCTCAATTAACACTTTGCCAAGAAAATTTAATCCTTTTGTAAACATTAAAACTTATAGATTATTAAATCCAAAACCACTTTGGTTCCAACAATCTCCCCCTTTTTTGATGATGACAAAACTAATTAAATTTGAAAAGCAAAGTCTAAGAGAGCTTGCAGGGCTCCCCCTAAGACAAACCATTCAAATGCTTAAGCAGAATTATAAGTTAACAGATAGGTGCAACAGCTTACCATTCTTAGAGTCTGTATAAGGGAATAAATAAACATAAGTATCAAAGCAGCAGATATCAAAGCAAATAAGCAAACATAAGTATCAGAGCAGTTTAGCAAGTAGAAAAGAATATGCACATGCAAACACATAAAAGCTTTTCAAAAACTGACTTTATATATATAGGTTAAAGTAATCTTTTGGTCCTTATACGTGACACTGATTTTCAATTTGGTCCCTATAAGTAAAAAGTTATCAATTTGGTCCCTATACGTGACACTGATTTTCAATTTGGTCCTCACCGCTAATTGGTCCCTATATAAGAGTGACCAAATTGCAAATTATTATCACATATAGGGACCAAATTGAAAATAATTGTCACATGTAGGGACCGATTTCAATTTTTTTTGTTGAATTGGTCCCTACATGTGACAATAATTTGCAATTTGATCCTCTTATATAGGGACCAATTAGCAGTGAGGACCAAATTGAAAACCAGTGACGCGTATAGGGACCAAATTGATAACTTTTTATGTATAGGGATCAAATTGAAAATCAGTGTCATGTATAGGGACCTAAAGATTACTTTAACCTATATATATAATTCTCTTTTCTTTCCTTTCTCGCCTTTTTGTCATCAGCCAAAAAAGTAAAAGGAGAGGACCATCATTGTCTGTACAAAAAAGAATAAAGATTAAGTAGGAGGTGGTGGTGGAGGGTTCTGAGCTTGACTTTTCTTGAAGTCCATGAGGAATTCAAGCATTTTATTCACAACCTCTAAGGTTGGAGCCATTGAGTTTTGAACTTGCTGATGGACATCCTCCTTGATCTTCTCAGTCCACTTTTCAACCTTCTCATCTACTAACTTGACAACCCTTTCATCAACTAGTTTTCCAAGAACTTCTTCAATATTAGATGGCAGAGTCTATTGCCTTGAGCTTTCTGCAGACTCTTGAAAAGTGCTTAGTGTTCTTGAATGATCTTCAGGGTGCATCACAACTAGAGCTAAAGATTGAGAAGATTGTCTTCCTGATGAGCTCTGTTGGTGAAAGGATTCAGTAGTATCTTCTAAACTATCAGTAGTAACAATTTGACCATGTTCTTCGGCAACAGGTTCATCTGTGATAAGCTTTGGAGTATGTGGGGGTTTCTTTGAGATCTCCTTTGCCCATCTAATAGGGTAGATAAAGTCCACATTTCTACTATTTATTGGAAGTCCCCAGAGGTCTTTATAGATCATATATCTAAAGTGTGAGAGACCACACATTCCTCTGACCTTGGGAATATCTTTTTTCTCTTCTTCAGACAGACCAGAGGAAGATGCTTCTCTGGTGCAGTGGATAATGTGAGACTTCCAGAAGTCAGCAGCTCTATGCTCATTGATCAACTCAATGGATTCATTATTTATAAGGAAATCCAGTATTGAGTAGTCAAAGGTTTCTTGATCAAGATCAAGCATAGCTGATTCTGCTTCAAGCACGACTCCCTTGAATCTTCTATTTTTCAAGTCCTTGTCCTTATTTAGATCCAGCATTGGCAATCTTGGACAAATCCTGTAGGGATTGATTCCAATTCTGGTTGCTTCATTATGCCTCAGCCAGGATTGAGGGACAAAATGTACGGCTCTATCAGCTCTGATTTGACTGAATTCCCACTTCAGCATATCATAGTAGAGCTGATCCAGAAAGAAGTCAGTAGCCTTCCCATAGATTCTGGGATGCTCAAAAGATACCCATTTAGTATCCCTTGGCATGATCATGGGGACATGCTTAGAAGATCTTGCTCTTTTCTCAGGAATAGTAGGAAGATTTTTCCTTTTAGGGCCAGTCTCCCAGACGGGTATGATATGTCTCTCAACTCCATCAGTGAGTGGTATGAAAGGAGGAGTTTTGACAAGATTGGGGTAGATTTTTCTGGGGGTGAATTTGGTTAAGGGTAGGCGAGTGACTAATGTCCCTAAATCATTGTGTATTTGAGAAGGTACATTCTTGATTAATTTACACTCAGGATGAGGTAGGTAAATAGGTTCAACAGATGGGCTGATTTCTTCCTCATACTCAGGTAGAGGATACCATCTGTCTGGAATGTGTTCAGGTTCAGGTTGGTGAGAATGAAACAGAATTTTCCATTCCCTTTTTACCTTGGCCTAATCCTCAGAGTTGCCATTGTAAAGGACAAAAGTTGGGGTGAAGGGAAATAAGGTTCTCAAAGGTTTGGGGAAAGGAGCACCGGGGGAAATGCCTTCATCTGGTTGATTTAACCAGGGATCATCGGCATGGATAATAGGTTGAAATTGTGAAGTGGTTATTTGTGTTGGTTGGGGTGAAAGGGGTGTGGGAATGTACACATCATCTGGAGTCGAGACGGACACATCACCTATCCTAGTTTCTAAACTAGACACTAGGGCATCTACTGCTATTTGAACAGGATCATTAGCAGAGATGGTTACCTTAGGAGTCTTAGTTGATCTGACTTTTCTTGCGGGTTGCCTTCTCGGTTTTGTTGGAACAAATGTTGGAACAGGCACAACGGCCTCAGCAGCAGCAATAGAGGTCTTCTGCTTCTTCATAATTGAACTGATAGGAATGCTATCCTCATCAGCTTCCTCATCTTCATTGTGAGAGAGGATAACTTTTCTTAGCCTCTTTGCAGCAGGGGCATCAGAAGGCTCCCTGATAACAATGCCACATGCTGGTCTCTTAGGGGCAGGCTTCCTTGTAGCAATGGTCTTTTGCCTAGTTACCCTTTTAACCCCTAGGACTTCAACATTATTTTGTTCAACCATCTCTTCTTTAGCATTCATCAACTCCTCAGTCATAGCCATTGCAGCAGCAACATAGGTATTGAGGTTCATGTTGGCTATGTTCATCGTTCCAAAGTCTGCAGCAAACATTGGTTTTTCAGTCAAAATCCTAGCTTGCTCCTCAAGAATCTTTGCAGCAAGAATCTCATGTATTCCTTGAGCCTTGAAAATCTTTGAGAGAAGATGGCAGAAAGGAAGTGCAGAGAGTCTTTTCTTATTCATCACAGCATCTTTGAATATTCCAAACAGGATTATTGGAAGATTGATTCTTGTTTCTGTGAGAAGATGGCAGAGGTAGAATTTGTGAAGAGATGAGAGGTTGTCCTTGGATCCAACCTTGTGAAGAACCACCTTGTTGAGTAGCTGATGAAGGATGCGAACGATGTCCTTCATTTCAATAGCCTTCCAAGTGTGAGTTCTGACTGTATCCTCCTTCATGAGACAGACTTCTATAGTCTCAGAGCCACCCAAGTCCTCTTCCCAAGACTCAGTGAAAACTAAACCCTCATGAGCGTAGAAGATTGCATCAGCAATAGTCTTCTCCGAGACTGTAATCTTCTTTCTTAGCACAGTTGATAAGAAATCAATATCAGTCAGTTGGACATTTCTCCATAAATCCCTGATTAGGTTGGGAAAGACAGAGACCTTCTCTGTGAAGAGTCCTCCCCACACAACTGCATTGACATATTTGCTTATGTCTAGATTGTAGTCTTGCAGCACTCCAAGATTTAAATGATGCTCTATAGCTAAGTTGAGCTTGTCCACGTTAAAGGTTGAAGGAGAAGCCATCTTAGGTGATCAAAGAGCTTAGGGTTTGAAAGCAGAGAGAGATAAAGAGAGAGATAGCTCGAGAGGTTATGGAAGTGTAAAGTTTTTCTCAAAGGGAAATGATTACTTTTAAAGGAATTTTGAATATCAAAGGTTTTAAAAAAAACTTTTGACATGACATGTCCCTATGATAAAACAGCGTTGGTAACTTGGAACCATAAAAAGGTCATGATGGGATTGATGGAAGTTCTGACTCAGCAAAGAGAATAAAGGATAAATTTGTCTTGTGACAAAAATAAATGCATTTATTAACAAAAAATATATATGATTAAGCATAGGCAGATGTGAACTCATCTTAAACTATACAATGGACGCGATAATCAGTATCAGTGGACACGTCATATAGACGTGCAATGCAATAGACGCACAACTTCAAATAGGTATTAGTCGAGCATAGGTAATAGACGCAGGATTAACAAAACAACTTTTCTCGAGGCTGGACGCCTAAATTAATCCACACATATCATATTAAGATGCTTCCTAAAAAAGATAAATCTGTCCTCTGCGAGAGGTTTAGTAAAGATATCTGCCCATTGATGGTCAGTATCTACAAATTGAATATCAATCACACCTTTTTGCATATAATCCCTAATAAAATGATGTTTAATCTCTATGTGCTTAGCTCTAGAGTGCAAAATTGATTTTTTGGTTAGATTTATTACAGCAGTATTATCACACATAAGCGAAATACTACTTACAAATACATTGTAGTCCTCCAATTGATGTTTGATACAGAGAAGTTGCGAGCAACAACTTGCAACTGATATATACTCAGCTTCAGTAGTTGATAAAGCAATGGTACTTTGTCTTTTGCTTGACCATGAGACAAGGTTAGCTCCAATGAAGTGACATCCACCACTAGTGCTTTTTCTTTCAATTCTATCTCCAGCATAGTCATCATCACAGAAACCAACTAATCTGTAATCTTCATTTTTCTTAAAGCACAAACCAAGATTAGTAGTACCTTTTAAATATCTAAAAATTCTCTTAACTGCTGATAAGTGAGATTCTCTGGGATCAGATTGAAATCGAGCACATAAACATACACTGAATATAATATAAGGCCTAGACACAGTAAGATATAAGAGAGATCCTATCATACCTCTGTATACCTTTTGGTCTACCTTTTTCTCTTTATCATATTTGTTCTGTATGGAAGTGGGGTGCATAGGAGTATTCATTGGCTTACAATAATCCATCTTAAACTTTTTCATAAGTTCTTTTGTATACTTAGTTTGGTGGATGAGCACCTCATCCATGGTTTGTTTTACTTGAAGTCCAAGGAATAATTTGAGTTCTCCCATCATGCTCATTTCAAACTTTTTCTGCATTAACTTAGAGAATTCTTTGCATAGAGACTCATTAGTACTACCAAAAATAATATCATCAACATATATCTGTACGACTATGAAATTAGACTTAATGGATTTTCTAAATAAGGTTGTGTCAACCTTTTCTCTATCGAATCCATTTTCCATAAGAAAGGAACTTAGTCTATCATACTAAGCTCTAGGAGCTTGCTTAAGACCGTACAAAGCTTTCTTAAGCTTATATACCTGTTCAGGATGGGTTTCATGAAATAGACAACTATAAACACGAGAAGGGGGGTTGAATTGTGTTTATCAGAATTTAAACAAAGTCGAAATCTTTTCGCATACAGAAGCTAGGTTCAGAAGAGTGGAGAGATACATGACAGACAGGTGTCCTGTCTGATGAAATTTTAACAGTGACTTTGGCAAACACACCACTTGATAAACGTATAAGAAAACTAAAGCAACTAAAGAGGTTATAAGGAAAGAGAGATTGACACAATTATTTATCTGGGTTCACTCTTCAAAGCAAAGAGCTACGTCCAGTCCTTGGCAGCACCAAGATTTATCCACTATAACTGATCAGGTTACAGACTCCAAGTATTGTTTGCACACCTAGCCTCTTCAGGCTGCAAGATAAGTATTCTTTGCACACCTAGCATCTCCAGGCTCAAGACAAGTATTCTTTGTACACCTATCCTCTTCAGGCTCACTCAGGTTTGTTTGAGAGATTTGGTTTGTAATAAATACAACTTCAGACAGACAGAACTTTCACTAACACTCAGAGAGTGGTTTAAATGTAAAGCATAGGAAAGTCTGCGTAATAACTTCAAATGATTGAATAATACAAAATGAAAGAATGAAGATATTAATGCACTGAGTAATGGCTCTTTAATTCTATGTGTATTCTCTATGCTTCATCTTCAATGACTTCTGTATTTATAGTCTTCAAGAATTTAGGATCCGTTAGAGACATTCCCTCAGATGTTGGCTTCAAGCAGAACTTCATTAAATGCAATAGATTCATTCTGGGAAGCCATTAATGCAATAGGAACGTTGGTTGTACTCTAACATGAAGGATCATGGCTTTATGCATCGTGATACAGCCATATCAGAGTTGTGCAAAGAGATTTTTGTACTTTGCTGAGTACAATTCCCTTTTCGTGTAAGGATCAGAGGTACTAGGGAATAAAGCATGTTGGAAGCATTATTTAACTGGTCTTTGGTTCTGATAACAGAGGTTGCTTGAGAGAGTAACTTCTGACTTTTCTTGATTCTATTTCTTGAAATACAATTCTGATAATTCTTATAGAATTCGCGTTCATAAAATAAGCGCGTCCATCTAGCCATTTAAGATTTTACATTCAGACGGGCTAGTAGACGAGCTCCATATGCCATGTCATTGGACGGAGCTTCTCATTAAGGACTTAGCAAGTCCAAAGATTTGTGTGGACGAGCGCTTCTGTCTCCTTAGTGGACGAGCACTTCTATCACTTCAGTGGACGAGCGCTTTTGTTACTTTAGTGGACGAGCGCTTCTGTTACTTTAGTGGACAAGCGCTTCTGTTACTTTAGTGGACGAGCGCTTCTGTCACTTTAGTGGACGAGCGCTTCTGTCACTTTAGAGCGGATAGATGGTTTTTACAGTTTTAATCTGCACACTAGATAGACAGGTTAGCAACCAATATGAAGGTTAATTAAATCATTAACCAATGTTTAGTTCTCATCAAAACTTAGGGAAATGCACATCAAACATTTTAGAGACTTAACAATCTCCCCCTTTTTGATGATGACAAACATTGAGATGATTTAATGAACCTCCGAAAATATCAACAAAGAAAATATCATATATCAGATAGGTTGAAATTTTCTTAAGCGGACAGGTCATGCAGATGCTTGATCAGACATTAAGATTAATTATATAATCCGTTTAACTTTGAAATTATCAGAGCAATAAGTTTGACTTGTTTTACTTTGAAATTATTATCAGAGCAATCTTACTTAAGATTTATCTGAGCAATTATAGCAACTATCAGAACATACTCATGTCCATGAATTATTTAAGATCATATCATATTAATTCATATTCATTCTCCTATTCTCCTATATCACATTTCTCATTTCTCCTATATCACATTTCTATTATTCTCCCCCTTTTGTCAACATCAAAAAGGAATAAACTATGAAAGAATGTCTTTGAGATATGTAAACCACCGTGCACACGATTAACTTCAGATAAGGGAATGATATTAATTAAATAATAACCATTTCAATAAAACTGATAAGTTCTAGCATAGTGACTCAGCAGAGTCAGATAGGTAAGCATAGACAAGTGATAAAGCACAGACAGGTTAACATTCAAACATGTTATTCAACAATGCAATGCATGTTTAGATTATCTCTAATAAATAAAAACCTTTCTTCTGCGAGGGGTTTAGTGAAAATATCAGCCCATTGATTTTTAGTTTTAACAAACTTAATATCAAAGATGCCTTTCTGAACATAATCCCTAATAAAATGATGTTTGATTTCAATATGTTTAGCCTTAGAATGCTGAATTGGATTTATAGATAAGCATATAGCACTGGAGTTATCACACCATACAGATATGTTATGTTCATAAATAGAGTAATCCTTAAGTTGATGTTTTACCCATAAGAGTTGAGAGCAGCAACTAGCAGCAGAGATGTATTCTACTTCAGCAGTAGACAGGGCAATGGTTGTCTGCCTCTTGCTTGACCATGAGACTAAACTTGCTCCAATGAAGTGACATCCTCCACTGGTGCTTTTTCTTTCTATTCTGTCTCCAGCAAAATCAGAATCACAACATCCCACTAATTTGTATTCTTTTGATCTTAAATACAGCAAACCAAGATTAGTAGTTCCAAGCAAATATCTAAATATTCTTTTAACAGCCTTAAGATGAGATTCTCTAGGATCAGATTGGAATCTAGCACACATACAGACACTAAATTGAATGACAGGCCTGCTTGAAGTTAAATACAGTAGAGAGCTAATCATACCTCTGTAGACAGTTTGATCTACCTTTTTACCTTCATCATCTTTGCTTAGTTTTGCATTGGGTTGCATAGGGGTTTTCATGAGCTTTGCATTTTCCATTTTGTATTTCTTGAGTATCTCCTTGGTATATTTTTGTTGATGAATGTAAATTCCATCACTTGTTTGCTTGATTTGTAATCCAAGGAAGAACTTCAATTCTCCCATCATGCTCATCTCAAATTCAGCTTGCATTAGATTTGAAAATTCCTTGCACAACTTTTCATTAGTTGCTCCAAAAATAATATCATCAACATATATTTGAACTATAATAAAGTCCTTTTAGAGCATTTCTTGAACAGAGTGGTGTCTACTTGTCCTCTAGTAAAACCATTATGCATGAAAAAAGAACTGAGTCTATCATACCATGCTCTAGGTGCTTGTTTCAAACCATATAATGCTTTTTTAAGTTTGAAAACGTGATCTGGTTTATCAGTGTCCTCAAAACCAGGGGGTTGTTTAACATACACTTCTTCTTCAATTATACCATTTAGAAAAGCACTTTTTACATCCATTTGAAATAAGGTAATTTGGTTTTGTGCAGCATATGACATTAAAATGCGTATGGCTTCTATTCTAGCTACAGGTGCAAAGGTTTCAGTATAATCAATACCTTCTTGTTGGTTATAGCCTTGAGCTACTAACCTTGCCTTATTTCTGACAACTTTACCATCTTCATCCAATTTGTTTCTGAAGACCCATCTTGTTCCAATAACCGACTTGTTTTTAGGCTTAGAGACAAGAGTCCAGACATCATTTCTGGTGAACTGCTTAAGTTCTTCTTGCATAGCAAGAATCCAGCTTTCATCCTTGATGAGTGTGATTACACCTCATATTTCTTTATCATATTGCATGCATTTTCATGTAGTTTAGGCATTTTTTATTTTATTTTTGTTAGTTTTTACCTTGGAACGGGTAAGGCGGTTTTGTGGTGTTTTTGTGCAGGAATTGAAGATTAAAATGTTCAAGATCAACCATGATGGAGCTTGCATGAAGATGGAGCATGAAAAGCAAGAAAACTGAGCCAAACAGAGGCCATCACGGACTAGCCATGACAGTCATCACGGCCATGATCGAGCAAGGCTGAAAAGAAAAGAACGAAAAAGTCAGAATCTGTCACGGCCAGGCCGTGATGGCCATCACGGTCGTGACAGGCCATCGGTGCCAAGTTTTCCAAGACAGAATCTGTCACGGCCTGGCCGTGACAGGCATCACGGCCTGGCCGTGACAGGCATCACGGCCGTGACGCGCAATATCTGGAATTTTAAAACCTGATGTGATCTGATTTTGTAATTCCTAGGGATTCAAGTTAGCCTACTCTATAAATAGGGCAATTAGGCTCGAAAATAGGGATCCCTTGGGCTGCCACCTTAGGAAAAAACTAGGATTTCTCTTCTTCTCAATTTCTTCTCTTCTCTTAGGTTTTCTTTTATGCTTTTGTTAATCAAGCTTGCTATGAAAATGACAATGCTTGAGTAGTTGTTTTTATTTCTAGGAATTGGGGATATGCCCAAGATTTGTTTTATGTTATGAATTGACGTTTTGCTTCTTGTTAATTTCAATTTGCTTTCGATTTGATTCCTATTGCATGAATTACTTGTGAATCTGGCGCGGACTTATTTGCATGTCATAGATACTCTAAGGAGGAACCTAGCGGTGAACTTAGGTATTGGATTTATAGGAATTAAACTTAGGACTTAAATCACGAGAGTTAGAAGCGATCCTTCATGTAACACCCGAGTGCCGACGAGGGCGGGGAGTGGTCACCGGTGCAAGAAGGCACGGACAAGGAGCGGCTCCTGGCAGGCTTCTTGGCGGAGGGGTACATGAATGAACCGACTACACACCCGAATGAGAGGGATCCTGAGACTGTGTAGGTATGAGACTATATATTTGAGGATGACTTATAAGAATTGATTGGTACTACCCATACCAATAAGATGCATCTTCTTTTCAGGAGCCCATCACTTAAGAACTCCACAGTTAAGCATGCTTGGCTTGGAGCAATTCTGGGATGGGTGACCTCTTGGGAAGTTTTCCCGGGATGTGTGTGAGTGAGGGCAAAGCACGCTGAAAAGACTCGTGTTGGTCTGTGGGGTCTGTCGTCAATCCATAGAGCGGCCAGGGACGTTACACTTCGAGGGTTCACTGAATTGTCACAAATCTTAAAGGGTTCAATTTAAATTCAATTACCACGAGAGTAGGGGTTGGTTTAATCGGGCACGGTTCGTGTATCCCTGATAAGCCTCTGGCTCATCTAGTTTCCATCTAGAAAAGGGGTAGATTTTGTGCCTAATTGGGCGAGTCAACCTCGCTAATCTCCCAAATTGGCCTTGTTTTGTTCCTAAGTTAGAATTTGATTCCTTTAATGCATTTTTAGTAGTTTTAGTTTATTTTGAGTAGAATTATGCTTTTCGAATCCTTTTATTGTTTCAGGTTAAAAGTGAAGCTCTTAAAGTCAAGGAAAATGAAGAAAATAGTGGAAAAGCAATGCTGGAAGTTTCGCCTCGTGAAACAGGATCTCGCCTCGCGAGCCTGGAGACCAGCCTGAACAGCAACAGTCACCCTTTCTGTCTCGCCTCGCGAATCACCATCTCGACCCGCAAGCCTGAAGGCCTGATTATGCCAGAGATGTCACCCTTTCTGTCTCGCCTCGCGAGTATTCAAATCAAGATGGAGCCAAAACTGAATTTCGCCTCGCGAGAGCTTGCTCGCCCCGCGAGCGGGCGCGACCCAGAACCTCTATTTATAGGTTGTTTTAGGGCAGATTGGAAAAGAGACCTTTTGTTCACCACTTGTTTTAGATCGTTTTTGAGACAAATCCTTATTCTCTGGAGCTGCGTCTCCCTATGTTCTTTTCCTATTTTACAATTATGATGAACTCCAATTGTTTGTGTATTGTTACAAGCATGAGGAACTAATTCCCTTGTCTAAGGGATCAATGAAACCACCCATGACGGTGTAGCGTTCAATGTGATGTATGTTTCCCTCCTTTACCTCAATTCATGTTTTACAATTCTGAATTTATTGCGTTGATCATAAGCATGCATGATTGACTAGTTAACATGATGAGGCTTGATAAGCAATTCGCGTTTAGAACTTGAATTGGGATCACTGATTGAATATTGCGCGAGAGTGAGTAGGATATCAGTGCAACCTTATAGGGAACAAGATTTAATAGAGTTTGATGATTGGGTTATGAGACCATAGCAAGTAATTAACTCAATCGTTGAATACGTCCTATTGAGCACGATAGTGTCATTAGGAGAATTTGGGGGTCCTGGTTGACATTGCAATTGAACTTAGGGAGGGGATCATCATCACTTGGGTGCTATGCATGATTGGGTAGGTGGATTTGTTACCTTAGAAGTTTAATCCAGATTTTAATCCTTATCTTATCTTATCGCTACCTACTATATCTCTAATTGATTTGTTGATTTCAATTGCTATCATATTTCATCTCTCTTCTCAACCACTTGCTTTTATATGGTCAAACGTATCGAATTTCTTGCAAATTGGTAGAATTGGTAGCCCAATCCCTGTGTCCGACCTCGGTAATTACTTACCGTGTTTATTACCTACGACGACCCGGTGCACTTGCCGGTGACTCAACAAGTTTTTGGCGCCGTTGCCGGGGATTGGCATAACCAATTTTCCTAATTTTTGGGAAGTTTGATTATTTGGTTAAGCTATTTTTATTTTTATTCTCTGTTATTTATTTACTATTATTTCTCTCTACTTCTTTGATTCCACTTGGTCTTGCCTAGTTTTTGTATGCGAGGTACCCTTTCACAAGAGGGCTTGCTATTTGATTCGAAGATCACCAAGACCGAGAAGCGATTAAGGAAAGAAGCCAGAGAACGAAAGAGGCTTGAAGCAATTAATTTTGAGGGGATGACCGAAGCAAACCCTCCTCCTCCTCCTCGTTACAAGCCTCTCTTCGAGTACAATCTACCCAATTTGGATTATTGTGCTTCTTCTATCGTGAGGGGCAACCTCAATACAGATTCCTTCAGAGTGGAAGGATGTGTCACAGTCCATATCCGTGAGAATCAATTTGATGGGGGTGGCAAACAAGACCCTCATGGACACATCACTCGCTTCCTTGAAGCTTGTGACATGCAGAAGACAATAGGAGTTTCTCAAGATTAGTTTCGCTTGCGGCTATTCCCTCTCTCTCTCAGGGATACCGCTCGCGATTGGTTTGACAGCTTGGATCGCAACAGTATCACAACATGGGAGAAAATGGCTCAAAAGTTCCTCACTAAATATTTCCCTCCTCAGAAAGCAGCACAAGCAAGAGTAGCCGTCACATCTTTCAGGCAGACAGAAGATGAATCTTATAATGAAGCTTGGGAGAGGTATAATGTGCTCTTGAGAAGATGTCCTTCGGCCTTCTTTGACCCGATCTCCAAGGTTCAACATTTCTTTAACTGGTTAAGAGGGCGCTACCAGATGAATTGTGATGCCGCAGCGGGCGGTTCTTTTTCTTATTTATCAGTTGAGGATGGATGGGCGTTATTGGAGAAGATGTCGAACAATGATTACAACCGTGGTAGGGAAACCTCAAGTGGAGTCAGTTCTGCAACAGTAGAAGCCATTCTAGAGCAAAATAAACTGTTGAAGATGCAAAATGCGGCATTGTCTGGGAACACAAAGGTTAATGTGATACACGAAGGAATGCCTCCGGGTTGTGATAATTGTAATGGAGGTCATGACATTCAGAGTTGTCCGTTCATCTTCTCTCAAGAACATGTGGACTCATGCCACAATTTCTATGACAGCGTGCCCCAGAACAACTATCAGAGGAACAGACAGAATGATTACAGTCAGAATCAGAATAGGGGTTATATGAGGAGAGACCATCCGGGTTTCGCTTGGAGTAATGATAGTGGTGGTCTAGCCGGGCAACAACAACCTCAACAGAATCAGAGGCCAAACTATGGAATCCATCAACGCAATACTCAGCAGGCTCTTCCAGGGCACAATAAATTTCAAACAACAGATGGTGGAAGTCAACCTTGGGAGTTGGCAATAGAAAAGATGAATGCGGCAATTGAGAAGTTGTCAATCAATACAAGCACAGTCATTGACAAGTTGGCAACTCATACATGGTCGGCAATTCAGAATCTAGAGACGCAGATGGCTCAGCTCGTAAAGCAACTAAATGAGCTTCTCCTAGGAACTTTCCCAAGTGATACCGAGAACAACCCTAAGAACCAATGCAATGCCGTAACAACTAGAAGCGGTAGGGTGTTGGGATCTAACAGGGGTGCAACTAGTTCTCAGGATGTTGAGGCCTCGGAACAACCACATGTTGAGGAAGAGCAACCTAAGAAAGAGGAGTTGGCAGGTGACAAGGCATCGGAGCAAGGGGGAAGGTTAAAACTTGTAGATGAAGAGTTTCGAAGAAAGAAGTGGGTTGAACCCAAAGACCTCCCGCCCTTCATGAAGGTACCATATCCTGAAAGATTGAATAAGCCTCAACAAGATAAACAGTTCAATAAATTCCTTGATGTCTTCCGCAAACTTCAAATTAACATTCCATTTGCGGAAGCCTTGGAAAAAATGCCATCTTATGCTCAGTTTATGAAGGAGCTTCTCTCCAAGAAGCGGAAAATAGTGGACGAGGAAACGGTTGCTTTGACCGAGGAGTGTAGTGCCATTCTTCAAAGAAAACTACCTCCAAAGTTGAAGGATCCCGGTTCTTTTTCTATACCATGCACCATTGGGGAGATGACTCTAGGAAAGGCGTTGTGTGATCTAGGGGCAAGCATCAACTTGATGCCCCTCTCTATGATGAAGAAGTTGGGGATGAAAGAAGCCAAAGATACACGGATGTCACTCCAACTAGCCGATCGTTCTATAAAATATCCTTATGGGGTGGTCGAAGATTTGTTAGTGAAGGTGGACAAGTTCATATTTCCGGTGGATTTTGTGGTGCTTGATATGGATGAAGATGCCGAGATCCCTCTCATATTGGGGAGGCCCTTCTTGGCCACTGGGCGTGCTTTGATATATGTGCAACAAGGGAAACTCACCCTCAGGGTGCAAGATGAGAATTTAGTCTTCAATGTCTTTGAAGCAATGAAGCACCCCGCTGACAGGTCGGATGTGTATCGAGTGGATATGGTGGGCTCAATTGTCAAGGAAAAGGCCACTAGAGAAGCCCATGGTTCTTCACTTGCACAAGTGTTGGTAGAATCCCATGATGATGATAGTGAGGAAGAAGACCCTTTGGGGGATGAGGACTATCTTGAGTGCTTAAAAAACATGGAAGCTTTACCGAGTCTCCCAAAGGATGAATGTGCAAAGGAAAAGCTCAACAACGAAGGGATGGAAGAAGATAACAAAGCACCGGAGTTGAAGCAACTCCCAACCCACTTAAGGTATGCATTCTTGGGGGAGAAGGGACAACATCCGGTAATCATTAGCAATGCCTTGAAAAAGGATGAAGAAGAAAAGCTATTGAGAGTTCTTAGGGAACACAAATCCGCCATTGGGTGGAAGATTTCGGACCTAAAAGGTATAAGCCCTTCCCTATGCATGCATAAGATTTTGATGGAGGATGATTATAAGTCGGTGGTTCAACCACAAAGACGGTTAAATCCCATCATGAAAGAAGCTGTGCGTAAGGAAGTGATTAAACTTTTAGACGCCGGAATCATCTATCCAATCTCGGATATCAATTGGGTTAGTCCAATTCATGTGGTCCCAAAGAAAGGTGGCACAACCGTGGTGGTCAATGAAAGCAATGAATTGATCCCAACAAGGACCATCACGGGGTGGAGAGTATGTATCGATTATAGAAGGCTAAATGAGGCAACAAGGAAGGATCACTTCCCTCTTCCCTTCATTGATCAAATGCTTGAAAGGTTAGCCGGATATGAGTACTATTGTTTCTTAGATGGTTACTCCGGCTATAATAAAATTGTGGTGGATCCTCAAGACCAAGACCAAGAGAAGACGGCCTTCACTTGTCCCTATGGAGTCTTTCCCTATAGGAGGATGCCCTTTGGATTGTGCAACTCTCCTGCTACTTTCCAAAGGTGCATGCTTTCTATTTTCTCGGACATGGTGGAGAAATGCATTGAGGTGTTCATGGATGACTTCTCGGTCTTTGGGACCTCATATGAAAATTGCTTGAAGAACTTGACTTTGGTACTTAAAAGGTGCCAAGAGACTAACCTTGTGCTCAATTGGGAGAAATGCCACTTCATGGTCAAGGAAGGTATAGTCTTGGGGCACAAAATCTCCCAAAGGGGGATTGAGGTTGATAAAGCCAAGATTGAGTTGATTGAGAAGCTTCCCCCACCAACCAATGTAAAGGGGGTGAGGAGTTTCTTGGGTCATGCTGGGTTCTACCGGAGATTCATCAAGGACTTCTCCAAAATCGCAAAGCTGCTTTGTGACCTTCTTGCGAAGGATGTATCCTTTGAGTTTAATGCTTCTTGTTTAAATTCTTTCACTATTTTGAAAAATATGCTTGTCACCGCACCCATAATCACTGCACCTAATTGGAATTTACCATTTGAAATCATGTGTGATGCTAGTGATTATGCGGTGGGGGCTGTTTTGGGACAAAGGGTGGAAAAGTTAGCTCATGTCATTTATTACGCAAGTAAAGTTTTGAATGAGGCACAAGCTAATTATTCCACCACTGAAAAGGAACTACTTGCTGTGGTTTTTGCTTTAGATAAGTTTAGATCCTATATTGTGGGGTCTAAGATTGTTGTTTTCATCAATCATGCGGCCATAAAACACTTGATGACAAAACAAGAGGCCAAACCTAGATTAATTTGGTGGATTCTTCTTTTGCGGGAATTTGATCTAGAGATTAAGGACAGGAAGGGATCCGACAATGGTGTGACGGACCACTTATCTAGGTTGGTCAATCCCGACACCGAGGAGGAATTGTTAGACATCAAGGAAGAATTTCCCGATGAAAAACTGTTTGTACTCATTGAAAATTTCTCTCCTTGGTTCGCGGACATGGCCAACTTCAAATCTTCAAATGTGGTTCTGCAAGGTTGGACTAATCAACAAAGGAAGAAGTTCTTCTCGGATGCAAAGTATTATGTGTGGGAGGACCCCTATCTTTTCAAGCAATGCCCGGATGGGATCCTAAGAAGGCGCATTCCTCATGACCAAATCGGAAACGTGTTGTGGCATTGTCATAGCTCGGATTATGGTGGGCATTATAGGGGAAAGAAGACCGCAGAAAAAGTCCTCCAAAGCGGGTTTTATTGGCCAACGCTCTTCAAGGATGCCCACACCTTTGTTGAGAACTGTGATCGTTGCCAAAGAGTTGGCAAAATCTCTAAGCGGCATGAACTCCCCTTGAATTGCATGCTTGAAGTAAAGCTCTTTGATGTGTGGGGGATAGATTTCATGGGACCATTCCCACCATCTTTCTCCTATCAATACATTTTGGTGGCGGTGGACTACGTGTCAAAGTGGGTAGAAGCAATCCCAACAACTACGGATGATGCACGGGTAGTCATGGAATTCCTAAGGCGCAATATCTTCTCGAGGTTTGGAGTCCCTAGAGTGTTGATTAGTGATGGGGGATCCCACTTTTGCAAAAATAAAATGCACAAGCTTCTTGAGAAGTATGGGGTCAAGCATAGGGTCTCTACTCCTTATCATCCCCAAACAAATAGGCAAGCGGAGGTATCCAACCGTGAGTTGAAGCGTATTATTGAAAAAACCGTCAAATCCTCACGGAAGGATTGGTAAAAAAGGTTAGATGATGCTTTATGGGCTTATAGGACCGCCTTCAAGACTCCAATTGGAAGGTCTCCTTACAATTTGGTGTTTGGAAAGGCATGCCACTTGCCGGTGGAATTGGAGGAAAAGTCTTATTGGGCAATTCGAGAACTCAACTTTGATTTGACGAAGGCCGGTGAAAAAAGGCTTTTGGACTTAAATGAGTTGTCCGAGATCCGCATGCAAGCATATGAAAATGCAAGAATCTACAGAGAGCGGACTAAGGCATGGCATAACAAGCACATCTTGCCTAGGAGGTTTGAGCCCGGACAAATGGTACTTCTTTATAATTCAAGGTTGAGACTCTTTCCTGGAAAGCTAAAATCAAGGTGGTCGGGACCATTCAAGGTCCTCCATGTTTTTCCACACGGAGCAGTAGAATTAGAAGGGGCCTCTGGCAACTTCAAGGTAAATGGGCAAAGGCTAAAGCATTAACATGGGGAATCAATCCCAAATGGCAAGCAAGTTCTTCTTCTGGATTAACCCTTAGGGGTGACTTGAGTCAGGCTTGGGACGTTAAACAAGCGCTACTTGGGAGGCAACCCAATCTAGATATCCTTTATTTTTTTTAAGTTTCTGTTATTTTCTCTTCTGAAAAAAAAACCAGATTCGCCCCGCGAATCCACAGTGGCCTCGCGAGACAGAAGCCCTGAATCTCAGAGGCTTGCTCACGCTTGTCTCGCATCGCGAGGGCCACTTTCGCCTCGCGAATCTGGGCATCATCAGCTGTTGGAATTCCAGATTTGCCTCGCGCGCTATTACTCGCCTCGCGATTCTGGAAAGTTAATGGGCAGCGCTTGAAGCTATTCCATGAGAGCTCGGTGCCTGAGGATGCAACTGTAGAAGAGCTTTCCTTGGAAGCGCCCACCTACACTACAACTTAATCAGGGAGCACCTTCTCCTTTCCCTCACTCTTATTTTATATTTACGTTCTTTCATTGAGGACAATGTATGCCTTAAGTGTGGGGGAGGGAACCAATTGCTTTGGTTTTGTTTTCTTTCCCTTTTTCCATTTGTTTTTGAATTTCGCTCTTGAATAATTTGAGAAGATCAAGAGTTTGTGTGTGAGTGTTGTGTCGGCAAGCTTGGTGTATTTTAATTAAATTTAGCATATATTGACTGCATGTTGACCATTGATGATTTCCCCCTAGGTTCTGAAAATTGAAAAGTTGATCCCCATGTGAAAAATTGAAAATTGAACTTTGAGAAATTTTATTGTGAATGCATGATGTACAATAAGTTTGGGGTTGAAGGGGTGCATGCTTGGGAATTGTATCTCGGTCAAATAATTTGCAAAGTGTCCAGGTGAGAAATTTGAGCCTCCAACATGTTCTTAATTGTGTGAGTCGCTTTTAAGCTGCACTTTCTCGAATTTGCTTGAATCTGTGCATGGTTTGCATATTTATATGTTGCATCAAATGATCTAGGCAATTTTTCTTTGAAATAACTACTTGGCCATAAATTGAACCAACCTTGATGAATGATCCCTAGTTAGCCACATTGAGCCTTGAAGCCTATTGTTCTTGATGACCTTACATTACAAGCCATTAACTCAGAAAAACCATGATTTTCCCCTATCCTAGGATTTAGGAGAGCATGGAATTTTATCTTTGTAAGTGTTGTTGTGGAACTAAGTTTGGGGTGGCTACAAGTTCATGAATCATAGTTGAGAAAAAGAAAAGCAAATTAAAGGCCGAAGTCTTGAGAAAAAAAATGTGATGAAAAGTATTGAATATATGCCAAAAAGGGCAAGGCGAAAAAGTATAAAAAGGAAGAGGTTTGTAGCCACCCAATGCAAGGAATATAATAATAATATGAGAGTAAATTCAATTGTTGCAATGGTAGTTTCATGCTCTCATTGATCATAGGGACTAAGCATCTATCCTTTGAATATCTTACCTTGAGTCAGGCCTCATTACAACCTATGAAAGACCTTTTGATGATGCATGCATGTTTTCGTGGGAACCTTGATTGAGATGAAAATCAAATTCATGGGAAGTGCTCTTGAAATGCGAGATTGAGTGAAAAGTTGATAGCTTAGACAAATTGAGCGAATGAGTGAAATATTAAATGCCCCTGTGAGGAAGGCAATTGTTTGAATTTGGTGATCTCCCTTTTGTGTGTCACTTGGATCCTCAACTCAGATTACTGATTGCATGAATGATGGAATTCTCAATTCTTTAAAGTAAATGAATGTGGGGATTACATTGTTGCAAAGGGGGAAAACATTGAAGAAAAATTGTTGTGTTAAATTGCATGAAATCTGTGCAAAAATTTATTGAATCCTTTAAGCTTGCCAAGTGTTCAGTCTTTTTGAGTTTTAGTTTACTTGGGGACAGGCAAGGTTTAAATTTGGGGTGTTTTGATAAGCCTCTGGCTCATCTATTTTTCAGCTAGAAAAGGGGTAGATTTTGTGCCTAATTGGGCGAGTCAACCTCGCTAATCTCCCAAATTGACCTTGTTTTGTTCCTAAGTTAGAATTTGATTCGTTTAATGCATTTTTAGTAGTTTTTAGTTTATTTTGAGTAGAATTACGCTTTTTGTTTCCTTTTATTGTTTCAGGTTAAAAGTGAAGCTCTTAGAGTCAAGGAAAATGAAGAAAACAGTGGAAAAGCAATGCTGGAAGTTTCGCCTCGCGAAACAGGATCTCGCCTCGCGAGAGCACGAAGACCGCCTGAGCAAGAATGAGTCACCCTTTCTGTCTCGCCTCGAGAATCACCATCTCGCCCCGCGAGCCTGAAGGCCTGACTGTGCCAGAGATGTCACCCTTTCTGTCTCGCCTCGCGAATCACCATCTCGCCTCGCGAGTATTCAAATCAAGATGGAGCCAAAACTGAATTTCGCCTCGCGAGAGCTTGCTCGCCCCACGAGCAGGCGCGACCCAGAACCTCTATTTATAGGCTGTTTTAGGGCAGCTTGGAAAAGAGACCTTTTGTTCACCACTTGTTTTAGATCGTTTTTGAGACAAATCCTTATTCTCTGGAGCTGCGTCTCCCTATGTTCTTTTCCTATTTTACAATTATGATGAACTCCAATTGTTTGTGCGTTGTTACAAGCATGAGGAACTAATTCCCTTGTCTAAGGGATCAATGAAACCACCCATGACGGTGTAGCGTTCAATGTGATGTATGTTTCCCTCCTTTACCTCAATTCATGTTTTCCAATTCTGAATTTATTGCGTTGATCATAAGCATGCATGATTGACTAGTTAACATGATGCGGCTTGATAGGCAATTCACGTTTAGAACTTGAATTGGGATCACTGATTGAATATTGAGCGAGAGTGAGTAGGAGATCAGTGCAACCTGTTGACGAATCTGGGCAAGTATACCCAGTCGTGCAAGTAATACGGTGGTAAGACCGGTTTATCGTATCCACGGGGATTGGATGTCAAGTACCAATTCGCAAAGTCAGCAACTATCTAGACTAAACTATAAATCAAGAGAAATCAAAACAAAAGCAATAAAATGTTTTTGGTCTTTTTGGGGACTTTTGACAAACACTTGGCGTGCAGAAAGGATATGTTGGGACTAGACTTCACCAAACCTCTAACTCATGTACTATCAGGACTAGATACCTCCCATTCATGCTTCAGATATTAAAATCAATCCACTAAATTACTCAAACCCCGATTCCTCGGATGGCAAGAGCCTAAATCCACTAATAGACCCTAATTCCTTAGGTGGCCTAGATTAATGAATTTGCATTAAGATTAGGGATTACGCGATTACCAGCAAACCTAGTTCCATTCCTAGATACAAGGCTTACTAGGTGATTAAATTCAGTTCCGGTTATGATACGAACGTTCCCATTGCATACCAAAACACAAATCGAGTCATGGGGGTGCTAGCCACAACAAGCATTAAGCACAGAAAAATAACCACTAATACGAAGACATGAACATAGAATAATCAGTCAAGATAAATACATAAACATGGGTTTGATTACATATAATCCCAACACAGGGATTTAACTACTCATAAAACAAAGAAAACCAAACCAGAGAAATAGGAAGGAAGAGGAGAGGAGAGGCTCCATGTGAGCTTTCCTTCTTATTCAAAGCAACCCCTCTTGGCTCCCTTCTAGGGTTGAAACCCTAGCCCAGCTGCAGCCTCCAAATGCCTCCAAATGGACCCTAAAAACTCCCTTGTTCTGTCTGCTGCGTTCTTATTTATAGGTCTGCTGCGCGTCACGGCCGTGATGGCCATCACGGGCTGGCCGTGACGCGTTCTGTCCAAGGCGTACTTGCATAAAATAAAGTCTCGCGAGGTGAGCACTATGTTCGCGATGCGAAAACCAAAATTTCTGGTTGGTCACGGCCGTGATGTCTGTTACGGGCCGGCCGTGACAGCCTCTGACTTTTGCCTTCTGCTCTGCTTGATCACGGCCGTGATGGTCATCACGGCCAGGCCGTGATGGGCTCTGTTTGGCTCATATTCTTCACTTTTCAAGCTCTATTTCATCCAAGCTCCACCATGGCTGATTTTGATCATTTTTACATTGAATGCCTGCAAAACAACACCAAGAAACCGCTTCACCCGTTCCAAGGGAAAATCTAACTAAAATCAACTAAAGAATGCCTAATCTATATGAAAAATGCATGCAAATATGTACAGGAAACATCATGTAAAATCACACTATCACAACCTTATAGGGAACAAGATTTAATAGAGTTTGATGATTGGGTTATGAGACCGTAGCAAGTAATTAACTCAATCGTTGAATATGTCCTATTGAGCACGATAGTGTCATTAGGAGAATTTGGGGGTCCTGGTTGACATTGCAATTGAACTTAAGGAGGGGATCATCATCACTTGGGTGCTATGCATGATTGGGTAGGTGGATTTGTGACCTTAGATGTTTAATCCAGATTTTGATCCTTATCTTATCTTATCTTATCGCTACCTACTTTATCTCTAATTGATTTGTTGATTTCAATTGCTATCCTATTTCCTCTCTCTTCTCAACCACTTGCTTTTACTTGGTCAAACGTATCGAATTTCTTGCAAATTGGTAGAATTGGTAGCCCAATCCCTGTGTCCGACCTCGGTAATTACTTAGCGTGTTTATTACCTACGACGACCCGGTATACTTGCTGGTGACTCAACAATCTCGAGAGGGAACATTAACTTATGTAGGATAAATTCACCTTCAAAGCAAATTTTGATAATTAAAGAGAGGGGTAATCAATTTAGTAACATGAGCAGTCTTGTTGGTAGCCCAATTCCTGGAAATCTCTTTTGAATTAGAAAAACCCCTATTTGATTTACTTTCCTATTTTGTTTGATTGCGTTTTAAATATTTGAATTGCTAGTTAATCCTTAAAAAACTAAATCTTTTCTAAATCTTTTTCTAGTCCAGTTTAATTGATTATAGTTATTTAAGATCACGGTCCCTGTGGATTTGATCTTTTTATTACTTGACGACGAAGCCATACACTTGCGGATTTGTGACCCATTAAGTATTTAGTGCCGTTGCCGGGGACTATGCTTTCTTGAATTTCAATTTAATTTTTAAATTGATTTTTTTGGACCTTTTTTTATATATTAAATCTTCTTTTTTTCATTTATCTCTTTTCTTTTTCTAGTGTATCTACCTCTCTCTTTGCAGGAATTTTTCTCTCTTATGCGAAGATCCCAAAGTCTTGGAAATCTTATTGAAGTTGACCCCGAGATCGAAAGGACCTTTCATAGACGTGGGAGACTACAAAGACAAAGAGCGAGAGAAAGGTTGATTCCCATTCCACTCATGTCCAATCTACCGGATACCAAACCACTGAAGGACTACGGAACCCCAAATGCTAGGGGTTTGCGAACTGGGATTGCTAGGCCAGAAATTGAGGCGGAGAACTACACTATACCGCCTCTGTTAATTGGCATGATTAGGCAACATCAATTTGGAAGATTACCCTCAGAGGACCCGACTGATCATGTGGAGATATTCTTGGAGTTCACCGATGCAATAAGAATTCAAGGTTCCCCGATTTATGTTATTCGCTTGAGGTTATTCCCCTCCTCTCTGACTGGAAAGGCAAAAGCTTGGTTGAAGCAAGTGCCCGCTAATACTTTGTCAACTTGGGACCAACTGGAGCAGGCATTCTTGGAGAAATTCTTCCCTCCATCCAAGACTACTTACCTACGAACTCAGATCACCGGCTTCTTCCAAAAGGACGGAGAATGCTTATCTGAAGCTTGGGATCGTTACAAAGGATTGCTAGAGTCTTTCCCACATCATGGACTCAAGAGGTGGTTGTTAGTGCATACCTTCTACAACGGATTGGATTACTCTTCGAAGGTGTCACTTGACTCCGCAGCTGTTGGAGCCTTTAAGAATAGACCTCTGAATGAAGCGTTCAATATCATTGAAAACGTAGCCACCAACTATCACCAATGGGGTTCGGAAAGAGGTAATAACCCGAAAAAGCTTTCGGGGGTAAGTTTGAAATGAATAGCACTAATCTAATTATGTCAAAATTTGACTCATTGAATAAACACTTTGATAAGCTTGAAAAGGCTAATGTGAGTTCAATAGGTGCTACTAATGTTGTTTGTGAGATTTGTGGAATGCAGAGACATGACATAATGGAGTGCCCACATGGTTTTGCTCCTGAATCCTGTGCTTCGGGGGAACAAGTGAACTCTTGTCACAACTTCTATGACACAAACCCAAAGTTACCAAATTATGCTCCTCCAAATCCTTACAACCAAGTGAGGAAGAATAATCCTTATCTCTCCTATGAGAACTACAACAACACGTTGAACCACGAATTCCAAGAAGGCCAAGGTAATAGAAAACTCGCATCGGGGTATCCTCAGGTACAAAAGTCTAAACTTGAGTCACTTTTGGAAAATTTTGTTGAAACTCAAACAAAGCAAAATGAAGAGTTTAGGCAACAAGGTAGAGCAGTCAATGAGGCAATAAAAGAGTTAATATCTAATATAGATAACTTAGCCATCCATAATAAGATTTTAGAAACTCAGATTGCCCAACAAGCTAGTACATATTCTAGAACTAAGGGTACGTTCCCTGGACAACCCGAAGTTAATCCCAATGAGCACTGTAATGCTATATACTTGATGGATGATAAGCTTGGGGTAGTTAAAAAGAATGTGGAATGTGAGGAGGACATGAGTGAACATGAAGAGATAGAGCCAAAGTATGTCCCTCCACCACCTTACCAATCCCCAATACCTTTCTCACAAAGGTTGGTCAAGAAAATGCAAGTAGAAAAAGAAACTAAGAGCTTAATTGAGGAGCGTGATGCCGTGATAAAACTAATATACCTCCTAAACTAAAAGATCCAGGAAGTTTCTCTATTACTTGCTCAATTGGAGAATTAAAAATAGACCAAGCCTTATGTGACTTAGGGGCTAGTGCGAGTTTGATGCCGCTTACTATCTTTGAGAGGTTAGGAACCAAGGAATTGAGTGCATCCAAGTCCTCTTTACAATTTGTGGATGGATCAACTAAAACCCCTCTAGGCATACTTGAGAATGTCCCCATAAAGGTAGGGAAATTTTTCATTCCTACCGATTTCATGGTGTTGGACATGAACGGGAATTCTAAATTCCCTAGCATTCTTGGCCACAGCTGGAGCAATAATAGATGTAAAAAAAGGTAAGCTCTCTTCTAATTTAGAAGAAGGTAGGGTGGATTTTGATTTGATTAACTCATATAACAACCCTCCTTTTGAGAGTCATGTGTGCAGAATTGAGATAATGCCTCCAAAGATGAAGGAAGAGCTTAACATGGAAGCAACTCCCAAACTTTGCATGACAAATGATGCACCAAACAATTATGAAATTGGAGCTCCTCAACACGTGGAGTTATAACTTCCGTCGGAAGGAAGTAAGGTCATAAAACACAGTGAAAAGAGCAAAGCGAAAGCGCATGTGGCCATATGAACAAAATAGGCTCTTTGATGGACTTCCTTGGAAGAGAGGCATTCTTGCACTTCCAAGCCCAACTGATCCCGGTTGATCGAAGGGAGTATGGTCAAGCTTAAGACCGTAAATAAGAGCTTCTTGGGAGGCAACCTAAGTTTTCTTTCCCTTTTCAATTTGTTTTTGAATTTTGTCTTTGAATAATTTGAGAAGATTAAGAGAAGAAAGATCACTAATTGATGGTTTAAGGCAGGAAGAGCAAAAAGGCATGGAAAACTAAAGTCAGAGGAGATCACGGCTTAGCCGTGACAGGGGTCACGGCCGTGATTAGCCAATAGCTGAAGATCAGAAAGGAACACGGTTCAGCCGTGATAGCCCTCACGGGCATGATGAGGAGGACCCATAAGATCAAAATGTATCACGGCCTAGCCATGATGGAAGTCACGGCCTAGCCGTGATGGAAGTCACGGCCTAGCCGTGATGGAAGTCACGGCCGTGAGAGGCCAGCTCCTATAGACCCGAATTGATCACTGCCCAGCCGTGATGTATATCACGCCCGTGATGGGGACTTACTTGACACCAGAACTGGTCATGGCCTGCCCGTAATGAACGTCACAGCCGTGACAGATATTCTAGCAGCTCTTTGACTGGCATGTGAGCCAGCACCCTCCACCACCTCGGTGAGTTGTTCCATTTTTCTTTTCTCTCCGACTTGATTATTTATATTGATGACAATATAAGTTTTTAAGCTTGGGGTAGGGGTATTTTTGAATTTTTTTGCAATTTTTACATTTTTCATGTTGCATTCATATAGGTGTAGTTTTGCATAATCACATGATTAGATTGCCCCTTGCTTAGAGTATGCATCCAATTGTGAGAACTTTGCGCCAAATGAATTGAAACAGTGGTTTTTTGAACCCAATTTTCGTATTCTTGTGATAGCCTACAAATAAAAATGCTTGAGATGATCTTCTGATAGTTGATAATTATCATGTGGTTCCTTAGATTTGTGTTTCTCATTGATTTTAAACTACTAAATGTGAGATTTTTTGAGCCTAAAAGGGGTACTCACTAAATCTACCTCATCCTTTGTGATTGATTGTTTTATTCCTCTTGGATTGTATTCTCTATAACTTGACTTGAAACCGTTTTGAAACTTAAAAATTTTTCAAAACATATTTGAAAATGATTGAGGCACTAGGTATTTTTATGGCCTTCTGAGCTTTGACAGACTAAATGCTACCCCTTAGTTGCCCAATTTTGAGCCTAATAAAATAAAATGCTTTTCTTGGTACCTTGATTTATTTTGATGAATGATGCTTGGTAAGACATCTTTTAAAGTATTGCAAAAAGGGCAAAAAGGTAGTTTGAAAAATAAAATTGTGGGATGAAAAAGTTAGAAAAATATTTCTCTTAAGTTGGAAATCTCCTCTTCTCCAAATTGAAAAACTAAAATTAAATAAACAAAAAAAAATGGAGAAGGGGATGAGAAAAAGAAAGTGAGAAATAAAAAATTAAATAATAATAATAGTAATAAATAAATAAATAAGAAAGGAAAAAAAAAAGGAAATGTGGAAAAGTGAATTGACGCCCAAAATTGTATTTTAGAAGGTTGTCATGCTTTGCATTGTTTTATATTTTGTTAGCCTTCTTGAATGTTCCTTTTCTTGGTTTCCCCACCTAACGATTAATCCCATGGCCCCATTACAACAAAAACAAAAGACCTCTTGATTCTTATGTGTTGTCATTAATAAAGTAGAGATTTGGTTAATAGTCAAGCTTATGGTAGGGTACCTTCCTTTGAGGAAATTGAGTAAATTGTCATATGTCCTTAAACACTTGAGTGAGGTGAGAAGAGTGCCCGAATTAGTGAGAAGCATGAATCTAGAGAACCTAAGCTTCTAATTGGACTTGAAATTGATTGTCTCTTGGTTGCTTATTTGGATATGCCTGTTACTTGGATTTGTTACTCGGGTTCTTGGAGCACTGTCCATGCTCTGATTGTCTATCTTGTCTGGTCTTGGTTATTGCTTGAGGACAAGCAAAATCTTAAGCTTGGGGTAGTTTGATGAGTGTGATTACACCTCATATTTCTTTGTCTTATTGCATGCATTTTCATGTAGTTTAGGCATTTTTAATTTGATTTTTGTTAGTTTTTACCTTGGAACGGGTAAGGTGGATTTGTGGTGTTTTTGTGCAGTAATTGAAGATTAAAATTTTCAAGATCAACCATGATGGAGCTTGCATGAAGATGGAGCTTGAAAAGCAAGAAAACTGAGCCAAACAGAGGCCATCACTGCCTAGCCGTGACAGCCATCACGGCCATGATCGAGCAAGGCTGAAAAGAAAAGAACGAAAAAGTCAGAACCTGTCACAGCCAGGCCGTGATGGACATCACGGCCGTGACAGGCCATCAGTGCCAAGTTTTCCAAGACAGAATCTGTCACGGCCTGGCCATGACAGGCATCACGACCGTGACACGCAATATCTGGAATTTTAAAACCTGATTTGATCTGATTTTATAATTGCTTGGGATTCAAGTTAACCTACTCTATAAATAGGGCAATTAGGCTCGAAAATAGGGATCCCTTGGGATGCTACCTTAGGAAAAAACTAGGATTTCTCTTCTTCTCAATTTCTTCTCTTCTCTTAGGTTTTCTTTTATGCTTTTGTTAATCAAGCTTGCTATGAACATGGCAATGCTTGAGTAGTTGTTTTTATTTCTAGGAATTGGCCAAGATTTGTTTTATGTTATGAATTGACGTTTTACTTCTTGTTAATTTCAATTTGCTTTCGATTTGATTCCTATTACATGAATTACTTGTGAATCTGGCACGCACTTATTTGCATGTCATAGATACTCTAAGGAGGAACCTAGCAGTGAACTTAGGTATTGGATCTATAGGAATTAAACTTAGGACTTAAATCACGAGAGTTAGAAGCGGTCCTTCGAGGGTTCACTGAATTGTCACAAAGCTTACGATTTAAATTCAATTACCACGAGAGTAGGGGTTGGTTTAATCGGGCACGGTTCTTGTATCCCGAGAGGGAACATTAACTTATTTAGGATAAATTCACCTTCAAAGAAAATTTCGATAATTAACAAGAGGGGTAATCAATTTAGTAATATGAGCAATCTTGTTGGTAACCCAATTCCTGGAAATCTCTTTTGAATTTGAAAAACACATATTTGATTGACTTTCCTATTTTGTTTGATTGCGTTTTAAATATTTGAATTGTTAGTTAATCCTTTAAAAACCAAATCTTTTTCTAGTCCAATTTAATTGATTTTAATAATTGATTGTCATTTATGATCACGGTCCCTGTGGATTCGATCTTTTTATTACTTGACGACTAAGTCGTACACTTGCGGATTCGTGACCCATCAATCCTCAAGAGCTTCTTCAATGCGCTTAGGCTCCAAATCTGAAATAAAGGCCACATTGCTTGATTATCTTAATGTGGATCTGGTTCTTACTCCTTCAGAAGGATTTCCAATAATAAGATCCTTTGGGTGATGAGTGTTGAACTTCCAATCCCTTTTAAGATCATTATGAAGATCTTGACTTGTCTGTTGACTCGTCCGTTGACTCGTCTGCTGACTTGTCTATTCCACTTGTCTGTCAGCCTCAGGCACAGGTTCTGTCTTGGTTAGATCGGGTTGTTGAATATCTAGATTGTTTATATCAAGACCTTCAAGATCATCTTCTAGATCTGATAGTTCTTTATCAGTCTTTAATTCATCATTGAATTTAACATGAACAGATTCTTCAATAATACAAGTTCTTGAATTGTAAACTCTAAAAGTCTTAGACATTTTAGAATATCCTACGAAAATACCTTTATCTACCTTAGAATCAAACTTTCCAAGATTATCTGTGGTATTCAGAATAAAACATTCACATCCAAAAGCATGAAAATAAGATATGTTGGAGCTTTTCCCTTTCCACAATTCATAAGGAGTCTTTTTAGAAAAGGCCTAATAAGTATTCTGTTTTGTACATAACAAGCAGTGTTTACATCTTCTGCCCAGAAGTACTTAGGGAGATTATTTTCATTGAGCATAGATCTAGCCATCTCTTGCAGAGATCTGTTCTTTCTCTCAACAACTCCATTTTGCTGTGGAGTTCTAGGTGTAGAGAAATTGTGAGAGATTCCATTCTCCTCACAGAACTGTCTAAACTGCTCATTTTCAAACTCTCCCCCATGATCACTTCTAAGGGTAGAAATATAGAAACCCTGCTCATTTTGTACTCTTTTACAGAATACCGAGAAAGCCTTAAAAGACTCATCCTTATGTGTTAGAAAGAGTACCCATGTGTATCTAGAATAGTCATCAACTATGACAAATCCATATTTTCTTCCAGCCAGGCTGGCAACATTAACTGGTCCAGACAAATCTATGTGTAACAACTGAAGAGGTCTAGAGGTTGATACTTGGTTTTTAGATTTGAAACTTGATTTTATCTGTTTACCTCTCTGACATGCATCACACAAGACATATTTCTTAAAACTAATATTTGGCAATCCTCTCACAAGATTATTCCTTTTTAATTCAGAAATTAATTTCATACTAGCATGTCCTAGTTTCTTATGCCATAACCATCTTTCGTCCTCTTTAGACATCATACAGGTTGCACTTTGATATGAGAGATCAGACAGTTCAATCTTATAAAGATTTTGTTGCCTTTTAGCTGAAAAAGGGTTTTGCCACAATAGTCTTTAACTATGCATACATCATTGGTAAAGGAAACATCAAAACCACTATCACATAATTGACTTATGCTAAGCAAATTGTGTCTTAATCCTTTAACCATGAGAACATTAGATATAGAGGGAAGAGGGGGTTTACCACCAATAGTACCAATTCCTATAACTTTCCCTTTCTGATTCCCTCCGAAGGCAACGTGTCCTCCTTTCTTAAGTTGGAGGTCTAGGAACATAGACCTTTCTCCTGTCATATGACGCGAGCAACCACTGTCCAGGTACCAGCAGTGGTGTTTTCTTTGTCCTTTTGAAGACATCTGCAACAAAATTTATTTGATCTTTAGGTACCCATATTTTTATGGGTCCTTTTCTGTTAGTTCTAGGAGTCTGTTAAGACTTCTTTCTCTTCTTATGGATACACTTAGACATAACATGTCCATTTTTTCCACATAAGTTACAGACGGGTGTAGACTTGGTTACAGTTGACTTAACGGATACTGCAGAAGCTTTAGTTGATACTTTATGGTGTGTCTGATGGACATATCTAATACCTTATTTGTTAAGAGAGTGCCTCTGATAGCCAAGTAGCTTAGTCAGATTATCTCTACCATTAACAAATTTGGCAAGATCAGAAGTGAGCTCTTCCACTTTCTGTTGAAGTTTTCCAACTTCTTCAGATGGTGATGTTTCACTTGAGATCTTAGCTTGATTAGAATTTTCAGTCTTCAGCTCACTGTTCTCTTTAGCCAGCTTCTCACACTCTTGAGATTTCTGTTTATGCTCTCTAGTGAGCTTTACATACTCTCTCTTGAGGGATTTGAAGGCCTTAGATATGCAGTTGGATTCCTCCAGCAACTCCTCATAGGCATCAAGTAATTCCTCATAGACATGATGTACCTCATCGTCTGAGTCTGAGTCAGTATTGGCCATCAAACAGAGATTGGCTTCTTCCTCTGTTTCTTCATGTGTGACAGCTAAAGTGTCCCATATTTCTTTGGTAGAGTCACAAGCACATACCTTCTCAAACTCCTCAGGACTGAGAGCACAAATGATGTTATATCTAGCTTTGTGGTTCAGCTCCCATTTTGTCTTTTCTGCAGTAGTCCACTGAGCTTTTGGTTTGTCAGTGTTATCATCATTCTTGGGAATGAATGGACCATCTGTAATGACATCCCAAATATTAGAGTTTGTAGATAGAATGAACCATTGAAATCTATCTTTCCAATAGTTGTAGTTTTCTCCATTGAAGTAAGGAGGTCTGGTTAGGGAAGCTCCTTCAGTCTGATGACTTTTACTTGAACTAGCTCCAGCAGTCATGTCTATTCTTCAGGACCTTTTACCTCTACACTGTTAGATGCTCAACCCAGAGGCTGAGCTCTGATACCAACTGAAATAGACAACTATAAACACGAGAAGGGGGGTTGAATTGTGTTTATCAGAATTTAAACAAAGTTGAAATCTTTTCGCATACAGAAGCTAGGTTCAGAAGAGTGAAAAGATACGGTGATGACATGGTGACCTGTCGATGAAATTTTTAATGATGACTTTGGCAAACACACCACTTGATAAACGTATAAGAAAACTAAAGCAACTAGAGAGGTTATAAGGAAAGAGAGATTGACACAGTTATTTATCCTGGTTCACTCTTCTAAGCAAAGAGCTACGTCCAGTCCTTGGCAGCACCAAGATTTATCCACTATAACTGATCAGGTTACAGACTCCAAGTATTGTTTGAACACCTAGCCTCTTCAGGCTCCAAGACAAGTATTCTTTGCACACCTAGCCTCTTCAGGATCAAGACAAGTATTCTTTGCACACTTAGCCTCTTCAGGCTCACTCAGGTTTATTTGAGATATTTGGTTTGTAATGAATACAACTTCAGATAGACAGAACTTTCACTAACACTTAGAGAGTGGTTTAAATGTAAAGCTTGGGAAAGTCTGCGTAGTAACTTCGAATGATTGAAGAATATAGAATGAAAGAATGAAGATATTAATTCGCGGAGTAATGGCTCTTTAATGTTATGTGTATTCTCTATACTTCATCTTCAATGACTTCTGTATTTATAGTCTTCATCCATTTAGGATCCGTTAGAGACATTCCCTCAGATGTTGACTTCAAGCAGAACTTCATTAAATTCAATAGAGTCATTCTGGGTAGCCATTAATACAATAGGAACGTTGGTTGTGCTCTAACATGAAGGATCATGGCTTTATGCATCGTGATACAGCCATATCAGAGTTGTGCAGAGAGCTTTTTGTACTTTACTTAGTACAATTCCCTTTTCGTGTAAGGACCAGAGGTACTAGGGAATAAAGCATGTGGAAGCATTCTTTAACTGGTCTTTGGTTCTAATAACCAAGGTTGATTGAGAGTAACTTCTGACTTTTCTTAATTCTGGTTCTTGAAATACGATTCTGATAATTCTTATAGAATTTGCGTTCATAAAATAAGCGTTCCATCTAGCCATTTAAGATTTTACATTCAACCGGGCTAGTAGACGAGCTCCGTATACCATGTCATTGGACGAAGCTTCTCATTAAGGACTTAGCAAGTCCAAAGACTTGTGTAGATGAGCGCTTCTGTCTCCTTAGTGGACGAGCACTTCTATCACTTCAGTGGACGAGTGCTTCTGTTACTTTAGTGGACGAGCACTTCTATCACTTCAGTGGATGAACGCTTTTGTTACTTTAGTGGAAGAGCGCTATTGTTACTTTAGTGGACGAGCGCTTCTGTCACTTTAGTGGACGATTGCTTCTGTTACTTTAGTGGACGAGCGCTTCTGTCACTTTAGAGCGGATAGATGATTCTTACAGTTTTAATCTGCACACTAGATAGACAGGTTAGCAACCAATATGAAGGTTAATTAAACAATTAACCAATGTTTAGTTCTCATCAAAACTTTGGGAAATGCACATCAGACATTTTAGAGACGTAACATTTCACACTCAAAACCCGGAGGTTTCATAACATAGACTTATTCATTAATAAAGTCATTTTGAAAAGCACTCTTAACATCCATCCGAAAAAGCATAATACTATGATGTGCAGCGAATGAAAGTATAATTCTAATAGCTTCTAATCTAGAAACAGGTGCAAAAGTTTCAGTATAATCTATACCTTCTTCTTGAGTGGAACCTTGAGCAACAAGTCTCTCTTTGTTTCTGATTACCTTACCATTTTCATCAAGTTTGTTTTTGTAAACCCACTTTGTTCCAATCACTGATTTATCTTTGGGCAGTGGAACCAGAGTCCAAACATCACTTCTTTCAAACTGATTGAGTTCTTCTTGTATAGCTAGAATCCAACCAACGTCTAGTAGAGCCTCGTCTACTGTCTTTGGTTCCAACTCAGACTAGTACAGAATTGTCTCGTTCTCTGAAGGTTGATCTGGTTCTAAGCTTGTCATTGGGGTTTCCAATGATCTGATCTTGTGGATGATAATTCTTGAAGTACTAAGATTTTTGAACTGTATCATGTTAAGAAGTATCTGGTTGTTGAGTGGGGTCATCTTATTGATCATCAACTTTTATCTCAGGTGAGTCTCCTGGAATGCTTAGATCAAGATCTTCAAAAGCTTCTTCTAGCTCTGATAATTTCTTATCAGGATGTTTGTCGTCAAACTTGACATGAATACTTTCCTCCACTATCAGAGTCCTAGAATTATAAACTCTAAAGCCTTTAGATGTTTCAGAATAGTCTAATAGTATTCCACTATCTTTTTTAGCATCAAACTTACCAAGTTGATCTTTAGTATTCAGTATAAAGCATTTACAATCAAAGGGGTGAAAATAAGATATGTTGGGTTTTCTTCCTTTCCACAGTTCATAAGGAGTCTTATTCAGGATAGGTCTAATGTATATTCTGTTCTGAATGTAACAGGCAGTATTAACAGCTTCAGCCCAAAAGTGTCTAGGGACAAAATTGTCATTGAGCATAGTCCTAGCCATCTCTTGAAGATATCTGTTCTTTCTCTCTACCACACTATTTTGCTGTGGTATTCTAGGTATTGAGAAGTTGTGAAGGATACCACTTTCTTCACAGAACTTATGAAATAACTCATTTTCAAACTCTCATCCATGGTCACTTCTGATTGAAGTGATACACATGCCTTTTTCATTCTGTACATGTTTGCAGAATACAGAAAAGACCTTAAAAGACTCATCCTTGTGAGTTAGGAACATAACCCATGTCCATCTAGTGTAATCGTCTACTATGATAAGACCATATTTCTTACCACTGACAGAGGCAGTCCTTGTTGGACAAAAAAGATCAAGATGTAACAACTCTAATGGTCTATTGGTACTAACAACATTCTTAGATTCAAAAGAACCTTTGACTTGTTTTCCCTTTTGACATGCATCACAGAGAGCAACAGATTTGAACTTAAGTTCGGCAGTCCTCTCACGAGGTTATGCTTGTTTAGCTTTGAAATTAATTTCAAGCTTTCATGACCTAGCCTTTTGTGCCAAATCCATCGCTCATCTTCAATGGACACTAGACATGAGACACTTTGATTTGAGAGGTCCTCCAAGTCAATCTTATAGAGATTGTTTTGCCTTTTTGCAGTGAATAGAAGTGATCCATCATCTTTCTTGACAGTACACATGTTCTTATCAAAAGACACTTCATATCCACTGTCACATAATTGACTTATGCTCAGTAGATTGTGCTTCAAGCCATTTACTAAAAGAACATTATCAATGGAGGGAAAAGGATGTTTACCAATTTTTCCTATACCAATGATTTTCCTTTTCTGATTTCCTCCAAATGTGACCTAGCCACCATCTTTAGGCTTAAGGTTTTGGAACATAGACTTTTCTCCTGTCATGTGTCGTGAGCAGCCACTGTCCAAGTACCAAGACATCTGTTTTCTTCCTGTTGTTAAGCAAATCTGCAATAGGTATTATCTTATCTTTAGGTACCCAGACTGACTTGGGTCCTTTCTTGTTAGTTGTTATTGGACGAGTATGCTTAGCATATTTATTGTGTATGCATCTAGATGTAATATACCCACTTTTTCCACACACTTTACAAAAGGTGTTGGACGAGGTAGACTTAGCTTTGGTATATTTATTTGTAACTTTTGAAGCTCTATGTTGTTTAAGTGGTTTTGACTTTTTGTGAGATACGTCTTGCTTCTCTTTGTCATAACCAAGACCAGATTTATCATAAGGTGACCTAGAGTACCTTAAAATGAGGTTAAGCTTATTTGAGCCACCTACAAGCTTTGACAAAGAATCAGTTAGATATGTTATATCTTGCGTCAGTTTTGCAACTTCACAAGAGACTTCAGATTCACACACCACTTTGTCAGATAGACTAACATTTATTGATTTTAGTGTGTCGTTTTCATTTTTGAGATTTTGTTTTTCAATGCAGACCCTAACATATTCTTTAGACAGTTTAGAAAACTTCTTTTTTAGACTCTTATATTCTCGTGATAGTATAGATGACTCATGCAACAATTCATCAAAAGCATTTTGAAGAGTGGACGGGTCAGAGTCCATTACCTCAGCATCGGTGTATTCACTTTCTGATGCAGTGTCTGCCATAAGACAGATATTTGCCTCTTCCTCGGCTTCATTTTCTTCATCTGAAGAAGACAGATCAAGATCCTCCCATGTAGCCATTAAGCCTTTCTTCTTTTTTAAGAATTTATTTTTGTCCTTTAGCTCAGGACAGTCAGCTTTGAAATGACCGGGTATCTTGCATTCAAAGAACAAGCGTGGACCTTTTTCTTTGGAGTCTGACTTCTCCTTGGAAAACATTTTGTGGAGTTGCTTCCTTATGAAACCACCTTTCTTTCTCCACATATGTTGAATTTTCCCGGAGATAAAGGATAATTCATCCTCATTTGATCATTCATTATCATCAGAAGATTCAGACTCATCAAATGACTCAGCACCTTTGAGAACTTTTGTTGAACCTGCTTTCTTTGCCTTTAGGGCAATAGATTTTGCTTTTCTGGGATTTTCTTCTTCATTAATTTCAAGTTCATGAACCTTGAGATATCCAAGAAGCTCTTCCAGAGAGAGTGTATTCAGGTTTTTGGCTTCCTGAATGGCAGTTACTTTGGGTCTCCATTGCTTGGATAGATTTCTCAGGATTTTTCTGATATAATCTCTATTTTCATACATTTTTCCAAGAGATCTGAGACTGTAGGTGATGTTTTGGAATCTTCCAAACATTTGGTCTATTGTTTCATGTTCACCCATCTTGAACAGCTCATACTGATGAACCAGCATGCTGATCTTGGATTCTTTAACTTGTGAGGAAACCTCATGAGCTAGGGCAAGAGTATCCCTGATTTTTTAGCAGTATTGCAGCTGTGAACTTTGTCATGTTCAGATCTGGTGATGGCACATATCAAATAATGCTTAGCTTTAAGATTGAGTTGATGCTTTGCCTTTTGATTCGTTGTCCAGTCTACTCTAGCAACCGCAGCTCCATTTTCATTTATGGGTTCGGTATAACCAGTTTCTATGAGCTCCTAGATGTCTAGACTTTGTGCATCCAAAAAGGCCATCATCCTCTTCTTCTAGTAGTCATAATCAGAACCATTAAAGAGAGGAGGTTTGTTGATAGCTTGTCATTCTGCATCCATGGTTGTTGGATCGTACTCCCTCAGCACTTGTCAGATGCTCAACCCTTTCGAGGCTGAACTCTGATACCAACTGAAGTTGACACAGGCAAACACAAGAAGGGGGGGTTGAATTGTGTTTATTAATAATTTTCGAAAACAACCTTTAAAACAATTTTTACACTCAAGGAGATTAGAAACAGAAGCAAGCACAAAGACAAAAAAAAAAAATTAAAAGACTTTAACAAAGGCAATATCATAACCCCACAGTTAGTATAAGCAAATAAAAATGAAAAGTTTAGGGATAGGAGATTCACACAAGAGATTTTATCCTGGTTCACTCTCTTCCAACCAAGAGCTACGTCCAGTCCCTTCGACTTGAAGGATTTATCCACTATTTCTCCAAATAGATTACAACCGAGTATTCAACACCTCTCCAGGCTACAAGTATTCCTTTCTTACCAAGCATCTTCAGGCTCTAACTCTAACAAAGAGATTTAATGTTTGATACTCTTAACTCACTATATGTGAGGATATGACAGTTTGAGATCAGTTGAATATTACAACAATATTCAAACTAAATAATACAGACTCTTGCTTTTGAAAGAATATTAGAACGAGTGATTATTGATTGGCAAAAGCTCAAAAAAAGTCATTCTTCAGAACTTGAGGTCTTCCTTCTATTTATAGTGACCTTCTTCTTCACTTGTATTTCTTCAACGGTTACTTTGAATAATCCCGTTTAGAGATAGCATTTAATGCATGATATCCATTGTGACTGATAGCTTGATTGTAGCAATACTGAATAGTACTATTGGTTATCGAGGTAGCATGAAATTGGTGGTTCACTCATCTGAGTATTGCAACTTGAGCACTTGTTGTTCCTCTTTTGTGTATAATCCAACTTTTTCAGTCATAGAGTTGTCATCGTACAGATCGTTTTGCAGTATCTCATTGTACAATTCTGCTTTTTGCATTTCTTGATTGTACTATGTTTCTTTTACAACAAGGTGAAACATTAAAGCAGATAAAACAAATATGAGGATTGATAAGCCTCTGGCTCACCTAGTTTTTAACTAGTAAGACCATGGTTTTATTCGAGTTTAATCTCGTTTTCGCCCAAATTTGGATGTAATTGTCCTCAAGCAACATTTTGAGTCTCTTAAGTAGTTTTAGGGTATTTTAGTTGATTTTGAGTCAAATAAAGCACTTACTGCTATTTCATGTTTTCAGGATAATAAGAAGAGTAAAAAGGGAAGGACACCTGAAGCAGAAGCCATCACGCCCAGGCCGTGACACTGGTCACGGCCGTGATGAGCTACCCATGGAAGACAGAAAGGATCACGGCCCAGCCGTGATACACATCACGGGCGTGATGAGAAAATCATGAAAGACAGAAAGGATCACGGCCCAGACGTGATACCATCACGGGCGTGATGAGAAGACACAGGAAGTCAGAATTGATCACGGCCCAGCCGTGATGAAGGTCACGGCCGTGACAGATCAGCACCCATGAACAGAAGCGATCACGACCGTGATAGACCAGAATTTGAATGCGCGCCCTTGGCAGAATTGGTCACGGCCTTGCCGTGACGGCCATCACGGCCGTGACGTGCGGCCTCTTTATAAATAGGAGCGCAGCAGAAACAGAAGATCATCCAATTTTCACAGTTTTACATAATTTTTCTAGGTTTTGTTATACCCTTGATGGAGAATTAATTCCCTTGGGTTAATCGGTTGTAATCGGGTTCCGCCGACACTTGAGATTCTGTAATTCCCGGATTAAATTGCTTCTTCCTTTCAATACTATCCTGTATGTTCTGTTTTCTTAATTCAGGATTATATAGAATAGGTATTGATTTGTTTTGATGATTTTATGTTCCTATATCTAATCGCGTTTTCTTAATTCGCGTGTGTTCAATCGTGTTTACTTAATTCACGAGTGCTTCAACCCGTTTGCTTAATTCGGGAATTGGGAACATATATCGTGTAGTACCAATTTCGCTTGTTAATTGTTGCTACAATCGAAAAGGGATTAGAATCTGCTTAAGGCATGAGAATTATATGAATCGATGTTAGTGGGAAACCGAGAACAATAGATTAATCGTTTTGATCATTGATACTCACTTATTTCTTAATTGCATCGTTCTTTTAATCGAATCTCTCAATCTGAACCCCCCCCAAAACTGATTTTTCTGCGAATAACAATCCAAGAGTCCTTGTGGGACGATACTCGAGTTGTCGCTCCCTGACTACAGTTTTTACAAACCACTCACTTTTTGACCCGTGTGCGACAGCGTGTCAAAGAACAAATATTCTATTGAAATAAATATCAATCATTTGAAATAAATTCAAGAGATTCGGATTGCATTTAATTCATTACAAGGATGGTGCTCGTCTAAAAGGAATTCCGTCTACTTAGTTATAAAAGAGACTAAGTCTGTTCAAAATTTTATTTTGCTCGTCTGATGATGTGGCATATCCTTTTGTCTAACAAGTCTTCGGACTTGCTATTTCTTAATGAGTTATAAAGATCTCCGTCTGGTGACGTGATGGTTAGGACTCGTCTACCATATTACTTTATGTTTCAGTTCATTTACTTCAACTAATTACTTCCGTCTGCTTACGTGGCAAGATGGACGCGTTCATTATCAAATCTTTGGACTTGTTATACCTAACAAGTTATTTAGGTATTCATCTAGCAAATTTTTAGAGCCTCGTCTACTCAAGAAAATCAGTCTACTTAATTAAATAACTAAGTAACTTTACCAAAGTATTTGAGCAGCCCGTCTACAAGGGTGGACACGTATTTTTCAATGAAAACTTATCCAAAGTTTATTTTACTTATATTGAAGTATTCCTGCATAACTGAAAGCACATGTTAGATCTCAACTAACACTTTGTCAAGCAAATTTAATCCTTTTGTTAGCATCAAAACTTAGATATTATTAAATCCAAAACCACTTTGGTTCCAACAAAACACAGAGTGAGTGGGCATATCAGAAAAGTGAAATATATGCCCAAATACTACATATCATTTAACTATAATACATAAAACATACTACAATTATAATTTTGACCCGTTAAAACACAAAAGAAATTTTAAGTATGCTGATGTGTCAACAAGGAAGTAAGCCATTGATTAGTCAAATAGGAGCAATGTTGCACCGGTTTTTTTACCGGTGCAACTTAGACAACATCTTGTAAGAGACTGTAGTTTTTGAGCTGAAATCAATTCTCCAAGTATTCATTGTTTTATACATTCTCCTCATATTATCTGCTATAAGTATTTCTCAATGAACAACTGTTTTCTGACAATACTTTCTCTTTTCTATGGACTTTAATATCTATATTCACCAATATTTTTAAACCGGACCGGACCGACCGGTTCAACCGGAAAATCGGTGAACTGGACTGTTGGCCGGTCTAGATGACCACAATAACCGGCCTAAAACCGGCTGAACCGGTCTAAAACCGGTATAAACCGGAGGTTCAACGAGTTAGACCGGTTCAGGAATACGACCCATCCAACTTGAAAACTCTCGCCAGTTTTTTTTATAGCCCACCCTTTAACGCTAGTTACCAAGTCTGACCGGTGTGGGACTCTGTTCAAACCATAATTTCACGCATGTCAGAGCTATCATCCAACTCTGTAGCATCACTCTCAGCTAATGCTCTCTTTCTTATGAAATTTGAGTAGAGACTGTTCATTGCTTCAGTTTGAGAGAAGAGAAGATGCAGAAATTATGCCATCCTTCCTCTTCCTTGTTTCGTGCTCGACCCATCATTGTTCCATTTTAACAACAGCACCTCTTCCTTGTTCCATTTTGTGCTTCTGCAAAGCTATTACCAAATATCGAGTGCTATTGCTATTTGCGCTTTTGGAGTGCTATTGTCAGATGGAGGCCAAATATAGGCCAAATATTGACTGTATTTTGTAAAGACGTTATTGGCCAATGCATGCCATTCTTGAGACAGTGATGTTCAATATGCTGAAAGTGATCCTAGCTAGATGTTATTATGGTACAAAGAAGGCATTTTAATCATATTAAGTTTTTTTTGTATGATATTTTTAATATATTATATAAAAAATTAAAATAATATTTAATTATAACCTATTAAACCACGGTTGAACCATTGAACCTTAAGCCAGTGCCTTTACCGTTTCAATGACCGGTCCGATTTTAAAAACCTTGATATTCACCATGTCAGTGTTCTAAGAGAGACAAAACTCTTCTCTTATTCAAACTCTATTGTAGTAGCTTGAAGATGCTGAGTTTTAAATAATACTTGTTGAGATAACTTGAAGCACTACTAGAAAACTTGAATTTTCAGACGGAATTTTCGGACGGAAATGTTTCCGTATGAAATTTTATGAAAATTTCGGACGGATTTCACACGGATTTGTTATTTTTTATATTTTTCTTGATTTATCTTACATCCGTCTAAAATCTGTCTGAAAATTTCGGACAGATTTCACACGGATTTGTTATTTTTTATATTTTTCTTGATTTATCTTACATCCGTCTGAAATCTGTCCGAAAATTTCGGACGGATTTCACACGAATTTGTTATTTTTTATATTTTTCTTGATTTATCTTACATCCGTCTGAAATCCGTCCGAAAATTTCGGTCGGATTTCACACGAATTTGTTATTTTTTATATTTTTCTTGATTTATCTTACATCCGTCTGAAATCCGTCCGAAAATTTCAGACGGATTTCACACGGATTTGTTATTTTTTATATTTTTCTTGATTTATCTTGCATCCGTCTGAAATCTGTCCGAAAATTTCGGACGGATTTCACACGGATTTGATAACTTAAAACATAAACTCTCTCCTCTCGTTTTTGGCAGACCCGTAACCCCCCCCCCCCCCCTTCTATTTATTTCTTTTTCTTCTTCTTTCTCCTTCTTTCTCTCTTCCTTCTCCAAACCACAAAAGCCTCCTTCTCTCAATTGTCCAGACGAGCGCCGCCCGTCCTACACTACCATCGGTCGCTCGCCGTTGTGAGGAGACCGTCGCGCCTCGAGTCTCGTACGTGTCTGGTTCGTGCTCCTCGCTGTGCGCCTCGTTACCACCACAGGAACGAAGCCTTGCGTCCAGCTACTGTCCACCGTCCACACCTTCAACAACCACCACGGTCCCTCCTCTTTATCTTGGGTAAGTTAATTTATGTTTCTTCTTCCCTTCCATTTTTCCCCAAACCCTAAATTCCCAATTTAAAACCCTAACTATTAATTTGGAATCTATTACTTGATAATATATCTTTGTAATTTAGTCTCCTTTCTAAGTGGTTGACATTACACCAAAAGCCTTTATAGTGGATGCTGGCCAAATGCTACAAGTCCTTCGACATTTCTAATACATAGTAGCAAAAGAATAGGTTCAAGTAGACAATTGAAAGCCCCTTTTAAACATACACTGGATGAAGCAAATACTAATTTATCATATAATCTTCCATTGTAATATATCTTCATTTTCCTCTTTTAGGTTTGATGTCTCATTAAATTTTCCTATTCTTTGGTGCTTCCTAAGTTTGATGTGTTATATATCGACTTACTAATTATTTTATTCATTTGTCTTCCAACATTTTTCAATGTTTGCATTGATATGATTTTGAATGAAATACCCAACTGTACAATTGCTGCCATTTTGATTAAGTAACATAGGTTAAGTCATTTCATATTTTGTAGTTTCTTACTTTTGTTACTGCATATATATCTATAAAAATAAAATATATTGAAGTTGGGTATGTAAATGCTAGCTGCGCAAGAGAAGGATGTGTAGTTAGCTATCCTACTCTCCAAGTAATACATTTCATCAATCTGAGAATAAAGCTATGGTAGCATTTTCTATTTGTCTCCCTCATTTCCTTGAAAGTTTCAGAAAGTATTCAAAATCCTGAAAGTTAGCAATGAATGAGGAACATAAGTTTCTTTGTAAATTTTGTGGATGCTCTCATATTTCTATACCTTTTCCTCCACTTTCTGTAGCTGTTATATGTTGGTCACTCAACCATTTTATTTCTATAAATAATTCGATACCTTTGTTTACCTATGTTATATATTTGTAATCATGGGTTAAGCTTTTTGGGGTCTTTAGAGAATCTTGATCTTGTCCTTCAAATTTTAGGCAATTTCTGCCGTGTTATCTTTGAGGTTTTCATATGAGTAAGCACTGGTGAATTTTATGGAAATGTACCTTATTTGCAGTTTTATTTTTGAGGTTTTCATATGAGTAAGCACAATGTTTGTTTTTGGCCTTTTGTTATTCGATGTTGTCTTCTGTCTTTTTGCTTCGCAACAATTCTTTTTTAATGGGGTTTCTTTATGTGGGAAAAGGCTTTGTTGTTGTTGTTTCTTTATATTTAAGGATGAAAAACTATATAAAAGCTTATATATGTATTATTGAAGTTTTTCATTGGGAAATCCTTTTAAATATGATTCTAAATTATTTAAATGCGAGTTAATGTTGCTGGTGAAGTAAGAACACACTCCAGTGTCCTGTCTTTTAAGCATGATTGGTTTATTTGCAATTTACTCATTATTGGTTAATGTGGTGTATGACACAATTTGGACTGTTTTAGGTAGAACTAAATGCTGGTTGTAGATATACTTCAGGGGATGAATTAATGTTATGTTCGCTTGCAGGATGGTTGGTGAGGTCTGGACGTTCAGTGTTAGAGCCTTCGATTCAACTCTTCAAGAATGCACTATCGATGTGAATTATGATGGTTTTGCTGAAGGTTCATCTTTCCCAATATTCTAAGGAACCATTTTTCTCGTATGAGCCATTATTAATGTCCCTGGTTTTATTTGTTAACTGTAGATGATGTTGTTAATTGATTTGTACTGAGACCTACTCTACCAGGTTTTATTTGTTGAAACCTTACAGTGTGCATTTTATTGAGATATCTAAATAATTTATGTTCTTCCTACCTATTTCCATATGCCAGTTGTAAGTGTTTATTGATTATGATTGTTCAATTGTGCTTCTCACCTTCATTGGATGAATGTATTATTTTTCATATAAGGTTATAAATGATTAAAGCTAAAAATTGTGGCTCTGCAAAGCTGTGTTCAAATATATTAATTTGTTTTAGGATGATGCTTGACATGTCTTCAATTGGCCCCAACCATTGGCTTCTGTCACAATCATATATTTGTAATGGGATAATTGGATACAGATATTGTAAATGAGTAAATGAAACAAATATTTGTTATCTTTCTTTGTTGTAAATGATACAAATAATTGCTATCTTTCACCTAAATGTTGAATTTTGATCTATGCTTATGTTGTAAGCCTATATATTCAGGGATGTGGCATCCAATTCATAAGCTACTTCTTATATTGCTTAGCTGAAGTTAAAAAAAAGGTGAAAAGGATGTGGTACTATTGAATATTGAGTATTGACAGACACTTTTATTATTCAAGTAAAAATAAGCTAGCACAAATCCAGTGTAACCCTGTAAAAATTGATCTAACAAACTAAATGTAATAACTGATGTCTATTCTCATACTATTTACCATTTATCATCTGATATTTTCCTCTGCTTTAATACCATTCTCTGTTGTTGCGTTTCTCTAGGTGACTATTAGCCCTGAAGTGTCTTCCAAAACGTAAACAGGTCCATCATAGCAAAACTTGTGAGGCGTGGGATGAGGCTTCCAGCATATGACGGCAGAATTTGTCTGGTGATGATGAGGCTTCCACATCACATCATATTAGTATATGTGAAGATGGCTTTAATTTGTCTGGTGTTGGAAATCCTATACCAAGGGTTATCCACGGTCTATTTATCCACACCATATTTAGCGAGCATGTTTCAAAGTAGAGAGTATCTTAATGTGATGGTGTCCATTATGTGAGTACAAGCCAAATGGTTTGAATATCCATATTTTCTATCTTGTTATTTAAATTAGTTATAATGTCTATTATCTTGTTACAGTGTGATGAATGCTTTCTTGGAAGGACTCACTATCTTTTATTTGATTATAGTAACATCCTACTCGTTTATGATGGTGGCCACGAATTAATCAATGACAACGATGATTAGATGACAACGACGATGATATGATGATAAGGAGGAGATGATGGATGATGTGCTAGATGAATATGAAGAGTTTAGTGATCAAAGTAACAATGAGGAGTAAATTTATGTCTTTGATGTTTGTAATGATATTTTAATGCTTTGAATCTTAATATATCATTTTTGTATTTCAAGATACTTTGTGTTTTTGTTTATTTGAAGCTTGATACTCGTCTAGAGTGGTATCTTAATAATTATTATTTTTTATTATATTATATTAGATTTCAAGTCCAGGTACCTAATTTGGTATGCATAATTATTTAAGTTTGGCCCTTTTTTATTAACAAACATGATTTGTTTATCAAAAAATATTATTTAAATATGATTATCTAATCCGTGGGAAATCTGTCCAAAATAATATCATAACATTCGTCTGAAATCCGTCCAGAATTTGCATGAATAGCAATATTGAATCCGTCTGAAATTTGTCCGAAATTAAGCCAATATAACCAAAATTCAGATTTTTGTGTTTGTCCGAAATCTGTCCGAAATATGTCTGGAACTAATTTCGGACAGAATTTTTAATTTGCAACGGGGCTTTTTCGGACCGGGGATGTTCCGTCTGAAATTCGTCTGAAATTAATTGTCCGTCCAAAATCCGTGGGAAAAGTGTCCAAATTCCGTCTAAAATCCGTCCGTGAATCCATCCGAAAATAACAATTTTCTAGTGGTGAAGAGGCTGCATGACAAAAAGTACTTTGTATTCTGGTTACATTGGATCTTGTTACATATGGTTCTTTTTTGTATTTGGGTTTGAGTATTTCTTGTGCTCTTTATTCAATATACATTTTTGTTTATAAAAAAAAAGTGTGCTATAAATTAATTAGCTTGAAGAATCTGTGTGACAAACAGTACTCAAGCCTAAAGAGGTTGCATGTTCAAAATTAAAAATACTTACTAGTAAAAAATCTCAACATTGTATATAACTAGTTAGACGTAGGCAAACGTTTGAGCTTAACTAGGATAACTTGCATGTGTCATCTTCTCTTCTTCTATCTCTTTTAATAATTGATAAAACATTCATTGTTGTGTGTTATATTTGTTTTTAACTAATTGGGTTGAGATCTCTTTTAATAATTGATAAAACATTTTTTTTTATGAAATTATAATTGATAAAACATTCATTCTTGTGTGTTATATTTGTTCTTAACTAATTGGGTTGAGATCTTTGCTTCTGTATTAATTATCTTTTAGTAAAATTTCTTTAGAAAACTAAGTGAACTTTTCCCGTTTAATTTGTTTTTAGTTTCATGTTTTCATATCTTGTTTTTAAGAAATAATTACAAACTGTTTCCTTTTTTTTATTATGTGTTTTGTTTTCAAAAATTTTCACATGAAATACTGAAAATAACTTTTTCACGTTTTTACTGTTTTGCGTACAAATCTTAATAGGAAACAAAATAAAAACAATATATCAATTTTGTAATTATTTATGAAAACATGAAATGAAAACTGAAAACAAATTAAACAAGCCCTTAAGTTTTTGTAGTTTTGATTCTACTTCTCCTTTTAGGGGTAGTATCAATCTTACATAGTTTTCCTCTATCTTGTTTTTGTATACGGGTTGGAGTACCCCTTGTGGAGCCCAATTAATATACTTTTTGCTTATAACAAAAAGACCCTTAAGTTTTAGACGATATCCAAACAAACATCTTGGAATTTCTCGGTATTTTGAAGCATTTTCTTTATTAAAAAAAGTTTCTTTTGCCGTTGTGTTAAGTTATAGTCAACCTTTTTTTTTTGTTACCATGCATGTTATAGGTGCGAAGTATCCGTCGGCTTCGCCAATGACTAATCTCCTCCGAAAAACCTGGTTGTCAATTTTTAGTGAGGTCTCTCCTCCAAATTAACTTTATTCCACTTTAAAAAAAGTTTTGAAAAGCAACTTATCTTCTTATATTATTTTCTCTTTTCAATTTTGTTTTTGTTGATATTGTTCTCCTTTCAAATTTTAGCAAACGTTACCTAGCCTTTATATATCAATATATAAAATATAATTTTATAGTACATTGATGAGTGTGATTTCACCTCATATTTCCTTGTCATTTTCATGCATTTTCATATAGTTTAGGCATATTTAATTTGATTTTTGTGAGTTTTTACCTTGGAATGGGTAAGGTGGTTTTGTGGTGTTTGTGTGCAGGAATTGAAGATTAAAATACTCATGACCAGTTATGTTGGAGTTTGCATGAAGGCGGAGCTTCAAATACAAGAAAAATGAGCCAAACAGAGCTCATCACGGTCTGTCCGTGATAGGCATCACGGCTATGATCAAGAAGGGCTGAAAAGAAAGAAGAATGTTAAACTCAGAACTGGTCATGGCCGTGACATGCAAACTACACCAAACTCTCACAGGCAGAACTGATCACGGCTAGGCCGTGATGACCATCGGTCATCACGGTCGTGACAGACCAAGCAGTGAAGCCATCTCCAAGTCAGAACCTGTCATGGCCTGACCGTGACAGGCATCACTGCCGTGACCCGCAAAACCTGGGATTTTGATTTTTTTTTTGATCTGATTTGTAATTTCTTTAATTCCAAGTTAACCTACATTATAAGTAGGACTCTTAGGCTCGAAAATAGGGATTTTTGGGGCAGCTACCAATTGACAAAAATTAGGATTTCTCTTCTTCTCAATCTCTTCTCTTCTCTTAGGATGGCAATGCTTGAGTAGTCTTTTTATTTCTAGGAATTGGGGCTATGCTCAAGACTTGTTTTATGTGATGAATTGATGTTTTTCCCTTTTTGTTAATTTCAATTTACTTTAGATTTGGTTCTTATTGTGCTTCATCCATGTGAATTGATTGATCACCTATTTACATGTCTTAGATATTCTAGGGAGGAACTGAGAAGTGAACAAGAGGGGTAGTCAATTTAGTAGCATAAGCAGTCTTGTTGATAACCCATAAGAATTGAACTTAGGACTTAAATCACGAGAGTTAGAAGCGATCCTTCGAGAGTTCATTGAATTGTCACAAACCTTAATGGGTTCAATTTAAATACAATTTCTACGAGAGTAGGGGTTGGTTTAATTGGGCACGGTTCTTGTATCTCGAGAGGGAACATTAACTTTATTAGGATAAATTCACGTTCAAAGCATTTTGATAATTAACAAGAGGGGTAGTCAATTTAGTAGCATAAGCAGTCTTGTTGATAACCCAATTCCTGGAAATCTCTTTTAATTTGAAAAACTCCAGACTTGATTTGCTTTGCGATTCTGTTTGATTACGTTTTAAATATTTGATTTGTTAGTTAATTCTTATTTCAAAAACCAAATCTTTTCTTGTTTAGTTTAATTGATTTATTAATTAATTGTTGTTCAAGATCACGGTCTCTGTAGGTTAGATCCTTTTATTACTTGACGACGAAACCCTACACTTGTAGATTCACGCTATCAAGTTTTTGGCACCATTGTCGGGGACTGTGCTTTCTTGAATTTCAATTTAATTTTTAAATTATTTTTCTGGACATTTTTTTTATTTTTTTTCTTTCTTTTTCTAGTGTATATATCTCTCTCTTTGCAAGTATTTTTCTATTTTATGCGAAGATCCCAAAGTCTTGGGACTCTTATTGAAGTTAACCTCGAGATCGAAAGAACTTTTCATAGACGTAGGAGACTACAAAGACAAAGAGCGAGAGAAAGGTTGATCCCCATTCCACTCATGAGGAATCTACCAGATACCAAACCACTAAAGGACCACGTAGCCCCAAATGCTAGGGGTTTGCGAACTGGGATTGCTAGGCCAGAAATTGAGGTGGAGAACTACACTAATGTAAGCATATATCAACATACAAGCATGGCTCCAACGTAAGCATATATCAACAACATGTATAAACATACATCAGCCTCATCAACATCAAGCATGCTATGCAGTGCAATGCAGTCCTACTCCGCTAAACCAACAATGCATGTGGATCCACTAAACTCGGGATGGACGACTTCAGAGTTACATATCCACATTGAGAATCTACTCAACGCCGGAGAATATACTCCTTGGATAGCCAATGCATCAAACCAACGGATGCCTCGTCACGGGGGCGCAAGGAGAATCTACTCCAACCGTGGATGGCCAGATCGTCGTACTCTAGGACGACCTCCCCTATGTCGAACATCCCTCAACAACAACAACAACTCCGATGCAATGCGTATGCAACATAATGACCACGGACAACCACCACCTCCATAACTCCAACGGAATCAACCGAAGACATCAGCGGAATGGACTGCAGCGGAATCTACCGCAACCCTTTAACCAGCGGAATCTACCGCAGCAGAATCGACTGCAACACCTTAGACCCAAACCGTGGAGTCAAGCCCCCTCACCCCCCCCCCACACACCCACCCACCCACCCTTGGGACAAACTCTCGGTCCCTAAGGTACAACATCAATAACACCTTAGACTCAAACCGCAGGGTCAAGGCTCTCATGTCCATAAGGCACCAAGGTACAACTCAAACAACTTGTGGTAACCCAATGGTTATCGGCTTAACCATCTTAATTAATCTTTAATTAAGTTATCTAGTCTTCGTCATTAATTAACTAAGTCATCATTTGTTGTTGGGGAATATTGGGGTAAAACCCCTGTTTAAGTCCTTAATCTTAGATTCTGTCCAAAGGGGTGAGCACGGTCGTGCTTAACCCCAGCACGGGCGTGCTGCCACTTAAGTGGAGCACGGTCGTGCTTCATTTTTTAGCATGGTCGTGCTCAGATACACGAGCATGCTTCTCTACTGCACGGCGGTGCTTACTGTGCGGTCATTTTCCAGAATTCAAACTGGGAGCACGGGTGTGCTCCCTGTTCAGCACGGTCGTACTCAATGCACGACAGTACTGTTCTAGGCAGAGTCTCAACACAGTTCCTTAACCAATTTTTAGGGTGTTTAAACCTATTAATCTCTAACTCATTTTAGAATCTAACTTAACCAATTAAGGTTTTTAACATTTTAACCATCAACTCAACAGTCATAGCATCAACTTACAACCAAAATAACATCAACAGCCAACATCGTAATAACAACGACAATCATCATACTATCATGTTCATATCAAGGAAACCAAGATAAATATTAACAACATGTCATGAACATGGAACACATACAAATAACATACCAAAATAGCCAAGAACATACCATCACCAAACAATACAATTTAACATGTTATTCATTCATACACATAAAACAACATAGGGTTATGGGAACCCCTTTACTTTACACTAACCCCAAGCCTATGAGTACACTACCCTTCTCCCCATACCTGGAATAGAGATCACGATTCAAAAAAAAAGAAATATGATCCACTTGGGTCCTGTCTCACTAGCGCTCGTCTACAACCTCAAGAACGACAAAGAGACACTTTGGTTCAACTCTAAGATCGAGAAATTAAAAGGAAAAGATCAAGAACTTGAAAGAAAGAACACAAGGGACAAGGTGCATGAATTTTACCTCTTCTAAAGTCCCAAACATCAAGCACAACGATCCCCTATTCGTAGTGATGTTCTCCTATCAAGAAGCAGTGAAGAACGGTGCAAGAACGGGTTCCCTAGAGAGAGTTTTAGGAAGAAAAACCATAAGGATTCAAAGAGGAAGGAGGGAGGCAGTTTTCTGATTGTTGGGGTCGTGTAAACTAGGTTTAGGTCGAGTCTAATGGTATATATATGAGTTTGGGTCATAACGGGTTCCTATTTCAGCCAAAACTGCATACAGTTCGGTATTTTGACCATAACTTGAGAAACAAGTTTCCTATTGAGGTGTTCTTGGTTCGATAGAAAGATCAAAGAAATATCTACAAATTAATATCTAATGATCAAATCCTAAATCGGACTCTAAGATGGTCAAAGGTTCAATGGACGTTTAGCAACAGATTTGGTAGTTATTCCTAGATAGGATCCTTAGGAGATTATGATAAGATCTTAAGATATAAACAAAAAGAGGATGATCCTATATTGATAAGAACTCAAATCTGTTTGGTTGAGGGGCTAAAATATAAGAATAACAATATCTCTATTTAAAAACTAAATCACACGATATCTTATCATATCATTCTTAATCGCTTATTATTAATAAAATCACATATCATATAATAACATATAAAATCAAATATTAAGTGACACAATCTCATATTAATGAAAATAATCATATATTAATATACATATTATCATATGCAATAATATATACACATATATAATATCAAACATATCAAACATATATATGCCAGAACTAACACATATAAACATAAGGGTGAAGCTTGAGGTGTTACAGTTTGCGAACTGGGATTGCTAGGCCAGAAATTGAGGCGGAGAACTACACTATACCGCCTAGGTTAATTGGCATGATTAGGAAACATCAATTTGGAGGATTACATTCGGAAGACCCGACTTATCATGTGGAGACATTCTTGGAATTCTGTGATGTAATAAGAATTCAAGGTGTCCCGATTGATGCTATTCGCTTGGGGTTATTCCCCTCCTCTCTGACTGGAAATGCAAGAGCTTGGTTAAAGTCAGTGCCTGTTAATACTTTGTCAACTTGGGACCAACTGGAGCAGGCATTCTTGGAAAAATTCTTCCCACCATCCAAGACCGCTTACCTACGAACTCAGATCACCGGCTTCTACCAAAAGGACGGAGAATTCTTATCCAAAGCTTGGGATCATTACAAGGGATTTCTAGAATCTTGCCCACGTCATGGGCTTGAGAAGTGGCTTTTAGTGCATACCTTCTACAATGGATTGGACTATTCTTCGAAGGTGTCACTTGACTCCGCAGCTGGTGGAGCATTGATGAATAGACCACTCAAGCATTTGAGATCATTGAGAACGTTGCCACCAACTATCACCAACGGGGTTCAGAAAGATGTAATAATCCGAAAAAGCTTTCGAGGGGTAAGTTTGAAATGAATCGTAATGATTTAATTATGTCTAGAGTTGACTCATTGAGTAAACGCTTTGATAAGCTTGAAAAAGCTAATGTCAGTTCAATAGGTGCTACTAATGTTGCTTGTGAGATTTGTGGAATGCAGGGTCATGACTTCATGGAGTGCCCACGTTGTAGTGCTCCTGGATCCCGTGCTTCGGGTGAACAAGTGAATTCATGTCACAATTTTCATGACACGAACCCGAAGTTTCCAAACTATGTTCCCCCAAATTCTTACAACCAAGGAAGGAAGAATAACCCTTATCCCTCCTACGGGAACTACAACAACACATTGAACTATGAATTCCAAGAAGGCCAGGGTAATAGGATACCCGCATCGGGGTATCCTCAGGTACAAATGTCTAAACCTAAGTCTCTTTTGAAAAATTTTGTTGAAACTCAAACAAAGAAAAATGAAGAGTTTAGGTAACAAGGTAGGGCAGTCAATGAGGCAATAAAAGAGTTAACATCTAAGGTAGATAACTTAGCCATCCATAATAAGATGTTAGAAACTCAGATTGCCCAACAAGCTTGTACATATTCTAGAACTAAGGGTACGTTTCCGGGACAACCCAAAGTTAATCTCAATGAGCATTGTAATGCTATATACTTGAGAGATGATGTGCTCGGGGTAGTTGAAAAGGATGTGGAATGTGAGGTGGACATGAGTGAACAAAAAGAGATAGAACCAAAGTATGTCCCTCCTGTTGGTGTAAGCCCTAGAGGCCAATGTATTTCTTTAGACTTACATTTGTATCTTGCTATTATATATATATATATATATATATGATATGAGGCATTCCAGTTTATTGTGTTACTTGTTTAAACATAATAACGTCCTTAGAATAGAAATCTCAGTTCAATAGAATATCAAGTATATGACTTGATCGTGAGACACTATTGAACAATGAAATCCTATTCTTAAATATCCATAGTCAAGTATTTTATTAATAAGGACAATAATAATACAATTGAGACTATTATGTGTGCAGACTGATGACCATATCTCACGGGTCATGCATATGAGATATCGAGTCGCCACATAGGTACACATTAAGGTAATGATGTACTGGATTGACCCACCATGAGAACACTACATGGAGCGTTATGTGAGTGTCATAAGTAGTTCTCATAGTGACAATGGTGCATACAATCCTTCGACCTGAAATCACTACGATCCCTACATGAGGAGTCGTGTGCTTTAATATCGTCAAACATCATCTGTAATAGGATGATTATAAAGAATGTCATTGGGCATACCACGAGCCATGCAGAGGGATGTGAGTGACCTAGATGGAATTTGTCCCTCCTACATGACAGGAGTAATATCTGTGGGCCCCCTGATAGAGTGAGATCAGAAACGCATGGCCATCTTTGAAATGAGTCAATATGAGATATTGACCTCATTTGTTGTTAAGTCTACTCGGGTATCAGGGAACATGATATTGAACTATACAAGGGTGACACATTCTATGACTTGTGTTCAATATAGATATATGGACAAAGGGATAATAATGCACATGAATATTTGTCACAGAAAGGTTTCGTCAAATCACCGACTTTCTCACTACTTAGGTAGCAGTGATGTATTGCTAGATACCGCTCACTGTTTGTAATATTAAATGGGATTTAATGTTACTACTAACGTTTTGGGAACCTATAGGGTCACACACATAAGAGCGGATTAAAAGAAGCATTAAAAGGAGAGTTGGACTTTCCTATTGGGCCTAGCGCATAGTACATGGGCTTAGGTCAAGTGCTGCTCACTAACTCACTTAAGGAGGCGCTACTATAAGTAGAACGCTTAAGTTGTTGTGCAAAAAAGGTTGATAACCTAGCCGCACAAAAGGAGTAAGAGTGAACAGTAAGTCTCGGTTTTGAAGCTAGCACTGTAAGACAGAGACGCTTCAGGTTCGTGACGTTGGACGTTCACGGAGTCCGCTCGTGTGGATACCTCTAGAGACACCGTTCGTGCGGTGTTCGTGATAGACGAATTTCAACCAACAGCCATCGCTTCAAGAGGTAAACTTTCTAATCATGAATCATGACCATTCGCATGGATCCTTCGATGGGAATTTTTCCGCTGCGTTTTATTTTGTTTTATACGGAAATTCCCAACACCTCCACCACCTTACCAACCTCCAATACCTTTCCCACAAAGTCTAGTGAAGAAAAAGAAAGTAGAAAAAGAGACTAAGAGCTTAATTGAGAAGCATGATGAAATGATAAAAACTAATATGACTCATAAACTAAAAGATCCAGGAAGTTTCTCTATTGGTTGCTCAATTGGAGAAGTGGAAATAGACCAAGCCTTATGTGACTTAGGGGCTAGTGCGAGTTTGATGCCACATACCATCTTTGAGAGGTTAGGAACCAAGGAATTGAGTTCATCCAAGTTCTCTTTACAATTTACGGATGACTCAACTAAAACTCCTCTAGGCATACTAGAGAATGTCCCCATAAAGGTAGGGAAATTTTTCATTCCCACCGATTTCGTGGTGTTGTATATGAACGTGAATTCTAAATTCCCTATCATTCTTGGAAGGCCATTCTTGGCCACAGCTAGAGCAATAATAGATGTAAAAAATCGTAAGCTCTCCTTGAATGTAGAGAAAGGAAGGGTGGATTTTGATTTGACTAACTCATATAACAACCCTCCTTTTAAGAGTCATGTGTGCAGGATTGAGATAATGCCTCCAAAGGTGAAGGAAGAGCTTAACATGGAAGCAACTCCCAAACTTTGTATGACAAATGATGCACCAAATAATGATGAAATTGGAGTTGCTCAACATGTGGAGTTAAAACTTCCGCCGGGAGGAAGTAAGGCCATGAAACTCAGTGAAAAGAGCAAAGCGAAAGCGCATGTGGCCATATGAACAAAATAGGATCTTTGAAGGACTTCCTTGGAAGAGAGGTGTTCTTTCACTTCCAAGTCTAGCTGATCCCGGTTGATTGAAGGGAGTATGGTCAAGCTTAAGACCGTAAATAAGCGCTTCTTGGGAGGCAACCCAAGCTTTCTTTCCTTTTTTAATTTGTTTTTGAATAATTTGAGAAGGTTAAGAGAAAAAATATCACAAATTGATGGTTTTGCCAAGTATTTTCAGGTTATGAAAGCATAAAGAGCAAAAAGGCATGGAAAAATAAAGTCAGAGGAGATCATGGCCTGGCCCTGATGGCCATCATGGCCGTGATGGAGCAATTTAAAAAAGGAAGAGCAGACCATAATGGATCACGGCCTAGCCTTGATGAGGGTCACGACCGTGATAGGACATCAGTTGAAGAACAGAAAGGATCACGCCCAGGCCGTGATGGCCCTCACGGGCGTGATGTGAAGAAGCTTGAAAGTCAGATTTGGTCACGGCCCATCCGTGATATGCATCACGGGTGTGATGGAAGGAGCCTAGCAGAGCAGAATGGATCACGGCCTGCCCGTGACGTGGGTCACGGTTGTAATGCCTCCCTTGGCGCTACATGTATTAACTCAAAATGCGGAAATATTTAGAGGAGAAAAAAAAAATCTTTTGCTGGTTTTCTTTCAGAGAATAAAATTTCTCTCTCTCTTGTTCTAGTTCGAGACATAGCACATAAAAAAAACTTTTAATGAATACATAAATAATACAACCTGTACATACATTCATAATTACATCCATGCATCCATACATACCAAAATAATTACATCACGGTTTTTGTTCTTCCCAGAGAATGTACATCAACTAGAGTCATTAGTACTTGTAGGAAATATATGCATAATACATACCATATTAACATAAGAGGGTTAAGTGGAGAACCAGTGTTTTCAAAACAAGACATGGCTCTCATAAACCTGATATACAGTAAGTAGAGGTTGATACTGCCCCTAAAATACAAAAATGCCTGTGCTGGTCAAACTAGTGAAATCCGTTAGAGAGACCTCCATGGTCACCTCTAACTGAAGAAGGATCAGGAAATCCTACTCCATCATCCAACTCAACAACGGGACCTACAACCTCATCACTAGGGTTATATTCTAACTCCTCATCCTCTACTGGGTCTTCTTCAATAGGATCAGCCTCCTCAGGATCTTCTTCAATCATATTCTCACTGTCGTTTTCTCCTCCTACTATGACTATAGGTGCAGGTAACTCCAGTACAGGGGAGGCAGATCCAGATCCAAGTATTACTTGCAGAGGTGAAGGTTAGTGATGAGTGTTCCCAGTCTCCAGCAAAGCCCTCAAAAGAAACCACATTGGGGGTAATGGCACTTCTACCATCTTCAAACTATGTGCATACTGTGTTTCTCCCTCTTCACTTCCCTTTGTTGTCAGTAGTGGCCCGGTGTATCTGGCGCTCCGGGCTCCCGGTTGAATTTCCCAAGCGCCTTCATCCTCTCTCTTTTCAAACGCGAGGCCCAGAAACCCCGAGTAAGTCAGGTGATACATCGGATCCATCTATATACCCATAATAATGTACCATAAAAGCAAAACACCAAAACAAGGAAAAATAAAGTAAAGGTGAGATACCAATATATGAGACATCATAAAAGCCACATACACGACTTACACACAATATCATACAATATACCTTATAACTATAACACAGGGATTCATTCCCGAAAATCGAATGCACTTTTATTTTTTTGACAACTGGTATGTCACTTCAATCTTTTCTATCTGACTCATAGTTCTCCAGAGATCCTAACTTCCCTTCACCGAGCATGATAGGATCACGATAATGACTATAACACAACTGTTTCACTTTGGATTGGCCACTCATGGGTCCAAATCCTCAATTGTTCTAGGATATCGCATCTCACCTAAATAATACAGAATAGTTCCTGATTGAGTACATTTCGAGCAGGGTAGCCGATTTCCACGACAAGGGGTTGCAAAGCCCCAAGCATTTCGTGGAGCTCGAACCCGAATGTCCCTGAAGACCCAAAAACTAAAGAAGCTGTCTTTGGTCCGTAACTATTCGGTTTGTCAGTTCACCCTTTGTGAAACTGTAGCTCGATACACAATGGCACGTATGTCATAATGGCATAAAAGCCAGACTATGCATGTAAAACAAGTGTTTTCGTTTTCTTTTTCTTTTTCGCATTGTTCTTTCCTCGTCAAGGCTTACGCTCTCGACTACTTTTAATCAAGTATTAAATCAAACTTTAATACTCACATAGATTTTATTAATAAAATCCATAATTCACAATCTCCTTCACAACCGAACACTAGTCCGACGTCTCAGAAATCTAGGTTCTATTTTTTCTCAAAATTTGAATAGGAACTCTAGCCCGTCAATCCGTAACACTAGGTCCTTTCCACTTTCTCAAAAAATCAAATAGGAATTCTAGCCCGTCAATTCGGAACACTAGATCCTTTCCATTATCACTTTATTTCCAGAGGTTTTCGTTCAGTGAAAACTAATTCAAAACAAAAAACCAATTGTTTCTCCCTTTGCACCATGAATAAAACCACTGTTTCTAGAAAAACCTTTTCACCATCACTTTTCTTTTGGAAGAAATCTATTTTCTGAAAACTTGAAAAATTACTAAAACAATCTCTTTCAACTTTACCATAACAAAACTTTTGTAAAATTTTTAAAAGAGAAACCTTAATTTCAAATACTTTTCCTTTTCAAAAATCTTTTGAATAAAGTGCCATGACTTTCGGTCATTTTCCGTTTTCTTTCTACTGCCTAATTTTTCTATCTTGTCACTTTCAGCATTCAAGATTATTTTCTCATCTTCCAATAAGTAAAACAAAAACATTTCAAACTTTGAGTTAAGGAAATTTTTCTTATCTTAGTCTTTTTAACAAGCAATGACAAGTGTCATGCCATCAGCCAATCACAATCAACAATATAAGATATATCATTCAACAATTATACACTAGGCTTATTCACATCCTACACTATCAACACATAATATCCAATCATTATAACCAGGCAGTATAATTGAACTTATAATAGGGTACATGACTAGAATGAGTTCCTCAGGCAAACTCCCATTACCTCAAATAGTGGAATCTTTGCCAAAGAATAGATGTTCTAGATTCAGCTTCCTCCCACGATTCCAGAAAGTACTCTTATGCTATGTTTCCTTCACAAAATATCACAATACAAGCCAATTTTTGAAAAATTCCTTCTATCCTACTAGGAATAGAATTCGGCTTCCATGGGGAAAAAAGGGTTAGGAATTTTTTGTTGAACCTAAGCTCTTAGAGTTTGATCATATAGGTCATAGGGAGCTTGAAACAAGTGTTAGATTTCAAAAATAACACAAAAACATCAAAACCTCTCTTTCTCTTAGATTCGGTCCTAAGGTTTTTTTTAAGGGTTAGAGTTTCATTTTTCCAAATAGCAACAACAACAATATCAATAAGATCATGAGATAATAAAGTGAGTCTAATTCCTTAAGTCATGATCATTACAAGTAAAAATAATTCAAGTTCATGAGAATTTAGAAAAATGGGTTTCTAACTTGGTCGTGATAATAAGGAGAAGATGGTGAACACAAAGTTGAAGAGGAAGAAATGGTTTACCTCAATGAAATGGAGATTGGAGGAGATGATGATTGCTTGATTAAGCTTCAAGGATTTTAGCTCACAAAATCTTACTTGAAGACTAAGTCTTTTAGCAAGTAATAAATTAGAAGACGTGAGATTGTGATAAGGGGAGGGGCGCCGGGTTTAGGTAGGGATGTCAACGGGGCGGGGCGGGCACGGATACTGGTTACCCGCTACCCGCCCCGTTGGATAAAAAATCCACTCGTACCCGCACGGATACCCGCTTAACAGGTTCTTAACGGATTCGCGGGTTTTCACGGGTATCCGTGGATATCCATGGGTAGTTATGAAAAACAAACAATCTGTTTTTTAATTAAAAAAAATACACAAAACTTAAACAAACCACCACATTAATATCTTCCGGTATTTGAACAAAATAGCACCTACAAATTAATACATCACACTTAAAATATCCATGAAACAACACAATAGATGAAAATTATCTAGGAAATGATATAAGGACTTTGAGAGTAGATATATATAATAAAGGGTATTATAGTAGTTAAGTAACGGGTGCGGGTATCCGCGGGTACGGATAGTGTGATACCCGCCCCCGCCCCATTTATAGACGGGTATTGGAATTGCTCGTTTATTTTACCTGCGGGTACCCGTTTAACTACCCGCCCCGTGCCCGTTGTGGATTTTATCCGTGGGTATCCGCGAGTACGGATAAAATTGCCATCCCTAGGTTCAGGGGTTATATATATAGGCCGAGTTTTGATATTTTAGTAACATGTTTGTACAAAAAGATTATGATTAATGGGTTTTTAGGTAGTATAGTAATATATTTAAGTGTAATCATAGATTAAAAGTTATGATGTGATCAATTTTCATGAGTCCCATCAATCACTTTTATCATTTCTGCTCCACATTATTTCTGCACTACGTCTCGTTCTATTATATACCTGTCTCAAAATTCCACGGTGCGCTTTCATTAATTATTTTGAAAAATAAAAATTTGAAATAACTCATATCACTTAATATCAACGTAAAAGTCATTGATTTTTGGTTCATGATTTAAAATTAGGTTCTCTGATCAGTAATTTCTTATTGACAGGGAAAACACAGACCAGTTTTCGTCTGAATTTCAACCCAAAATTTTACTGGAGCTTTGTATCGTCAAACATGATCTTAATATGATTTTTTTTTCGACAAAATCATTTTCTAAGTTTTTTCGGTATAAAATATAAACATATTAATATCTTTGCAGATATTGGAAAACATTGAAAAATCGGGGTGTTACAACGGCCGTGCCGCACTCCAGGCATGTTAAAAACCAAATTCCGCCCTCCCTGTTCAGTTTTGAGAAGCCCTACACCTACTCTCTTTCTTCAACCTCTCTTCTTCTGCTCCAACAGCTCTATGACTGGCATCTGTGCCTACACCCTCCACCACCTCAGCAAGTTGTTCCATTTTTTTCTCCTCGCTCTGACTTGATTATTTACATTGGGGACAATGTAAGTTTTTAAGCTTGGGGAAGGGGTATTATTTTTTGTTTTATTTTCTACATTTTTTGCATGTTGCATTCATATAGGCGTAGTTTTGCATAATCACATGATTAGATTACCACTTGCTTAGAGTATGCATCCAATTGTGAGAACTTTGTGCCAAATGAATTGAAACAGTGAATTTTTGAACCCAATTTTTGTATTATTGTGATAGGCTAAATATAAAAATGCTTGAGATAATATTTTGATAGTTGATAATTAGCATGTGGTTCCTAGGATCTGTGTTTCTCATTAATTTTAAACTACTAAATGTGAGATTTTTTAGCCTAAAAGGGGTACTCGCTAAATTTACCCCATTCCTTGTGATTGAGTGTTTTATTCCTCTTGGATTGTATTCTCTAGAACTTGACTTGAAACCGTTTTGAAACTTAAAATTTTTTGAAAACATATTTGAAAATGATTGAGGCAGTATGTATTTTCTGGCCTTCTGAGCTTTGACTAATTAAATGCTACCCCTTAGTTGCCCAATTTTGAGCCTAATATAGAATAAAATGCTTTTCTTGGTAAACCTTGATTGATTTTGATCAATGATGCATGGTATGACACCTTTTAAAGTATTGCAAAAGGACAAAAAGGTGGTTTGAAAAATAAATTGTGGGATGAAAAAAGTTAGAAAAATATTTCTCTTAAGTTGAAAATCTCCCATTCTCCAAATAAAAAAATAAAAAAATTAAAACAAAAAAAAAAATGGAGAAGGGGATGAGAAAAAAGAGAGAAAAAGAAAGAAAGGTGGAAAAGTGGATTAAAGCCCAAAAAGGTATTTTAGAAGGATTGGCATGCTTTGTATTGTTTGATATTTTGTTTAGCCTTCTTGAATTTTCTTTTTCTTGATTTTCCCACCTAACGATTAATCACATTGCCCCATTATAACCAAAATAAAAGACCTCTTGATTCTTATGTGTTTTCATTAATAAAGTAGAGATTTGGTTAATAGTCAAGCTTATGGTAGAATACATTCCTTGAGGAAATTGAGTGAATTGTCATATACTCTTAAACACTTGAGTGAGGTGAGAAGAGTGCTCGAATTAGTGAGAGGTATGAATTTAGGGAACCTAAGCTTCTAATTGGACTTGAAATTGATTGTCTCTTGGCTTCTTATTGGATATGCCTGTTACTTGGATTTATTACTCGGGTTCTTGGTTCACTGTCCATGCTCTGATTGTTTATCTTTTCTGGCCATAGTGATTGCTTGAGGACAAGCAAAATCTTAAGCTTGGGGTATTTTGATGAATGTGATTTCACCTCATATTTCCTTGTCATTTTGCATGCATTTTCATATAGTTTAGGCATATTTAATTTGATTTTTGTGTTTTTACCTTGGAACGGATAAGGTGGTTTTGTGGTGTTTGTGTGCAGGAATTGAAAATTAAAATGCTCAGGACCAGTTATGTTGGAGTTTGCATGAAGGCGGAGCTTGAAATACAAGAAAAATGAGCCAAACAGAGCCCATCACGGCCTAACCATGATAGGCATCACGACCATGATCGAGTAGGGCTAAAAAGAAAGAAGAATGTTAAACTCAGAACTGGTCACGGCCGTGACATGAAAACAGAACCAAACTCTCACAGGCAGAACTGATCACGGCTAGGCCGTGATGACCATCACGGTCGTGACAGACCAAGCAGTGAAGCCATCTCCAAGTCAGAACCTGTCACGGCCTGACCGTGACAGGCATCACGGCCGTGACGTGCAAAATCTGGGATTTTGATTTGTTTTTTTTATCTGATTTGTAATTGCTTTAATCCCAAGTTAACCTACATTATAAATAGTACTCTTAGGCTCGAAAATAGGGATTTTTGGGGCTGCTACCAATTGGCAAAAATTAGGATTTTTCTTCTTCTCAACTTCTTCCCTTCTCGTAGGATTTTTATGTTTTTGTTAATCAAGATTGCTATGAACATGACAATGCTTGAGTAGTCTTTTTATTTCTAGGAATTGGGGCTATGCCCAAGACTTGTTTTATGTGATGAATTGAGGTTTTCCCCCTTTTTTTTTTTAATTTCAATTTGCTTTAGATTTGGTTCTTATTGTGTTTCATCCATATGAATTGATTGATCACCTATTTGCATGTCTTAAATATTCTAGGGAGGAACTGAGAAGTGAACCTAGGTATTGGATCCATAAGAACTGAACTTAGGACTTAAATCACGAGAGTTAGAAGAGGATTCGAGGGTTCATTGAATTGTCACAAACCTTAACGGGTTCAATTTAAATACAATTACCACGAGAGTAGGGGTTGGTTTAATTGGGCACGGTTCTTGTATCTCGAGAGGGAACATTAACTTTATTAGGATAAATTTACCTTCAAAGTATTTTGATAATTAACAAGAGGGGTAGTCAATTTAGTAGCATAAGCAGTCTTGTTGGTAACCCAATTCCTGGAAATCTCTTTTAATTTGAAAAACTTCATATTTGATTTACTTTGCGATTCTGTTTGATCGCGTTTTAAATATTTGATTTGTTAGTTAATTCTTATTTCAAAAACCAAATCTTTTTCTTGTTTAGTTTAATTGATTAATTAATTAATTGTTATTCAAGATCATGGTGTCGGTGGGTTCGATCTTTTTATTTCTTGACGACGAAACCGTACCCTTGCGGATTCACGCTATCACACATTAATTAATTATATTTTTACCACATTAAATGTATTTCTAGGTCCACCAACTTCAAAAAGTAAATGCTAACGAGCGTCATAAAAACATTGTTTTAGGAATCTAAATTGGTAAGTTTACATGAAAAGTGGTGTAATCAATAAGCTTACCAAAAAATACACTGGGAATGAATATACTAAGTTTTTCAATGAATATATACTCTATTTGGATTCCTTGAACAATGTCATAAAAACACTTATTAATAATATCTTATGCTAAAAAAAACCGGGGCCTATGGCCTTGTGTATTACTCGACCATGCCGTCGGCTTCTCCAATGACTAATCTCATTAGAGAAACCTGGTTGCCCATTTTTAGTGAGATCTAACCTCCCAACTCAATTCCTCGACTTTAAAAAAAAAGTTTTGAAAAGCACAATATAACCGATCTCCTTACATTATTTTTCTCCTTTCAAATTTTTTTTCTTTTGATATTGTTCTTTCAAATTTCAGCAAACGTTACCCAGCCTTTTTATCAATATAAAATATAATTTTATAATACACTAATTAATTATATTTTTATCACATTAAATGGATTTCTAGGTCCACCGACTTCTCATATATTGATTTCAGTCCACTACATATGCCTATGGTCTTCTCTCTTTTATATTATAAAATATTTTTTAATCTCCTATATATTAAACTTCATGCGTATTTGACAAGGTTTTGAAAACCGGATCGGACCAGCCGGTCCGACCGGTCCGATCGGGAACCGTGACCTTGGCCGGTCCGGTTTACATAGAAAATCGTCCCTGTATTGAACCAGTGGAAAAATCGGAGAACCGGTTCAAAACCAGTAAAACCGGTCATAACCGGTAGTGAACCGGCCTGAACCGGTTTCCTAAAAAAAATAGTATAAAAGGATTTGGGCCATCCTAGCCAAAACCCAATTCTTTTGTTTTCTAACATATGTGGGCTGGTTGTAAATTTTGGATTGGTTTTCTTTATGAAGATGATTTTAACGTATATCTTTATATTTATTTAGTTTAATTTCAAAATAAAAAAATTGTGCTTAATAATTTTAGTTGTTATGTTGTTTTTTTGTTTAATATTGTTACAAATATTATATTAAAAATTAAAATAATAATATTTAATTATAACCGGTTCAACCACGGTTGGACCATTGAACCTCAAACCGCTGTCTTCACCGGTTCGATGACCGGTCCGATTTTGTAAACCTAGGTATTTGAAGGTAACGGTTGAATGTTTTTGTACCTATATGATATTGGTGATACAGATGTACAACATTTATAGGGAATACAAGTTACTTATCACACTTTTTTCTCATGAAATGGAAAGCCTGCATGTAAGGTAAGTAGCTTAGTGAAACATACCAATTTTCAAAAGCTTGAAATATAGGCTGTAGGTGAAAATATAGAGAAGAATTACCAAGAAAAAAGAGAGAAAATTAGCTATCACCAAAAAATATTAAAAAAAAACAAATAAATTAATGAGAGAAAGAAGAAGCAGCAGCAGCTCTATAAGTTGGCCAAGTCAGAAAGGCTCAGAAGGGAAACGCACACAAAGGTCCGTACCAAATTTTGGAATTTTGTGTATCTATGTAATTATACTTTTCTGAACTACTCTCGTTTTCTTTACCCCACCATCCCCTGCAAATACTCGCAGTTTGTATGTAACATGCATAGTTTTTGAACTGTTCTTTGAGGTGTGGGTTTCATATATATATATATATATATATATATATATATATATATATATATATATATATATCAAGGTTTAGCTGATCTTCTAATAACTCAAATTTGTAATAGCTGATCGGAGAAGAGGAATTTGACGAAGATGCCGAAAAAGGGACCATGTAACCATTGCGGAATCGAATGTAAGTCCTCTTCTTGTCACTAGATTTTTTTTTTTTTTTATTATTATTATTACTATTATTATTATTATTATTATTATTATTATTATTCCTTCATCTAGCCCTTGTGTTTCTTCACCCACCTCAGTGACTTGTCTCTGTATGAATTGTTTGATTTAATTTAATTAATTCAAGTTTGAGAATTAATTAGATAATATATAAAAGAAATTGAAAAAATATAATTAAAAATATATATTTTAAAGGTCTTAAATTCGTATATTAAATAAGTGGAATGCATTTATGAGGCGAGGATAAGATTTCTAACAAGCTAAGAAAAATATTAAAATTGAAATATTCAATAAAAAAACAAAAAAAAACTGAAAGTGATTTTTAAAAATATTATATCTTTGGTATATATAAAGAAATAAATAGTTATTTATGATATCAAGAGATTATAAGTTTCCTTAAAGTAAAAAAAAAAAAAAGAATAATTTTCCTTAAGTAATAGGATGAATAGCAATCCAGGAGTTAGTCCACTCATGAAGGAAATATACTCTCTGCCTTTATTTCTCAAATTCAGACCTTAACCCAGCACTTATTTGAATTAATTAAGGGTGTGTTTGGATGTATGGTAGATATCCCAAAACATCCATCCTCCTTTAGGCTATACTATTAGTCGCTTTTGAAATTCAAAATTACCTCTGATGTTTTTTAACACAAAACCAAACACATAGTAAATAATTCTCCAAACAATAATAGGTTGATACATGGGTGGAATATGGACTTCTTTGAAAAAACGGCTTAATTAAACACTTATAAGATAAGCACTTATCATATAAGCGCTATGCTTAAGCTATTTATATAATCCTAAAGAAAATATAATCAAACTGTTTTTATATAAGTTATAAAAAACACTGATCAAATGCTCGTTGTTTGCGGCATCCACCTTGTCAGATAGTGCTTTAGTTGTTTTTAGTCTTTCCTGGGGTTTTTTGTTGCTGGTTTGGCCTTCATTGATAATTACCGGTGTTTCTTAGTCCTATGTTCTAATTCTTTGGTTGGTTTTCCTTGGGTTGTTCATTTTTTTTGGGTTTGAATAGGTCTTTGTAATATCAATGTTGGGTCCTTCGGGACTTTAGTATTCTACTTACATTGGTCCTTCTTTTTTGTCATGGCTTGTACTTGTAAATGTGTTGGGGTACTCCTAGTACCCTTAATTAATATACAAAACAGGCTTATAAAAAAAACTGTTTTCATAAGTTATCCTAGAGAGCTTATCAAAATAAAATGAAAATAGCTTATGGACATATCATAAGCTGTTTCTATAAACTCTCCCAAACTATCTGACAAGTGCTAATGCCAGTAGATAAGCCAAAATAAGTTGTTCATAAGACGTCAATCCAAACAGAGCCTATATTCTTCCTTAGGAGAGACTTCTCATACTGAATTTGTAAAATATTTATACAAAATATAATTAATTTATGAAATGCGCATTAATATGTTTTTTTAGAAGCAATAATAATATGTATTAGTATGTGTTTGGATTTTCATTGGGAAAGGTGGAAACGCTCGTTTGGGATACTATCCTATTACTCAATGAAAATTTAAACACATACTAAAATATATATCATTATTCCTTTTTTAAAAAAATTCAATATTTTGTATAAATTTCTATACCAAACACCCGTTTTACATTCAAAATAATATGCCAGCTTTTTTCTTAGGGATGCCATCTTTAAAAAAAAACCTAAAATTAAATGAGAGGACAATATAATTTCCCTCATATATTATTTAAAGCTATTTAGCAATTATTTTAATTAGAAATATCTATATATATCTATTTAATTAACACTTATATTAACAACATACAAAAATTATTTGCGTATCAATTAAATTATATATATATATATATATATATATATATATATATATATTAAAACTGTGAAGAAAGTTGATTTATTTTTTTTATGAAGAAAGTTAAGATTTCATTTAGATAAAAGAAATATTTCAAACTTTTATTGGATGTACCTTTCAATATATTTTTTTATTTATTTAAATTCAAAATTATTAATTTGTTATATCTTTTATAAATATAATCCTTATAATTGTTTTAATATTTAAAAAATAGTATTGAATAGAAAAATAGATTTATATATTTGTTAAAAACATAGAAAACATTCAATATTATTTAAACTTTTAATAATTTATTAAGTAGCACTTAAATAAAATTTAATTATGTTATATTCTCTTTAATTTATTATTAAGTGAGCATTCATATCCAAAAATAAATTAACATATATACTCTCTTTTAAAAAAAAATGAAAGTGAACACACATCATTTATATCAAAAATAAGAATTTCAAAGTTTCAGGCATGTCCGACCCTCTTTCTTGTATTAGAAAACAATAGGGTAGAAAAATGGAAAGAAATGTATACTATTAATTTAAAATAAATAGACACGTCTTTAATATAGACATATTTATTCATTTTGAATAGACACGACTCTCAACAATCGTGTAGGCATATCTTTTTACTTGAATAAATAGATAGAATCCTCAGTTAATATGCCAAGTTATTCAAAATAATTAACTAGACGCAACGCTTATGAACCATTGTGTCATGTCTATTCTTAAGAATGCTATAAATAGAGAAGCAGCAAGGAACCAAGACAATCATAAATACTTAGTTCTTAATTACAAATTAATTTTTCCAACATCTTTTTTCCCTATTGTATTGTTGGAGATGGTCACTATATAATTAACATGGTTTCATCATCAGCTACTCCACTTTGGCGTAACGGGCCAAAAGACAAGCCAGTGTTGTGCAACGCATGTGGATCCCGATACAAGTTATGTGGAACCCTTGACAAGTATCTCCCCAAGCACTGCCGGCCAGAGTATCAAAAGAAAATGAAGGGCAAAAAGAATCTCACTATCAGTGTTTTAGGTAATGGTACCAGTAATAACTTAACTTATTTATTTAAATGTTTTAATTCGAGGTCACGGTTGTGTTGTATTTATTGCAATTGTGGGCAATTGATTGCAGTAAAATGCGATCGATCGTAATTATAGTCACGTTTCAGTTTCGAAAACCTCCAAAACCAAAATGTTGTGACTCCAATTGTAGATGCGGACTTTTGTTTTTAAAACCTTGTTTCTTATATTTCTAACAGTTTGTAGCTTTTTCTTAGGTGTTATAAGTTTGTGGAAGTGTAAGATACCTACAAGGAAACGTTCGAGGGTGGTGTACAGGAAGATGACTTATATGGAGAAGTTTCATAGGCAGCTTCTCAATGTGCTGAAATATGACTTGGGAGCAAATAAGTCGACTCCAGAGGAGGTTTTGCTGGTTGATAACGTGAGCAACTTCATACCCAGCAATGAGATAGGCCTTGGAGGCATTCTTCTTATATAAACCAGCTGATGGTACTTCTGTACACAAAAGCTCATTGATGTCCTTCATCAATATATGTCACAAATGTGCCTTTGTGAAACAGCATGATTTCTGTTTAAGTGCGAACTTTTTTGGTGTTTGTTTTTGAAATTAATGAGTTTGGACTTGTTTGAACTCAGACCTTTGTATGACTCTCTTGCAAGTTTGTTTTTATGTTTAGAACCGGCAAGTTTGTTTTCGTGTTTTGTGTTTTACGAGATGATTATAATCTGCATCACATATCATGAATCAACATGAAGTACTGGGAAGACATGTTATATATGATTGCATATTGGGAATTAATAACGAATTATGTCTTATTTCTAGTTTGAACCGAAGGGTGTGAGTAATTTGAGTCATTAGAAAAAATTTAAGTCTAAGGTACAGTTATTATTTAGAGTTTAGATTTTTGGGATACATATTTAGAGTTAAATTAACTAAACTTTCTCCTTAATTAAGCACCAAGGAATGCACTTAATTTGTTCCGTCCTTGTTGGATTTTTAATTTTTAATGGTGGATATTAAAGTTTGAACTTGTGTATTTGATTTGAATTTGAATATAAAATAATAATAAGCATGTATAAATATTTACCGTTATATATTCACTTAGTTTTGCAAGGAAACATTTTAAAATTTAAACTCCTTTCATTGCTAATAATTTGATTTCTCTTATTGGCAGACACAACAATCTGTTTTAAGAAGAATAAAATTAAGCTCTGCAACGGCTAAAAAACGATAGTGTTGATGCCCTAGTAAAACCACAGAGAAGGAGCCCTACTAGGCATGGTCTCAGCAGCCATTCTGCTGCTGACGAAATATGCCCTTGAACTTTCTTCAGGATTTTGGGCTTCTAGGTGCTAAACCAATCAGTACTCATATCAGTCATATGGATTGTTCTGTGAAACTACATAAATACAATGGGGGCTTCTAGGTGCTAAACTAGTCAGTATGAATCCATACACAGATGTCTCAACATACAGAAGACTTGTATATAGGGGGTTTAAATATGTTTAGTCCCTAGAAAATGAATGAATTTTGGTTTTGATCCTTATAAAAAAATTTCTTTGCTTTTTATCCCTCTAAAATATGAAATTACTAATTTTGATCCCTATAAAATGAGTAAATTTTGGTTTTGATCCTTATAAATTGTTTTTCTTTGGTTTTAATCCCTCTAAAATTTGATATTATCGTTTTTAGTCCCTAGCATCCATTTTAGGAAAGATACAAATAATTCGTTTTAGGATTCAATGAAAATTTTAAGGGAATCATATGCTAACACGATGGCACAAAGGTTATTGTGTGTCACTTGGGATGATCATATGACATTATGTTAGATACATAAGTACTTAATAGATGTCACATGATAGTAGAGGCCAAAAATAGTTATTTCAGATTTTACAGGGGCCAAAATCAAAAAAAAAAAAATTTATAGGGATCAAAATAAAAATCTGCTCATTTTGCAAGAATCAAAAACATATTTAACCCTATATATATATATATATATATATATATATATATATATATATATGTGTGTGTGTGTGTATGAATGTATGTATGTCGGTTGTTGTACCTGATTAGAACAACTAGACCTGAATATCACTCCGGTTTTTTTTAATCCTTGGATATATCAGCGCATTTGATCTCATTAAAATAAAACAGCAGATAACTGTAGCAATTAAGGTCTTCTGCTAAGTTAGAACACAGGTCTCTTGCAGCTGACACACGTGAAGCTCAATGGCCGGCTCATTTGCTTCAATATCTTCTTATTCAACTAATTAATGGAGCATGTTTTGGGACAACAAATTTGCCATTCATATATAGCAGCTAATCTAGTGTTCTATGAGCAAACAAAACAAAACATACTGAAATTATCGTATAGTTTGAGATAAAGTTTAATTTGGCTTTCTCCATCTTATGTAGTGTATCAACTACTTGTCAAATTGATGATACACCAATTACGAACCAAACCATTGGCTCGAGGACCTTTTGATCTTGTTCCAATTTTATATTCGAGATTGAATTAAAAAAAAAAACCAATTCTAATCAAATTTAACCAATTAATTTTGATTGATTTGAATTTCTTTTCACTGTATAAAAAAAATATATATATATTCAAATTATGATACATCCGCCAAATTTTTTTTCTTCCATCAACAACGGTTTTCAATACATCCCCATAATTGATATTGTATAAAACAACGATTTATAATTTTTATAATACGACAATCAAACCTGCCATAATTATACATAACAAGAAGAAACCAACTGAGGTTAGATTGAGTGGTTAAAGACCTCTCGTTCCTTAATCAAGGTCTCGCTTTCGAGCCTTAGGTATGGAAAAAACCTTAGCTGGCCGAGGGATGCCACCCATCGAGAGGTGCTGAACAAACTCGTGCGGAAGATTAGTCCCGTCTCAGGTTGGCGGTGGGATACTCCTCGAAGTGGATCGAAAAATATATCAAGAAGAAGGCATTTTGCAATGGTTTCTAACCACCACTACAAGCCTCTTTAAAGATGGGAACTGTCGCAAAAATCCTTTGTAATTTTGTTAATAATATTTTGAGGCAGAGGTGGTCGTTGTTGGAGGTTCACAAATAGGTTGAGGCTCATAAGGTACAAAGAGCGGTATGTGGTAATTTTTGGGATTAGGACTTGGTGGTCAGAGGGTGAGGTTGTTGTTGGTGTTGTGAGGAGGTGGTGGCAAAACAACTTTGATTTGAGCGTGGTCGAACTAGTTCTTGGTGTAGCAACAACAACATGGTGATTCGGTTGATGTTGGCAATGGTGGCGACATTTGTGGATGTGGGGCGATAATAGCCTAAAGATATCTGTTGTGCACGGTGGTAATGATGGAAAGGATCAATGGTGAAGACGTCGAAGGCTGCATTTTCAAATTGTAATTGATTTATGCCCTTTTATTAAAAAAAAAAAATTCAACACAAACGGAGATGTGAGACTTCTCAATACTCTTTATTTGAATCCTCAGAGTCATAGCTTTCGCTCAACACACTTCCAAACCGCAATTCGCAGTAGAAAAAATTTAAAACATACAGACTATTATTCAGTTTGCAAGTCACCAAATCCAACCATGCTTACAATTCTCATGAAATCCAATTAACTCTGTATTAAGTTAGTGCATGTTAGAACATGCCCTTAAATAAATTAACTCAACTTATCTATTTTTGGGTGAAAATAAGATAGCTCAATTAAATAGCTCATAAGATTGAGCATAAAATATGCTAGTGGATTGATTTTAGAAATTGAACCAATTGGAGATTTCTTAATTTCTTTATTTTACTATTATAATCATGATTATTATTTGTTATGATTTACTTATTTATTTTTGGAATAAAGATCTAAATGGGTCCTTAAAAAATAAAATAAAAACTATTTTGACCCTTAAAAAGTAAGAAAAAAAATCTGATTTAATAATTACAAATCTAAAATGTTAATTAAAATAGTCTCGGATAATAATTAATTTATTCCTAAAATGTATCATAAAAAATTCTAATTTGACCAATATTTAATTTTTCAAGAATTAAATTTTTAAAAAAAAATTTTCAAAAATCTCAAACGGGTGTCATGTTTTTATGTTTTTTTAAAAAATAAAATAAAAACCCAAACTAGTCTTTAACTAAAAAACATGGTGCTCCAATGTACCAAAACAAACTAAAAAAATATGGTGACATTTTGCTCCCTTAGAAATAGATAATACAAATTTGGTCATTGAGAATGTAAATTGTAAGTCTCTTTGCCCCGGACCAACTCTAAATGCACCCACTAATCTTCACCATCGAACGTTGAGTACATGTCCAAGATTTGCCCTATCAAGACTGTTGGGCCCTTGTTCAAGAATTCAAACAACACCCTCTTGCAGGTTTCCTCCACCCTCATCCTGATGCAAACCATTTTCTATATTCTTCAACTTTCTCCTACACACCGCATATTCTAATTGACCTTCATCTGGATCCTTTTGTTTTTTTGGTCCTTGTTTACAACTTCTTACCTTGAGCAAGCACCACCCTTCTACTACAACACTCCAGATCCGTCGTCGAAGCGGTTGATTTTCTGGGGTGCCACCTTGGATTTCTTCTGCTTTCTTTAGATGATGGTGTGATTACGACATAACATGGATTTTGGAACAAAAATCAAGATACCCATTTTGAAAGATTGGTGCTTTTGTGGTGGTTGAATCCATTCGACGAAACTTGATCGGTGCATTTGAGTTTGCATTTGGAGTTTGTAGTTGTTGTTGTTGTTTGTTTAGAAGAATCTAGGAAAAACAACCATGTTCTGGAGGGATCTTAAGAGGGAGAACACAGAGTGAGTGGGTATATCAGAAAAGTGAAGTATACAACCAAATACTACATGTCATTTAACTATAATACATAAAACATACTACCATTATACTTTTGACCCGTTAAAACACAAAAGGAAATTTAAGTATGCGCTGATGTGCCAACAAGGAAGTAAGTCATTGATTAGTCAAAGAGGAGCAATGTTGCACCAATTTTTTTACTGGTACAACTTAGACAACACCTTATACGAGATTGTAGTTGTTGAGCTGAAGTCAATTCTCCAAGTGTTCATTGTTTTTTATACATTCTCTTCGTATTATCTACTACAAGTTTTTCTCGTTGAACAACTGATTTCTGACAGTACTTTCTCTTTTCTATGGACTTTATTATCTATATTCACCATGTCAGTGTTCTAAGAGAGACAAAACTCTTCTCTTATTCAAACTCTATTGTAGTAGTTTGAAGATGCTGAATTTTAAATAATACTTGTTGAGATAACTTGAAGAGGCAGCATGACAAAAAGTACTTTGTATTCCGATTACATTGGATCTAGTTACATATGGTTCTTTTTTGTATTTGGGTTTGAGTACCCCTTATGCTCTTTATTCAATATACATTATTGTTTATAAACAAAAAAAAATTGTGCTATAAATTAATTAGCTTGAAGAATCTGTGTGACAAACAGTAATCAAGCCTAAAGAGGTTGCATGTTCAATATTAAAAATACTTACTAGTAAAAAATCTCAACATTGTATATAACTAGTTAGACATAGGCAAACGTTTGAGCTTAACTAGGATAACTTGCAAGCTTGTGTCATCTTCTCTTCCTCCATCTCTTTTAATAATTGATAAAACATTCATTGTTGTGTGTTATGTTTATTTTTAACTAATTGGTTTGAGATCTTTGCTTTTGTATTAATTATATTAAAATTTCTTTTGAAAACTAAGTGAACTTTTCCCGTTTGATTTGTTTTTAGTTTCATGTTTTCATGTTTTGTTTTTAAGAAATAATTATAAATTGTTTCCTTATTTTTTATTCTGTTTTATGTTTTCAAAAACTTGCACATGAAACACTGAAAATGATTTTTTCATATTTTTACTCTTTTGTGTACAAATCTTAATAGAAAACAAAATAAAAACAATGTGACAATTTCGTAATTATTTATAAAAACTGAAAACAAATTAAACAAGTCCTTAAGTTTTTGTAGTTTTGATTCTGAGGCGCCCCAACGTCCCATTAAAGAAAACTTAAAAAATTAAGACCTAATTTCGTTATTATCGTTAAGCGAGTATATTAAAACAGCGGAAAATTTAAAACTTAAAATTATAAACACATATGTAAACATACATACAGCACATAACTATAAATATATACATACTGCCAGTATGCAATCCTGCATCCTCAGCCTCAGCGGCTCTCCTCCTATCCTGCCGCTCCTGTAACTCTGCCTCTGTACCCTCTGAGCATTCTGCTGCGCCTGTTGCAACAGAACGGATGCTAACTCGCAGATAGTTCGAAGAGTCTCGGTGGACTTTCCTCCACCTCCAATCCCTGCCTTTGCCTCAAGCCATGATCCTGTTAAAAGAAATCATTAGACCACATCAAGATGACATATAATACTACATAAAACTAGAATATAAATACTATATGTCATAGAGATGTCGCGACGGACTCACTACCCAACTTATAAGCATAGCTATTATCCGAGGTGGATTCAACCAAATAGCCAGTTTACCATAATCATAGCCAGCACAGTCCGTTTCAGAACCAAACTGCTCTGATACCACCAAATGAGATGCCCAGACGTCCCATTAAAGAAAACCCAAAAATATTAAGACCTAATTTGGTTATTATCGTTAAGTGAGTATATAAAAACAGCGAAAAATTTAAAACTTAAAATTATAAACACATATGTAAACATACATACAGCACATAACTATAAATATATATATACATGCCAGTACTGTTGTCAAGGGATTCCCCTCTGTAGGATCTCGATATATACCCAAGCTAGTGACATCAACAAAATACATCAAAAGCCAAAATAAAAAGCATCACCGATGCACTCCACACCCCGTCCCCTCTCAAAAATACAGTAAAACCTCACTCATACCTATACTGATGGCACTGGCCCGAGCCATCATACACTACCACCCTCATCTGCTTCCTGAGGTCCGACAGGCCCGAACACTCCTCCGCTATTGCTGGAAGAACTCCTGGCCGGCTGCCCCTGAAACCTCTGCCTGTAGAGTCTGCTATCCCGAGGATGTAGTCGTCTAGAAGATACCCGCGAAGACTCAGAAGCCATAGCACGGACCTCTGGAGGTGCGGGTACCTCAAGAAGGGGTGCTAGGTCCTGAGCGGGGGCAACTGGTAGGTCATGAACGGGGGCAACTGGGACCTCCTCTGGAATAGGTGCCAACTCGGGCTCCGACGCTGGTGCGGGTGTAGGTGCGGGTGCAAATCCGGGTACCAAGGCATCAAGAGGTACCATGAAGGGTATAGGGGCCATCCCGAACATAGGCGGCATCGGTGGTACGTGTCCATCAGGCTGTCTGTTGAAATCTAGGCAAGTATACCTAGTCGTACAAGTAATACGGTAGTGAGACCGGATATCGTTCTCAGGGATCACGGACAAGTACCACTTCGCAAATTGGACTGCTATCTAGACGATCGTTTGAATGGAAGAGAGCTCAATATTAAATACCAAGCCCAACAAGAGTTAAAATAAACAAAATAAAAGGAAAAAGTTCTTTTTGTATTTTTATCGAACACTTGGAATGCAGAAAAATGGTTTTTCAAATATGATGAAAGATGTTGGGATTAAACTTCACCAAACCTTAGCCTCATGCAATACCAAGACCACCAATCCAGTTTATGCTTCAAATATTACAATCAACCCACAAGATTAATCAAGCCCTAATTCCTTAGATGACAAGAGCCTAAATCCCCTAATTAAACCCTAATTCCTTAGGTGGCCTAATTAGTGAATTTGCATTAAGAGTAGGGATTACACGATTACTAATAAACCAAAATCCATTTCTAGATGCAAGGTTTACTAGGTGATTAATTCCAGATCAAGAATTGATAAGAACGTCCCCATTGCAAATCAAATCTCAAAATCAATTCATGGATGATCAGACCACAAAAAACATTAAGTATAGGAATCAAACACTAAAACGAAAGCATAAACACGGATTAATCAATCAAGGCAAATACATGAGGTTCAGTTTAGTTACATCTAATCCCAACAAAAAGGGATTTAGCTACTCATAGTGACAAAGAAAGCCAAAATAAAAGGAATAGAGACAGAGGAGAGAAGAAACTCCATGGAAGCTTTCCACAGCCTGGTTCCATCAGCCCCCTAGCTTAGAGAGAACATGTTTTTCTTTTTAGGGTAAAAGTCTGGTCCCTTTTGTTCTGCCCCTGATGCCTTATTTATAGAATTGGATTCAAATAACGCGCGTCACGGCCGTGATGGCCATCACGGCCAGGCCGTGACAGCCATCACGGCCCGGCCGTGACAGGTTCTGCATTGGGCGCGTCTTCAATTTTTGGTTTGTCACGGCCGTGACACTCATCACGGCTAGGCCGTGATGAGTTCTGCCTGTTGAGGGTCTGGCTTAGCTAACGTGTCACGGCCGTGATGGGCATCACGGCTAGGCCGTGACCAGTTCTGACTTTTGCCTTCTTTTCTTTCCAGTTTTGCTTGATCATGGCCGTGATGGGCTCTGCTTGGCTCATTTTCTTCACTTATCAAGCTCTATCTTCATCAAAGCTCCATCATGGTTGATCATGAGCATTTTATCCTTAATTTCTACAAAACAACACCACAAAAACCGCCTTACCCGTTCCAAGGTAAAAACTAACAAAAATCAAATTAAAATTGCCTAAACTATATGAAAATGCATGCAAAAATGTACATGAAATATGAGGTGAAATCACACACATCATTGTCCTATCGAAAACTGGAAGGTCGTGTTTAAACGAAACGTGCCAACAAATCCGATGGGCGCTCCCTGCCCAAGTCCCATAGTGATGGACATAGGACCCGTATATACCGCGAAACGAGTGACCGGGTCCACCAGCCACCCGTGCGGGTCCAAGCACTCCACCTCACAGGTCCCCGAGAGGGAGAACCCTGGATCCTGGGTCATCCATGGGTGGTCTTAGTGCGCCATCTGCTTTGTCAGAGTCTGAAGTACAAAACATATATATACACAACACACAACAAAATAAAAGGGGATAAGAAGCCATATAACATCAAACGTGAAAAGGATTTAGCCACATTTAATTAAATAACGGCAATCTAAACATACGTCTCCAAAGTATGGGTGTGTGTGTATATATATATATATATATAACAATCATCCTCAATCCACATCTAGGATATTTCCTCTACCCTTCATCATGATGCAATGCAAATGCTGTGTGAATAATCTCAACGGGTATCGGTCATATCCGGATATCACATCAATATAATTGACACGTCCCAAAGTCCCCGGCGCACACCCTCGTCCGTGGATGGAGGGTGCCCACGCAAAGTAATGGCACTATAGCTACACAACCCAGTGCCCACCTCTGGACCACAATCCAGGATGCTCATGCAAAGCATGAACTATAGCTGCGACTAAAATGAAATCATCTCTGGACGGTCCGCCGTTAGCCTATCCTCGGGAATTCTCCCTCCGAGGCATAGACCCCACTCAACCATGTTTCAGGTCCACTCGACCATGTTTCAGGTCCCTCATATCATAGACCATGTTTCAGGTCACCCCGTAGTGCCCTAACCGCTCATCATAATCTCATAGATAACCTCAAAATAATCTCATCCCATCAATCTCATCCTCATGTCACGATAATCATCTCGGTTAGGCACTGCTATCAGATATCATATGCAATCCCCAATACATCCTCATGTCTCAGCATAACTTGTAACTAACTCAACCTCTAAGCACAATCATAACACTCATCATATCATCACAATCATCATCAGGTTATCCAAAATCATCATCATATATCATCATGTCATAATATCATTTCCAAATAATAAATACCAAAATATAATAATAATAATAATGATGATGATGATGATGATGATGATAAGTATAAACACTTTCAAAATTAATTACAACACTCATGATATCATACATCAAGTACCAAGTTCAAATCAACCAGTCAAACATGCAAACATCACATAATAAAAATAATATATATATATATATAGTAACGACGATAAACACACAATTTCTATATCATCATCGGTATCACTGAGTAGTCCCCAATGTGGTATAGACATTGTCCGTTACTCGCTCTCATGTAGGGTTTGGGTCGCCCTACGCCATTATCTAATTAAATGTAACCACATCGTTTCCGACGTTAAATAGTTTCTTTCCCCCACCTAGGAAGTCGTGCGCTAAACGAAACGAGACGAACGAAGCGTTTCTCCCTTGACATCGATTCTGCCCTGCGCAATACTAGACCCTCGGAGCTTCCAAAATTTCACCTAAGCATCACATTGCGATGCACACGTTACTAGGAGTTCATATTCGAAAATGGAATTGAATTCCAACAAACGAAATGAAAGATATTACGAGAAACATAACGAACGAAGTTTCAACATAAAAGAGGATGATTTACCTTCAGTTTTTGAAGAAACAGAGAAGAGGACAATGAAGGTATCGCCGTTACGAACACAGCCATGCAACCGGAATCACGACGGGATGATCGGGCAAGCCACACTCACACTAGAACTCTTTTCTCTCACTAAACTCTCTCTTTCTCTCTCTATATTCTCCTCTCTGTTTTCTCAGACTTCTGATCTCTGCCTTCGTTTTTCTTTTGATGACTTAAGTGACTTAAGTCACTTAAGTCATCTTTTATTTTTACTGAAATTCACGCTAGCGCTCGAGTGTTGGAAACCTATGGTTCGAGTGTTCCAACGCTTGAGCGTTGGCTTTTCCACGCTCGAGCGTTGGAGGGTTGGTGGACCACCGCACCATGCAACCAATCAGGAGCTGCCACGTAAGCCCTGATTGACACGTGGCAAGTCAAAGCATGACCTTTGTCTGTTGACTTGGGTGCTTGAGCGTGGATACTCCCACGTTCGAGTGTTGACTTCTGACAAAAAGTGAACTATTTCCATTCAGGGTCCGTTCAACGTCCGATTGGGCTCAAATTTGAGATATAGGATCATTAGGACTTAATAAACAACCTAAAACCATCAAAAAGGCCTAATCTCATCTCTAAGTCCAAAATTTTTATTTAACACTCATACGTCTCAAAGATGCTCACCTTAAAAACCCTAATCGGTCTCTATGCCTTAAACTTACCCGAAAAAGCCACGTACTTAACATGCAAGGGTTTCTAAACCTCAAACAACATCTCAACTATGTATTTCAAGTCCTAACCCTAAACCTCATACGTAAACCACACATAAAATCGCGGATGTTACATTTCTACCCCCCTTAAAAGAAATTCTGTCCTCGGAATTTACATACCTGAAAACAGATGGGGGTACTGCAGCTGAATGTCCGCCTCATGTTCCCAAGTAGTATATCCGGTAACACTATCCCATATGACCTTGACCAGGGGAATTTTTTTACCACGGAGTTCTTTAATCCTTCTATCTGCAATCTTAGATGGTAAAGCCTCACATTCCAGATTCTCTCGTAGTTGTATTAACTCAGGCTCAATGACATGAGAAGGATTGGGGTAATATTTTCTCAACTGGGATACATGGAAGACATCGTGAAGGTTGGAAAGGTTAGGCGGTAAAGCCATCTGGTAAGCTACTAGACCAATTCGTCGAAGAATCTGAAATGGTCCAATGAATCGGGGAGTGAGCTTTCTAGACTTTATAGCTCTGCCAATTCCGGTCTTCGGAGTGACTCTCAAGAACACGTGACCACCTTCTTAAAACTCTAAGGGCCTCTTCCTCTTGTTACTGTAGCTTCTCTGCCTATCATGCGCTTCCTTCATTCTCTCTTTGATTTTCCTGACTTGCTCCATAGTTTGTTGTACCACATCAGGACCCAACACTTGGCTCTCACCGGTCTCATACCAACACAACGGAGCCCTGCACTTTCTCTCATACAGAGCCTCATACGGTGCCATCCCAATACTACCGTGGAAACTGTTATTGTATGTGAACTCAATCAAAGGTAGGAACTCATCCTAACTTCCAACATGTTCCAACACACAGGCTCTTAAAAGATCCTCCAATGACTGAATTGTTCTCTCTGACCGTCCATCCGTCTAAGGATGATTAGTAGAACTCATCCTCAAATTTTTTCCCAAAGCATCGTGTAACTGTCTCCAAAATCTAGATGTAAATCTGGGATCTCGGTCAGAGACAATACTCGATGGCACACCATGCAACCTCGCTACTTCCTTGATGTAGATCTGGGTCAACCTTTCAAGACTATAAATCTCACTAATAGGTAAGTAGTGAGCACACTTCGTCAACCTATCAATGATAACCCAAATCGCATCAAACCTCTTCGGAGTTCTTGGTAATCGAACCACAAAGTCCATCGCTATGCTATCCCACTTCCACTCTGGGATATCCAAGGACTGCAACAACCCGGTGGACTTTTGAAGCTCTATCTTAGCTTTCTGACATACCAAACATGATAGAACATACTCCGTCACTTCTTTCTTCATCTTTGGTCACCAAAACGTCTTCTTCAAGTCTTGGTACATCTTGGTGGCTCCCGGGTGGAAACTCAGCTTACTTTTATGTGCCTCCTCTAAGATCATCTTCCTAATCTCTAAGTCCTCTGGCACACATATCCGATCCTTAAACCTTAACACTCCATCTGATCCTCTCCTAAACTCTGAAACCTTACCGTCATCTATACCTCGATTCACATCCACCAAATATTCATCCTGACCACTACTGGAAATAATGTAATATACAGGAACGTTTTACGTCAGTTAACCAAAAGCTAGACGTTAAAAAGGAGGCGGTGGTAGTTTTGTAAATATCAGACTTCATTAATTCAATTTTAACGCCAGTTGTTGTAAGGACTGACGTTAAAAGTTAATTGACTCACTTTTAACGTCAGTTCAATAAACAACTGACGTTAAAAGTGAACCTTTTAACGTCAGTTGTTTATTGAATGGACATTAAAAGGAGTCACTTAACTTTTAACGTCTGTTCTTTCATCAACAGACGTTAAAGGTTATTTTAATAAATTTTTTTAGCTAGTATATGTACCCTTCCGCATTGTCTTCCTCAAAGTTTCAGTTTCACTTGCTTTTATGTTTTGTGTTTTTGTTTTGAAAACTAATATATATGTGCGAAGTAAAAATGCTATAAGTTGAATCAATAACCCAAACCGGATCTCATTCATGAAGTGTATCAATAATACAATTACAAGATACATTCAAAATTTTAAAATCCTATAAAAAGTTACATTGAAAGGGTTTAAAATCCTAAACATTTGTTGAGGCTTCGTTCCCTTCACGGGTGAACAATAGAGGAGAGTCGAGCGACTAAGTTTTCCAGAGCGGCTGAGCAAGGGTGCACTCGATCTGTTTCAGCAATGGTCTTGGAACAGTCACTTGCTTCCAAAGCTGAGGTTTTGGAATTGTAGCTGCCGATTCTCCTGAAGGATGATAAGGTGAGCAACTCACATATGTGATTTACACAACCTTATCACCCATGTTATGTGATTTACACAACCTCAGAAGTTGTTTGACCATTAAGACAAAGATCTTTGAGTCTAGGAATAGGAAGAAAGAGTGATGAAGTTAATCTCCATGGCAGAGCCATATTGTGAAGCAGAAAAATAAAAGGAAGGAAGGAAGCTATTTATAGGAGCAGGGGATGAAGTTACTAGGCGTCATAAGTTACTAAAAAATTAAGTTGATCATTAAGAGCATTAGGTTCCAAGGCTCATTGGGAGTTGGCAGTCATATATTATAAATGTGCAGAATGAATAGTGATTTTAACACTTTTAACGTCAGTTGTTTATACAACTGACGTTAAATTTTTTGCAGAAACTTATACACTTTTAATTTCAGTTTTCTTCATCAACTGACGTTAAAAGTGTTTTTAAATAAAAAATATTTATTTTTAACGTCAGTTGTTTAATATAACTGACGTAAAATGTTGTTTTATTTTGGGTTTTTGATTATAACGTTTACACCCGCACGCCTTCTGCACTTCGCTCTATACGCCTCTGTTCTTATCTTTCACTCTCACTCTCACTCTCAACTCTCACTCTCACTCTCACTCTCACTCTCAATCTGCCCTAATCACGAGCTCATCTCCACCGCAACCACCGCGAGGGCTTCTTCCCCACCACCGTGAGGTACACTCTTAACCCTAACTCTGTCTTTCCCGCTCATTCTTTGCAATAACTTGACATCTCTCTTTCTCCTTCCCGCACACTAACTCTTCTTGTCCCTCTGCTCTCAGTAACCACATTGAACGTTGGCCACCACGCGAGCATCTATTTCTAGTGAGTCTTTAGGGCACATTTTTTTATGTTTGGTTTTGAGTGTATGTTGAAACTGTAGTCTATGTAGTTGAAACTTGAAACTGTGAGTTTGAGTTGTTTGGAATGTCTCTATTTCTGGTCGTGGGTTTTGTGTTTTCTCTTGTTTTTCTTCTGCTATCATGACCTATTTCAAAATGGGAAGAAATTTAGAGTTGCTTGTAGCATGTGACATCAACAATATATTGCTCATTGGAATTCCGTTTTGTTAATTTATCTTCATCTGCTTATTTCTTTTGTCTTAAGAAACCTGAAAATGGTGTAAATTTGAAATAATTTTTAAACGCCTTGGATATATGTTTTGTATATCTAAAGAACCTATCTAGTTATGGATCGTAGTTGGATGGTTTGTAAGTGCACTAGTGCTGAGTATTTGAAGGGGGTGGAAGAATTTATAGAATTTGCTCAAAGGAATGTTCCTAATAGTAATGGAATGTTCTGTTGTCCTTGTGTCAAGTGTTTGAATACGAGGAAATGTATGGTGAATGATATATGTACTCATTTGATTTGTGAAGGGATTTGCTTGAGTTAGACAAGATGGATATGGCATGGTGATGTTTTGTTGAGTAGTACGGCAAGTGTCTCCCAAAGTGAGGACGTTGACGTAGATATGGAGGATGATCGAGTAGAGGACATGATCCGTGATATTGGATAAGAATCTTTTCATCGAGCTCATGTGTATAATAGGTTGTGCAGTGATGCGGATAAGCCTTTATATCCAGGGTGTACTAATCATACACGGTTGTCGGTGGTGCTAAAATTGGTTTGTGTGAAGGCGAGAAATGGTTCGACCGATAAAAGCTTCACGGAATTGCTTGAAGTGTTGAAAGACTTGCTTCCGGAGGACAACACATTGCCTGACCGTAACTATGAGGCCAAGAAGGTATTGTGTCCGATGGGTATGGAGTATAAGAAGATACACACATGCCCCAATGATTGCATATTGTACACCGGTGTTCATGAAGACAATCACGATTGCCCCAAATGTGGGTTATCACGATACAAAGTGAAGGGTGGTGATGATGATGATGATCTTGAAGATGTGAGAAAAAATGGTCCTCCTGTGAAGGTGTTGTGGTATCTTCCAATAATTCCAAGGTTCAAGCGATTGTTTGCCAATGAGAAAGATGCGAAGAATCTTAGATGGCATAATGATGAGAGGAAACGTGATGGAAAGGTTCGTCATCCTGCTGATTCTATGCAATGGAAGAATATTGATACTATGTTTCCGGATTTCGTCGATGAGCCAAGAAACCTAAGGCTTGGACTTGCTACGGATGGAATGAATCCTTATGGTAACATGAGTAGTATTCATAGTTCATGGCCTGTTCTGTTGATAATTTACAACCTGCCCCCTTGGTTGTGCATGAAGCGCAAATACATGATGTTGTCTATGATGATTTCGGGCCCAAAGCAACCGGGAAATGACTTAGATGTTGATCAGCCTCTGGCTCATCTAGTTTTATGACTAGTATGACCGTGGTTTTGTGCTAATTATATCTCATTTTCGCCCAAATTAGACTTGATTGTCTTTAAGCAGTATTTTGAGTCGTTTAAGTATTTTTAAGTTAATTTAGTTGATTTAGAGTCAAATAAAGCACTTATGCTATTTCTTGTTTTCAGGTTAATAAAGTGAAGCAGTTCTGGATCTTTCGCCTCGCGAGAAGGCATTCGCCTCGCGAACCTAAAGCGTGACTGTTCCAGAAAATGCAAACCATTCTGTGTCGCCCCACGAATACATGTCTCGCCTCGCGAGACTGAAGACCAGAAGCCATGACTTTTCCATTCCTCGCCACGCGAGCCGTACTTCGCCTCGCGAGAAGACCAAACGTTGCAGACAGTTCATAATATTCGCCTCGCGAGACAGTGTTCGCCTCGCGAGCTCGCGCAGAACTCGCAGATATAAATTGCTGTTCTATGACAGATTGAAGCAGTTTTAGTTTTAGTCAGTAGTAGTTTATCTTCTTTTCTTTTAGAATAGGACTGCTACGAAATTAGGTTTAATGCTTTGTTTTTCCTTTGTAATGAAGAGCTAGTCTCCTTTGATTAGTCCACTGTAATCGATTTCCACTACACTTGAGGTTCTGTAATTTCTGCTTTGTTTGCTATTCTCTTTTCAATACCATGCTATATATTTCTGTTTGCTTAATTCATGAGTGTATAGTGTTGTGTTGATTTATTTCGGTGATGTTATGTTCCTATATTTAATCGCGTTTGCTTAATTCACGTGTGTTCAATTCGTGTTCGCTTAGTTCACGAAGGGCTTAACCCCGTTTGCTTAATTCGGGAATAGGAACATATATCTGTAGTAGTGATTTCGCTTGTTAATTGTTGCTACAACCGAAAGGGGATTAGGATCTGTTTAGGGCTTGGAATTTACATGAATCAATGATAGTGGGAAACCGAGAACAGTAGGTTAATCATCTTTAGCTTATTTGTCATTTTAACTGCTATGTTTTTATTGTTATGTTTTTGGTTTGTTTTCTTTATTTTATTTCATATCCAAAACCCCCCCAAAACTGATTTTGTGTTAATAACAACAACCTAAGAGTCCTTGTGAGACGATATCCGAGTTGTCGCTCCCTAAACTACATTTTTACAAACCGCTCGCTTTTTGGCGCGTGCGCGACAGCGCGACCAAAAATTGGTGCCGTTGCCGGGGACTCTTCTTGTTATTGACAGAAAATAATTAAAAAAAAGAGAAAAAAAAATCTCTTTGCTGAATTAGTTTTGGCTGCTTTGTTTGGTTGTGAATCTTAGTGCTTACCATGGATAATTATATGCAAGATTTTATGCCTAATGTTGATTATGAACCATGCATATATTATCCTAACTTTGATAGGCCACCACCATGCATGTATTATCCTAATTTTAGTAAACCACCACCATGCATAAATTATCCTAATTTTGCTGGAAGTTATGAGTTTAGCAGTGGTTTTGACATGATTGGTGTGAATGAGGTCCATAGTTCTTCTTCTATCCAGGCCCTTGAGAATAGAATGGATAGGCTCACTTTTTTGAAGCAATTGTTTCAGCAGGCAAGGTTTTGTGGCATGTGCGGCTCTCCTGAGCACTTGTTTGATGCATGCCCCATTCTAGTTACTGATTTGCCTCGAGCTTATGCAGTCGATCCTTACAATCAAGGCAATAAGCTTGAGGATAATGAAGAACCTTTGGTCTTAGATGCATGTGTTGAAAGTGATGGGGTGGATGAACTTTGTGCTGAATCTCCAGACATTCGAGCCTTTTCTGATTCTGATTTTCCAATTGTTTCTGGCTTTGATGATATTTATACATGTACTGACTGTACTGACACTAACCCTTGTGTTATTTGTGCTGAGTTTCTTGATTCTACTTTGCAGGGTGATAGTGTGAGTGAAGCTGTTTGTTCAGCCGAAGTTCTTGACATCATGGCTACTCCAAATATACCATCCATTGAGCAATGATAGTGTGATTTTACATGATATTTGCTGTACACTTTTGCATGCATATTTCATAGAGATTAGGCATTATTTAGTTGATTTAGTTAGATTTTCTCTTGGAATGGAACTGGGTTTATTAGCAATCGCATGATCCCTAATATTAATGCAAACTCATTAATCTAGGCCACCTAAGGAATTAGGGTCTATTAGTGGATTTAGGCTCTTGTCATCCGAGGAATCGAGGAATCGGGACTTGAGTAATTTAGTGGATTGATTGTCATAACTGAAGTAGAAACTGTTTGTGAGTTGTTTCATTGCATGAGGATGAAGTTTAGTGAACCTAACCCCATCTACTTTTATCATATTTGAAAACCTTCTTTTATTGCTTTCCAGGTATTAGAGAAAATTAAAAAAAGAGTTTGTCTTTCTTATTTTGTTAATTTTAACTTTTGTTAGCATAGAACTCTCTTCAATCCAAGAATCGCTTAGATAGTAATTGAATTGGTACGTGCTAGTACTTGTGCAGTCCCCGTGGATACGATAACCGGTCTTACCACCGTATTACTTGCACGACTGGGTATACTTGCCCAGATTCGTCAACAAGTTTTTGGCGTCGTTGTCGGGGACTGTATTTCAATATTAGCATATCCATTTTGGTTACTAATTTGAGCACAAAATTTTTCTGTTTTAAAATTTTTCTTTTCTGTTATAAATTGTGTGCTGTCATATTTTTTTTGGTGTGTTTGCTGTTGTGTGCTAACCTTTGCTACTAACAATCTTGTTTGCTAGACTGTTTGTGTATGCGAGGTACTATTCCAGCTGACCAACTCCTATACGATCCAGAAATTGAAAGAATAGCTAGGAAGAATAGGAAGCAAGTAAGACAACAGAATTTGTTAAGACAACAAGGAAAAGAAAAAGAGACTTCCACCTCTCAGGTTACTCAAGAAGAACTCAAGAGGGAATGGTGAAGATACTCCACCACCACGGAGGACACTTGGTGATTATGCCAATACAAATTTCAACCGGCATGTCACTAGTATAGTGAGACCTCCGGTGAACTCCAACAATTTTGAACTCAAGCCAAATCTCATCAACATGGTTTCACAAAATCAGTTTGCTGGGTTGGAGAAGGAAGATCCTAACAGTCATATTTCCACTTTCTTGGAGTTGTGCGATACAGTGAAGATAAATGGTGCCTCTGATGATGCAATTCGTCTGAGATTGTTCCCTTTTTCTTTAAGAGATAGAGCCAAGTCTTGGCTCCAATCACAACCAAGGGGGAGTTTCACTACATGGGACAACTTAGAAGCAAAGTTTCTGGCAAGGTTCTTCCCCACATCAAGATTTGTAAAGGCAAGGGGTGACATCATGAGCTTTTCTCAACAAGAAGGTGAGACACTGCATGACGCCTGGGAAAGGTTCAAGGAATTACTTCGAAGATGCCCAAATCATGGTTTTGATGATCTTACTCAGATGCAAACATTCTGTAATGGATTGAGGCCACCAACCAGGTACATGTTGGATGCCTCAGCTGGAGGTTCAATGAATACAAAGACAGCAAAGGAAGCCCTGACTTTGATAGAAGCAATGGCCTCTAATGATTACTTGATGCATCATGATCGGGGTCCCACACAAAGAAGGGGAGTGTTGGAGTTAGATTCACAAACTGCATTGTTGGCTCAGAACAAGATCATGACACAACAATTGGAGTCTCTTACCAAACAACTAGCTCAACTCCCACAACAACTCCAAACTGTTCAAGGGACGACCATGCCACACCAACAGGTACTGAGATGTGATTTTTGTGGAGGTGATCATGAGAATGGAAGATGTGAGGCACCACCTAGTTCCCATGAAGAAGCCAATTATATGGGGAACTATGGGCGACAAGGCAACAACCAAGGGTGGAGGAATCAACCACATTTTGGTTGGAATCAAGATGCCGGGCAAACAAGCAAGCCTCCTCCTACACAACCGCTTCAAGATCGGGTTTCTATCTTGGAGAACACACTCAATCAGTTTATGCAGTTGTCCATGATGAACCAGAAAAATACCGATGCTTCTATAAAGAATTTGGAGGTTCAAATTGGCCAAATTGCAAAGCACCTAGCGGATCAAACTAGCAGCGGTTTTTCTGGTAACACTCAAACTAATCCGAAGGAGCATTGCAATGCTATTGTTTTGAGGAGTGGAAAAAGTCTTGAGAATGTGGGCGGTGAACCTTGGGTGAAGAATCAGAAAGTTGATGGAAAAACAGAATTGAGTGCTGAGGAAAAAGAAGAACAAGGTAAAGATGTTGTAGTTGAGGAAGAAGAAAAGGGCAGTGAACAAGACAAGAGGGAGAAGCTAGTAGATGAGAATTCCATTTTGAGGAGAACTAAGAGTCAGATTTTGAAGGATGGAAACAAACCTCAAGTGATCCCCTATTATGTGAAGTTTCCCTATCCTCACTTGAGCAAGAAAAAAGAGAAAGACGAACAGTTTGCCAAGTTCCTTGACATTTTCAAGAGGCTACAGATCAACATACCCTTTGCTGAAGCACTGGAATAGATGCCCAATTATGCAAAATTCATGAAGGAACTGCTCACGAAGAAAAGAAAGATTAAAGAAGGCGAAATTGTTGCCTTAACTGAGGAGTGCAGTGCGATACTGCAAAGGAAGCTACCTCCGAAGCTGAAAGATCCTGGTAGTTTTATAATCCCTTGCACTATTGGGAATGTGGCTATCAGAAAAGCCTTATGTGACTTGGGAGCGAGTATCAATTTGATGCCGCTTTCCATGTTGAAAAAGCTTGGAGGAGGAGAGGTGAAACCAACCAGGATGACATTGCAACTAGCTGTCAGATCAGTCAAGCATCCTTATGGTATCTTGGAAGATGTTCTGGTAAAGGTGGATAAGTTTATCTTCCCAGCGGACTTTGTGGTTTTAGACATGGAGGAGGATGCTGAAGTTCCGCTCATACTGGGGAGACCTTTTCTGGCAACTGGTCGGGCTTTGATAGATGTAGAAAAAGGCCAGTTGAAATTCAGAGTACAAGAAGAAGAAGTAACTTTCAATGTATTGGAAGCTATGCATCGCAAGAGAGATGAAGAGGAGTGTTTCCGCATGGACATGGTGGATACAGTAGATAAGGAAGTCATTGCACATCAACACCACCCCTCTACTCCAGAGAAGAAGGAAAAGCACAACACGAAAGCAACTCTGAAGCTCTGCAAGACAAATGATGTATCAGTTGGTGAGGAAGTTGGCTCTGCTCATGTTGTGAAAACAGAACCTCCGCCGGGAAGGAGTAAGAAAAAGGGCAAGAGGCCCAGAGTGAAAGGGGCAAAAGGGAAGCACAAAGGTTGGCCCTATAAGCAAAATCAGCTCTTTACAGGAGTTCCATGGAAGAAAAGTGCTCTTGAACTTATATGCCCAGCAGACCCCGGTTAATTGAAAGAAGCCCGTCAAGCTAGTGACGTTAAAGAAGCGCTTATTGGGAGGCAACCCAACATTTCTTAACTCTTCTCTTTAGTTATTTTCATTTTCTTAATAATTTTGTTTTTGATTTTAACCTCTTGAATAATTTGAGAAGCTCAAGAGGAAAAATAATGAATTGAGAATTGCCAAGTGTTTGCAGGGTAATAAGGAAGGAGGGAAGAGCAAGAAGATAAGAAAAAGCAAAGTCAACACCCGCTACCGCCTCGGTAAGCCGTTCCAATTTTTTTGTTTTATTTTATTTTTCTTCTCCTCTCTCCAACTTGATTGTTTACATTGGGGACAATGTAAATTTTTAAGCTTGGGGTAGGGGTATTTTTGCATGTTCATATTTTGCATCTGTTCATATTGCATTTATATAGTGAAAATGATAGCTTTGCATGTCACATTATTAGATTGCCCCTTGCCTGAATTTTGCATCCAATTGTGAGAACTAAGTGCCAAATAACTTGTGATAGTGAATTGTTGAACCCAATTTGTTATTCTTGTGATATGGCTGCAAATGAAAATGTTTGAGATGATCTTGGATAGTTGATAATTAGCATATGATTCTGAGGATTTGTGTTTTTCATTGATTCTGAACTAAAATGTGAGATTTTGAGCCATAAAGGGGTACTCACAAAATTTTACCCCATTCTTTGTGTTAGAGTGTTATTCCTCTTGGATTGTTTTCTCTAGAACTTGACTTGAAACCATTTCAAAGCTTAAAAATTTTTGAAAACATTTTTGAAAATGATTGAGGCAATAGGTATTTTTCTGGCCTTCTGAGCTTTGAATGACTAAATGCTACCCCTTAGTTGCCCAATTTTGAGCCTACATGAAAAAAAAGCTTTTCTTGGTACCTTGAAATGTTTTGTTGAATGATGCTTGATAAGGATGCCTTCTAAAGTATTACAAAAAAAAAAGGGTAAAATGGTAGTTGAAAGAGTTTGGGATGAAAAGAATCAATAATTCTCTTGAGTTGAAAAATATCTCCTTCTCCAAGCAAAAGAAAAATAAAAGAAAAAGAGAAAAATAAGAAAAAAAAAGTAGAGAAGGGGATGACAAAAAGAAAAGTGAAAAATAAAAAGAAAAGGAAAGAAAAGAAAGGTGGAAAGTGAACTGAAACCCAAAAGGTATTTTAGAAGGTCATGCTTTACAAATGTTGATATGTTGTGTAGCCCTTTTTGAAATATCCTTTTATTGATTTCCCCACCTAACGATTAATCCCATGGCCACATTACAACCAAAGTAAAGACCTCTTGATTCTTAGGTGTTTTCATTAATAAAGTAGAGATTTGGTTGATAGTCAAGCCTATGGTAGGATTCATTCCTTGAGGAAAATTGAGTGAAATGTCTTATCCCCTAAACACTTGAGTGAGGGAGAAAAGAGATCCAAGCAAATGAACAAGCTTGGGGTGAGCTTCAAGTGAGAAAGAGTGACCAAATCAGTGAGAACATGAGTCTAAGGAACCTAAGCCTCTAATTGGACTTGAATTGATTGTCTCTTGCTGAATTGTTTGAATTGCCTATTACTTGGATCATTGACTTGAGTTCTTAGTTGACTATCCATGTTCTGTTCATTATTCTGGCCTTAGTGATTGCTTGAGGACAAGCAATTGAATAAGCTTGGGGTGATTTGATAGTGTGATTTTACATGATATTTTCTGTACACTTTTACATGCATATTTCATAGAGATTATGCATTATTTAGTTGATTTAGTTAGATTTTCCCTTGGAACGGGTGAAGCGGTTTCTTAGTGTTGTTTTGCAGGAATTAATGTAAAAATGATCAAAATCAGCCATGATGGAGACTGGATAAAACAGAGCTTGAAAAGTGAAGAATATAAGCCAAACAGAGCCTATCACGGCCTGGCCGTGATGACCATCACGGCCGTGATCAAGCAGAGCAGATGGCAAAAGTCAGAGGCTGTCACGTCCTAGCCGTGACAGACATCACGGCCGTGACAGACTGGAAATTTAAGTTTCGCGTCGCGAACATCAGCTCGCCCCGCGAGTGCGCGAAAACCAGACCACTGTTATAAGCTGTTTAAGGCAGAATTGGAGGTGACACCTTAGAGGCTTGGAGGCTACGAGTTTTGGAAACCCTAAAGGCTCTTTGGAAGCAGAGGCAGTTGCAGAGGATTGCCCCCATGGAATCCCTTCTCTCCTTCATCCATCTTTCTTTGGTTGTATCTATGACCATGAGTAGCTAAACCTCCATTGTTGGGGTTAGGGTAGCTATTTCTGAATTCTCATGTATTTGATTTAATCTTGCAATGCAGTTTCTGCTTTGTTATTGAGTGGTTGATTTCTGTACTTAATGCTTGTTGTGGCTAGCACCCCCATGACTCGATTTGTGTTTTAATATGCAATTGGAAAATTCGTGTTGAAACCGGAATTGAGATTAATCACCTAGTAAGCCTTGTATGTAGGAATGGAACTGGGTTTATTAGCAATCGCATGATCCCTAATATTAATGCAAACTCATTAATCTAGGCCACCTAAGGAATTAGGGTCTATTAGTGGATTTAGGCTCTTGTCATCCGAGGAATCGGGACTTGAGTAATTTAGTGGATTGATTGTCATAACTAAAGTAGAAACTGTTTGTGAGTTGTTTCATTGCATGAGGATGAAGTTTAGTGAACCTAACCCCAGCTACTTTTATCATATTTGAAAACCTTCTTTTATTGCTTTCCAAGTATTAGAGAAAATTACAAAAAGAGTTTGTCTTTCTTATTTTGTTAATTTTAACTTTTGTTAGCATAGAACTCTCTTCAATCCAAGAATCGCTTAGATAGTAATTGAATTGGTACGTGCTAGTACTTGTGCAGTCCCCGTGGATACGATAACCGGTCTTACCACCGTATTACTTGCACGACTGGGTATACTTGCCCAGATTCGTCAACAAGCAGCCACCCTCCTTAGAGCTCAAGCCATTTCCAGACATTCAGACCTTTACTGATTCAGTTTATTGTACCATATCTACTGATTGTACTAACTCTAACCTTTTTGTGGTGTGTGCTGAGAATTCTGCAGGTTTAGCAGGTGATGGATTTGTTAGTGCAGTGAATGAAAATCGTGCAGAAGTTGAAGCAACACCAGAGATCCTAGCTACCTGTTTGTCACCTCCCACTGTGGAACAACCGGTGATGGAGTTCAAGCCTCTGGATTTTGCACCATGGCCAGTCCAAGAGGTTGAACCCCGATTTTATTGGGAGGACTTTATTGAGAAAGAGGCCAACCTTGACCCAAGAGGGAGTGAGAAGTCCGCTGCACTTGGCGGAGTTACCATAACTGTCAAGCACTCACCTCCATTTCAAGGTTGCAAGTTAGGGGACCATGGAACAAGCTTCCGTCCCTTGTCTATCACGTGGGCATTATGCTTCATGCCATGGAATCCGGGAGGATCATATCGTACTTTGAGCATTCCATGGCCACTGTATCACAGACAGTGGGATCCTGGTGGAACCGCCCCCAATGAGTTTTCTTAACCCTTTTTCTTTAGTTTACTTTCATTTTCTTGTTAGTTTCTGCTTTGCTTTGTTTTTGTTTTGTTTTCTTTTAGCTCCTGAATAATTTGAGAAGATCAGGAGTATATGTGTGTTGAGTCTTGTGTTGGCAAGCTTGATTGAATTTTGCATAGATGGATTGCATGTTATGTGTTGACTGTTTTCCCCCTAGGATTTGAAAATTGAAAATTTGATCCCCATTTGAAATATTGAAAACTGAACTTTGAGATATTTGGTTGTGATGGCATGATTTATGATAAGTTTGGGGTGATGGGAAGCACACACTAGGGATAGAATCTCGGTCAAACAATTTGAAAAAATGTCCAGGTGAGGATTTGAGCCTCCAACATGTTTTTGATTGTGTGAATCACTTTCGAGTTGCACTTTCCCGAATTTGCTTGAGTCTCTACTTGGTTTGCATGCTTATGTGTTTGCATCAAATGATTTAGGCATTTTCTTTGTAAATAACTACTTAGCCTAAAATTGAACCAGTCCCTAATGCATGTTTCCTAGTTAGCCCCTTTGAGCCTAATTAGCCTGTTAATTCTTGATAACCCTATGTTATGAGCCTAAAATCTGGAAAAAACCATGTTAACCCAATCTTAGGATTAGGAGAGCATGGATCCTTAGCAAGAGATTGGTTGCAAGAAACTAAGTTTGGGGTGGCTACAAGGTGTAATGTGTTGTTTGGGATTTAAAAAAAATACAATAAAAAGGTTGGAGCCAAAGGCAAAGAAAAAAAATAAAAAATAAAAAGAACAAAAAAAATGTCAAAAAGGCTATTTGAATAAAAAGGCTGTAGTCACCCAAGGCAAATGCAAAATGAAAAAAAAGGAACTTGAGTGGAAATTCAAAGTGTAAAAAGCTCATGCTCTCTTAGTTCCTAGGGACTTAAGCCTAGTACCTTTGTATATCCTACCCTTAGCCAGGACCCATTACAACCATAAAAAACCTTTTGATGTTGCATGCATGTTTTTTGTGGGAACCATTTTGAGATGAAAATCAAATTTATGGGAAGTGTTCTTGAAAGGTGAATTGAGTGAAATGTTGTTAGCCTAGACAAACTGAGCGATTGAGTGAAACACTAAACTCCCTTGTGAGGAAGGCGATTGTTTGAATTTGGTGATCTCCCTCTTGTGTGTAACTTGGATCCCTTGCTTAGATTAATGATTGTTTGAATGATGAAATTCTCAAATATTCAGAATAGTTGATGTGGGGATTGCTTTGTTTGAAAGGGGGGAACACTGAAGGAAAAATTATTTTGATGAATTGCTTGAAATTTGTGCAAAGTTGATTAAATTTTTTAGCTTGCCATGTCTTGAGTCTTTTTAAGTTTTTGAGTTTTAGTTTGCTTGGGGACAAGCAAAGTTTAAGTTTGGGGTATTTTGATCAGCCTCTGGCTCATCTAGTTTTATGACTAGTATGACCGTGGTTTTGTGCTAATTATATATCATTTTCGCCCAAATTAGACTTGATTGTCTTTAAGCAGCATTTTGAGTCGTTTAAGTATTTTTAAGTTAATTTAGTTGATTTAGAGTCAAATAAAGCACTTTTGCTATTTCTTGTTTTCAGGTTAATAAAGTGAAGCAGTTCTGGATCTTTCGCCCCGCGAGAAGGCATTCGCCTCGCGAACCTGAAGCGTGACTGTTCCAGAAAATGCAAACCATTCTGTGTCGCCCCGCGAATACATGTCTCGCCTCGCGAGACTGAAGACCAGAAGCCATGACTTTTCCATTCCTCGCCATGCGAACCGTACTTCACCTCGCGAGAAGACCAAACGTTGCAGACAGTTCATAATATTCGCCTCGCGAGACAGTGTTCGCCTCGCGAGCTCGCGCAGAACTCACATATATAATTTGCTGTTCTATGACAGATTGAAGCAGTTTTAGTTTTAGTCAGTAGTAGTTTATCTTCTTTTCTTTTAGAATAGGACTGCTACGAAATTAGGTTTAATGCTTTGTTTTTCCTTTGTAATGAAGAGCTAGTCTCCTTTGATTAGTCTACTGTAATCGATTTCCACTACACTTGAGGTTCTGTAATTTCTGCTTTGTTTGCTATTCTCTTTTCAATACCATGCTATATATTTCTGTTTGCTTAATTCAGGAGTGTATAATGTTGTGTTGATTTATTTCGGTGATGTTATGTTCCTATATTTAATCGTGTTTGCTTAATTCGCGTGTGTTCAATTCGTGTTCGCTTAGTTCACGAAGGGCTTAACCCCGTTTGCTTAATGCGAGAATAGGAACATATATCTGTAGTAGTGATTTCGCTTGTTAATTTTTGCTACAACCGAAATGGGATTAGGATCTGCTTAGGGCTTGGAATTTACATGAATCAATGATAGTGGGAAACCGAGAACAGTAGGTTAATCGTCTTTAGCTTATTTGTCATTTTAACTGCTTTGTTTTTATTGTTCTGTTTTTGCTTTGTTTTATTTATTTTATTTCATATCCAAACCCCCCCCCCCCCAAAACTGATTTTGTGTTAATAACAACAACCTAAGAGTCCTTGTGAGACGATATCCGAGTTGTCGCTCCCTAAACTACATTTTTACAAACCGCTCGCTTTTTGGCGCGTGTGAGACAGCACGACCAGATGTTTATATAAGTCCCTTGATTGAAGACTTGAAAACGCCGTGGGTGGAAGGTGTTGATGTAGTTGACGAGTATTCTCATGAAACTTTCAAGCTTCGTGCCATGTTATTTTGCACCATCAACAAATTTCCAGCATACGGTAACTTGTCCGGGTACAGTGTCAAGGGGCATAAAGCATGCCCTATATGTGAAGAAGGAACATGCTACACTCAGTTGCATCATGGAAAGAAGACGGTTTACCTTGGGAATCGGAGATTTCTTAGACGTGATCACCCATGTCGTAAGATGAAAAAAGCTTTTAATTGATGCCAAGAGATAGAAGAAGCTCCGGCGGCCTTAATTGGAGAGCAGGTTTATCAGAGGGTAAAGGGCATCGATGTTATATTCGGAAAGTCCAAAAAGAAAGGTAAAGCTGCTGAGAAAAACATATGGAAGAAGAGGTCGATATTCTTTGATCTTCCATACTGGCGCAAGCTTGATGTCAGACACTGCATTGATGTGATGCATGTGGAGAAAAATGTGTGTGATAGTGTGATCGGGATGCTTCTCAACATTCAGGGCAAGACAAAGGATGGTGTCAATGCTCGTCTCGACCTCGTTGCTATGGGTATACGAGAGCAATTAGCTCCAGTTGTTGAGGATGGTAAGCGGACTTATTTGCCGCCAGTATGTCATACTTTGTCAAAAAAAGAGAGACAAATATGAAGAGGCTTGTCTCTAGTGATCTTAAATTGGTTGGCTTAAAGTCTCATGATTGTCACATCTTGATGCAACAACTTCTGCCCGTTGCTATTCGTGGTATTGCTCCAAAAAATGTGAGACATGCCATTACTCGGTTGTGTTCATTCTTCAATTCTATATGTAGCAAAGTCGTTGACCCCCGTATGTTGGATGACTTGGAAGTTGAGGCTGCTACAATCTTGTGCCAATTGGAGATGTATTTTCCTCCTTCCTTTTTCAACATAATGGTTCACTTAATTGTTCATTTGGTGAGGGAGATTAGATTATGTGGGCCGATTTTTCTGAGATGGATGTACCCAGTTGAGTGCTACATGAAGATCTTGAAAGGGTACGTGAAGAATCCTCATCGTCCGGAAGCATCTATTGTTCAAAGGTATGTTGCAGAAGAAGCTATTGAGTTTTGTTCGGACTACCTTCATAACACGGATCCTATAGGGGTTCCTAAGCCTCGGCATGATGAGATCAGATGTCAAGGTAAGGGTACACATGGCTTAAGAATTAATAGCAAGGGTCGGGAGGAAGTGCTTCAAGCACATTTGTATGTATTGAACAACATCGATTGTGTTCAGCCTTTCTTATTTGAACATAAAAGAAAAGTCAATCAAGAAAACCCTCGAATGAGCGAAAGGTGGTTGTTGAACAAGCATAACAAGACTTTCTTACCATGGTTCAAGGAAGAAATGCTGAAGTATGGTAGTACTGCTTCTGATGACGTAAGATGGCTAGCACGTGGGCCTAGCTTCAACGTCATATGTTGGAGCGGATACGACATAAATAACTTTTCTTTTTATACAAAGGAACAAGATAACAAGAGTACCATGCAAAATAGTGGGGTTATGATCATGGCCGAAGCAATGCACTTCTCTAGTGCAAAGGACACAAAACCCCTTAAAGCACCGAGACCTTACTTTGGATATATTGAAGATATTTGGGTGCTCGATTACACTAAGCTTACGATGCCGGTTTTTAAATGTAAGTGGGTTGATAGTAACGGTGGTGTACAAACCGACGAATTGGGGTTCACATTGGTAGACCTCAACAAGTTAGGTCATATAAATGAGCCTTTCATAATGGCTTCCCAAGCAAAACAAGTGTTCTACATCACTGATCCTTCTAACAAAAGGTTGTCCGTGGTTCTCCAAGGAAAAAGCATGTATAATGGTAGTTATGAAAATCAAGATTCAAATCTTGATATTCCCGAGACTCCTTATTTTTCAACAAACATGCCTACTATAATCGAGGAGACACAGGTGGACGATGTACATGCCACTCGTGATGATCATTACGAAGGGATATTGATATAGGTTGTTTAAACTTAGTATACATTTATTTTTATTTATACTTCTGTATTTATTTTGAGTTATAACCTATGTTAATAAATATATATTGTTTCTGAACAGGCATACATATGGATCAGTCGGATAGCCCACATGCACGGGAGGACACTGTGGGGCCTACGCAGGACCCGATCGCGCCTACGCCTGATTCTAGTGTAAGTTTACATGTTATATACTATCTTTAGTCCTTCTTTTTAATGTAAGTTTATAATATTACAACCCTCTATTTTGTTGGTAAGGCGGTAGTTTTGTTTTTAGACATTAGAGACTAAAATTTATATATATATATACTTGTAGATATATAGTTATGTTTTTCCTATACATGGGTTTTGGTTTTAAGTCCCCCCATTGTTCCTTTGTATATTTCTTTTCTTATTGTTAATATTGAAATTTAAGGGTAGTGTTTGCAATTCTGTAATGTGTGTGATATTCTGTGTTACTGGGATATTTATTGAATGCAGGGATAGCTTAGGGGAGTGATATTTTAAAACTGAATTTAAAAAAAAAAATCTATTAACGTCAGTTGTATCAAAAACTGACGTTAATAGTATTTTATAAAATATGCAGTACACTATTAACGTCGGTTGTATTAGGAAACTGACGTTAAAAATAAAACCTTTAACATCAGTTCTTTAACACAACTGATGTTAGTTTGAACAATATTAACGCCAGTTGTGTTAAAGAACTGACGTTAATAGTTTTATATTTAACATCAGTTGTTTAAATAACTGACGTTAAAATATTAACTATTAACGTCAGCTGTATTTACGTCAGACAATATTCTGACGTATAAAATCAATTTTAACTGACGTAAAAAACACTTATTGTACCAGTGGACCCTGCTTAACCTTAAGGTCTCTCAAAAACTCACTACTGATGGTGATCATACCTAAGCATATTCTATCCTCAATCAAATTCATACCTAGGTTCAAATCTCAAAACTGTTCAAGCATCACCATCACTTTCACCATCATTGCGGATACGTGCAAGGATTTCCGACTTAGTGCATCCGCCACGACATTAGCCTTCCCTGGATGGTATTGAAGATCAAACTCATAGTCCTTAAAGAATTCCATCCATCTACGTTGCCTCATGTTCAGCTCCTTCTGATCAAACAAATACTTTAAACTCTTGTGATCACTGAACACATTAAACTTAGCTCCATAGAGATAGTGTCGCCATATCTTCAATGCGAACACTATGGCTGCTAACTCTAGATCATGGGTCGGGTAATTCCTTTCATGAACCCTCAACTGTCGGGAAGCATAAGCCAAAACTCTTCCATCTTGCATCAAAACACAACCCAATCCTTGATATGACGCGTCACAGTACACGTCAAACTGTCCTAATGGATCTGGTAACGTCAGCACATGAGATGTAGTCAGCTTCTCCTTTAGCTTCTGAAAGTTCTCTTCGCACGTCTCTGTCCAAACAAACATCGTACCTTTTCTCGTTAACTATGTCATAGGCAACACAATCTTCGAGAAACCCTCGATGAACCTCTTGTAATACCTGGCTAATCCTAGGAAACTCCTCACCTCATTCCACTACTAGAAAACTTGAATTTTCGGACGGAATTTTAGGATGGAAATGTTTCCGTCTGAAATTTTTCGAAAATTTCGGACGGATTTCACACGGATTGTTATTTTTTATATTTTCCTTGATCCGTCTGAAATCCGTCCGAAAATTTCGGACGTATTTCACACGGATTGTGTTATTTTTTATATTTTCCTTGATCCGTCTGAAATCCGCTCGAAAATTTCGGACGGATTTCACACGGATTGTGTTATTTTTTATATTTTCCTTGATTTATCTTACATCCGTCCGAAAATTTCGGACGGATTTCACACGGAATTTGTTATTTTTTATATTTTCCTTGATTTATCTTACATCCGTCTGAAATCCGTCCGAAAATTTCGGACGGATTTCACACGGATTGTGTTATTTTTTTATATTTCTTACATCCGTCTGAAATCCGTCCGAAAATTTCGGACGGATTTCACACGGAATTTGTTATTTTTTATATTTTCCTTGATTTATCTTACATCCGTCTGAAATCCGTCCGAAATTTCATACGGAATTTGTTATTTTTTATATTTTCCTTGAAAAAAGATTAAATAATTTATCTTATAAATATGATTAAAATATTTGATCTTAATAAATTTAAAAGTAAACAAGATTTATGAAAAAAAATTAAAAAACATATTTAGACTAATAAAATGAAATCAATCCCTATTAAAGCAAACTGTACCGGTTTAGTTTGAGTAATTAAATTACTTTCTTCAAATTATTTTATTGGGTGCATTAGCACTGACTTATTTCAGTGAATGCACGCTTACTAGACAATAATTTACGTTATTGTCACTATTATTACCAGTACAGAAAAATGTTCTAAATAATATGATTAAGAGAAAAGTATTTTCATATTTTCATTCAATTTAATTTTAGAGTTGAAAATAAACTAGTTTGACATCAATCGGAGATTAAATTTTGGATCGAGTATTTTCTTAGTTGATCAGTTCAACTATTAATCTTTACTCTAAATTGAATTTTGAAATCATATATTTATCAATCTTTATTTTTAGATTCAAAAACTAAAAACATATTTATTTTTAGGCTTAATATTTTATCACTCATTTTTGTACCTATCACTAAATGTTAAGTTTAAAACACAAAAACTCTCTCCTTCCCCCCATCAGACCCGTAAACCCCCCTTTTCTCTGTCTTTCTTTCTTTCTTTCTTTCTTTCTTTCTCTTTCTTTCTTCTTCTTTCTCATTCCTTCTCTGCTGCTACTTTCTCTTCCTCCCTTCAACCTAATCTTCTTCCTCCTTCCTCTCACCATAGCAGCGCCGCCCACACCGCCTGGAAGCTCGCTGACCGCCGCTCAACGTAGGGAGGAGAAGACGCGATGGCGTCACCGCCTGCACGTGTTGCTGCCGCGTGAAAACGCATCCGCCGTGCGCGATCATCGCTCCACCGTGGTAAGCACCGCGCGCCGCCACCTCCATGGTGGTTCCCACAATGTGAGTCATCTTAATCTCTTCCTTCTTCCTTGGTCTTACTCTATCTCTCTTGTTGGAACAGAACCACCAAGAACCGCCACTGGCCGTCGCTTCGCTGTCATCCGCCGCCGCGTCACCGCATCACAGCACCACCACAACTTCTTCTTCTTCCTTGGGTGAGTCAAAACCCTCTCTTGTGTCTCAAATTCAAAACCCCCAAATTGATTTTGAAACCTTAACCCTTTGATTTCAGATTTTAATCTTAAAGAATAAACCTTGTTTTATGAAATTGGGACTGTGAATTAGTGTTTCCCTAAACCAATTTCATTATTCTTTAGTTAAAATGAGTTTTCCCCAAATTGTATTTAGGAGCCCTAAACCCCAATTTGATTTTATTTGAAGTTGGTTATGTTTTTGTGAAATTAATTATGATTTAGTGCAATTAGGACTCTTAATTGATGATTCCCAAGTTCTCTTTCATGATCCTTTTATCAAAACAAAGTTTCCTCAAAGGGTATTGTGAAGCGTAAGCTCCAAACATGATTTTCTTTGAAAATATCCTTGTTTGGTAATAAGATTAAGTGTTTATATCAAATTAGAATGTGTGTTTGGTCATACGTAATTGATTTCTTGATTTCTGATCGTTGCACGTTGTTTGATTCCCTCTCTGAGACGTTTGACACGACTATGCTTGCTTGATGGAGTAGATAATTACACTCTTGGAGCTAACGTGAGCATTAAGATGAGGATCCTTTACTTGTCTTCAAAGGTAAGGGGAACTTGCCTAGGGATATTCAATAACTATGTGCATGTGTGTATGTGTGTAATTGAGTGTTGTGAATATTATTGTGATATTGAGCCAATACTTGAATAAAAATCCTAATTCTTCTTTGTTTATTTTCAATTGCATGTAATGAGTGTTGCAATAACTCATGGACTGATGCAAGATCTAGGAAAACATATGTCCTGTTTGATGGGTGGATGGGTGGAGTTTCCAAGTTTCTTCTTTCATTTTGTTTGCTAATTGCTATTCTATGCAGAGAGAGAAAGTGAGAATGAGTTAGAGAGAGATAGGAATAAGAAAAACAAAGGAGGTTTATTGAAGTTTGAATATAGGTGCTGCAAAAAAATAAAATAAAACAAAAGGAAAGGGATATAAATGAAATGAAAATGGGATGATGTTGTTTCTCTGCTAATGCTGTACATGTAGCAGTTTTTGGCTGGTTGCAACCTCCTTATTTTTAGGCTTTGCTGTTTCACTTTATTTTGCTTTTAGTTTTTGGCATCTAGCTTTTAGTTCTTTATTTTGCTTTTAGCTTTTAGTTCTTGATATCTGATTTCTGTTGAATGTTCATTTGCGCAGATTGAAAAGCCCTTGCAAAGACATGGAGGCAGGCTTGAGCACAATGAGACTTATTGTGGTTCCTGTTTGCACCTGAAAAGTTAAAGGACCATATAGATGTTTAAATACAGTTTTTGAGATTTCATCCTTCTTTGATCAATTGTGTTTCTAAACCCCAATTTTTGACTTCCATTAAGTGTTTAAATACAGTTTTTGAGATGTTGTTCCTGATCCTCTTTTATATATAGGTCCGCATTGGGCAATACTTAAATGGGATTTATATACTATTGTTTGTACTTGTTAGCCGTCCATTGTCTGTAGCTTGTTCTAAGGCTAAGTTGATGTTTGATGCTAAAGCATCATAGTAGTATGTTTTTCAAAAATGTTTGATATTTGATGATTCTTATCCCCTTTGGACATAGGGCTTTTCAAAAATCATCCATAGAATGCGCGTCACGGCCGTGATGGGCATCACGGCCTGGTCGTGACAGCTTCTGCCTTGAACGTTGCTTCACTAAATGGCCTGTCACGACCGTGATGGGTATCACGGCCTGGTCGTGACAGATTCTACCTAGAAGGGGTCTGGCTCAGTTGACATGTCACGTGATGGGCATCACGGCCTGGCCGTGACAGATTCTGACTTTTCATTCTTCCGTGGGAAATCCGTCCCAAATCCGTTGGAAAACAAAAATAAATCTGTCCGAAATTCGTCCGAACAATAACCAACAAAATCACAACATCCGTCCCAAATTCGTTGGAAAACAAAAATAAATCTGTCCAAAATCTGTCCGAACAATAACCAAAATCCGGATTTCCACGTTGTCCATATTCCATCCGCAATCCGTCTGTAAATATTTTCGGACAGAATTTGGGACGGATTTTATAATTTCCCACAAGGCTTTTTCAGACAGGTGCCATTCCGTCCGAAATCCGTCCGAAATGAATTATCCGTCCGAAATCCGTCCCAAATTTGTCCAATTTTCGTCCGAAATCCGTCTGAAAATCTGTCCAAAAAAGATGGATTTCTAGTAGTGCTCACTGACTTAGGCCTCTCCCACGTAATCATGGCCTCTACCTTAACTGGATCAAAAACTATCCCTTTCTTGTTGATTACATGCCCTAGAAACTGTACTTCCTCTAACCAAAATTCACACTTGGATAGCTTAGCATACAACTGCCTATCTCTCAACACCTGTAACACCACTCTTAGATGCTCCTCGTGTTCTTCCCGACTGGGAGTAGATAAGAATATCATCTGTGAACGCCACAACAAACTTATCGAGGAACAGTCTAAAGATCCTGTTCATGTAATCCATGAACACCGCTGGAGCATTAGTTACACCAAAAGGCATAACTAGGTACTCGTAGTGTCCATACCTCGTCCTGAAAGTAGTCTTAGGTATATCCTCCTTCTTAACCCTAATATGATGGTATCCTGATTTTAAATCTATCTTGGAAAACACCGAAGCTCCCTTCAACTGATCCATCAGATAATCTATCCTAGGCAATGGATATTTGTTCTTGATTGTAACTTTATTCAACTACTTATAATCCGTACACAACCTCGAACTTCCGTCCTTTTTCTTGATAAACAATACCGGTGCTCCCCAAGGCGAAACACTCGGTCTGATGAATTCCTTCTTCATCATGTCATCCAGCTGTTTCTTCAACTTTGCCAACTCCACTGGTGACATCCGATAAGGAGCTACTGATATAGGTCCAGTCCCTGGTATGAGATCTATAGCGAACTCCACCTCCCTCTCTAGTGGCAAACCTGGAACATTAGGAGGGAAAACCTCAGGAAACTCTCTCAAAATAGGCAGAGAATCTATACTCGGAGTCTCCTTAACTTCCAAAGAGAAAATCATCACATACTGCTGAGAACCGCCACCCCTCATAGTTGCTCCTTCAATGGCAGATACTATGCTAGAAGGCTCAATAAAATATAAGGTCTTTCGGGCACAGTCTAACACTACATGGTTAGCCGAAATCCAATCCATGCCAAGGATAACGTCTATCTGCTGCATAGGCAAACAGATATAGGACACTGTAAGCAAGAAATGCCCTATTTTCAACAACTATAGGACACTGTAAGCAAACAAACATAGTGATCAAAGGATCACTGGTAAGTGTGGATACTATCAGGGTATATGGTAGCTGAGAAACGGGCAAATATAAATGATCTACGCACTCATAGGACACAAAAGAATGTGTAGCACCTGAATCAAACAACACAGACGAGAGTCTGCCAGATATTAAACACATACCTTGAATAAGATCTGCAGATTGAGAGGACTCAGATCCTCTCATTGTAAACACCCTCCCCATGACCTGAGGTCTGACCGTCTGTCGTCCCGCTGCTGGAACCCCTCTCCCAGATCCTCCTCTGGAACCACTGGCTCATCTGGAACTACTAGCTCCTCTGTCGGCTGCTGGTTGCTGCTGTACCGTTCTCTATCGACAATCCCTAGCAAAATGACCTGGTTTGCCATAGACGTAGCAACCAGATCTATCTATGCAATCCCTTATATAATACGGACCTCCGCATCTGAAATACACTGGGCCCCTCTACTGTTGGCCCTCTCTAGTAACTGGTGCTGGTGGTGCAGATGTCTGAGCGCTCTGTCCCGGTCTAATGTATGGTCTTCTCCTCCACTGAGAACCTCTATCACCTCTCCTCTGATGACCTGCTCTGGTAGGGCCCTCACTACGCTGCTGTCTCTGCTCTGCAACCTGCCTCTGGTCCATACTCTCATGGCACTGCACCTCTCTACAAGCTCTGGTAAACTCAGGATATCCAAGGACACTGTATCCCTCCTCAACACATGCCATAAACCTTCCTCTAATCTCCGGCACATTCATTCCTCATCTGGAAACCTCTGGTAGAACTCAGAAAACTGAATCAGGGCCTCGAATCTGACCGCGTAATCACCAACAGACCTGTCTCCCTGCTGGAGACTCATGAACTCTCTCTCCTTCTCACGTCTGACTAACCGCGGGAAGTACTTCTCAAAGAAACAATCTCTGAACAGCTCCCAACTGATCAGTATGCCCTCATCCTCTAGCAATCTCCTCTTGCCTCTCCACCATGACTCAACCCCTCCGGTCATCACGAAGGCGGCATAGGTCACCTTCCTATCATCTCTTCATCTCATGGTATCAAAGATCTTATCGAGCTCCTGAATCCACCACTCTGCTCGCTCTGGATCATACTCTCCAACAAACTGTGGTGGCTTACCTATGAGAAAGGTAGCCAATCCTGCATCCTCAGCCGCAGCGGCTCTCCTCCTATCCTGTCACTCCTGTAACTCTGCCTCTCTCTGTACCCTCTGAGCATTCTGCTGCGCCTGCTGCAACAGAACGGATGCTAACTCGCGGATAGTCCGAAGAGTCTCGGCGGACTCTCCTCCACCTCCAATCCCTGCCTCTGGCTAATGAGGCTCATCCTCTACACCCTATATCGCTCTACCACCACCACGTCTGCCATGTCCTCGTCCTCTGCCTCGAGCCATATCCAGATATCACATCAATATAATCGACCCGTCCCAGAGTCCTCGGTGCACACCCTCGTCCGCGGATGGAGGGTGCCCACGCACAGCAATGGCACTATAGCTACACAACCCGGTGCACACCTCTGGACCACAATCCAAGATGCTCATGCAATGCATGAACTATAGCTGCGACTAAAATGAAATAATCTCTGGACGGTCCGCCATTAGCCTATCCCCGGGAATTCTCCCTCCGAGGCATAGATCCCACTCGACCATGTTTCAGGTCCCTCATATCACAGACCATGTTTCAAGTCACCCCCTAGTGCCCTAACCGCTCATCATAATCTCATAGATAACCTCAAAATAATCTCATCTCATCTCATCAATCTCATCCTCATGTTACGATAATCATCTGGGTTAGACACTGCTATCACACATCATATGCAATCCCCAATACATCCTCATGTCTCAACATAACTTGTAACTTACTCAACCTCTAAGCACAATCATAACAATTATCATCATGTTATCCAAAATCATCATCATATATCATCATGTCATAATATCATTTCCAAATAATAAATACCAAAATATAATAATAATAATAATAATAATAATAATAATAATAATAATAATAATAATAATAATAAGTATAAACACTTTCAAAATTAATTACAATACTCATGATATCATACATCAAGTACCAAGTTCAAATCAACCAATCAAACATGCAATCATCACATAATAAAAATAAAAATTATATATATAGCATAATGACGATAAACGCACAATTTCTATATCATAATCGGTACCACTGAGTAGTCCCTAATGTGGTATAGACATTGTCCGTTACTCGCTCTCATGTAGGGTTTGGGTCGCCCTACGCCATTATCTAATTAAATGTAATCGCGCCGTTTCCGATGTTAAATAGTTTCTTTCCCCCACTTGGGAAGTCGTGCGCTAAACGAAACGAGACTAACGAAGCATTTCTCCCTTGACCTCGATTATGCCCTGTGCAATACTAGGCCCTCGGAGCTTCCAAAATTCACCTAAGCATCACATTGTGAAGCACACGTTGCTAGGGGTTCATATTCGAAAACGAAATTGAATTCCAACAAACGAAATGAAAAATATTACAAGAAACATAACGAACGGAGTTTTGACATAAAAGAGGATGATTTACCTTCGGGTTTTGTAGAAACGGAGAAGAGGACAATGAAGGTATCGCTGTTACGAACACAACCACGCAACCAGAGTCACGACGGGATGATCGGGCAAGCCACACTCACACTAGAACTCTTTTCTCTCATTAAACTCTCTCTTTCTCTCTCTATATTCTCCCCTCTGTTTTCTCAGACTTCTGCTCTCTGCCTTCGTTTTTCTTTTGATGACTAAAGTCACTTAAGTCATCTTTTATTTTTTTTGAAATTCGTGCTAGCGCTCGAGCGTTGGAAACCTAGCGCTCGAGTGTTCCAACGCTTGAGCGTTGGCTTTTCCATGCTCGAGGGTTGGTGGACCACTACACCATGCAACCAATCAGGAGCTGCCACGCAAGCCCTGATTGACACGTGGCAAGTCAAAGCATGGCCCTTGTCTGTTGACTTGGGCGCTTGAGCGTGAATACTCCTACGCTCGAGTGTTGACTTCTGACAAAAAGTCAACTCTTTATGTTCAGGGTCCGTTCGATGTCCGATTGCCCTCAAATTTGAGATATAGGCTCATTAGGACCTAATAAACAACCTAAAACCATCAAGAAGGCCTAACCTCATCTCTAAGTCCAAAATTCTTATTTCACACTCAAACGTCTCAAAGACGCTCACCGGGAAACCTAATTGGTCTCTATGCCTCAAACTTACCCGAAAAAGCCGCACACTTAACATGCAAGGGTTTCTAAACCTCAAACAACATCTCAACTATGTATTCCAAGTCCTAACCCTAAACCTCATACATAAACCACACATAAAATCGCGAATGTTACAGATTCTATTTCTCCTTTTAGAGGTAGCATCAATCTTTCATAGTCTTCCTCTATCTTGTTTTTGTATACGGGTTGGAGTACCCCTTGTACTCCAAATTAATATACTTTTTGCTTATAACAAAAAGGCCCTTAAGTTTTAGACGATATCCAAACAAACATCCTGGAATTTCTCGGTATTTTGAAGCATTTTCTTTATTAAAAAAAGTTCCTTTTTCCATTGTGTTAAGTTATAGTCAACCTTTTTTTGTTGTTGTTACCATGCATGTTATAGGTTCATCGGCTTCGCCAATGACTAATCTCCTTCGAAAAACCTGGTTATCAATTTTTAGTGAGGTCTCACCTCCCAACTTAATTCCACTTAAAAAAAGTTTTGAAAAGCACCAATATGTAACTGATATCCTTATATTATTTTTCTCCTTTCAATTTTTTTTATATTGTTCTCCTTTCAAATTTAAGCAAACGTTACCTAGCCTTTATATATCAATATAAAATGTAATTTTATAGTACACTAATTAATTATATTTTTACCACATTAAATGGATTTCTAGGTCCACCAACTTTTAAAGGCAAATGCTAACGAGTATCATAAAGGTATTGTTTTATGAATCTAAATTGATAAGTTTACATGAAAAGTGATGTAATCAATACATTGGGAATGAATATACTTAGTTTTTCAATGAATATTTACCCTATTTGGATTCCTTAAACAATGTCCTAAAGATACTCGTTAACAATATCTTATACTAAAAAAGAAAAATGGGGCCTAAGGCTGTGGCCTTAATGGCCTTGTGTATTCCACGACTATGCCGTCGACTTCGTCAATGACTAATCTCCATCGGGAAACATGATTATCCATTTTTAGTGAGCTCTATCATCCCAACTCAATTCCTCCACTTTAAAAAACGTTTTGGAAAGCACAATATAACTGATCTCCTTACATTATTTTTCTCCTTTCAATTTTTTTTCTTTTGATATTGTTCTCCTTTCAAATTTTAGCAAACGTTACCTAGCCTTTTTATCAATATAAAATATAATTTTATAGTACACTAATTAATTGTATTTTTACCACATTAAATGGATTTCTAGGTCCACTAACTTCTCATATATTGATTTCAGTCCACTACATATGCCTATGGTCTTCTCTCTTTTATATTATAAAATATTTTTTAATCTCCTATATATCAAACTTCATGCGTATTTGAAGGTAACGGTTGACTGTTTTTCTACCTATATGATATTGGTGTTACAGATGTACAACATTTATAGGGAATACAAGTTACTTATCACACTTTTTTCTCATGAAATGGAAAACCTCCAACTAAGGTAGGTAGCTTAGTGAAAAATACCAATTTCTAAATGGGGAGTTAAGAGTGGAGTGATAAGGAGATTGAGGGTTCAAACCCCATCCACTGACAAAATACTAACATTAGCACTAATATTTGCCCATAAAAAAGAAAAAAGAAAAGCTTGAAATAGGCTGTAGGTGAAGATAAAGAGACGAATCACTAAGAAAAAAGAGAGAAAATTAGCTATCACCAAAAAATATAAAAAACAAACAATTAAATTAAAGAGAGAAAGAAGAAGCAGCAGCAGCTCTATAAGTTGGCCAAGTGAGAAAGGCTCAGAAGGGAAACACACACAAAGGTCCGTACCAAATTTTGGAATTTTGTGTATCTATGTAATCATATTTTTCTGAACTACTTTTGTTTTCTTTACCCCCACCATCCCCTGTAAATACTCGCATTTTGTATGTAACATGCATAGTTTTTGAACTGTCCTTTGAGTTGTGGTTTTCATATATATTTCAAGGTTTAGCTGATCTTCTAATAACTCAAATTTGTAATAGCTGATCGGAGAAGAGGATTTTGACGAAGATGCCGAAAAAGGGACCATGTAACCATTGCGGAATCGAATGTAAGTCCTCTTCTTGTCACTAGAATTTGTGTTTATTATTATTATTATTATTATTATTATTATTATTATTATTATTATTATTATTATTATTATTATTATTCCTTAATCTAGCCCTTGTGTTTCTTCACCCACCTCAGTGACTTGTCTCTGTATGAATTGTTTGATTTAATTTAATTAATTCAAGTTTGAGAATTAATTAGATAATATATAAAAGAAATTGAAAAAATATAATTAAAAATATATATTTTAAAGGTCTTAAATTCGTATATTAAATAAGCGGAATGCATTTATGAGGCGAGGATAAGATTTCTAACAAGCTGAGAAAAATATTAAAATTGAAATCTTCAATAAAAAAGAAAAAAAAAACTGAAAGTGACTTTTAAAAATATTATATCTTTGGTATATATAAAGAAATAAATAGTTATTTATGATATCAAGAGATTATTAGTTTCCTTAAAGTAAAAAAAAATTTAAAAAATTTTCCTCAAGTAATAGGATGAATAGCAATCCAGGAGTTAGTCTACTCATGTAGGAAATATACTCTCTGCCTTTATTTCTCAAATTCAGACCTTAACCTAGCACTTATGTGAATTAATTAAGGGCGTGTTAGGATGTATGGTAGATATCCCAAAACATCCGTCCTCCTTTAAGCTATACTATTAGTCGCTTTTGAAATTCAACATCACTTCTGATGGTTTTTAACACAAAACCAAACACATAATAAATAATTCTCCGAATAGTAATAGGTTGATACATGGGTAGAATATGGGACTGTTTGAAAAAACGACTTAATTAAGCATTTATAAGATAAATGCTTATCATATAAGCGCTTATGCATAAGTTATTTATATAATCCTAAAGAAAATATAATCAAACTATTTTTATATAAGCTATAAAAAACACTGATCAAATACTCCTTGTTTGCGGCATCCACCTTGTCAAATAGTGCTTTAGTTGTTTTTAGTCTTTCCTGTGGTTTTTTGCTGCTGGTTTGGCCTTCATTGGTAATTACCGGTGTTTCTTAGTCCTATGCTCTAATTCTTTGGTTGGTTTTCCTTGGGTTGTTCATTTTTTGGCGGGTTTGAGTAGGTCTTTGTAATATCAATGCTGGGTTCTTTGGGACTTTAGTATTCTACTTACATTGGTCCTTCTTTTTGGTCATTGCTTGTATTTGTAAATGGGTTATGGTATCCTTAGTACCCTTAATTAATATACAAAACAGACTTATAAAAAAAACTGTTTTCATAAGCTATCCTATAGAGCTTATCAAAATAAACTGAAAACACCTGATGGACATGTCATAAGCTGTTTCTATAAACTCTCCCAAACTATCTGGCAAGTACTAAAGCCAGTAGATAAGCCAAAATAAGCTATTCATAAGCTATCAATCCAAATAGATCCTATATTCTTCCTTAGGAGAGACTTCTCATACTGAATTTGTAAAATATTTATACAAAATATAATAATTTATAAAATGAGAATTAATATGTTTTTTTTTAGAAGCAATAATAATATGTATTAGTATATGTTTGGATTTTCATTGGGAAAGGTGGAAACGCTCGTTTGGCAAATGATACTATCCAATTACTCAATGAAAATTTAAACACATACTAAAATATATATATTTATTCCTTTTTTGTAAATTAAATATTTTGTATAAATTTCTATACCAAACACCCGTTTTACATTCAAAATAATATGCCAGCTTTTTTCTTAGGGATGCCATCTTTAAAAAAACCTAAAATTAAATGAGAGGACAATATAATTTCCCTCATATATTATTTAAAGCTATTTAGAAATTATTTTAATTATAAATCTCTATATATTTATTTAATTAACACTTATATTAACAATATACAAAAATTATTTGCGTAACAATTAAATTATATATATATAAACTGTGACGAAAGTTGATTTATTTATTTTATGAAGAAAGTTAAGATTTCATTTAGATAAAAGAAATATTTCAAACTTTTATTGGACGATTGCATCCTAGTACCTTCAATATATGTTTTTATTTATTTAAATTCAAAATTATTAATTTGTTATATCTTTTATAAATATAATCCTTATAATTGTTTTAATATTTATAAAATAGTATTGAATAGAAAAATAGATTTATATATTTGTTAAAAACATAGAAAACATTCAATATTATTTAAACTTTTAATAATTTATTAAGTAGTAAAAATTTATTTTCATTAAACAAAATCTAATTATGTTATATTCTCTTTAATTTATTATGAAGTGAGCATTCATATCCAAAAATAAATTAACATATATGCTCTCTTTTTTTTAAAAAAAAATTTGAAAGTGAACACACACACACATTTATATCAAAAATAAGAATTTCAAAGTTTGACGCATGTCCGACCCTCTTTCTTGTATTAGAAAACAATAGGGTAGAGAAATGGAAAGAAATGTATACTATTAATTTAAAATAAATAGACACGTCAGTTACTGCTCTCTGGAAGGATAGAAACTGCTTGGTTTTTTCAAATGATTCAAGAATGGGTCAAGACTTCTGGCACTCAGTAGCTGCTAAGGTTGCTGATATTGAGAGGAAAATTGATGAGCATCCATCAAAGTTCCTGCATCATAGCAAGGTTGTGGCTTATGTTGGATGGTCTCCTCCTCCATCATATTACTATAAAGTGAATACTGATGGATCTCACAACTCCTTTTCTGATTCCTCGGCTTGTGGTGGTATTGTCCAACTCCAAAGGGCGATTTATCAAAGCTTTCATCTGCAAGTTGGGTAATCGTGATGTCTTCCTTGCAGAACTACATGCAAGTTGGCAAAAAGTGGTTTTGAGGCTCATTCTCAACTTCAGTTAGTTGAAGTTGTTAATCCTTTGCTTAAGCTGTACATTGACAATGATTGTAGAGGGTGCAATGCCCCACGTTTAATTATTTAGTTAATATAATATGCCATTTTCATAAAAAAAAATAGACACGTCTTTAATATAGACATATTTATTCATTTTGAATATACACGACCCTCAACAATCGTGTAGGCATATCTTTTTACTTGAATAAATAGATAGAATCCTCAGTCAATATGCCAAGTTATTCCAAATAATTAACTAGACGCAACGCTTATGAACCATTGTGTCATGTCTATTCTTAAGAATTCTATAAATAGAGAAGCAGCAAGGAACCAAGACAATCATAAATACTTAGTTCTTAATTACAAATTAATTTTTCCAACATCTTTTTTCCCTATTGTATTGTTGGAGATGGTCACTATATAATTAACATGGTTTCATCATCAGCTACTCCACTTTGGCGTAACGGGCCAAAAGACAAGCCAGTGTTGTGCAACGCATGTGGATCCCGATACAGGTTATGTGGAACCCTTGACAAGTATCTCCCCAAGCACTGCCGGCCAGAGTATCAAAAGAAAATGAAGAAGGGCAAAAAGAATCTTACTCCCAGTGTTTTAGGTAATGGTACCAGTAATAACTTAACTTTTTTCTTTAATTTTAAAGTACTACATGTTTCTTATCAATGTTTTAATTTGAGGTCGCGGTTGCGTTGGGTTTATTGCAATCACGGATAATTGATTGCAGTAAAATACGATAGATCGTAATTATAGTCACGTTTCAGTTTTGGAAACCTCCAAAACCAAAACGTTGCGACTCCAATTGCAGATGCCGACTTTTATTTAAAACCTTGTTTCTTATATTTCTAACAGTTTGTAGCTTTTTCTTAGGTGCTATAAGTTTGTGGAAGTGTAAGATACCTACAAGGAAACGTTCGATGGTGGTGTACAGGAAGATGACTTTTATGGAGAAGCTTCAGAGGCAGCTTCTCAATGTGCTGAAATATGACTCGGGAGCAAATAAGTCGACCCCAGAGGAGATTTTGCTGGTTGATAACGTGAGCAACTTCATACCCAGCAATGAGATAGGCCTTGGAGGCATTCTTCTTATATAAACCAGCTGATGGTACTTCTGCACACAAAGGCTCATTGATGTCCTTCATCAATATATGTCACAAATGTGCATTTGTGAAACAGCATGATTTCTGTTTAAGTGCGAACTTTTTTGGTGTTTGTTTTTGAAATTAATGAGTTTGGACTTGTTTGAACTCAGACCTTTGTATGACTCTTGCAAGTTTGTTTTTATGTTTAGAACCGGCGAGTTTGTTTTCGTGTGTGTTTGATTTGTAAAAGGTATCTGGACAGCACAGGATAGACAGCACAGGACAAATCCTTGAGTTACAGGACAATTCTTTGTCTTGTACATTGTTTGATGAATAATGAACAGCATAAATAAAATACTATTAAATTTACCGGAATACCCTTTATAATATATATTATTTAATATATAAATATACAATATATAATTATGTATAATTATGTAGAGAGAGAGGAGAGAGAAAGAAATAGACAGGAGTGAGAGAGGAGAGAGAGAGGGAGGGAGGGAGGGGGGAAAGAAAGAGAGAGGAGAGAGAGGGAAGGAGATGAGAGAGAGAGGAGAGAGAGGAGAGAGAGGAGAGAAGGAGAGGGAGAGAGGAGATAAGGAGAGGGAGAGAGGAGAGAGATGTAAGGATAATTTTGTCTTTTGTTAGTCTGTCTATGGGACAACTTTTTGTCTCATGGTTTGGTGGGGGACAAATTTTTGGGATTTTGTCATGTCCCTCACACCTTTTTTGTCCTGTCCCCTGACCACTTTTCAAATCAAACAAGGCACAAAAATTTTTGTGCTGTCCAGTCCTCTGAATTTTTGCAAATCAAATGCACCCTTCGTGTTTTGTGTTTTACGAGATGATTATAATCTGCATCACATATCATGAATCAACATGAAGTACTGGGAAGACATGTTATATATGATTGCATTGGGAATTAATAACGAATTATGTCTTATTTCTAGTTTGAACCGAAGGGTGTGAGTAATTTGAGTCATTAGAAAAATTTTAAGTCTAAGGTACAGTTATTATTTAGAGTTTAGATTTTTGGGGTACATATTTAGAGTTTAAATTTGATACAATTACTAAACTATATATCGCTTAGATGACGTTTGTTTCATGGAATGTTTTATTCTATTACTGGGAATAACATCCTCACGGATTTTTCTTTTCCACCTTCACACATAGGAATGGAATTTTATCAAGTTTATAATTATTATTCACTAATTTTATTCTTGAGAATCTTTTATATCTGGGAATGAATTTCTCAAACTTGTACCAAACATTCCATTACCAACATTCCCGAAAATATTTTTTAAAAACTTATACCAAATGTTACCTTAATAATATATGTTGATATATATGGATTCACTAAAGGAGTTAGAACTTTTAAGGCCTCGGTTTGTGTGAGTAAGATTTATTATGAATGTCTAGTTGGATAATATATAGTGTAATTAGAATTAAATTAATCCTATTTTTTTTAATGAGTTAGAGGGAAAAAATGTGAAATGTATTTTAACCTAAATTATATGGGCATATTTGGGAGTTGAGAGGAAAGAAAAGGGAAGGAATACAAAGTAAATGAAAAAAGAAGAAAATAATTTATTTGGAATAAAATATTTCAGAAATTGAATTGAATATTTATGAAAAATATATTGTTTGCTTAGAAAGCTATTAAATGTGAATGGATTGATCGGTTTTAGTTTTTTTATTTATTTTATTAGTTGTACACAAATTGGAATTCACTCAAATTTAAATTTGATTTCAGTTTTTAATTATTGAATTGACAATTTTTGCCTACTATGGGTTTAGGGAATTAACAAATTATCATAAAGTAAATTTTCAAAATAAAATTTTATTTCAGTATTCGCCATATTGGTCAGACCTTGGTTAACCCTAAATTCTGTTTTCTTATGTCTTAGGTGAATTTCTTTCTTTCATATATCTCGGTGAGTTAGTGTGGTTTGGATTTGGAAACTTTCCCTCACTCGTGTGAATTGTGAATGTGTGGTTGATCAATGTCATGCTCATTCTACGTGCATGTTGAGCAAACAACGTCATCTCAATGTATATATGCGCTATGAGCAAAGAGGAGACTTATCATGTCACCGTAGCAAGAGATCTTAGTCTGGTGATGATTGGACTTAAATTAACTAAACTTTCTCCTTAATTAAGCACCAAGGAATGCACTTAATTTGTTCCGTCCTTGTTGGATTTTTAAGTTTTAATGATGGATATTAAAGTTTGAACTTGTGTATTTGATTTGAATATAAAATAATAATAAGCATGTAGAAATATTTACCGTTATATATTCACTTAGTTTTGCAAGGAAACATTTTAAAATTTAAACTCCTTTCATTGCTAATAATTTGATTTCTCTTATTGGCAGACACAACAATCTGTCTTAAGAAGAATAAAATTAAGCTCTGCAACGGCTAAAAAACGATAGTGTTGAGGCCCTAGTAAAACCACAGAGAAGGAGCCCTACTAGGCATGGTCTCAGCAGGCCATTCTGCTGCTGACGAAATATGCCCTTGAACTTTCTTCAGGATTTTGGGCTTCTAGGTGCTAAACCAATCAGTACTCATATCAGTCATATGGATTGTTCTTTGAAACTACATAAATACAATGGGCTTCTAGGTGCTAAACTAGTCAGTATGAATCCATACACAGATGTCTCAACATACAGAAGACTTGTATATAAGTGGTTTAAATATGTTTAGTCCCTAGAAAATGAATGAATTTTGGTTTTGATCCTTATAAAAAAATTTATTTGCTTTTTATCCCTCTAAAATATGAAATTACTAATTTTGATCCCTATAAAATGAGTAAATTTTGGTTTTGATCCTTATAAATTGTTTTTCTTTGGTTTTAATCCCTCTAAAATTTGATATTATCGTTTTTAGTCCCTAGCATCCATTTTAGGAAAGATACAAATAATTCGTTTTAGGATTCAAGGAAAGTGGAAAGAATAGAATACATGGCTTTCATTGAAGTTTTCATAGCAGCCTGCCACTGTGAACTTGCCAAGGCTTGCTTTACACTGGTTGGTTCAACATGTGCTAAAAAGAGGCGTGGTTTAAGACTGCCAGTCTTTGATCTAGTGACCATTGGGTGAGTGTTTTGATCATAGGTAGAAGGAGCAGTGTTGATGGTAGAAAGATCATTCGGATTAGAGGAAGCAGTTTGATCACAGTGTGTAGGTGAGGAATCAGGTGGCAAGACTGGATCCGAGGAAGTGGGAGGTTGAATGGAGTTGTCTACTGCAGTTGAAATATTAGTAGGGAGAGGAGGTGGGGAATGTTGAGATGAGACAGAGGCAGAACTATGAGTCACCTGGGCAGGACTGTGAGGTGCCAAACTGTCATGAGCCAATAAAGGTAATGAGGAAGAAGATAAGGGCTGACATGAGGAAGTGGTGGTGGGGACTTTTGGAAATAATTG